>OZ025241.1:18292115-18629615 GCA_964019155.1 Osedax fenrisi
ACATTATATTAATATAAATTATCATTTTAAATAATAATTTTATATATTTATATATGGATTTTTAAATAAATTTAATACAAATATTTGTAGTATAACTTTATTATAAAGTATATTAAACATATAATCATTGGTTATTATTAATTTTTATAAAATATATATAATAAACTATATATGTCAATTATTATATATAACTAATATAATTATAGATATTAGCGAAGGAGATACACCAACATTTAAATAACTTATAATTATACTGAACCTACATATTAAAGTTTATATATTTCAAAGTTAAAAATGGTTATAATACGATAAAAATGATTTCTATTATTGAACTACTACAAAAATATACTACCTGCTGTAGGATATAATCATTATGTAACGATTATCGAAGCAGGAACTGTAGCTATTTCACCTAAAATCGACGCACATTTATATTAATTAGACGATAACAATATATATAAAGCTAGTAAAACATTTGATGCCCAAGCGACGTCGAACAATGTTTGATTCAGTTAATATCATCATGACCTTTACCCCCGCTGTTGACCCCCGGTTGACCCCAACAGTTGCGAGCAATGCAGTTCAGTGGACAAACAATACGCGATGGCCCAGTGCGATAACTGCAGACTCCGCTATCACATCGCTTGTCTAGATCCGCCCCTCGCCAAGTTGCCGCTTAAAACTAAACACATCGGATGGTTAATATATAAGTGTGGGTGGGTATACGTGTGCGTGGGTGTGTGTGTGGGTGTGGGTGTGCGTTAAGAGCTATCATTTTACTATTTTTTACCCTCGATTTATCTCTATCATTGAATATAAATTAATTTTAATATGAAGAAAGCATAAAAAAAATTTGGGCCCTCAGGGTCAATTATCTTGGAAGCGCCAGATCCTAGAAGTTTAACATGGGTAGATAGGAAAATTAACATGTAAAATAATAAAAATAGTAAACATGAAGTTTGATAAATATCTATTAACATTAACAAAAAAATGAGTTATGCATATATTGATGAAATCGTATTTATAATATAAAAATATTATTGAAATATTTTTAAAAATTTTTGTTCTAGGTATTTCCGGCATTTTTTTTTTTTTCATTTAATTTTTTTTTTTTTTTTAAACATATTTTTTGTTCTACTCGAAAATAATTTGTTGGTTAAACTATAATATATATACATATATATATATTTTCGATAAATTAGCATACATATTTAATGGAAAAAATATATTGCATGTATTTATTTAGTAAGTTTGTTAAAATTTTAAAAAAAAGCATATTTTTTGTAAAATGCAAATATTTCAAAAAAATTTAATTTTTTTTCCTTTTTCTCAATATTTTATAATTAAGCAATAGTATATGGACCTATATCTAAAAATTTTTTTAAATCCATAATATATTTAAAATTTTATTACTGTTACAAATTGGAGAAAATATCAAATAATTTTTTTTTAATTATCTACATTTATATAATATATGATATATAATAAAGAAGTTAATTATTTTTATCATATTTTATTAGATAATTTATTATATAGTAACATATATAGAATATAAATATAATTTCATTAGGATTCTATTTCCGTATAAAATCCTGTTTAGATCTGAATGAAGGCATCAATTTTCGTTCGAGCAAAGTTATGTTGATCCTACTATCACGTTCTTCTGGGTTGGAAATCGATAATGCTGTTTGTGATACTAGACGAATATGGCGTTCAACCGCCTGCGTATGGCATGGATATGCATCAAATTTAAATATAGGTACATTTTCAATTGTCAGTGTAGATAGATAGTTTGACTGGTAATCAATAGTCAATATTGATTCCAGCCAATATTTATTGTCAATAAGTTGATAGTAATCATCAGCTTTAAAATTGACCTTTGGGACAATAAATTTTCGGTTATCGCCAGAGGTAACACTACGCACTTCGAGAATGCGATTTACGGCCATTATTCGTATGTTTGGCCTCGGATCAGTTAGCATTGAACATAATAAATTTTCACTGTGTAAACAAAAGGCATTTCTTTGAATAATTGTATGGGATGCTGTAGTTATAATTTCATCATCTAATTCATTTATATAGAGTATCATATTAAATATATGTTTAGGAGCGTCAGTAAATAGTGGGCTTGACTTTATCGAAAACCAACTTCTTGCATATACATTTATTACAAAGGTTACGATTTTAACTAAATCAACTGATGGATCCGAGGTTGCAACATAATGACGGAGAATACGGTTTGCTGTAGTGAGCCATCTAGCATAACCTAATTTACCTGGCGACCGATTCGATAGACTTGGTGATACATAGTTGTTATGTATAGCTAGTATTATATCTCGTAAATAACGTTGATCACTGCTTATGTCATCTATATTATTTAGAATTGTAACAAATTCACTGGAAATATTAATAGATTTAAAAGATGCTATTTCTATAGATCTACAATCTTCTAATGACTTTCCAATCGGACCTTGATATAGATTTGGACCTTTTGTTACTCCGTCGATTAATGAAAAAATCTTTCGTAATGGCAATTCATTTAGATGAAGAAGATGAAGAAGACATATCTGAAAACAATACAATTAGAATATATACAAAAAAAAGTAATTACGAACATTCCAATGTAGTTTTTTTCCTAGATGACGTTCCAATCTGGTAATAATACCGTTATTATTCCCAGTATTCGTACTGGTACCATCCGATCCGACAACTTTTACCATCTTCAACTCCTCGGGAGAAATAGCGTTGATTATAGATTCGGTTACGTGTTCCGCCTTACCACTCTCAGGGATAGTGTGTCCAACATATTCGCTACCTGGTTCATTAAGAATTGTCACATGTTCCTCGACCTTCATGAATCCATTACTTTGGAGCGTTTTATCTTTCTTACCATCAAAATATATTGCTGAAAGATTAGTCTTTGATGGTCTATTTTCTCTTCTACAACGTTTTTTTTGTCTCCTGATTGTCGAAGAATCAATTACCATACTGTAGTCATTGTCCGTGATTTGTTGTGTATCAACCAAATAGCCACTGAGACAGGCTGCCAAATGGGTATCCTTCACGTTATACCGCTCAGCCATTTTGATCATAATTGGATAATAAGGATGATGTATCCTAAAATGATTCATTTAATTAATTAAATTGAATGATATATATATATATATATGTATATATATATATTATATAAAAGAGTATAACTTTAATTATATATGTATATTTAGGGTTAATCGTTAAATCATTAGATATCATCATATACAAAATACGATTCGATGTTATAATACATATTTGTTATTCGACAAAAAATTGTCATCGGGGCAATGTCAGGCTACCTTATATACATATAAGTAATATATAATAAACAATAATATAATATATATAATATTATATATAAGTCGTATAATATTCTTAAATAAGTTATAAATTATTACTAAATAAGTCGTATAAAATTACTAAATAAATCATATAAGATTACTAAATAAGTTGTATAATATTCTTAAATAAGTTGTAAAATATTACTAAATAAGTCGTATAAAATTACTAAATAAATCATATAAAATTACTAAATAAGTCGTATAATATTCTTAAATAAGTTGTAAAATATTACTAAATAAATCGTATAAAATTACTAAATAAATCATATAAAATTACTAAATAAGTCGTATAATATTCTTAAATAAGTTGTAAAATATTACTAAATAAGTCGTATAAAATTACTAAATAAATCATATAAAATTACTAAATAAGTCGTATAATATTCTTAAATAAGTTGTAAAATATTACTAAATAAGTCGTATAAAATTACTAAATAAATCATATAAGATTACTAAATAAGTCGTATAATATTCTTAAATAAGTTGTAAAATATTACTAAATAAGTCGTATAAAATTACTAAATAAATCATATAAAATTACTAAATAAGTCGTATAATATTCTTAAATAAGTTGTAAAATATTACTAAATAAGTCGTATAAAATTACTAAATAAATCATATAAGATTACTAAATAAGTCGTATAATATTCTTAAATAAGTTGTAAAATATTACTAAATAAGTCGTATAAAATTACTAAATAAATCATATAAAATTACTAAATAAGTCGTATAATATTCTTAAATAAGTTGTAAAATATTACTAAATAAGTCGTATAATATTCTTAAATAAGTTGTAAAATATTACTAAATAAGTCGTATAAAATTACTAAATAAATCATATAAAATTACTAAATAAGTCGTATAATATTCTTAAATAAGTTGTAAAATATTACTAAATAAGTCGTATAAAATTACTAAATAAATCATATAAAATTACTAAATAAGTCGTATAATATTCTTAAATAAGTTGTAAAATATTACTAAATAAGTCGTATAATATTCTTAAATAAGTTGTAAAATATTACTAAATAAGTCGTATAAAATTACTAAATAAATCATATAAGATTACTAAATAAGTCGTATAATATTCTTAAATAAGTTGTAAAATATTACTAAATAAGTCGTATAAAATTACTAAATAAATCATATAAAATTACTAAATAAGTCGTATAATATTCTTAAATAAGTTGTAAAATATTACTAAATAAGTCGTATAAAATTACTAAATAAATCATATAAGATTACTAAATAAGTCGTATAATATTCTTAAATAAGTTGTAAAATATTACTAAATAAGTCGTATAAAATTACTAAATAAATCATATAAGATTACTAAATAAGTCGTATAATATTCTTAAATAAGTTGTAAAATATTACTAAATAAGTCGTATAAAATTACTAAATAAATCATATAAAATTACTAAATAAGTCGTATAATATTCTTAAATAAGTTGTAAAATATTACTAAATAAGTCGTATAAAATTACTAAATAAATCATATAAAATTACTAAATAAGTCGTATAATATTCTTAAATAAGTTGTAAAATATTACTAAATAAGTCGTATAAAATTACTAAATAAATCATATAAGATTACTAAATAAGTCGTATAATATTATTAAAAAGGGCAAAATTTAAACCACTAATATATATATATATATATATATGCTATAGTAAACTATTTCATAACCCGTATAATTATGTGATGGGTAGTTGTAGTAAGAAATGAATGAAAACTGATATACATATATTATATATAAATTAGGATGTTTACTTACTTTGTTGTTGATATACATTCATCATAATCTTCATCATCTGATTCATCATCATACTCATCCGTATCATCTGATATATCAGTATCATTAGAATGATCTGAGACCATAACTCTGTATGCATACAATTATATATGTTAATTTTATATATCTCTATAAAATAAAATATTATTATATAAAATTATGTATACGTATTTTACGACAATTATATTTCATAAAAAAAATTAATTTAAATCTGAAAATGTATATATCATATCACATCTATGAAAGTCCAAGTTAACTTAAATTATCAATTATTAATAGTAGACCATATATATATATATATATATATATATATATATATATATATATATATATTATATATTATAATAATATCATCATATTAAATCTGGTTTACTATATAATAATATTGTACACTGTATAACATAATGAAACATATAAATAATATATACAATCATCATTAATTAATATCGAAATACTAGTCATTGAATATATATACATGTTGAAATAAAATTGCCTATAGTCTAGTGTAACCTATAAAATAACTAACGTCGAAGAACTATCTGCAGTCGATTGAATTTGATCAGATTCTGAAATATCTAGTATTCTGACTTTGGAATGCGGCATATATATTCTACTCTGTATAGAAGTAGCAACTCTTCTATGCAGTTCAATACATAGTGTTCTAGAGCTTCTTTGATCAAGTATAAATTCTTTCTCTGCAACTGGAATTCGATTCCCTTTTTTACAATGACAGGGAAAGTCCAGATTGCACTGACAAGTACATATATCCAGTATAACATCGTATTTGTGCATATGATTATCATATGAAGCAGAAAAGAAGTTTCTATTTACACTCTTTTTCATTTTGCTTACGATTTCAAAATATCTAGCTAATTTCGTACGTACTGATAAATAGGTATAATATGGTACAGACGCTGATTCCCATATTTTGATAATACTATCAACAGTAGAATTAATAGCACCATTCTTATCTTCATCTAAAATAGATATATAATGTCTATAAGTATCAACATATGTGGGTAATTGCATTTGTGACATTACTTTAGGTTTGAATAGCAAAACTGTATCTGTATATCGTAAATTCATATTAAATAATATATTAAATTTAAATAAATTTAAATTATCGTATAGTAAAGGTCAAAAATGTGAACTATGTTATGAAAAATTTCGAGATTAAAATTTTTTTTTGAATTAACATTTTTTTTTTTAGAATTGGGTGGCGCTTGCTACAAATTGTCAAAAAATTAAAAATTTTTTTTTGATCATTAATTATATCACCTATAGTATACTATTTTATTTGATAGAATTAACAAAAAAAAAAATGATAGCGCTTAGTGTGCGTGTGTGTGTGTGTGTGTGTGTGTGTATACGTGTGTGTGCGTGGGTGTGGGTGTGTGCGTGTGTGTGTGTGTGTGTGTGTGTGTGTGTGTGTGGGTGTGGGTGTGTGTGTGTGGGTGTGTGTGTGTGTGTGTGTGTGTGTGGGTGTGGGTGTGTGTGTGTGGGTGTGTGTGTGTGTGTGTGTGTGTGTGCATGTTGAAAGTACCTATTTAGACACATCGTTGATAATAATAATTCTATAATGTGTAACGTTTGAATAATATATAGATCACATATGAATGAATGAATGAATGTTTATTTAGATACAAAAATAACGTTTGACGTTCTCTATTGTGTACACAAAATATAAAATAACAAAATGCACACAAAAATATAATCAGTTGAAAATAATAGAATAATTTTTTACGAATTAATAAAAATAAATTTATAAATTAATTAATAACAATAAATTATAATGATACACATAGCGACTAAAGCTGTTATGTACTTTGAATAGGAATAAGATGTAATACAATGTTGATCGATTAGAAATTTGTAAATTTGTTTTTAATGTTAAAGTGCGAGAGTTTTGAAATTCTAAGCTAAGCGGTATTTTGCTTCATCATATTGATGATGAGTGTCTGCATCTGTGTGTGCATCTGTGTCTGCATCTGTGTCTGTGTGTGTGTGTGTTTGTATGTGTTTGTGTGTATGTGTTTGTATGTTTGTGTGTATGTTTTTGTGTGTGTTTGTGTGTGTGTGTTTGTGTGTATGTGTTTGTATCAGGGTTCCATTATTTTCGGTAAAAACCTGTTTTTACCGTGCAAAATCGGCAATAACCGGTAAAAACCTATCTCTACCATGTTAATTTACGGTAAAAACTGGTAATAACCGGTAATTACCGGTAAAAACCTAGTACTCATAAAATATAATACCTTTAAAAAAAATTTATATTGAAATTTAAAGTAATATTGATTCATTTATATATAAATGTTATGGCTAATTAATCTAGCAGATTTATTTGAAAATTTTTCAACATTTGTCTGCTTTATTATGCCATTTATATACATTTATTATTTTAAATCCAACTGGATGTTGAGGTCTGCCACCCATATATTGTAAAATTAACAAGTTGATGTAATTGGATATATTTTATAAATGAAATAAAATCATACTGTGTTATATATTCATAAAATACACAATGAAAATATTACTAAATAGTTATACAGTATTGTAAAAAATATTTGTAAAAACTATATTTAATTTCATATATATAAAAATAAATATTCTATTCAGTATTTATATATATATATATATATATATATATATATATATATATATATATAATATTAACAATATATATAGATATATTTAATATATTTAATTAAATATCATGGTATAAAATCAAATAATGAATATATTCAAATAATTTCTCAATGAAAATATTATTAGTTCTATTGTTTAATATATATATTATTTTTTACAATATTAAGTCCCTGTCACATACGAAAAAGTTGGCCGATTTTTCACCAATATCGTACGGATTTTTCTCTCTCTCTCTCTGTGCTACACCCCTATCGATATAACACCAATATATCATCGATATCATGACAATATCACTATTCATCATTTCGAGATATCTCTAAATATTTAACTATTTCTCGACGATTTCGTTACTTCACATATCGGTGAAAAATCGCTCACTTTATTTGGTGTGAATGGGCTTTCCTTTTACTAATGCAAAAATAAATATATTATTATATTCAATATTTTATATATATATATATATTGACTTATTTACTCATTTATTTCAATATCATATTATTTATTTTAAAAATGTTTTCTTTACATAGAGTCAAAATTAATAAAGTTTTTTTTTTAATATAAAAAATCTTATAATATTGATTTTAATGTAGTATTATTTAACTTTATAATTGTATATTATCTATTAAATATAAAATCTATAAATAATATATAATTGTAAATTATATAGACACTAGTAGGTTTAATATAATATAGATAATATTATATTTAATTATATAGACAACACTAGGTTTTTACCATGGTAAAAACCTGTTTTTACCGGACAGGTTATTACCGCGGTTATTACCATAGGCGGTAATAACCTATGGAACACTGGTTTGTGTGTTTGTGTGTGTTGGTGTGTGTGTCTGCATCTGCATCTGTGTTTGTGTTTGTGTTTGTGTTTGTATGTGTGTATTTGTGTGTGTGTATATATTAACAAATAGCTATATATTATATTGCTTATTAAGTTAATATTGATTATTAAAATGAGTGTAAGTAAATGTTAACCCTTAATGCACTTAGTTTAACCTGATATGCGAATAGGAACTTTATTAGATAGCCTCCATTGCTCCATTGGCACTAATCATCATGTCAGATAAGTCACCATACCTCACCATACCTCATAGATATGCATATAACACTGCATTAATATAGACGAGGATAACAAAACTATACATATATGTGTGTTATTATATTGATAATATCGTTTATATCGCTACGCACTATTACCAACACACACTAACGTCACTACCGCATCGTAGGGAGTGTAACATTTGTACTCAGGCACAATCGGATGAAGATCACGATAAGGATATCAAGGTTAAAGTGTACGTGTGTGTATGTACGTGTGTGTGTGTGTGTGTATGTGTGTGTGTGTGTGTGTGTGTGTGTGTGAGATAGTGTGTGTGTGTGTGCACACAACTAGTCAACCTAGAGGCTGGCGTACGCGATATTATTCGTAGAACTTAGGGGTCTACGAGATAACGTTGAGATCGTGATACAAATAACTGTTGTATTCTTACGCGGATACATTTATAGCTATCACTATTATTCTCCAAGTATACCGAGTATATCATACTTAAATCTAGTAGATCTAGTAAATATTCACTGACAACATAATAAAACATATATGTTGTGCCTGTTTTCGAAACAATTGTATCTATACGGTACCTACTACAGTGGTATTATGTTATACATTGTAACACACACACGCATATAATATTAGGTATACACTTTGAACATTTATAAAGATTCATTAAAGGGAATAAAAGCTACGGAGTATATATAAGATTATGATATAGCATTACAATGGTAAACAACGTTATGAGATATAAGTTTCTAAAGTTTTATTTGTATATTATGTGTGCTATTAATTATCATAAATAGGTATACTAAAAAGTGGATAACTTTTGTAATTTTAAATAATTTATAATAATTACAAAACCTAATATATAATTAATTACAATTATATCAAAGATTTTTCTAAATAAAGATATAACATTCCATATCTACGCAACGTGATTAGTATTCATACATCCCGCCGCTAGCAGCAGTATCAAAATCGAATTAGGTTTCCCACGATTTTCATACTACAATGATTGCTCTATTAAATTACATGAAATATAAATTAGATTTTATTCGCCACAATGATATTTTATAGCATTTAAAACATACATATCCTATTGATTTGTTATATATTAGTAATGAACACTTAGTTTTCATAATAAAAATAATAAATTAAACCATCATATTTTTCATTTTAAAAGTGCATATTTTTATTCGAATTTACATTATAAACAATAGATAGTTCCAAAAATTGACCCTATATAGGTGGCGCTGTTTGTTTTTGTATACAAAATACAATTACATGATTTCGCTTGAGTGTTATATCTGTCATCTTAAATAATATAAATATATATACTAAGTATAATTTATATATATATATATATATATATATATCCAATTTTAATTTTTAAAGAAAACTTTTAAAGTTATAGAATTTCTTATAATCATCGGTGAAAATCACTAAATATATTAATATATATATATATATATATTGATTATTAGATATAACTACTACATAATATAGTATATTTATCATATATTAATTAGATAATCAGCATGCTATTTCAAAATTAGCCTTACAACTTTTAGATTGAGGTGCCATTCTGTTATAGAAAAATAATGTTGACGTTTCGTAAAATAAATAATAGAATGCTTTGTTGTCATTATCTATAAAATAGTAGTTAATCTGTATATATATATATATAACAATACAGATATTCTCTTTGTTATCCTTTGAATATTTTTTAAAATCTTACTTAAATTAGTAAAATAAAAAATAAAATGTAAATAACTGAATTCTATTATTATTGTGAGAATTCATTTACATATCTGTGACCATAGATTTATAGTTTACCTATATTGGTTGTCACGTGATTTTCTTCAACATATATGGTGCCTCAATTTAGGAAACTTAAGATGGCCGACCATCACATATAAAGCATTATTTATCCAAATTAAATGTTGCAATTATATTACAGTATATATATATAATATAAATAAATATAAATGTTTATTTTGATACAATTGAAACGCACTTTATAAGCGTATATAGAAAAAAAATGTATTTAAAATTAATATTATTCGTTTGAATATTTGTTATTAAATACATGTGTCATGTGTACCAGTTAAGTTTCCTAAATCGAGGCACCATTTCTGTTGAAGAATTTTACATTAAAGGGGTCACATCCCACTATAAGTATTTCCGGCAACTTACGGATATATAGTAACTTAAAAACTAAATTAACTTTAAAGTTACTATATTTCAGGAAAGTTGCCGGAAAGTAAGGGGAATCGCACTACAATTATAGTTAACTTGATAGAAAATTGTTTTAAAGTTACAATATTTCCGGCAAGTTGCTAGAAATACTTGTAGTGGGATACCCCCTTTAGCGAGATATAACAATACCGATCTAGGTAAAATATAAATATATGACTGACCGATCACAATGGACAATGTTATCAAATGCTTGAAATAAAACTTATATAAGGTGTTTTATGTTGTTATATTAATGTTATATAACAACATACACATTTTATATTTCAACACGAATAATGTAAGTAAATAAATTTATAATAATTTAATATATTTAATATATGTATTGTTTAACATATACACCATATTGATGTATAGAAAGTGGATAAGCAATGGAAACACGAATGGCACTTTTTTGGATAAATTACAAAAATTGTATCGTCAATTTTGATTAGTCGTATTATATAGGTCAATTTAAATAGTGCGATTTCCATGAATATAGAAAGAAGTGACATTTCTCTAGCTATGTTTATATATTACTTAGTGTGATGTATTCAATTCAAATATAATTACATTTGAATACTAAAAAATATACAATTATGAGGAATGTTGATATGTTGTATTTATATATATATATATATATATATATATATATATATATATATAATTATTATTGTTAGTACAGTTAAAGTACATTATACTTGATAATAATTATCAATATAAATAATAATTGCATATCAGTGTGATTCGCCTGCAGTGCCTGCCGCCTCTATCGCTATTACCATACACTACATCCAATTGCTTATCCACTTTCTCACTATATCTATGATACACACACGCACACATACATATACAGTAAAACCTCAGTGATTTTAACTCAGTGCTAATGTTAACTATCTCAAATTATTTGAGAATTTTAGTTTATCTAAATAGCACATACATGTATCTTGAGATATCATATTAACTTATGTCATTATTCTAATTAATAATCGACTATTTTTATATAATATATATTCGTGTGTTGAATGTGGCCTTTCGATTTAAATAATGTTCAAAGTTAATATCTATTAAGAAATCATTTTTAAATTATTATACTTTATTAATCTGGCATATCATACACATATACTTATACACATATACTAATATTTATAATGTAATAATTATGTGCTGAGAATAGTTTAGAGATTTATAATTCAATATTTAAATTTTACAATACATTTTTATAATTTTATTATTGTTATGCGAAAATAATACACATTAAACGATCATTAATACAATTTATATGATTAAATAAATTATATATATATATGAAATAATATTACAGAATAAGCTACAAATATATAGTAGTAGTTATAATATGGTTATTAAATTATTTATAATATTAGTATTGAATTTATTTCAAATATCGATATATATATATATATATATATATATATATATTTAAGTATCACTTATAATTTATAAAGCTGCGTTAACACAACAAAATAAATACGATAAAATTATAATAATTTTATTTATAATAATATTTAATAAAATTTATTATATTCTTGTCTTGATCAAAATAACAGTATCATTTATAATGTTGTTGAGCTAAAGCTATGAGGTATGGCGATCTTGTGGTATATAAAGCAGAATAATGGTATTATATTAGTACATTTACAATTGTTACTTTTTAATTTTAATTATAATTCTAGATGATAGAAAGTTTGAATTCAGCACCACTATTCGCAAGTTCTCCGATAAGAAATTTTAATGAAAGGTATACGATTTATACTAATTTGCGTTATTATTATTATTATAATAATATTATTAATACTAATTTATAATTAACATAAATAAATAACATTTAGATTATCTGTATTCATATTATAAAAATATATTTTGATACCTAAATATATTTATATAATACGTCGGAAACATATCATATTTGATTATACCTAAAATAAAGTCTCCCCTAAGTTACGACCCTCTAAGTTAACATTTACAAGTGTGCTTTAGTTTAAGGAAACTATATCGAATAATAATATATAGTACTATATAGTATTGTTATTATTGCTACTAATGTTAATACGGTATACTACTTTGTATTTTAGTTTCGAAACCGAATTGTATTCCGATGCCACCACCACCGCTGCATCTATTAAGAGGTTACATTAGTCGCTTTCCGTAATAGTTAGCTGTAACTCCTATTGCCGTAGTGAGGCTTAAGTAACTATTTCCTATGTTTAAATCATGTCTACGCTGAATTACAATGATAACTTCCCCTTGCAGCGCTGACACGAATATGTATTCCAGTAACGACTTCAGTGACGAAGATAATCAAAGGTTCACTAACACACACACGTATATATATATATGTATTATTTCATATTATTATTTATAATTAACGATCTGATCTATAATATTCATCAAACCCAACATTATACTAGAGTTAAGTAGTAGCCTAGCTTACTAATGTGCGTATTACACTAATAGATATTTATATTTATATTTTCCTAACATTTATCCTATAGTCCGGCCGTATATGATGTCGGAACAGAAACTGAATCAGAGAATGAATCATCTCAACACAGTTCTAATGTAAGGTAAGCTAGATAACGTAACTCTTCGTATCGTTGTATTATCGTATAATTATTAATACTAATTGTGATACGTTTATAATAATACATATTTATAGTATGAAAACAGAAATTGATTCGTCGAATGTTAGCGAATCAGCCACATCATATAAGAGGTAAGGGGATATGGATATGTAAGGGGGATCACTGTCTTTAGGCTTCAATGTAATTAGATAGGACATTTTTTGTTGTTAAAATTCTATTTCTCATGAAATAATAAATATTTTTACATAATTTAAATTGCATAATATTAAGATATATTATATTAATTATTCTACAGAATGTTTAAATGATGAGAATATTAGTTTTGAAAATATTATCATTTTAAAAAAAGTAAAAAATATTGATAACAATTAAATATTTATTTTATGTAATTGTATTATTAAATCTCTATCTAATCACAAACATTTTCTGTAGATACAATATACATATAATATTAAACATACTGTGATAATTTGACTAAGTTTAGTTAATTATTCAAAGATAATTGATATTAAAAATTGACTATATTATTTATCTGCTTTTTGACTCTTATTATTATGGTAAAAGTTATTTTAGCTAGTTCTTACAATTTTTATATTATATTTATATAAGTTGATTAATTTGTCATGATTTTGACATAAATAGAATCTAGATAAATTATTATTAGTACATATTATAGTTACATATGAAAGAATAAAAAAATATACAAAAAATAAATTTTATTATGATTAACAGAGGTCGCTAGTTGACATGAAAATAAATATACAATTGATATAACTGTTTTTAAATAATTAAAATTGATAAATTATAATATTGAAAAACAGTGTTATAATATATGTAAAGAGTCATTTTTGCACCATTTGTTTAATCATTATTATATTAGAAATACGTGGTGTTATAAAATGACGTTTTTTATGCTTTATATATGTTTTTAATGATATTTTATGATATATTGACATATCATATATTATACAGTACAAATATATTTTTTAAATAACATTTTTTTTACACATATTGTTATTTCCAAGACCGTGATCCCTCTTAAGGGGATTCCGTATAAATACTCATTATACCGTATAACATACTCATTGAAATTATATCATAATATTCTCATAAAGTATTCTAAATATCATAAATGTTAATTAATTTGAATTTATAATATATTTAAAACAATATCATTATTTATTTATATTTTCCTAACATTTATCCTATAGTCCGGATGTATATAATGTCGGAACAGAAACTGAATCAGAGAATGAATCATCTCAATATAGTTCTAATGAAAGGTAAGCTAGATAACGTAACTCTTTGTATCGTTGTATTATTTTATAATTATTAATACTAATTTTCATACGTTTATAATAATAAATATTTATAGTATGAAAACAGAAATTCATTCATCGAATGTTAAATCAGCCACATCACATAAGAGGTAAGGGGATATGGATAAATATGTATTGATATTTAATAATTTGGTATAAATAATCATTAATCTTAACTTAATACGCATTGAAATATACCATAACATTCTCATAAATTATACTAAATATCATAAATGTTAATTAATTTGAATTTATAATATATTTAAAACAAATTCATTATTAAATTAAATCATATTCATGATTAGTATTAAATTATTCTCAAATATAAATAAATAATTAAAATTACATAAATTCATTATAATACCTACAACCTTACAACCCCTGAAGAAATATTTATAATTAATTGTAAGTGTATACACCATCATGTTTAATTATTAATTTGTATTTAATTTAAATTAACATAAATTTAAAATTAATATGCATTAATTATAATATTTGTATAGGGATATAAAGAAAAAACGTCCTAGAATACGGTAATTATATATAATATATTTATATATCTATTATATAAAAGAAAGTCTATTTAATTATATATATATATATGTGTGTGTGTGTGTGTATCTGGTGAGGTAACTCGAGAACCGGGGTACGTCGCAAAAATCTGTTATACCCGATCTTAATAAATTTTCAAAAGTATGGTCTTGGTCCGGACAATTTTTTGAATTTTTTACCGCGTACCCCAGAAAAACCTGAAAAATTGACTTTTTGCCATTAAAATGATTTTTTGTCATCCAAAATCTTCGGCGTCGCTTTTTTAAAATATTTTTTTTACATTTTTTCGAACTATTTTTTTGAATTTTTTTGATTTTTTTTTGAAATTTTTGGAAATGTTAGAAATTTTTTGAAATATTTTTGAAATATTTTTGACATTTTTTGAAATATTGTTGAAATTTTTTGAAATATTTTTAAACATTTTTTTGAAATTTTTTTAAAAAATATTTTGTAATATTATTTATATTTTTTGTATTTTAAAAAATATTATTTGAAATATTTTTTTATATTTTTCAACTATTCGTTGAAATATTATTATTTTAAGATATAATTAAAATATTATAATTATATAATAAATATATAAATATTATAAGATATAATAATATACTTTTTAAAATATTTGTAGAACATTTATAAAAAATATATTTTGTAATATTTGGAAATATTTGTTGTATACTAGGAATACAGAATCAGGAATAGCTATAATTAATAAATAATAGATAGGCAAACAATCAAAAATCGATCAACGAATGGTGCGGTTTGGGTTTTCGATATTTATTAAGTACTATTTTGTAATATTGGAAATATGTGTTGTATTTTTAAAAATATTATTTGAAATATTTTTGAAATATTTTTCCACTAATTTTGAGATATTAATATTTGTATAAATTTATTTGAATTTTAGCAACAATTTATGTTATTGTATATGAAAAGCAGAATTATGAATAGCCATAAATAATAAATAATAGATAGGTAAGCTATCAAACAACGAGTAAAGCAAAGTTGAGTACGGCAAGACATTCCAAATCAGGAATAGTTATAATTAATAAATGATAGATAGGCAAATAATAAAAAACCGAGCAACGCCGATTTGGAACTGTTTGGGTTTAGGTTTTCAACATATTTTGGAATATTTGAAATATCTGTTGTATTTTTTGAAATATTTTTTATCTAATTTTTTAAATATTAAAAAAAATATGTTTCTACATATGTTTAATTTTATTTAATTGTATATACTAGAAATGTTGGATCAGGAATAGCTCTAATTAATAAATAATAAATAGGCAAACAATCAAAAACCGATAAATGTCGAGTCGAGTACTGTTTGGATTTAGGTTTAGGTTTGAGTTTTCGACATTTTTTTAAAACATATTTTGTAATATTTTAAATATTTTTTGTATTTGTTAGCAATTATATATTTTAGAATAATCAGGAATAGCTATAATTAATAAAAATAAATAATCAAACAATCAAAAACCTAGCAACGCCGGGTAGGGTATGACTACTAATATGTTGAAATATTTTTTATATTTAAAAAATATTTTTAGACACTTTTTAAAAATATATTTTATAATATTTTAAATTATTTTTGTATTTTTGTATTTTTACAAAATATTTTACGAATAAATCTTAAAAAGAACAACGCTAGATCTACATCGGATACAGTTAGATTTATTAAATATTAGTTAGAAGACAATAATTAAAGATTAGCTATGCATAATTAGGAATAACTATAATTAATAATTTATAGGCAAATAATAAAAAAACGAGCAACGTCGGGTTGGGTTCGGCAAACAATTCTAAATCAGGAATAGTTATAATTAATAAAGTATAGATAGACATATAATTAAAAACCGATCAACGCCGTTTTGGGACGGTTTGGGTTTGGATTTTCAACATATTTTGTAATATTTGAAATATTTGTTGTATTTTTTAAAATATTTTTTGAAATATTTGTTCACTAATTTTTTAAATATTAGAAACAATATTTTTCTATATTTGTTTGTATTTTAAATAAACTTTATTTAATTGTATATACTAGAAATATAGAATCAGAAATTGCCCTAATTAATAAATAATAAATAATAGATAAGCAAACAAACAAAAACCAAGAAATGCCGGGTCGGGTATGGTTTGTTTTTAAAACATATTTTGTAATATTTTATATATTTTTTTGCAATTTTTAGCAATTATATATTTTAGAATAATCAGGAATAGCTATAATTAATAAAAAAATAAATAGGCATTCAAAATCAGGTATGGCTACTAATATGTTGAAATATTTTTGATATTTCTTAAAATATTTTTAGACACTTTTTAAAAATATATTTTGTAATATTTTAAATTATTATTTGTAATCTTACCAAATATTTTACAAATAATCTTAAAAACGAACAACGCTGGGTCTACATCGGATACAGTTAGAATTAGTAAATATTAGTCAGAAGAAAAAAATTAAATATTAATATTTAATTTTAGCTAATTAGCTAAGTATAATCAGGAATAGCTACAATTAATAGGCAAATAATCAAAAACCTAGCAACGCAGGGTAGTGTACGGTTTGTGTTTGGGTTTAGGTTTGGGTTTTAGACATTTTTTCTATTATATAAAAGAAAGTCTATTTAATTATATATATATATATATATATATATATATATATATGTGTGTGTGTGTGTGTGTGTGTATCTGGTGAGGTAACTCGAGAACCGGGGTACGTCGCGAAAATATTGAAATTTTTTGAAATAATTTTAAACATTTTTTGAAATATTTTTAAACATTTTTTTGAAATATTTGTAACCATTTTTGTGGACATTTTTTAGAAATTTTTTTAAAATATATTTTTTAATATTATCTATATTTTTTGTTTTATTTTAAAAAATATTATTTGAAATATTTTTTTATATTTTTCAACTAATCGTTGTTATATTATTATTTAAAGATATAATTAAAATATTATAATTATATAATAAATATATAAATATTATAAGATATAAATATTATACTTTTTAAAATATTTGTAGAACATTTATAAAAAATATTTTTGTAATATTTGGAAATATTTATTATATACTAGCAATACAGAATCAGGAATAGCTATAATTAATACATAATAGATAGGCAACAACAATCAAAAATCAAAAATCGAACAACGCAGGGTGGTTGGGGTTTTCGAAATTTGTTAAGTAATATTTTGTAATATTGGAAATATGTGTTGTATTTTTTTTAATATTTTTTGAAATATTTTTGAAATATTTTTCCACTAATTTTTGAGATATTAAAAACGAATATTTGTCTAAATTTGTTTGAATTTTTTTTTGGAAAATTTATGTTATTGTATATGAAAAGCAGAATCATATAGCCATAATTAATAAATAATAGATAGGCAAACTATCAAACAACGAGTAAAGCAGAGTTGGGTACTGTAAGAAATTCCAAATCAGGAATATTTATAATTAATAAATGATAGATAGGCAAATAATAAAAAACTAAGCAACGCCGATTTGGAACGGTTTGGGTTTAGGTTTTCAACATATTTTGGAATATTTGTTGTATTTTTTATATCTTTTTTCACTAATTTTTTAAATATTAAAATAAATATGTTTCTACATTTGTTTGTATTTTAGATAAACTTTATTTAATTGTATATACTAGACATGTAGAATCAGGAATATCTCTATAGATATATTCCTAATTATAATTAATAAATAATAAATAGGCAAACAATCAAAAACCGATAAATGTCGGGTCGGGCACTGTTTGCGTTTGGGTTTATATTTGAGTTTTCGAAATTTTTTGTAATATTTTAAATATCTGTTGTATTTTTTAGCAATTAAATATTTTAGCATAATCATGAATAGCTATAAATTATAGCCTATAATTAATACAAATAAATAGGCAAACAATCAAAAACTTAGCAACGCCGGTTCGGGTATGGATACTAATATGTTGAAATATTTTTTATATTTAAAAAAATATTTGTAGACACTTTTTAAAATATATTTTATAATATTTTAAATTATTTTTTGTATTTTTATAAAATATTTTACGAATAAATCTTAAAAACGAACAATGCTATAGCTATAGCGCTATAGCGTTAGATCTATAGATCTGCATCTGATACACTTAGAATTATTAAATATTAGTTAGAAACAAAATTAAATATTAGCTATACATAATTAGGAATAGCTATAATTAATAATTTATAGGAAAATAATCAAAAACCGAGCAACGTCGGGTTAAGAACGGCAAGCAATTTAAAATCAGGAATAGTTATAATTAATAAATAATTATTTATTATCTATTATAATAGATATGAAAAAAATCAAAAACCTAGATACAGCGGGTCGGGATGGTTTGGGTTTTGGTTTTAGACATTTAAAAAAAATATATTTTGTTATATTTGAAATATTTGTTGTATATTTTGTATTTTTTAAATTTTATATTTTGTATTTTTTTAATATATTTTTTGAAATATTTTTCCACAAATTTTTTAAATATTAAAATATTTTTCTACTTCTGTTTGTAGGTCAGCTAACATTTATTTTATTGTATATAAATAATAGTTAGGAAAAAATTAAAATTAAAGATTAGCTATGCATAATCGATCAACGCAGGGTGCGGTTTGGGTTTTCGACATTTATTAAGTAATATTTTGTAATATTGGAAATATGTGTTGTATTTTTTAAATATTTTTTGAAATATTTATAAAATATTTTTCCACTAATTTTTGAGATATTAAAAAAGAATATTTGTCTAAATTGTTTGAATTTTAGCACAAATTTATATTATTATATATGAAAGACAGAATCATGAATAGCCATAATTAATAAATAATAGATAGGCAAACTATCAAACAACGAGTAAAGCAGAGTTGGGTACGGCAAGAAATTCCAAAGCAGGTATAGTTATAATTAATAAATGATAGATAGGTAAATAATAAAAAACCGAGTCGATTTGGAACGGTTTGGGTTTAGGTTTTCAACATATTTTGTAATATTTGAAATATTTGTTGTATTATTTAATATATTTTTTGAAATATTTTTCCACGAATTTTTTAAATATTAAAATATTTTTCTACATTTGTTTGTATATCAGCTAACATTTATTTTATTGTATAAATAATAGTTATGAAAAAATTAAATATAAATATTTAGCAATTCAGAATTAGTAATAGGTATAATTAATAAATAATAATTGGCAAACAATCAAAAACCGAGCAACGCCAGGACAGGTACGGTTTGGGTTTAGGTTATCGACATCTTTTTAAAACATATTTTGTAATATTCGAAATATTTATTGTATTATTTAATATATTTTTTGAAATATTTTTCTACTAATTTTTTAAATATTAAAATATTTTTCATAATTTGTTTGTATTTCAGCTAACATTTATTTAATTGTATATATAACTATGAATAATCAGGAACATCTATAATTAATAAATAATATATAGGCAAGAAATCAACAACCGATCAACGCAGGGTCGGGTACGGTTTGGGTTTAAGTTTGGGTTTTAGACATTTTTTAAAACATATTTTGTAATATTTGTAATATTTGTTTTATTTTTTAATATATTTCCACTAATTTGTTAGATATTAAATATATTTTTTCTATATTTTATTGATATTTTAAATAACATTTATTTTATTGTATATATAGCAATGTAGAATCAGGAATAGCTATAATTAATAAATAATAGATAATAGGAAAATAATCAAAAACCGAGCAACGCCGGGTCGGGTACGGCTAGTACATATATATATATATATATATATATATATATATATATATATGTTAATTATAATAATATAAATGAGTATTTCATGGTATCTAATTTATATACATATTCAGTCCTATTCGATTTTGCAAGTTTTGTGAAAAGGTGATATGCGCTGGTAAATTGAAGAGGCATATTATTAGAAATCACTCCAATGAAGAACAGGTATTTCGTATACAATAATTATACACGGATAGCTAGATAAATACGAATTTATTTGTATAAATGGACATTGAATGTTATGCATAGATGAAGCTCTATCGCTGATATGATAATGCTATGTTAACGGTCATCGACTATACTAATGTGTTTATCATTGTATAGTATACAATGTATACAATGTATACCCGCGCAATATTCACGAGTAACCGATATCCCTTAAGGCCTGGCGCAACAGACGATTTTTAGATTTTATTTTTAACATGTAGCGACATCTATACTTATTATAGTATTTATATTTTAAAATTCGTTGTTATTTCATAGAAATTATAACAAAAGCATAAACTAATTATTTGAATTTTTTGTACATAGATATAGCAAAAATTATAATAATTATATGAACTATTTTACGATCTTGTATTTATAAATGCTTATTTATGGCACTTTCATGTACTATTCAATATACCATTTTGAAGGGAATTAATCAAATTTTATGATTATTAGATAACTAATATTTTAATAAATGATATTTTATTTTCAAAATCTCTCTGTTGAGCTGAGCCTTAATCATAATTGTAAATATATGTGTGTGTGTGTGTGTTTGTGTAATCGTAATTGATTATTTAAACACATCTTAAGGGCAAAAAATAATGATTACTTATTAAAATAAATAACAATTACATTGTGTACACGCTATGTTTATCATATTTGATGAAAACAGACAACACATTCTTGGAAAAATGTCCCAACTTACCGCACAGTAACATTTATAATATAAAGGATAAACGACACAAGCTACTAATAGTACCTATAGGAACTTCTAAGTTACAAAGTAATTTATAATATATACACATATATATATAGTTTTTATTGTAATTATACTCTATATAGGTAAAATCATTCATAAAAACAAAAGATGCTAAGCATATGAGAACCTTCATGAATACTATGAGAAACGAAGGAATGTTTATATATAATACGAAGATATTGAATAAAGATGACAGTAACGACGTCAACACTGAGCTAATGGTGACGAGGCAAAGCACGGGAGAAACTCGCTTTTGTTTAGGTGTGTTATCATCAATATTTGTAATCATTTAGGCTTTAAATTATTTATAAATTTATAAATTTATCTAATATATTTTAAAAATATAATATAATATATTTTATCTAAAATATTACAGTATGCAAAGCGTTTATTTCGGCGAAATGCGTTTATAAACATAAAAAGAAATGCTCGAAATGCGTAATAGTCAAAATTGAAAATTTGAAAACGAAGGAAAATAAATACGAAAATCAATTTAAACATTATTTAGACCACTTCCGTAATGGACCGGTAAGGGATCTTATCTTGAAAGATACTTTTATTCAAGATGTTAGTAAGATATACATATTCAATATCAATATACTACATTCAATGTACCATATTCAATGTACTATATTCTATTTACTACATTCAATATAGTATATTGTAAATACGTAATCATATATAATATTACAACTTAACTAAGATATTAATCTTTATAGTTTGGATATAACAAATACATAACGTTAAAAGCGGACATTACCAAAGCGAATACCGTTCGCAAAACGGTTATGTCGGAAATGAGAGAATTCGCCCGAATAGTGGTTAATTTCAAAGATACGTATAAAGATATAGGTAAGCTTATTGCGTCCTATTTATGATTGCATTCTAATAAAATATTTGAATTCAATAGATATTATCAAGTCTATTGATATATTTGAAATCGAATATATCGATAAATTACTCGATTCGATATCTAAGCTGAGCACACGAATTACGAGTACATCTTTATTCAACATCAATAATCTGATAATAAGAATATTAAAACACATTTCTACATTTTATTTTAACGAAGAAAACCAAACTAAGGTATACTATATATATATATAATATATATATATATATATATATATATATATTATATATATATTGATTTTAAAGCTAATAATGTTACACTTATTATCAAATATTACAAATGTAGATAAAAAGTAATAAGGTCTTCACTGAAATTTATTTATTAAAAATGTGTATATTGATTAATTCTGGAAAAACTGAAAAAAAAAACTTCAAAAAAAGGTAACACGTATATAAATAATATTATCTTTATTCTTTTATTTTACTCAAAAATTCTATTATTTGAGGTATTTCAATTAGTATAATTACTATAAAATTAAATATTTACAATAATATATTTAAATAGAAAATATAAATACATAACAATTTTATAGTTGAAAATATAATTAGGAAATCTCTTGATAAAGTGGGTGAGTGGTGATCGAGATCACTGGAGAACCTTCCGGAACACTGGAGAAGCTTTCGGAACACTGGAGAACCTTTCTGAACATGGCCTAATGAACGTAATAGACTCGCACATATGATCTCCACATAATCACTACGACGACTACTACGCCAAGCTTTACACTGAACTAGACACATACTAATTCAGTCGTTCAACACTGAACGCTACACTGAACTCCTCGAATACACTATTGTTCATATATATTATATTAAAAAAGTATATAAAACAGTGTCTTAATAAAATAATATATAATATAATATGATAAATGCGTTATAATGATATTTATTCAATTGTTGTTATGATCGAAGATGCTTACAAGATGAATCATGAATCATGAGGCTTAGAAGATGAATCATCAATATAAATAGTACATAACAAAGTATGCAATCTGACACCTATGGAGTTTACTTGTTACGATAGTCTCATTAACATATCAATACTCTGTACAACATCTATACAACTAACACTAGACTAATACTGATGACAATTATCATATTAGCTAGTACTTCCACCATAATCATATAGTATATATATATATATATAGTATCACCATAGTGTATATATATATATATATTAGTGATGCGATCGAACTTCGAACTGAAACTGATACTCAATAATTATAAAATTTCGAACTGATACTCAGTTATTTTGAACTGATACTATACCGATACTATGATAGTAGGGTTCGATCGCATCACTAATATATATATATATATTATAGAAACAATTTAAATATTGAATACATTTATTTATTATTTTTCCGGGTAATCTAAAATAATGAAACATACACTTGGAACAGTTGAGCGATTATAATGATGAGTATTAATATCATGATGACGAGAATGTTACTTGTGATGAATATGATGGAAATATATTTATATTTATACCTACAAAAATAACCTTGAATATACTTATTAATAATATGTTATTATATACATATTGACTCATGTTCCTCTCTTACACACATTTTACTGGGCACATATTTTGGAATAAATACGTATCATAGATTCAATTTAGAGTTATAGTAGTAGCGATATTAGAAATGATGATACTTATAAACGAACATATATATATATCCGTGTACTCTAGAAATACCACATAATATATAATGGTAATGAATTAAATTTTTAATTATTAAAAGTTATTTTAATGAACTATAATATTCGATTACAGTCAACAATAGGGGTCGCTAGTCGATATCAAATTATTATACTACAAAAAGCGTAATGTTTACTTAATTATACGTTGCATATAAAATCATTTATTATACAATATAAACAAGCGATTTTATACACGATGTACATCTATAGATATACACTCTATATTAAACAAGTATAGTTTAATACTTGTTTTACTTTATTTTCCGATATTATTTCGATATATTTAGCGCCCTCTATAGTTGAACTATGGCCTATTAAGTATTTTTTACAAAGATATTGAGACAAGATACAATTAATATACGATTGCTATGTCAAATTTATTAATATGAAATAATATCGGACGTTTGATGTATTCATGTATGGGTTAAGTTTCATTGCTTAACTTCCTTTGCGATAATTGCTAAATCTCTTGTAATATGTGTATATTTTATTACTAGAATATTCCATCAATTTTATATATTATATATTCTAGTTTAACATTCAACTATTTAAATGAAAGATAATAACGCTGCGTTACTATTAGACATGCCCACCTCAAATAAGTCGCAGTTAGCCGATATTACTAATGTGCATTACAAACTTTAGTATCGTGGTAGACGGGGTGGGGGGTATGTTTGAGATACGGCTTTGTAGGAGATCATCTTGTAGCGCATAAACATTTATCTATACCATGTAAGTACTAGAAATGTGTGTTTTATATTTTATTTATTATTCATTACAATTTAAAATATATTATACATTATTCATTACTATTTAAAATATATTAAACATTATTCTAAATAACCCTGTCGCAGATGCTATATAGATAAATACATGTATACGATGTCGGAGTATAATAATTATGAACCTATAATAAGTAATTTTACGATATATTTAGAATGGCCTCTTTCAATATGTATACCAATCATGCGCTCTTATAGTTAATATCTGCAGCTATAACTCTGATAACTCCTAATTAGTAAGCATACTTGTTAGTAGAGTATGAACGTAAGCATAGCAATTCTATTTAAAAACATCTGCAAACTGCCTCAAATGTTAGGTACACTGAATATCATGTCTATCTCTTTAGTAACACCGATATACGATACAGCATTATCAAACTGTTTATAAACAACTCTGGTAATGGTTTGAAATGACGAGTTTTTACGAAATTCTACTCTATCAGACATCAGCTAATTGTGCATTATCTAATTGTATGAATTATATTTTAAATTGTATTATGCAATATTGACTTGCATATATATTATAAATAACATATTATATATGTTTATTCATTTATTAATTAACAGATCTTATATAAAATGACTAATTTTTAATAAAATATAGTTACTATACACTAATATAGTAAACCAATAATTACCCATTATGTTAATCTTTACTCGACAACACTTTTTATATATACCTATTTATTATAAAATATAAACGCACAAATTTATATACGACACAGATTCATACTCCGTATTAAACTGGTCATTTATTATATATTTAGGTATCATTAGCGCTTCTATAATTGTAATATGTACTATGCTATTGTTTATAAATGTGTAACTTTAGTCAAGTTAAAACTAATCAACCAATAAAGATTTAATTATATTAGATTAATATATGTGTATATTAGTATATACATATATATATATATATATATATATATATATATATATATATATATATTTATATATATATATATATATATTTATATATATATATATTTATATATATATATATATATATATATATATATATATATGTATGAGTATATTAATCAGTTTGTGAGGTCAAAGTAGACATACAAAATGGCTGAGTGTAATGATCACCTCTTGTGTTATAACATATTTATAATGACTACATACACTACAGGAATCTCATGGAACGCCAACTGAATCAAAGGTATTTATTCTTTATTAAACTATGCACCTATAACATTTAGTATTCATTAACATTAATTCATATTAATTAATATGTCCTAATATGTCCTACTCTATTATCTGTACGACAACATCCTTATTACAGATATCCAATCTGTGTTGCGTTTGCTCGAAACCTGTCTCTGAATTCAATCTGAAGAAGTATGAAATATCGTATTTAATATTTACTATATTTAAATATTTAATATTAATTAGTAAGCATATTTTAATAATTAATAATTAAATAATAATATAATATTTTCCATATTCACATAGCTAACTTTTGATAACCTCTTTATTATTATATATATAACTTTAACCTGTAATTAATATAGACATAAATCATAAATCCAAGTATTACATAATTATTATATAATAATATAGTCTCAATATACACAAACATTGTCAAGGACAATATGTGGTCTGTATTGTGTTGGAAATTTCATTATTCAAGTGAATGATTCCATCTCTTTTGAATAGTGGTAGTTCACTATATCTATTGTATAAACGAATAGACATAACTAGCCCATGAGTAGTTAATAATTACACAAATAGCTGTATTAGTGAAACTGATAGAATGTAAATATCTACCATTTTATGAAATAATAATAGATGTCCTTGATATTATTGTTAATATTGCTGTATATAAACTGTATATACGTTCATCACTTTGGGTATTGCAGATATGATAAGATATATAACATATATATATATATATAACTATTAATTAAATAAAATCTAGTTACGATAAATCGTATATACGGATGACAAGCTCTATTACCCCCCGCCACCCCCACTACCTCCCTATACGCCCCAGTACCACCTTCACCATCAGATGCTTTGAATGTAAACTCAACTATCACGTGGAATGTATTCCTGACGATCTGAAACCCAAGAACAGAAGAGCTAAGTGGCTGTGTTTTAACTGTTTACAACAGATTACAGTTAGTACAGCTAGGCACAACTACTACTATTACTACTACTACTACTACTACTACTACTACTACTACTACTACTACTACTACTACTACTACCACTACTACTACTACTACTACTACTACTACTACTACTACTACTACTACTACTACTACTACTACTACTACTACTACTACTATTACTACTACTACTACTACTACTACTACTACTACTACTACTACTACTATTAATAATACTACTACTACTACTACTACTACTACTACTACTACTACTACTACTACATCAATCATTACTACTAATAGACACCAGTGATTAAAAAAAAAGATATAACTACTAAAGCAAGAAAATCAACACCCAGTTTGTATTTATATATAAAATAATATATATATATATATAAATGTATAAACTTTAACATTTTAGCACCGTATAAATAAAATTAGAAACCTTTGATGGTTAAAAACAAGTTTAAAGACATACCACAGCATACCTTCCGTTTATGTCCTACCTTCTGCAGGCAAAAAATACAAGAATAAGATGTACTTTAACCCGGATTCGAAGCGCTTAAGATCTCACTTTACGCCGGATCAGATTGAAGGCCTGAACAACGCCTTCGATGCGAATATGTTTGTAAACAATGCAGGCCACATCTAGAGATTGTAACATTTGTACGCGATTGATTCCCATCAGCGACATTCTATGTATGTTGTTATGTTTGTAAATTAAAATAATAAATCGTATAAGATAAATATGTTATAAATAACTAAATTTATACAAATTAGATTATAAAAAATATGAGCATTTTAATAATCACCAGTATTAAAGGGCCGGCTTAAAATTTGCGGTATTTACATGTAAAAATTGAGTAACGTAAAATTATTATTAAGACTCATGATCCAAAAATTAATATTGTTGTACTATATGTATAATACACATTCATATCTGACAGAATTTAAACGTTATCTGATTGTATGACAAGTATAATATGTTAACAAGTTTAGCTGATGTTTAAAATACATATGAACTTATAGTTGGTATGACATATTATGATAAAAACATATGATTAACATATCTATATTATTTATTTTAAAATTTTAATTTCATTGAAAAAATAAAAAATATACTGTTTGTCTGTTATAATAATATTTATTTTTTTAATATTTTATTATTTTGATGAACCATTTTCTTTATTTTAATTATAATGAAATAAGAATGCTGGTTTGAATTCTGACTTTGAGGGGTTTAACCATCACAAGTTAACAGACATACTTTACGGAAGTAGTTCTTTACTAAAGTAGTATATTCAATTTACTTACGTTCATAGTTCAAAATGAATTTCATTATATCTAAAAGAATTAAATTAATTATCTCATTATAATTTATGACATTCATTTAATTCATAAATGTAAAAATATAAATTTAAATTATAAATATAATTTAAAATATTGTCAAACATTTAAAATAAATAATAATAAATATCATATATAAAATAATAAAAATAGAACATGTTCAAGTTACAACATAGTTTCTAGAAAATAAATAGCATTCACAATAATGTTTGAAAACTATTTTAAGCACGCATTACAATGAGATATCCTCTCATTAAAATGTAACGTTTTAATTGTTACTTAAACTACTCGCCAACAAAATAACGTTATCAATAATAATAATAGTATATCATTATTAAAAAAAGTATTTAAAAAATTCTAAATAAAATGTGTATATCAATTAGGCATTATACCATGTTATACTAGCACCGACGTGATATGTTAATATCGTATGTGAGGAATTATAGCTAAGGCATGGTCTCCTATAGTTTAGTGTATACTATACACTACTATGATGAGTCACTTGTAATATGGTTAATCAGTGATACATTTTATTAGATATCAATATCTATACATAGTAATAAGTTTTATTAAAAATAAATATATACTAATAATAATGTTTTATTAAAAATAGACTTACATGAATACCTCTATTATAAATCTACTACATAACGATGTTCAATTGTTTTATCCGCACAAGCATAATATGCATATGTGTTAGGCGTTCCCCTATAAAGTAAGTTTAATTATTGCAACACTACCACCCTTAAACAGTTTCCTGACCGGACAATCGCGTAAGAATGTGGCGGCCACCTTACATCTCTCCAACACACAAGTCAAGATATGGTTTCAGGTTTGTTAGCCAGTTTAATTAGACGTCTCAGTGTTAGAACCATTGTACTGCAGTATCATTGACTCAGTATTAGAACCAGTATCATTGACTCAGTATTAGAACCAGCGTCATTTACTCTGTATTATAACCAGTGTCATTGACTCACTGTTAGAACCAGTGTCATTAACTCAGTATTAGAACCAGTGTCGATATGATCACTGCCGATTGCTAAATAACTAATTTTTAAATTTCTTAAATAACTAAATTACCGATCTTCATTGACTAACTAATTCCTAATGTATACACTTGTCCGTACTAGTTGCAATTACATTTATTTATTGTTTTTATATAATATCGTCATACTATAACAATATTATAATTGAATTAGTGTATAAATAAAATCATCATCATCATCATCATCATCATAATCGCCTAATACCCATCGGTAATACGATGACAACATTCTAAACACTCGATTAAGCCCCCTGTACCTCTTCCTTCCCTCCCTCCCGTACCTCTTCATTCCCTCCAACCCGTATACAGAACAAGCGCGTCGGTCTCAGGAAGCAAAACGGTGGCTCGAACACTACGGACAGTAGCCACGGCGACCAGCCGGACCAAGGTCATTACACCGGCGTCAAGGTCATCATACCGGCCATCTTACCGCCCGACCCCACCAGCACGATATGCCTCGACGATGAGGTGATAATCCAGCCTCGCGTCGTGCCCCCCGCAGAGATGCTACTGACTGACCTTCAGATTGACCTTCACACTGACCTTCATATAGAGAATCCCGTGGACGACGACTTCTTTGAGTCTAAAAAGAGAAAAAGAGGAGGAACCGGAAGAAGAGGTTTCAGAACAAAGGGACATAAGAAAAGAAGAGGAGATGACGAAGAAGACGATGAAGAAAAGAATGCTGACGACAAGAGTGATAACAATGACAGTAACAGTGAGAACAATGTTGACAATAGTAGTGCAAATAGTAGTGCGAATAGTAGTGACAATAATGGAGATAACGAGAATGTTAGTGACCATGATACTGAGACAGCCAGCGATGATAATAGAGATGTGGTAGAGGATGAGCCGGACGGGCAAGATGTTAACGAAGCTGATGGAGGCGTTGAAGATGATGAAAAGAGAGGAGGGGAATATGAAGTAGATGATGATTATGAGGTGGACGATGCAGAAGATAGCGACGACTTGCTGAGCCAAAGCGAAAACGATTAGATTACATTATGTAATCATATTATTTATATCATTTTTTTAAGTAACATATTTTCTTATTTTATAATAAAAGTAAAAATTTTAATCTAAAAATTATATATAAATTATATAATAATATGTATATAAATATTATAATATAAGATTTATATTCTATTAAATTGCTATCATATTTATATAAATTATCATTGTTGTAAGAAATATAAATTTTATATATATAATTTAATTGAGTATTATATTTATATATCTTTTATAAGTGAAATAGAAATTATTTAAAATTGAATATATCTACTATAATTTGATATACACCTATTATGAGAGCATATTTGATTTAACTCGTGATATTGAAGAATTATATGAAGTGTTAGTCACATATTTAGAGACATAATATTAATAGGTATATAACTAATATACGATTAAATATTGATAAATTAGCTATCTATTTTCAAGATTTATTTTCTCGTAACTATATGTATATTTCAATAATTCAAGATAATAAATTATTATTTAATCAAATATGTCATTAAATAAATGTGAATGTAGATGTAGACTATTGGCTATATATGGTAAACTCATTTCAAATATATCATATGTATAATTACAAAATCAATTTTTTTTCCGTAGAAACAAATGAAAATTTCTCTGCTATGCATTGAAATTATTTTACATAAATAAGTAAATTAAAAATAATTGTTTTTATTATAAAAACTATATTAATTACATATGGTTTTCAGGTTTAATTAATACAAGTTTGAACAATGAGAGATATATTTCATTTAATTTAAAAACTAATTTTATCCTCGCTAACATTAAATCTTCATTTTTTTCCTGTAAAATAATTATTAATATATATATATATATATAGAGTAGTAATAGTTAGTATTTGAGAAAGAATAATCAAATATATCACTTGAAATAATAAAATATATATTATAAAAAGCATTATATAACGTGTATTAATACGATATCATATTAATAAATCATCTGAAAGCAGAGTTACTTCAGTAATATAAGGTAAGCTCGTGTCATTGTGACTTCTCTATGGGTATATAAAATAGTAGAGAAGGGATTGTGCATTAGGGATGTAATGGATTCCCAGTACATGAAGCATGGGTATTCTATAATGCAACTTATACTCCATATAAAGTACAAGGGTATTTTTATGTAATACTCCAATTTTATTCACTTAATATAGAATAGGAATAATTTAAAAAACTAATTCTAAAATTATTCGTAATTAATTATTAACAATAAAATTAGAAAAAGGTGCGAATCGACTTATTATTGATTGCAACATTTCATGAAGGCATTCAATGATGTAATACATTCTACGTAACTATAATATAATGATTTCATGAACATATATTAGATACAGTTAAAATACAAAGTTACATCCTTGATAAGCAAATTTATTTATAATAAAGAGTAATAATAATATACGAATATAAGTGAAACCTCTCTATAAGAAACCTCTTTATAAGAAAATTTGTCACACATTTGGTTGGAATTCAAACTTTTCCACATTAAAAAAACCTCTATAAGAAAATTTTATAAAAGAAAAACTCTTTATAAGAAAATAATTGTATACAAAATATAAAAAATAATTATATATACAAATAAATAGAAGTATATTGATTATTATAAATGTTAAATGTTAACAAAAATCAATTTCTTATACAGAGGTTTTACTGTATATCGAATAGAACTAACCAGTAAGATTCTAGTCTTGTTACAATATTGGCTGATCCTACGACTCATGCCGGACAGGAAGTTCACAATCTAGGTTCGGTGTCGTCGTCGTCGTTAACGTTACGGTCTAGCGAGCATAGTGAGAACACTAACGTTTGTGGGATGAACTTGGAGGCGACCTTGACGATATTCCGCGGAACAGGAAACCGTGTCCTCAAAGTCGAATACGTATTCGTAGAACAGTCTCCATTCCTCCTTTGGGTGGTGTAAGTGTCAGTCATTACTAGTTGTATTGTACAGGGCCCCTCACGGTTGTTTATAACATGTACAAGTCTATGACTTCTTGAGGGGTACATTTGTATTGTATTCAATATATATATTTATGATTTCAATACATAAATATTATTATTATATACACTGATATCACCACTACTATCACCACTATAACATGATTAGCGATATAGAAGTATTAACAGTATACATTCGTAGATAACTAATATGGAGGATACTTTGTGAAGGATATTGATGTATAAAGTGTGTAGTGATATATACACCCGCGACTAGTGTTAACTCGGCTATATTTAGAAACAAACGTTTGTGTGCAATACGGACATGTCCTTCGGGGTAATACACCTTAATTGTTCTTCTGTGATATCTATGGTTATCAAAGTGGTTAATAATATTAGTTACTACTACTACTACTACTACTATATATTACCTGGTTTTAAATTCTTATATGCGTTGATGATGGAATAAAGTCTGGCGTAGTTGTAGAGAACGAAAGTCGTGTTTTCAAAATTAGTTTGATTTGATACCTTCGAAACAAGAGAAACAAGAGAAACATTAGAAAGTTTGTGAAATTAGCGTAAGATTTCATGAAAATGTGATTATTCAATAATAAATTAATTGAGAAATGCATACTTTACCATCGTTAATTATGACTTTATTAGTGTAATGTAATACATACTATGTATACTATAAGTACTATTACATACACAATTACATTTGGGATCACTATATTAACAAATTAGGATTGAAATAGTTCTATATTAATCTTGTAGATTTCATAATCAACTTATATTTGTTGATTTCACATTTAGATTTCGCGTTCAAAACTATCTTTAGTATAGATCAAAGAGAAATTAGCTACATCAATAAAAGTAACTATGATTAATTTAAACATACTATTTCTAAAAGCACACCGTTTTATACATATAGCAAATATAAATAATTATTTAAATATAATTAATTATAATTGACATGTAAATTGTATGATATACAAATAATTGTAATAAATTAATAGATAATTAAAAACATAAATTACAATAACTATGTTAAAAGGGTACAAACATTCTTATTTGCGTTTAACCCGAGGAACTTTAGTTTTATTGAAGATTTCAGAATTCTGTCTATTTTTTTGTTTCTTTTCGTTGAGGAAATCTTATCTCCAGTAAGCTTATCACAGTCTGCATTCTCAATGTATGTTCTGATTGTGCTGTAGTGATGGCAGCGATTTAGACCAATCAGAAGAGAGGTAGAAATTAAGCCTATTTGTGTGTGTTTTAACAACATGTTATTTCACAATGGCCATTGTTAGCAGATGCGGATACTTGATACATTTCATATAGTATGTTAACTATGTTTAATGAAGTGAATTTATTTTTTAGAGATGTACAATGTTCTCGTATTACTAGATTGTTATTATTTTCGTTCTGAAGGACATACATGTCCTAATTGTAGTGCTAATAAAGTGTTAATCTTCAAGTAATAATCAATACAATGGTATTTCATATTTAAAATTAACTATTATTTATTAGTATGTAATAGCAAGGACGTATGTTCGCTATCTCTGCAATGGTCAATCTTTGAATTAAAGATATCCGAGATATTGATTTATTTGTAACTTAACATGCATTCATATTTTTAATTCTGTATTCCATATAAATAATTTATTAAAATATACATATTATTTATAAATTAGGTTTGAAATAAATAATGTTTTTTTTTTAATATTATTTACGTCAACACTCCTGATAATATATGTGTGTATTATATTATATTATGAATAATATATAATTATATGCATGCACATATTACCATGCTGTGATAGTATCGTGCTAAAAGCATTCTAATCAATGCATATATATATATAGATATAGTAATGTAACTTAAGAACCCCCAGGGGTACAGTATCGCTGTTATGGTTAGCTGTTACTGATCTGATCATCGTCGATGTCTAACCTGTGTATCTGTTCGTAGGAGTTTGTGTGCTTGTTGTTAGGCTGGAACGTGTGTAGAAATATCTCTAGTTCTGCGCTCTGCGATAGGGGTGAGGTTACGAGCGCTACTGTAAGCGCTACTAGTCGTACTACTGGTAGCATTACTTTACTCGCTCCTAGACGTACTATTACAAGCGTAAGTAGACATATACCTGTAAGTACTACTACAAGCTTTACTAGACATATACCTATACACAATACTACAATCGCTACTACAATAGCTACTACAAGTGTTACTACAAGCGCTACTACAAGCGCTACTATACAGTGCAACGTCCACACTGACCTCATGTTGACCCCTCAACAGTTTGAAACAGTCCGAGATCACGGTGGCTTTATTCGCGTCGTTACTGACCAATAGGAAATGAGTTCCCTGGCGAGCATTAACGTCATTAGTATCGGTAGTAGCGTTACTAGTGCTGAGTGCTGAGCTTACCATATCACCGCAGTTCACGAGAAGTCTCAGATATTGGTATTCATCGCTATCTACTGATACTGTTGTAGCCAATATCATTATATATGTATATATATGTATTTATATTTTTTTATTATCAGATTAATAGTACAGTAATAACATCACAGTAATAGTAGAAGTAAAGCTTAGCGTCATCAATACCAAAATGTATATTTTCATATATATATATATTTATATATATATATATATATATATATATATTATTAATTGACATATTACATTTGTATTAAATTGTTAAATAGACTACTAGATAAATACTATAGTCATACATAAGGTACATTATCGTAACGATGTGCATTCTATCTCTAAATAAACTTACATTCGATATCTCGCGTGGATGTTAGATTCAATGTCTGTTTATATTCTTCAATGTTGAATATAAGATTCCCATTATCTATATAACCAATGTCAATATATATATATGTGTGTGTGTGTGTATGTATTATTTAGTGTTGTAAATGGAGGTGTTGTTATGTTGCCAATATTTAGAATATAATTCAAAAGAAATCAAGCGTTAGCGCATTGAAATATATTGTGAAAGTCGAGCTGAATGGGGAAAATAATAAACTACACTATTAACTATTATATATATATATATTAGATTGTAACTATCCATTGTCACTCTGTTTTAGAGATTTAGCACTAACTATTATAATGACACTTGTAAATATACGCCTACTTCCTTATATACAATTAATACTAAATAACTACACAATTAACCATTACGATTACTTATCACAGTGATACCTATGCTATATGTGTTTTACACAATGTACAATGTATTCTAAGCTCGTTGATATACTACGCTGTGGGTACCTGTACTTCGGATGGCGTCGATGTCACATGTCGGGTCGTAGAGGTCATCCAGATCATTACATAACAATACATCAAGGTCGTCGTCTTCGTCAATGAACTCGTTCTCATTGCCTCTACACAACGCTATTACACTGACTTCGTTGTATCTGTGATGGCGATGCGTTGATGTTTACTAGGAGATATTGTGTTAAGTATGCTGCAGTGTATTAAGTATGCTGTTTGTATTAAGTATGCTGTTTGTATTAAGTATGCTGTTTGTATTAAGTTTGCTGTTTGTATTAAGTATCTATGTATATACTTATGAAATTTATCTAATGACTAATTTTTTTTAAATTATTAGATTTCAGAATCAATAATTAATCTGTAATTTATTATTCAACTAGTATACATCAAATTGTATCTTCATTTTGTGTATTATTAATTATAATCAATTTAATCAATATATAAATATACATAAATATATATATAGAATACGAGAGATATTAAATATAATATATAAACGAATACATTTATCGTAAATCCTCAAAGTTCTACGATGCCGAGTCATCGTTACTAACGAAGTAGCGACACCGCGTGCACTAACCTTGAGATGAGAAGTTGTTTAGCGACGCGGGCGAGCAGGTAACAGCGTAGCGTGTCCACTTTAGTGTCGTCGCAGCTGCCAAAGATCATAGGTATGATTACGATATTCTGGTGTCTGTGTTCTGTGTGTGAGAGAGTGCTTACTGTAGTACGACACACCGTACTGGAACAGTCTTCCCGATGAATGGGACGGACCCGATCATATTTTATTACTTTTAAATGTCGACTACATTCATATATGTTATTATTATAATTTGTTCTTTTTAAATTTATTATTATTCGTGTAACTATTTATTTGTTGTATTATTTCAACTCGACGCGTTCTGAGTCAATAAACCTTTCTATTATTATTATTATTGCGGTAGTAGTAGTAGTCGTAGTGTACGTGTCAGACTACGAAACTAACTACGTAATTATGATGTACTCGTTAAATGTAACTAAACTAATGCGTATTATAAAACATACGTGATAAAAATTTAAATAAATTATTAAAGAAATTACTATTTTGACTATTATTGCTATGGTGATTAAAAAAAATGTTTATAAAATATTCGAGAAAATGGAACCTTGATGAATTCTCTATTGTTGAAGGTAAGATCTTTTTATAGTGAACATTGTTATTTATTGTTATTGAAGAATTTATTATCAATGATTAATTAAACAAGTAAATGTTACATAATCAAGTTGATTGAATTAAACAATTATATATAAAAGTAGTGATGACTTAAATAGGTCAAACTTATTTTGAATTATTAAGAACTTAAGAATGTCAGTAAGTTATTTGCATCCAAATATTACCGAAGATCGAGTACTACAAAACAAACATACTTCTAATCTATACCACGCAATGAAGTATACACATTTGTACATACTATTTACCATTTCTTACTAGTTATTCCGATAGAATGAGGTCCATAGTAACAGCTTGTGTCATAATAATAACTTGGCAATCAGGTGAACACAACTTTCTTAATTTCAAGTAGTTGGAGTTAAACAAATAAATAATATTATAAAAATTGATCTTAATCCTTATTTAATACATAAATGATTATAAAACTTATTTTATATTTAATATTGAATTAATTTTTTTTCAAAAAATTAAAATTATGAATGTGGGCTTCCCTTAAAATTCCCCTTAATTAAAAACCCAATAAACATATAAAATTCAATAATTAATGTAGACTGATTCTCACGTTGATTAAATGATGAGAATATTCTATAGTTCTTTAGAATCTATACCGTGTTTCCACTATTCCCATCGACGCGTATTTCGTAACAAATCCTAATGAGTCCTCTGGTTTACCTGAGACACGATTCGGTCGGAAATCCATGCAGTTCGAGAAATACTCGACGCGCTCCAACTGGATGTTAAACTTGAGGACGTGTCCATCGGTGATGTCCTTCAGTTTTATCATTCGCAACGACCCGACCTCTGACCCAATCCTCGAGATCTTCTTTTCTATCTATCGAAGCGGTAGGAGCACATTAACCGGTGTCGAATGCGCATTAAATATAACGACTGTAAGCAATTATATCACAATCAGACGGATTCGTAATGTTATCAATAGCAGATTAACGTATTAACTATAAAAGTTAGAGTAAAGAGGCTATATGGGGTTAACTCGGTGCTATATTTGTTGCTAATAAACCGTTATTCATCATCACTATCATCATCATTATCATCATCATTATTATCATCTTCATCATAATCAAACTCGTTACTTGGTACTTGGGTACATGGTACTACCAAGTATACTACAGTTACTGTAGTACGGTACCGAGAAGTGTTTATAAACTATAATAAAATATCGGTCCCGCAACGAAACGACTCATTCCCGCGTCCTCGATAAGTGCGCGTTACCGTCGCGTACTAACTCCGTCGGTGATGACTTTAGGGTCGGTGCCGCTGTCGCCTGATTGGACGAGCACAACGACTACGCAGATGTCCTCCGTCTGAGCGGAACCGCCGCGTATCTGTCTCACCGTCACCTGGGAGGCGTCGAACTGCCACGAGAACTCCAGTTCTAGTTGGCGACGGTATTCGCGGTTGTCGTCTGAAGGGGGCGTGGTTAGTGAGGGGGGGCGGGGTTATAGTTGTGGGGTGTGGTTAGTGAGGGGGGCGTGGTTGGGCTGGTGTTTGCATATGCTATATTATCATATGCATGTGTGTATATATATATATATATATATATATATATATATATATATATATATATATATATATATATATATACGGAGGTTGGAGTGTTTCATTAGGACAGAGGACATACGTCTGACATTCAACTAGATGTTATCTTATCTTCTGAGTATGATAAGGGAGGAGGAACATTGATAACAGTTATCACTGCAAACTAAGATGAACATAAAAAGTGCTCTATTAGATACGCTTAAATTTACTAGTATATTTTGTGATGCAACGATAATAATGACTAGATTTTAGTCAGGAAAGGACTTTACACATGAATATATCGATATTAATATTGCTAAACGCAACATTGAAGAGTAACATTTAGCTACGGGTGAGACGGCTGAGACGGTGGTAGAGGTACAAGGAGTCTGATCATCTGGTGTGCAGGTGGTTCCACTTGACTGAACACCATTAGATAACGACGCGCTCTTCTTCATGGACAGGTATTGCTCGCGTCTCTTCTTCGTTATCACCGAACTTTCCTGCGAGGGAACATCTTTATTAGGTCATGCATCGCTGATTCAGATAAATATATTAGTCATACCATATATACATATATATATACAGTGCGCTCTCGATATACCGGCACCATCGGGAATGAGGAATTGTACCTGTATATCGAGAGTGCCGGTATATCGATCTAGCAGAAAATAAAGAATATATGAAGAAGAATATTAAATATTATTTTTATTATAATGGTATAAAATAGGTATAAACTCGTATAAGATGGTATAAAATATTATTATAATGGTATGAAACGAATGCTAAATAAAATAAACTATTTTGAATTATTTACACAAGATAAAGTAGTTTGCTTATTATTATTAATACATAATATATCCAAACGTTTAGATAATAAATTTAATAAATGTATATCATTTGAATCTTTGGAGTAACATTCAAAGTATGCCGTTAGTGATTCAAACCCCTGTATTGTTTTCTCTGATGATGGTGATGGATCAAATCCAGCCTCTTGTGTGTAGTCGCTATCTTTATTATTATTTGTTAATGAATCTATAATTTCAGTAATAGAATCCATTTCGAATATTTCAGAAATGTCATCGACTGACGTAAATTTTTCTAAAGTGAGTCGATCATCAATATCAATATTGCATGTATTATAAATGTCATTATTTATTTCACAATTTTCATCTTGAGTGAAGGATTCTTCGTCTATACGATCTAGTAAACCGACATGCACCCAGCAGTTTCTGATACTTTCTTGTTTTACTTTCTTGTTTTACTTTCTTCCATGCTTGACTATAGTCAAGTAAGTTATTATAATAAACCTTATCGCATGGTTTACTTCAATTTTGTGTCTTCCGTTCTCATCTATTTGCTTCATTATTAACTCTAGTTGCATTTTCCTGAAGTTCATCTTGAAATTGTGGATGATTCCTGCGTCTAGGGGCTGCAGGTGGCTGGTTGTCGTAGGTGGTAGAAAATATATTTGTACGTTTGATAATTCATGGACTTTGTGACAATTACTCGCAATTAAGTATGAATCATAGTAAGCAATTTTGGGAAATATTTCCCATATATATGTATATATATGCCGGTATATCGATTACAATTCGACTTTTGTGCCTAGATATTAGGATGCGGAGCCGGTGCATTGAAAATTATTATCATTGAAGAGATAGGAAATACATCGGTCATTCAGAGATGTGCCGGTATAACGCGTTTGCCGGTATATCGAGAGCGCACTGTATATATATATATATATATATATATATATATTATATCGAGAATATTAACATTTAATATACATTGATAACATATTTATAATATAATAATGAAGTTTTTAAAATGATTATAAAAATACTATATTATTTTGCTTGGGTAAACACCATGGTGCATAAACAAATATTATTATTATTCAGTGTATATTATATATATATATATATATATATATAATATTTTATTTAGGTATTCACGTAGATAAAACAATAGACTATATATGTAGATTACAAAGTCTAGGTCGAGTTATTGTGGACTTCACCACTATAACTGTTGTCAGAACTTTATGAGAGTGCCCTTACTTGGGTACAGTATGGGAAGGGTGAGGGTAGGGTGAGGGAAGGGTGAGGGTAAAGTGAGGGCGGGGTGTGTTTTAAAAGTTATCACACAACGTAAATACTCTACTAATAAATTAATTAATGATTAGACTTACAAATTAATATAGTTTATTGTGAAATAAGTAGATGATTATAATGATGATGATTATAATGATAATGATAATGATGATGATGATGATGATGATGATGGTGATGATGATGATGGTGATGATAAACATGTATGCTTCAGCTCTCATATTAGGTTGCCATCATCTTCTTACAAGCATCTTGTTACTAAGTTACATACTATGTCATATATTACAAATATATAACCAACTCGGAATGTATTATTGGGGCGGCTAATTTTCTGCATTGAATCTTAAATGATTATGTAAATAAGTAACATCTTAGGCTACCCTACTACTTGTTGGTTCACACGCATTCATATAGAATTCTTCTATTTCTACTCTATTTCAATAATACATTTAAAACGTTTATTGATTATATCTGATATTTATAATATATTTTGATATTTCTTAAGCTCAGACCACGCTGGAAAAACTGATTTGTGAATGTTCGCAAACATTGCTAACATACACATTTGTCATCTAACGTTAACGCTACGCTTAATATTCGTAAATAGTGGTGAATATTCAAGAATATATCTTGATAATAAAGCTCCGAGCTATCTCGTGCTACGTGAATTATCTAGTGCTTTTGACACTCTAGATCACAATATTCTTTCCATTAGACTTAATGAAATTGGTATACACGGTCAAGTCCATAGTTGGTTTATGTGTTTTGTTTCATCTAGAACATCTTCGGTGAAGATTAACTCCTCGGTGTCTCCTCCTTATGTTAACATGCATGGTGTTCCACAAGGCTCTAATCTTGGCCCTATATTGTTCATTATTTATATTCTTCCTAAAAAATCAATTTGTTCGTATATATCCTAATATTCACTATCATATTTATGCAGATTATCTTCAGATATAAGTAATTTCCTAGTTCTAGTGATTCTGATGTGATTCAAATGTCAATGTTTAATTGTATTACTGATCTCATTGAATATTTCTCTTTCCTTAAAGATGACTAAAACTGATACTATTATATTCTCTAGACCCAGTTATCCTCTATCAAACATTCATCCTTTTCTACTATCTCTTCCAACTTCTCAATCTATAACTACTCTCGCTTTCACTATAAACTCTCACCTAGGCTATTCGGCACACATTAACAACATGATACGCACTACTAACTATTTTCTGTATAATATTAGAAAATCTCTTTATAAATTTACCTTTAGATAATTTTTACTTTATGACTAAATGTTTAATTCACTATTTTAATTCAGTAGAATTATCTACTGCTATTCATTATTATGTAATTTACTTGTTAACCTGATGTATAAACTTGAGTATATTCAAAGTCGTGCTATATGTGTATTATATAAACTAAACTTTGCCTCAATAATTTAGATATCTGCTTTCAATAGGATAGCTAAGTTTAAATACATTTGCAAACACAGGCTATTTTTTATTACGCATAAGGCTATACATCGTGGATTTCTTGAATATCTAGCTCAATCTATTATTATTCAGAGTTCGAACAGATCCAGTCGGAATTGTCACATCATGAAGTTAGTGCATAACATCGTTGGCCTACTCTGAATCAGCTTTCTCGGTTATTGCTCCGAAAAGCTAGAATTCACTACCATATAATATTCGTTGTACAACATCACTTTCATTGTTTAAACGTAAACTGTATGTCCATTTTAAATAATTCGTAATCGTTCTATTTATTTATTCATTTTCTATTTATTTTTGTTTTTTATTATCTAATGACGCCTATAATCACCATGTGTTTTTGAAGTCAATAAACTATATTTATTATTATTATTATTATTATTATTATTATATCATTTATTATAATATATACTACCTATGTAATATCTATTCATCTATATGATCGTCTACGTATTGAACTCTCTATGAAAAAAGACTCACTCTAGTCTAGGTGGTGACCTACTTAGCGGTAACCTCGATAGGTCGTGCATGAGCGAACAAGCGAGGAATAGCTGCCCGCATAAGACGACCTCCGCGCCGGTTCAGTTGCATGAATTCACTGTTCTCGAAGTGATCCTCGCAGACTCTGAAACATGCGCGTGTGTGTAGGTGTGTGTGTATGTGTGTGTGGGTGCGTGTGTGGTTGTACCAGATAGAGGTTCATGCAAACATTTCATTTAGTCAGCTATCATAACTTATCATTATTTCTATATTTTTACTAATTTATGAACAAATGATAGAATCATTTTATTAGTTTGTTAATTAATATTTTTGAATGTTAGATTTAAAGTAGGCGATATTTTAAAGGAGAATATCGAATATGGCTCCCGATTGTTTTGATTAAGATTACAGAGGTCAAATTTAAAATATTGTACTTATATGTATGTATACTTTAAAATTATATTAACAACTAATTTATATATATATATATATATATAATAATAATATATTGAATATATACTACATGTGCATTTTCAATATAAGTTAATAATGTACTATGTAGAACTAGTAGTGTGTAAAATACTGAAACGAGTATTTTGAAGTTGACCTCATATATCGTAACTAAACAAACGGGGATAGTATTCGATGCAGACCATATTAAACAATGTAGATAAACATTACATGAATACAGGTTCATTCTAACGTAACTTGTATTTTGTTAAGTATCCGCGTTAACAAAATATCTATAATTTGTATTATTTATTTCGTTTACAAATGCAGGCACATTAACAAAAGGGTTTCGAACGGATAGCTCGGAACGGAACAGATAGCTTATGAAATATCCTTAGTATAAGCTAAACATAACTTCTGGGTATCCCTCCGATCATTATAGCCAATATTCGGTAAATAATTCATTGATTCATTAATTCATTGATTCATTGAAACACTGAAGCCTATGCTACGTTCGCTATTACAGTCGTCGCGACTACTACTACATCGTCTCGCTAACATGAAACCCCGGAGTTGTTTCGCGGTCAGCGTCTTCTCGTTGAGAAACCTCTCGATTAGACTTTTATTATCGACGTTAAGGAGCCACTTTCTAACTCTGGAGTGGCAGATGTTAGAGGAGTGTTAATGACAGGGGCTTGAAGAGGTGGGTAGGCACATACAGGTTAAGTGAGTGCATTGATAATGATATAGATATATAGTAAGACAAAACGACACGATACAAAAAAACAAGAAATAAACTGAGAAGTAAAATAAAAATAAAACATTGGACATATACGAGCCGTTGATATCGTGATAATTATACGATGTTTACTATATTATTATAATCCTACGTATAATGTATGCGATATATTTTTAATTATTTCGATAAATATCTCGAAATACTCAGTTACACGAAAAAGTAATTAATTAACGAAAATTATTAAACGTTTTTAAAAACAAATAGAATTAGCATAATTATTAGGTCGTGGTTTTCTTAACAGTAATAGCAAATAAATATGGCTTTTGTAATAGCGAACAAACTTATTTTTATAAAATATTAAAATATTTTATATACACAATTATAAATAAAACAAGGATACTATCGGTGACTTAAACAAGGTATACCTATTCCTGTAGGTACACATAATACAAGCTAGTATGTGTATATATAATGATATCTCGGGGCGGGGATAGAATATATTTAAATATTATTTGTAAGCTCTTTTGAAGCGATGAGAAATCGAATATAAACACGAATTAACTTTTACTAAATAATCAGTATTATTACAATTATTATAATACGCGATAAGTATATCGATAGTAGAATCGTTATCAATCGCGATCAGTCACTGCGTACGACTACTTTATTATCGTTACTGCGCGCGTAACGCTAGCGGTGCGAACCTTTCCTCGTCAGTGACCGGGAACCTGTAGAACGACAGGTCAGGTCTCTGCAGGCGATTATTGCTACACGCGGGATAGCAGCAATACGGCGGGTGAGTTCTGGCCGCAGCGCACACTTCTTTCATACTATATTAGAGGCATGATTAATTCATTATGTTTTTTATTGTATATATTCTATTTTTTCCTTTTTGTTTTATTCATCCGTGTTTCACGTCTCATTATATGTACTTACTCGTTACCCCTAACCCTATCCCACATATCCATATCATTCGTACATATAATAAACTATTAATCTATCTATCTATCTCCTAACAGCGATTTACGTTATTCATATTAGTAGATGCACATATATATATATACAATATACAATAATAATAATAATAATAATCAGGGTTGATTCGGTTTTTAAAATTGGTTTTTTCAAATGGGTTTTTACGTCGGTTTTTACGGTTTTTTCAAGTTGTAAAAACCATGGTTTTTATGGTTTTTATGGTTTTTAACAAATTAATTTAACTTTTAAATTATAAATTATAATTGCCTACATTATATGTTATATCAGTGAGTGGGTAGGACTCTCATCTAATTACACTTATATACCTACGATACAATGATTATGTGATAACAAATTTAATTACGCCACCATTAGGCAGAATATTCTAATTATGAATTATTTATATATTGAAATGTAAACATATATCGTTTTTATGATAATACATTATTATTAATAATAGTTATTTATATGTAATAGCCAAATATTACCAAACTTAATAATTTTACAAAATAATATGAAGTAAAGCACTGCTTTAAAAGCAGGGTTGATTTGGTTTTTAAAAGTCGTTTTTTCAAATTGGTTTTTTCGTCGGTTTTTTCAAGTTGAAAAAACCATGGTTTTTACGGTTTTTAACAAATTAATTTAACTTTTAAATTATAGTTTTTATGATAATACATTAATATAAATAATAGTTATTTATATGTAATAGCCAAATATTACCAAACTTAATTATTTTACTAAATAATATAAAGTAAAGTACTATTTTAGACTACAATTTGTAGTATATTGTAACGGTTACCAGACACTGTAGCCGGCGATTTCAAAAGGGGTGGGACTATGGGTGTGGATATAGCCGAAATACTCTAAACGCAAATAAAATAACTATATAATATCAAATGTAATCATATTATATAATTACATTTGATATTATATTTTTTATTTAAATAGCTATAAAAATTATATCTATTCATTTATAATTATTTAACAATAATGGTTTTTAACTGAGGAACTTATTAAATTTATTATAATGTTGAATAATAATTATGTTCCATTATATGATGTCTATATATTTAAAATTATAATGAAAATATTACAATTTAGTTAATTTTTTGTTATGAACAAATTATAATTTGTACTTGTTTTAATTGTAAAAACCGTAAAAACCATAAAAACCGGGTTTTTTGGTTTTTACGTAAAAACAAAAAAAAAAACATCAACCCTGATAATAATATTTATTAGACAAATTTTAATATTTTGTTTCTGTTAATTTAAAATTATATTTATATAATGTTTTCTCCTAAAAGGGCTTCAAAAGTAATATAAATATTTTCTGTTGTTGTTGCCAAAACTGTTTATGCCCATCTATAGTTAATAAGATTAATCATAAGTATATATAAATAGTGATGGGCAGGATTACGATCATTGATACGGTAAGGGTATGAAAAACTGATTATTTTTATATGTTATTTATCAAATTCTGAAAATAGATTAATTCTCTTTTTTTAATTTTATTCCCTTTTTTAATTTCATATTATTTTTTTATTTCAATAAAATATGTTATCGTTAGAAAATATTTCAACTTTCTACTTTAGTTTATATATTCTATAAAAATTCAACCAAACAATCGATAAAATTAATAACTGTAGAACAAAATAAAATGAAAATATTATATTTTATTTTATTACCTTTTAATAAAATTAATTATTCAAAATTTATTTATAAAATTATATATTTCAAATGATATATAAGAAGGATATTAAAGTAGTGAAAAAATAAAATATAAATTAATTAATAGCATATAATAATCATAAATAAGCTTCATTTTGTGATAAGGATCTTGGAGAATCGGTGATCAGCAATAACAGTCCTTTGAAAATATCTGTCAATCGTAGTATACAAATAATTGTTTTAATGATAATAGCAAAGCCATTTCAGGGATGACCATAGTAAAGAATAAGTGGTCACTATGTGGCATAGTCATTATGTCACATATGTGTGGCAATTATGTGACATCTCGAGGAATTATAAACATAAGGCATATTTAGTTCATCTAGGAGACTCAGTATATACAATAGACTATCATATTTCATTATAATAATTATTATTGATATATTCACTATACAATGGTAACTATATTATTATATATTTTTTATAAAATAATAAAATATTTTATATAATATTTTAGAAATAAAACAAGGATATCAGTTATTAGTATGCTTTCACAAGAATTTGTAGGATCATTGCGGCATTTAATGGCGCTAAAAAACCAGAAAAACAAAAAATATAAATATATATATATATATATATATATAGATTGTAGGTAATAGGAAATATATTTTACATACTGTAAAAAGTGAAGTTGCAAGCTAAGAGAATGAAGGGAATGAGTACCAAACAACTGGTTATATATCTTGAATGGATAACTTCATAGGTGATTATTTTGGAAATATATAGAGACATCTTGCACCACAATATGGTTGTCAGAAATATAATTGATAAAGGTTTTTACATCATATTGATAGACACAAACGATATTAATTCACAATGCTATAATATAATATGTGTGAATACAAGTATTTGTAAAGTATATATATATATATATATATATAAAGTTTTAACCACGTATGTGTTTGTACGTATCTGATGATTACTTTAGAATCTAAAGTTTAGATAATCCCCGACAATATTGCTTACCAATGAGGAAAATAATTAAATAAAATTGTCTTTAAAATTTGCTAGTTCTTTTCTAGTAGTACTTTTTAAAGTTTATTTCAATTTCTAAAACGGCATGTACATACCTAATCCGAAATAATTATTTAAAATTTATGAACACAGGAAGTATATAAAGATTATTATTAATTGTACTTTACATCTATATTTAATATGATACTATTATAATCATTATAATAAAATATTAAAAAATTTATATTTTAAATATTAATATGGTTACGCATTAAATAAAACATATTTCACATTTGTTATTCAGTAACGGCGTGTGGCTTGCGGCGTTAAAAAGTACGTAATTAATCATGTGAGTACATGTTAAGATTCACATATGACTTATATGATGAGGGATTACGATTAAAAAGGACTTATAGGATTATAACTTGAGTTTTTATAGGCTTACTTTTGGATGTAATACAATTACAAAAACCAAGTTACGTGGCAAGTAGAATAAAACTAAACCAATTTTAATTTGGTTTAAATTAAATTTAAAATTGAATTTGGCTTACTTTTGGATGTAATACAATTACAAAAACCAAGTTACGTGGCAAGTAGAACAAAACTAAACCAATTTTAATTTGGTTTAAATTAAATTTAAAATTGAATTTAACCAAATAACCTATTAATTATAATTTAATATCAAAACAAAATCAATAAAATATCATCGCCGCTTTATTAATTACTTAATTGTTACGCCGCCCACAATACGCGGCGGTCGTTACTGAATAACAATTATCAAATGTGCCGTATTTAATGATTCCCCATTTAATGGCCCATTAATATTAATTTATTAAATTAAAATAATGGGTTACAAATAAATTAATTTATAATATAGAATATCCCATTAATATAAAATTATCAATTTTAATTACTATTTACATATAAGATATATACATTTAAAACCTTATAAATTACGATTAAATAAATATTTTTATAATAATTTTAATAAATAAATATCAAAGATTTTCTCTTTTCTTTGATTACATTCTGGCGGAGACAAATGGAAATTCCGCTAGGATTTATCAATTTTTATTATGAAATATCAAATTGATAATATTTAATATAATATTAATTCAATATTAATACAATATTAATACAATATTAATACAATATTACATATAATAGAATAATGTAGAACATTATCTTAGTATTCCAATAATTAATACATTTAAAGTTATATTATAAATATAAGTTTATCTAAAGATGAATTCTACTAGAAGTATAATTAAATGTATTTTTTATAGTGAATTTGATGTTATTGTAGGGCCAAAAATTACATATCAGGTAAATTTAAAATTATAAGATTTATAAGAAACCTACACTTTTAAAATTATGATCATGTTAACAAGCATCCCTTTACCATAAAAGATAAGTGTTTTTAGAATCACATACAATACAATAATTGTAATAATCATTATAATAATTTATGTATTTTTAGAATCATTCTAAGAATCGATTTACATACGAGGTACGCTTGTTTATTCATACCATACAAATTATGATAATTATTATTGTGATATTATTATGATAATAAGAACAAAATAAACCTCACGATAAGGCTTTACGATTACGATAAGGTAGTTTTTTCATGAACAAAACGGACAATAATATAAAAACATATTGATTATTTATTACGGATTCTATAGATAATATCTGATATGGATCCCATTTTTTTAATTACAATTGCCGAGTTCATATTTAAAATATGTTATATGTATCACTTTTAAAGTGATACTTATAAAGGGACTTTATAATTTAAAAATATAATAACAACTAATTTATATATATATATATATATCTTATAATTATTATAATTATTATAATAATATATTATATATTATTATAATAATTATAATAATTATAATATATATATATATATTATATTTTCATTTAACATATTAATTTACCATGTACTACATTGTGTACACTAGGTGTCAAATACCGAATTGATTATTTTAAAGTTGATCCCATATATATATTATATTTTCATTTAACATATTAATTTACCATGTACTACATGGTGTACACTAGGTGTCAAATACCGAATTGATTATTTTAAAGTTGATCCCATATATCGTAATAAAAACAAACGGGGGCCATATTAGATACAGACATAGTCAGTGTTGTGAGGTTTTTTGGTTTTTTGTTTTTGGTTTTTTCATTGATTATTTGGTTTTTTCAAAATGCTGTGTTTTGGTTTTTTTACCAAAATATAAATTAAATATATGATATATTCTATTATATTATTATAATACTTATATACACTTTAATTAATAATTCATTTTAAAACTTCAAATTTATTAAATAAATAATACTTAATTAAACTTACTTTGTTTTTTTGTGAATGTTTTTTGTCTAAATATAAATTAAATATCATATATTATAATAATAATTATTATATTTAATATAATATAACAGAGTTCGGATGATTTAAATCACGATTTAAATCAGCCTAAAAAAATCATATTTTTTTTGATTTAAATCACTACTTCTCAAAGTAAATTATATAATTATTAGATCATGATTTTTATAATATAATAATTATATTCATGATGGCCTCCTATATCCCTATAGGATGCTATGTTATTATCATTAATATTTAATTAATATTTAATCATTAAATGAGAAATATATATATATATATATCAACAATTATGATTCATAAACATCAAAGGAAAAATATATAATGTTAAATAAATAAGAATAATGTATATCCTAGACATTATTGGAGAAAGATATAATTTTATTTTTTTCTATATAAAATCCAAAAAAGATCGGTGCATTCAAAATTAAGAAATAGACTCAGAGTTAATGGCTGCAAAGCTGATATTTATGTACAAATATTTTAATATAAAGTAATTTATTTAAATAATTATCAAAAACGTTTTTACTTGATTTCTTGTATTAATAATTTTAGCATAATTATTTGAATATAATTCTAGATAATAATGTAGTCAGTATAATATAAAAACACTAGTAATTAAATAATAATTATTTAATGTTGCATTATGCAACAGCATATAATATAATATATACATTAATTTAGATAATTCAGACATATACAATATCACATTTTTATTATAATATAATTCTATTTATTTATATATCTTCTCTAATTTTATAGATAATTAATATTTATATATAATTTTATAAATTTAAATATACATTAATAGTTATTTAAATTTCTAAGTCTAATAGCAGTAGAAAAATTATTTATAATTAATTAAATATCTATTTATTATATTATTTTATAATTTAAATATTATTTGCATTAAAATCAAATAAATCGATTTAAATCAAAAAAATCCGATTTTTTCGTACCCTGTAATATAATAATTACCATTAATAATATATTATTCAAATATAATATAATATAATATTATATACATTTAAAATTTAAATGTATTACATTTAATTCATGTTTAAACTTTAATTATTAGAGTTATTATGTGTATACTTGTAGTCTATTTATATAAGTAGCAATTGTTTTTCTAAGGAATGATACAAGTTATATGTATACAATTGTACACGATTTTATCATAAGTTTCAGGTGAGTTTTTTGTGACATACCAACATACAAAGTTAGCAAGCTTTTTTTGTAATGTACCAACGTCCCATCTGTATTCTTATATAGTTGGTACATTGGAATGTTACAAAAACACAACGTCACAATGTACCAACTTCCTGTCAACACAATGTAAAGATGGTATATGTTATGGATACATTTTTCGTAGACATACCAATTTCCCAATGTTATATCTGATGTTGGTATATTACAAAAAAACGCACCTTTATATCATATAACACTTACGAGAAATCGTGTATTTCAATTTTGTATACAAAACACCTACAGCGCCACCTATATCGGGTTAATTTTAGGAACTAGGTGTTGTTTATAATGTAAAATAATATGTTTAAATTATTATTTATATGATAAAACCTAGTGTTAATTGTTAATATATAACAAAGCAATGGGATATATATCTTTTAAATGCTATATATATCTATGTGGGGAGTAAAATCTAATTAATATTGAATGTAATTTAATTGAGCTATATAAATATCGTTGTATGGAAATTGCGCCGTACCCAAACTATTTTGGTGATTCAATACTACTGCTAGTAGCGTCAGGTATTAGTTATTAATTATATTGCATATATAGGGAGTGTTATATATTTGCTTAGAAATATCTTAGTAAGTAGTAAATTAACTTAATTATTAAGATTAGTTTTTTTTTAATATTAGTTTATTGTTTTTTTGATTAAATACAAATTAAATAGCTATTCAATTATATATAAATATTATGTATTTATATACTTTATTAAAATGACCATATATTTACAAAATATACAAAATATAAATATATATTTACAAAATATAATTTTTATATTATTATACAATAATAATAATTGTATTAAATAATTATTATCATCCATGAAAAAAACAAAAAACCATAAATAAACTTTAAAAAAACCAAAAAAACAAAAAAAAAAATAATAAAAACTAGCAAAAAATCAAAAAACCTGGAGCAAAAAAAAAGGTTTTTTGCCAACTATGGATACACAGAGTGATTCTGTGAGTTTATATAATTTAATTATAAATTAATTTTTATATTTTTAAATTTTAATTATATAACAATTATTAATTATTACATATTTAATATAATATTATAATAATTTTAATTTTATATTGAAAGAAAATAATATGTAAGATAGTTTTTTAAGAATAATGATAATTATCTTATTTAATAATATTATTAGTTAACATTACTATTATTCTCAAGGATCCATAATAACAATGCCAAGATTATTATTAATTTATTGTTTAACCTTACTATATTACTGTACAATAGTAAAGATTACTATTATTATACACTAGTGTAGTACTAATATTAAACATATGATATAATATAACAGTACTGATTATACTCTAATTTATAATATTATTTTATTTCAATATAAACTCATAAAAGACTTATAAAATAAAATTAACCTATATATTTGATATATACTTGTTCTTGTCTTATTCTTTAAAATCAGCTTATTTCGTTCTTATCGTGGTTCGCAACAAATAGCCTACCTATTATGGTAGGCAATTCTAAAAACAAGTTCATTATATAGTGCGTGATTCTAAAAACAAGTTCCTTATATGGTACGTGATTTTAAAAAACAATTTCCTTTTATTGTATGTGATTCTAAAAACAATTTCCTTATACTGTATGTGATTCTAAAAACAATTTCCTTATACTGTATGTGATTCTAAAAACAATTTCCTTATATTGTATGTGATTCTAAAAACAATTTCCTTATATTGTATGTGATTCTAAAAAAAATTTCCTTATATTGTATGTGATTCTAAAAACAATTTCCTTATATTGTATGTGATTCTAAAAACAATTTCCTTATATTGTATGTGATTCTAAAAAGCCTCCTTGTACATTACGCGAAGTCGGCTATGCATGATCTCCGGAAACTTTTATTTTTATGTGTGTGTATATATATAATAATAATAATATTTATTAGAAGAATTTTAATAATACATTTTTTTTTCTGTTGAATTATAATAATATTTATATGTTTTCTTCTAAAAGGCTTCAAAATAATATGCCTATTTCTGTTGTTGTTGCCCATGTTAGATCCTTATTGGAAATATTTTCTCTTCTTATTTACGTTTTGATTTCCTTTCTTTTCTCTACGATTTTCCTTTTCTATTATTATATATATATACACATTAAGAGATTTTCTAGCATATAACACATTATTTAATACAAATTAGAAATTATTATAGTTATATCCCGACGTCGAATATCTAAATATAGATATTCGTAGACGATAGTATACGGTATGATTAATGCGACGTCGACGCATTATGTAATATTGCATCATAAGCGCTGATGCATGACTCACCGAGTTGAGTAACATCACACAATAAAAGTTGCTGGAGATGATGTTTCCTTGCGAACCTTTCACATTACCCCAACATCGCGATCATTAGCGATGATACGAGAACTAGTGGGGCATAACGATATGTACCGAACACGAACCGTCACTTAACGCTATCTCCATCGTAGAATCTACGTAAATATATAATTTAAAAATAATTCTACTAGCTATAATAATTGTAATACGCTAATAGCGAAGGAAATCAATTTGTTCTTTTCGTATTAATATAATATATTGTATACGTAGTAATATAGCGGCATCGTGATATATGTAATTTATTCACCATTATTTATAAATATATACACATCAAATTATTTATCTTATTCCGATTAAACTCTTCCTGTCAGTCTTAATTTTAAACCGCATGTAATGATTCTTTAATATTATGTGATATATTAATTTAATAGTGTATTAATATTCACGAATAATTATATGCGATATAAGGTATATATATATATATATATATATATATATATACATATTTAACCAATAATATTTATATATATTGTATATTATATATTACATATAAATATGGCTATGCATGATTTAAAGTATATTTGTCGCTGTTGACGTGTGTCGATGTCTAAAACTCTACCCCCACTACCACCACCACATAACAGGTGCCACCCAATTACATAACGCAAGATGTGTTCGACGCCCTCAATATATTCATCATCACGAAGCCCGACCTTCAAGACAGCGTTATCACCATGTTCGTATCACCGTGTAAACGCGAAATCGTGTAAACCAGTGGTTCCCAAACTATGGATCGTGACCCAAATTTGGGTAATCGGGTATTTTTTTTGGATCATAACTCATTTTGTTATTAATAATAACAAAATTGAATTTATCAATGGGTCCTGGTATATTTTTTTTAATTAAAAATTATCAAAAAAGGGTCATAGTGAAAAAAGGTTGGAATCCACCGGTGTAAACATATACTACCATCCTTTAATCGCGTGACTATCGTCAAAGTATATACATCTATTTATAGTCGCGCTTTCCTAGAATAATATTCTATTATTGTAAGCATATAATTATCGCCGTCAATTATTGTACTAGATTATTACACGTGAACATTTTATTCGATTACGCGTTGTATCATGAGCACGCGTGAATAATGAGAATGATTAGTTGTTCGAATAAATGTTCGCTTTAATATTTAATATAAACAATACAAACATATATCGCGTACAGATATGGTATACGATAGTTTGATCTAAATTCATCGCGAATACTCCGTTACAATAACGCTTTATTAAATCGTCAGCCCATTCGATGCATTAATCTTATTAACGTTGATGATCGATAGTTAACGGGGGGGAGGGTGGGGCGGGGATACTATAGTAGCGGTTCATTGTATTACTAAGCGCGCGTTCCGAATACAACAATTCTCATCGGTATGCACTAATACTGATACTTTATCGAGATACATATATTTTTTATTTCATTTTTAAATGTTTTAATGACTACAAAATCACGTGGTGGTTATGGGCGTCATGAGAAGGAAAAAAAATAAATAAATAAAGTACAATACAAATAAAGGAAAAGGGAGGTTACAATGTAGGTTACAATGTTAATAGGTGCGTGGAGAGTTTACATTTAAATAGTGACAGGGATTTCAAACACCTAATGTCTTGCTATAATTGCTAGAGAATACTTGCGCCTACTGTCATCATCGCACCCGTTAAACCCGTTATTATCACCACCCCTTCGCCCTAATGCACTGATCATTGTTTACTTAATTTTAGTGGATTCCTTTTATCCCACCCAGGAACTTGTATACAGTTTTTACTTATACACATATGGCTCTAATGTCCATTCGAAGACGCTCTCATGTTATTGCATCCGTGGTTTTAACGAGAGCCGATCATTTATTTATACAAAATTATATAAATCAATTCTAAATATTATTTGTATACCTATTTTAATGGTCAGGATGGGGATTTTAACCACTAGAGTATCTAGATTGTCCACTAGACCACTAGATTGTTCACTAGACCACTAGATTGTCCACTAGACCACTAGATTGTCCACTAGACCACTAGATTGTCCACTAGACCACTAGATTTTCCACTATAGATCCACCACAACTGCATATAATAAACTATAAACTACCGGGTTGATATTCCAATAGTCATTCTATATCGATCAGGGTTTTAACACCAAATATGATATTAGTTTATACTTTTGTTATTAAAACAGCCCGGGTGGCTCAGTTGGCTAAGGCGTAATACACACAAGCAGTAGGGTGCGGGTACAAACCATATACGGACCACTAAAATAGGTCTTAAAATAATATTTAGAAGTGATTTTATATAAAACGTGCATAAATAATCAACTCTCGTTAAAACCACGGATGCCTTAACGCGAGAACGGCTTCGAAAGGACATTAGATCCATTTAGTTATATAACTTATATAAGTGTATATAAGTATACTTCATCAAGTTCGTGGATGGGATGAAAGGAGGACTCCACCACAATAACGTAACCTCAATAACGCTAACCTCAATAACGCTATCCTCAATAACGCTAATCTCAATAACGCTAACCTCAATAACGCTAACCTCAATAACGCTAACCTCAATAACGCCTACCTCAATAACGCTAACCTCAATAACGCCAACCTCAATAACGCTAACCTCAATAACGCTAACCTCAATAACGCTAACCTCAATAACGCTAACCTCAGTAACGCTAACCTCAGTAACGCTAACCTCAATAACGCCTACCTCAATAACGCTAACCTCAATAACGCTAACCTCATTAACGCTAACCTCAATAACGCTAACCTCAATAACGCTAACCTCAATAACGCTAACCTCAATAACGCTAACCTCAATAACGCTAACCTCAATAACGCTAACCTCAATAACGCTAACCTCAATAACGCTAACCTTAATAACGCTAACCTCAATAACGCCTACCTCAATAACGCTAACCTCAATAATGCTAACCTCAATAACGCTAACCTCAATAACGCTAACCTCAATAACGCTAACCTCAATAACGCTAACCTCAATAACGCTAACCTCAATAATGCTAACCTCAATAACGCTAACCTAAATAACGCTAACCTTAATAACGCTAACCTCAATAACGCTAACCCACACTTACTCGAGGCAGAGACTCGATGGGTCACAAGATCGTCGGCTACCCGGTTCGCATCAACAACGAAAAGTACGAACGTAACGCTCTGATGTTCAACATGTGCTTCGTGTTCGACAGCGACGACGACGACGCCCTCTCCTACGAACCAATCGTAACCAAGCTCGCCGCCTACCTCTCCCTATTAGAGGTTTCACTACGCTCTCCACCGATGCCTACTTCAATGTTATGTGTGTGATTGCGTGTTACTATTATTAAGAATACGTTGGATATGTATGTGTGTGTGTATTCGATTAAATAATGTAACACATTTAAATGATTTATATTAGGGGTATAAAAGAATTACCTATTTTAGTACATATAAATATCATATTTATATAACTAATAAAACGTGGTTTATCGATATCTCATTTCATTACTATCCTTAAATGTTATCCGAAAATAAAATATATATTATTTCCTAGGAGGTGTATATATATTATAAGAATATTTTGTGATATTTTTATGTTACGCTTGTGTGATTCTATCCTATATCATCATGATCTAGGCGTACATATTTGAATTCAATATACGAATCAATACAAAAACTCATTTTTAAATTAATAATTTCAATATGATTATATTAATACCCATTATATTATTTATACTGATACAGAATATAGGAAAATATTATTCAATTCAAATATATAAATAAATTCATATTTATAATAAAATATTTAGTTAGAAATACGAAATCAAATATTCGAATGCTTTTTCATATTACAAATAATTAAATATTTTTTTCTCTGTTATTTTTGATTCAAATATTGAAACGATTACGATTTAATTAAATATACCACTATGTAAAGTATCTATTTTGGAACACTAGAGATTATCATTGCCATGAGAGCGAGCAAACTATGTCCGCTACATTTAGTAATCTGCTGGACATCCTATAGGTGGTATCAGTTATCTATTAGACGCTAACTAATTATTTTATAGTTATTTATTCATATAAATTAATTATTAATACTCATTAATTTACACATATTTAATAATTATCAAAATTAGTTTCTTAGATTTATATTACTATACATCATCCGTAATTAAACTATATATATTATAATATAAATATTGTATTATAATACGCCGAGTCGTTATAAAATGTATATTTATCACGTTCGATTCGTAGAAAGAAAGTGAATTTCTATCGAACGCGAACAAGAAGAAGTTACTCCCCGACATCCTGGCTGATATACTGATCAACATGAATAAGAACGGCTATTGTTCTATCAGTATTAGTTAGTACGATACACCCGGCTACTGTAACCACGTATAACTATAATTATCACCTGTCTAGTATCGGTGTAACTAACCAAAACGTCTTATTATATTTCAGTTTATAAATAGTTAAGCTATGGTAACCATGTATAACTTATCGCCTGTCTAGTATCGGTGTAACTAACCAAAAGCACTATATATTTCAGTATTTAAATGTATAGTATTTCCGTTTATAATTAGTTATGCTATAATAGATGTGTAGATGGTTTAAGCTAGAGAGTGACAGGTCTCAACATCTAGTGACATCTAATCAAGCCGATAATGCATAATTATTAAATAGGTGATCTACCTTAATGAAGTTTAAATGTTCAACTCTCTTTAATTCTACGCAATATTTATCAATGTAATACTATTAATAATTCATATATATATATATTAGTTATCGAAATTTTCGTCTATAAATCTTTACTGCCATGAGTATAACGTCTATTTGAATATCTCACATATTTATTAATTAAAATTTTATAAATATATATATATCTATTTTAACTTATTATTATTATTATAATTTTTTCTCAACTTATAACTAAATATATACATTAATTTTATCTTCTCAACTATATTTTCAAAATTTATCGAGAACTACAAATATTATATATTCCAATATTTTAACTTATCGAGAGAATCTTTAAACTATTTTAAAATCTCAATAAATAATATATATATATATATATTATTGCAGGCGACAGCATAGAAAAGATATTTATCTTAATCAGAAACCCTTTAGAGGAAATAATAACATAAATAACAAGTGAATTTTTTACTGGTCAAGGGCTAACGCACCTTGTAGGGGAACTTTTTTACTAAAACAAATGTATTACTAAATATTTACTTTATTACTAATAAGTAAATACTACTAAACTTTATTACTAAAAGAAATAAACTTTATTACTAAAAAAAATAAACTTTATTACTAAAAGAACAAAATTTATTCTAAAAAGTAACTACTTTATTACTAAAAAGTAACTACTTAATACTTAAGAGTAACTAATTTATTACTAAAGAGTAACTACTTTATTAATATTAAATAGTAACTACTTTATTTATAAAATGTAACTACTTTATTATTACTAAAAGTAACATCTTTATTACTAAAAAGTAGGTACTTTATTACAAAAGAACTAACATTTATTACCAAATATTAATGTTATACAAATAAAAGTAAGCTTAATAAATGTTAATAAATATTAATTTATTAAAACTTCCAAAAATTAAAACTTAACCCAACCTAACCACAACCGTGAAAATCTACTTTTAAAGGGAAACTCGGGAAGTAATGCAGCTAAAAAAACCACCAAAAATTAAAAATTAACCTAACCTAACCACAACCGTGAAAATCAACTTTTATAGGCAAACTCGGGAAGTAATGCAGCTAAAAAAAACCTACCAAAATTAAAACTTAACCCAACCCAAACCCAACCCAACCCACCTAAACCCAAACCCAAACCTAAATCAAAACCCAAACCCAAACCAAACCCAAACCCAAACCCAACCCAAACCCAAACCCAAACCCAACCCAGACCCAAACCAAACCCAAACCAATAATGCAGCTAAAAAAACCACCAAAAATTAAAAATTAACCCAACCTAACCACAACCGTGAAAATCTACTTTTATAGGCAAACTCGGGAAGTAATGCAGCTAAAAAAACCTACCAAAATTAAAACTTAACCCAACCCAAACCCAACCCAAACCCAAACCCAACCCAATCCAACCCAACCCAACCCAACCCAACCAAACCCAAACCCAACCCAAACCCAAACCCAAACCCAACCAAAGTACCCAAGTCACCTATCTAAGTAGTTATATATATATATATATACATATATATTTACATCAATATTTATATACTATAGACACTATAATAGTGACCAAAAAACCACCAAAAATTAAAACTTAACCCAACTTAACCTCAACCTTGACAATATACTTTTATAGGTTCACTCGGGAAATAATGCATCTAAAAAAAACCTCCAAAAATTAAAACTTAACCCAACCCAAACCCAACCCAACCCACCTAAATCCAAACCCAAACCCAAGCCAAACCCAAACCCAACCCAACCCAAACCCAAGTGCCCAAGTTACCTTTTATAATTTATTCGATATAGTTAAAATTATTAAAATCGAATTATTAATATAGATTTTGATTTTGTACATGTTAAAATTATTATAAATTCAAATTTTTACATGGTGGAGATAGGAAATGTACTTTTGTAAAGTCATTCATGAGGTAAATAATCATAGTAACCTCACCGCGATTGGTTACATGTATATCTACTCATCACTCTTAACATTATAGAATAGAATTAGAATTTTTTTTTTTTATAAATTGCAATTTTTTTTTCTTGACCATTTGTATGATGACATTTGGTGAAAAATTGAAACCGAGCTGGTCACCCAATTATTCATATATTAATGGTTTTTATCAATTTAATATAGGTACTTTGGTACACCGCATCCGATGAATTCTTAATCGAGACGAACGTGTTACCGGAAGTTGTTCAAATTTACCCCTAAAAAATCACATATTTTTCACTATTTCGGCCATAGCTCGAAGAATATTAAATATTAGATATCACAATTTATACCACGATATTATATTTTAATTGTCTATGTAATAAATTTAATAAATTATTGAAATCTAATCATTATTGTGGATTTTGATTTTTTACATCACCTAATAATTTTAAGAATTTATTTTTACATGGAGGAGATAGGAAATAATTATTATATTATCGTTAAACCAAATAACTGAAATCTAGTATGTATGATATATATTAATACTCGTCATAAATGTTATTTTTATAATCATATCTATTTTATAAAGATATATTTTTTTTGTAAAATTTTAAAATATAATTAATTAATATAAATATAATGTTTAATACCGATAAATCTAATGACTTATTCGATAATATTAATATTAATTTATTAATTAGATAGTATCGTAATAATAAAATAAGTAAAATAAACTATATGATACTGTTATAAAATAAGTTATTAGAATTTCATATTTTATAAATATATAATTTGTGTTATAAAATTATAGAAATATAAATATAATTATATATATTTGTAAATAATAGTTACGCTAATGAATTATTCGTATATATTTATAGTATTTTTAAAATATAAAATACTATTTTATTATATAGATAGTATAATAATAATAAAATAAGTAAATAATGCTTATATAATATATTTATTATCATATCGAATGAATATACATATTAATAAATTTATAATTGTTGTTATAAATTTATAAATTTATAATATAATTAAATGTATTAGTTCATATTATTTACACTACTATACTTTTCGATAATATTTAAATTATTTTAGTATCTAGATATTATATTATTATTAAAATAAGTAAAAAATAATGAAATTATATTAATTATACTATAAATTATAAAGTTACAAATATGGAAATCCAATGATTATTATAGATTATCTATGTTTTACATGATACAAATATTATAAATTCAAATTTTTACATGGTGGAGATAGGAAATGTACTTTTTAAAGCCATTTATGTGGCGAATAATCATAGTAAATGCATATCGGATGGCTACATTTATATCTACTCATTACCATTAACATTATAGAATAGAAATTAGATTTTTTTTTTTTTTTATAAATTGCAATTTTTTTTCTTGACCATTTGTACGATGAATTTTGGTGAAATATTAAAACCGATCCGTACCCCAAATGCTTCATATATTAATGGTTTTTCTCATTTTATAATAGGTACTTTCGTACTCCGCATCCGTTGAAATTATAATCGAAGCGAACGCATTAACGGAAGTCGGTCAAATTTACCACTCTAAAATCATGTATTTTTCACTATTTCGGCCATAACTCGAAGAATATTAAATATTAGATATCACGATTTACACCACGATATTATATTTTAATTATCTATTTAATAAAGTTAAAATTATTGAAATCGAATCATTATCGTGGATTTTGATTTTTTTACATCACCTAATAATTTTAAGAATATATTTTTACATGGCGGAGATAGAAAATAATTATTATAAACTCGTTAAACCGAATAACTGAAATCTAGTACGTACGATATATATTAATACTCGTCATAAATGTTATTTTTATAATTATATCTATATATTATAGATTTTTTTACACGATACGAATATTATAAATTTAAATTTTTACACGGTAGAGATAGGACATATTTTTTTATAAACTCGAAATTTAAATTTAACGAAATCTAGTATCGTAGGGGTTCGAGTAATATTAGTATCGGGCGAAAAAAATTCGTATATAACGTATTTTATGTCGTCCGTATACGCGATATAGACTTTCTACCTATCTCCGCCATAGAGAATAGAGAGAACAGTATAATGCCTCGATCGATGAATAGAATATTTATAAATAGAATAAATATATAAATATATAAATATAGTACGTATAGTATATATTACTCGTTTACTAATTATATCGTAATTATATCGCAATATATTTACTAATTTAGTATCTATATAGTATAGATTTAATATATCGCGAAAAAAATGCGTATATAACGTATTTTATGTCGTCCGTATACGCGATATAGAGATTTTTACCTATCTCCGCCATAGATAATCGAGAGAACAATAGAATGCCTCGATCGATGAATAGAGATTATTTAAATATATAAATATATAAAATTATATGTTATATCACGTATACTAACCGTGTCCTAATAATATAATCGATATATATAAATATTATCGACGATTTATTATCTACAGGGTATTAGATTTATAAATGTGGAAAAAGTTTGAAATTTCTCGATATAGCTTACGCTATATCTCGGGGCTCGCTTCGCTCGTAGAAGGTCTGTTAGCTCGCTTCGCTCGCCAAAAATGTACCAAGACGACGACTACGACTACGACGATTAAGAGAAATAATATATATAGAGATTATATATTTCATACGAAAAAAAAATGTACAATTTAAAAATTCTAATAAATATTTATTATTATTATACATGCTGTGCACATACTATACTAAGGTCGACTATTAACACAGTCTCATTACTACATTCGCACACAACACCCTCCCGTAACAGACGACTCGACGACTATAAACCTAAAGAGTGTGCTACGCTCGGTGATGCCGTCCAGCGTCGAGGATCACAGCGTGCCTATCTTCGACAGCAAGCAACAGATCTGTCTGATTATGTCCATGTGGGACCTGTCAACCCAACAGGTCAGTGTGCTGCTGCTACTACTACTGCTACTGCTACTGCTACTACTACTGCTACTTCTACTGCTACTGCTACTGCAATAGGTATTGTCTGATCTCTCTACGCCATTCATGATGCGTAGTAACCTATGCTGATTATTAATAAATCATTAAATATATATATATATATATTATTTTAATTCCATTTGCATATGACAACATAGCATATGTGTTAGCATTCTTTGTAATAATTATGTACTCATATTATAATGTGATATATTTGCACTAAAATAAATGTATAATAAATTTAGGCTATCAATACAGTGTATTACGATTATCATTAAGGGTTGAGGCGTGAGTTATAATATGATTAATATTTTTATTTTAACAACAAAATTTTATTTCATATTTTCCGAGTTTAATTTATATATTTGCAAAATTTCTCGAAATTATTTTTGTATATTTATATCAATATAAAGTGAATGTAATCGATATAATAATTATTTGAAATTGATAGGAAATTATACATCTATATGAATCATGTTGGATTTATTATTATATTTTATATTAATTAAATAAATTAACTTACATTTTAATGAAAAAAATAAATATTAAATTAATTGAGATTATTTGACTATTAACTACATTTATATAAAGCTAGATCATATACGATGGAGGAAAGTAATTATCTCCATTAGTTATTTGTGTAATAACCAGTTAGCGTTTTTAAATAGCACTGTTCAGATGAACGGGAGCCTCCCCCTTAACACGACTATTCATCTACTTATCATATGAAGCACATCAATAGAGAACCCCGATATTATCTCCCCCACCCCTAACCTATTACACGAATAGAGAACCCCATCATTAACCCCCCCCTCCCCCCTGAATACAGTTACTGCCCCACATAGATGGCTTCAAGCACATCTCTCGTATCGCTTACGATGCAGACGTAGGCGTAGAGATGGTGAAGGTCTGCATTCAGAACCTCATGTTAGTACTGCTCCCTATCTCTCTCTCTCTTCAGGTAATGTGTGTGTGGGGGGAGGTGTGAGAGTGTTTCCACTATATAGTCATATCTCCGTTAGTACATAATACTAGTTTTGATTACGTATTGTATAATATTCTAGCAGCCATATTCGTATGTATGTATATATATATATATTTCATATTTATTTAATTATATTTCATCCCCGCAGATATTTCGGAGTTATAAAGTTAATTTCAATATTTCAGGTTTATAATTCGTGAATTGCGCGTGAATAAATGATATTATTTTTCATAATTTACAAATTAATTAATAAAATATACGAAACACACATTAGATGAACACATGTTTCATTATTAACAAACTTATTGTACAACGGCCTACTTATTTACCATATTGATCTACTTATTAATCAGACAAACATTATTGCAGTATTCAAATTCATACGTGACGACAGCTGACATCCGCCTACTGTACAAAAGTGCCGACAAGAAAAGGGAATTCATCGACTACATAATGAAACCATGTTCACGTATGTCCTTTGCTATGTCCCTCAGTATATTCGTGTGTAAACTTTCTAATATAAAATATATTTATTTGAAACCATCGAATAACCTTTGTAAATTAATGTTATCAAGATTACATAATACTTTAAATTCATAAGAAAATAACTAACACTGAAGATGGTGAATAAATTATAAAGATAACATGAATACTAATCTCCAGGAATTTAACTACCTTACACTGTTATATGCTGATGATGTATATTAATACCTATTACAGTGTGTAAATAAGTAAAACTACTACTACTACTATTACTACTACTACTACTACTACTATTACTACTACTACTACTACTACTACCACTACTACTACTACTACTACTACTACTACTACTACTACTACTACTACTGCTACTACTACTACTACTACTACTACTACTGCTACTACTACTACTACTACTATTAATACTACTCCTACTACTACTACTACCCCCCTACTACTACTACCGCTACTACTACTACTACTACTACTACTACTACTACTGCTACAACTACTACTACTACTACTACTAATACTACTCCTACTTCTACTACTACCACCCCTACTACTACTACTACCGCTACTACTACTACTACTACTACTACTACTACTAATACTACCACTACTACTACTACTACTACTACTACTGCTACTACTACTACTACAAATACTACTACTACTACTACTACTACTACTAATACTACTACTACCACCCCTACTACTATTACTACTACTACTACTACTACCACTACTACTACTACTATTACTACTACTACTACTACTACTACTACTACTCCTACTACCACTACTACTACTAATACCACTACTACTACTAATACTACTCCTACTACTACTACCGCTACTACTACTACTACTACTACTACTACTACTACTGCTATTATTACTACTACCAGTACTACTAGCGCCACCTACTACTACTACCAGTACTACTAGCGCCACCTACTACTACTACCAGTACTACTAACGCCACCTACAGGGTTAAAGATACGTAACTACTCCGACTTCCACCTGCTGATGGAGACGGTATTCAAGATGCTCAGTGACCTCAAGGGAGGGGTCACAGTTCGTGACATCTGCGTCAGACATCAACCATACGCTAAAGGCATTGATGAACGGTTACTACTACAGCTTGCGTGAGACATTTAGTTTTAGTAATTACAAATCTATACAATTATTATTTTTCTAATATTTAATTTTAATAATTTAAACCACTATAATAATTATTAATTAATTTAATGGATATTTTAATTAAAAACTATATAATATCTATTCATTAAACATTATTTTTATTAATTAAAAACCTGTGTTACCCCCTAATTATAATTGTTGACGGAAATAACTATCATATATTAACTATTAGTCAGAATTATAATATTTTTCTAGTTTGTTTACATAATGACTCATTGACCTTTAAACTATTTACTCTTAATCTACTTCTTACATTAATAAAAATAATAATAGTCATATTATTATTAACAATATAATATTTAGATTGAAAATTTAGAAAAATAAACAAACACATTTTTTATTATAATGAATCATTCAAATATATAAGTTTAAATTGAATTTATTGATAAAAAGTAATGAAAAAACAATGTTTTAGTATGGTCCTAATACAATTTTGTTTAATAAAGTACACTATATTTCTATTTTTTTATAAATATAATACATTATTGAAATAAACAATGAATCATTTTAAATAAAAAAAAGAAATAATATTTATTAATGTAAATAATGAATGAATATTAAATGATATATTAAAATAAATTGTTATATAAATAAAAAATAATTAAAATATCAGTAACTTGTTGGTAACTTCAAAAAATAATAAACTTAAATTAATTATTTTCTGTTTTATAATTTTAAATATATATTTATATGAATCATTAAATTTATTTTACTGTAGAATTTTAAAGTATAAAAACTAATTTGATTTATTAATATAGCCAATTTTAGAGATTTATAGTAAATAAATACTTGATTTTATAGTCTGATACTATATTTATATCTCTTCGTTATATAAAAATATCGTAATATATAAATTATTAAAATGAATATCTGCAGACGTTTAATTCAATTTGCGGTGTTGAGGAACTACATAAGACGACTACACAAATACCCGATACTTAATTCTGATGATAGCATAGACGACATAGTGAATTCAAATACGTCCTCTAATCCGATACAGGTTCTATATATGTGTTATCATATATATATATATATATATATATATATATATATATATATATATGTGTATAAATATTCACTGATTATGTATATTACTAGTATTAGGATTTGTAATTTAATTTATAGTTTTAATTGATTTCGTTATTATATTTACATGAATAACATTGAAGTTTAATGTGTTTACGTGTACAAGCAATCGTATCATTAACAACATAGATATTCTTGCAAGTGTTATTATGGTGTTCTATACACACACACACAGACTCTTCTATACCTATACCTATTGCTTCTCTTCAACAGAATACCTATCTGTCCGTGCGTCACATCATTACAATGTGTGATACTGGTCGTCACTGGTTATAGAATACATCTAATGCATATGCAATATTGCCAACTATATATATATATATATTATAATCGTGTAGTATAATATAGTACAGTATATGTTTTGTATATATGATTTACTTCACTTGCAATGAATATCTACACGAATCCTATAGTAATGATGATGATACATTGTTTTCCCGCGGGAGCGAAGGGGCCTAAGTGACCTTATATTAGTTCTTAATATAACATTTATCATCATCACTGATTATAGAATATATATGGTTCGAAGACATCTCTGAAAACATTGTTGAAGTTCTGCACGGGCCACTATTGCTACGACCTGATTTGCTGTAGAACAGGTTATCTGTCAATCACTATATCGTGGTAGCTGTCAATCACAATGGGGTGTTAGGTGTCAATCATTCTGTAGTGTTAGGTGTTAATTACTATGGTGTATTAGCAGTCATTAACTCTGTATCATTACCTGTCAATCCATCTATAGTGTGTTAGAAGTTAATAACTATGTACCGTTATACCATCGATACCCATTATCACCACTAGGGGGTCAGAGTTTATCACACTACAATAGCTTACATAACTAACTATTCTATCGCACACTAATTATTAACTCGCACTAACTATAACAATTCGACATCGACTTCTATTAAGTTAAACATACTCTAGCCGGTTTAATGTTGTTTCTTTATTCTACGATTGCCTAGCACATTGTAAGAATGTTATAAACTACATAGTATTTAAATAACTTATCTATCTATCTAACTACCTATCTATCTATCCATCTATCCGTTGACAACCATGACTAACGTGCATAGGTATGAGCTACAACGCGCTGAACAGTGAGCTGGAGAATCAACGAAACATTTCAGTATTATGGAAGTAGCAGTCACGATGTCATTGTTTCTATACTTACCCACTCCTCTCCCTCTCGCCCCCCGTCACATGTTCCTCTCTCGTTTAGCTCCTCTCCCCCCCTGTCACATGTTCCTCTATTGTTTAGCTCCCCCACGCCCCCTCCGATGTACCCCTCACATGTTGCCCCTTAGCTCGTTCATTACATACGTTACACATACGTCTGTTATATTCTCGTATTTCTATTATTATTATTATTATTATCAGTATTTAATTCACGAATTACCGATGTGTAGTTTACATGTTTCGTTATAAATAAAATTTGTACAAGAATTTATTATCTAAGTATTATAATACAAAATAGGCTTTAACAATTGAATAGTCATATATTTGATATACTATTATGTAACAATATATGATCGTATACAATTCACGTATAATAAATGCATTAGGGTAACGATCAATTTCTATACAATATATAATTTCTCTATATATAATATATAATAATAATTATATTCTAATATATAATTTCTCTATATATAATATATAACAATAATTATATTACAATATATAATTTCACTATATATAATATATAACAATAATTATATTACAATATATAATTTCACTATATATAATATATAACAATAATTATATTACAATATATAATTTCACCTATAAATATACACGCGTATCCCACGATTACACGCACACACATTCCACGACGATGTAATAACGAAGGAGACACTCGCGCACCCTCGCCTCCCTTATTTACCCTCGCCACCCCTATTCACCCTCGCCTCCCCTATTTACAATACCCGAAGTAGTAGCCGTCGGACAGGATGCGCTCGGGGTCGCGCGACTTCCTGCGAGGAATGCGACCGAAGGGTTCGAGGTCGTTGTAGCACTTGTCGAACACTTTGTCAACGACGCGGCCCGCCTCTTCCATGCTGACGTCTCGCACCATCACGATCGAGTGGATCGCCTTCCTCTTCACGCATTCCTAGCCACAATCATTATATATGTATATATATGATACATTATATTATATATATATATATATATATTATGTTATATATAATATATTATATATATATATATATATTAATAAAATTATTAAAACATACTTGAGGGTACTTTTTCTGTAACATGCCATAGTACCATGTTAGAAAGCATTTTTGTAACGTAGCAAGTCCCATTTAACCCCTTGAATATAGTATATATTATTCGAAATGTTACTGATTTATATTTGTAATCCATGTAATCTTTATATGTTTTTCATTAATTTTATATTAATATTTAAATAATTATAATTTCAATCATATTATGATCTTTGATAAATATGACGGGTATTTTCATATAATTGCGGGCATTTCAGATGATACGTTGGTACTATGTGACATCGGTACTATAGGATGGTACGTGAAAAATGGAGTATCAATGCACAGTACAGATGGTATATTGGGACATTGGCATTTATACGAAAACGAATAATATTTAATCAAATAACATTTTGACTAATACAAAATATTTAAATTATGTGACACATTAATTATCATATTAGTAGTAAACTAATCACTCTAATGTAATTATATATAAATATATATATAGACTTATATTAATATAAATATAATATTATAATATTTAATATCAATTAACTAATTAAATATAAATGGTCCTAAAAAATATAATTAACCTTTTGTTGATTTTTGACCTTCATGAAACTAACACCGACATCAGACAAGGATGATAGATAAGAACAATGCATTATGTTTGAAGCTCTTATCTGATGATTATTTAATAATAATTATAAAAATTGAAATATAAGATCATATTATATAATTACTATTAAATTAATTTATATACATCCATTTTACATTCATAATAATCTATATTTATATTCGTAGAAATAATTGCATAAATGCAAATTTGTAATTGTAAATTTACATGAATTAATCAGGTATATAATTAATCGTAAATCGTTTAATTAAATTCACGATTAAATGAACAAAAGTACGTACATTTCTTGTTCTGCAGTTCTTTGTAGTATTATCTTATTACAGTTAAATAATAATTCACGACCTTTATAGGAGATATATTCTAGAGGTCAATGTATTTAAAACTGACAATATACCATAAGAACGTAGAAAGTTTCACTTAAATAATGCAAGCATATACAAATGCTGTACCAGATATGTACTATACCAGTATGAATTAATTAAACTGCAGTCAGTTCTTGCCGATATTATAAGGGTGAATACATTACGGATATTCATTATATGTGTATTTATAATGCTTACGTAATTTTTACATAAGAGTGAAAACAAATAAATATATTTAATAATTTAAGAGACAGGGTTGGTCGGTTTTTTTAACGGTTTTTTTGATCAAAAAAACCATTGGTTTTTTTGGTTTTTTTAACATTATAAAAGCGTTCAATCAAAATAAGGAATCGATTAGGTAATGATAAGGCTGTAAAACTTGTTTTTTTATTTTGAGAATTAAATTGATTATATTTCTATTAGAAATCATCTAATTATTATTATTATTATTTTTTAAATTATTATTTTGTTACAATTTGTAACTTGTTATTTTATTGCGAGAATTATATTTATTATATTTCTAATTACTGTATTGATATTTTTTTAATTATGATTTTGTTACAATTTGTAAGTGTTTTTTTTATTATATTTTACTTTATTTTTATAATCAATATATTTTTATAAAATAATTTTATTAACATTTAATATTCATTAGTGTTGTATATTTTATACTTACTCTATATATGTATGTTTTGCACAGACATTTAATAATCGATCTAGGTATATATAATATTTTCTAATTAATAATCTTAACATTTAATTATAAAAAAACCAAAAAAACAAAATAAACCAAAAAAAACATAAAAACCGGTTTATTTGTTTTTTTTAAAAAAACCAAAAAAACCGCCAACCCTGGTAAGAGATATTTATAATAAATAGAAATTGATTCAATATAAAGAAAATCATAATTACCTATGATTATTTGTAGAACGTATGATTTAGCAAATAGAGTTATATAAACACATACGTATTACGGTATGTACAGTTGCGCTGCACTGGATGCAAGTTATTCGTATTATGCGTATAGTGCGTGATACTTACTATAGACTAGCATTGTCTATTATACAATAGTCTTATTGTCTCTCCTAATGAAGTGATTGAATGACTCCCACATACACACACATATTTATACATTCTATAAATTGAAATATATTAGAAAGCATACGTATATTAAATTTCCTAATATTTATCCGATTTTACGACAATCTAAAATCACATACAATCGTGAACTGCGTACGAAATCAGTATTTGCCGGGATTACCCTAATGCACGACGAGCTTCCCGATACCGCTACTGAACCGACAGACTAGCGCCACCGTCCCCTCGTACTTACTTCGGTGCAGGCGAGGTGTTCGATGTTCTTGAAGTCGACCTTTGCGCGGCAAAAGTCAAACATGTGCGTGAGTTCGTGAGCCATCACCGAACAGCACTGGTCGGTTGTGGTCGACGTGTTCTGGCACACTACTATCTGCGGTATCGATGAGTAACGTTAGCGTGAGTGAAGTTTTATACGAGTGCCTCGTTACTTTATGTAAATAATATAAATAGTGATGCGAAAATAGATATTTTTAATAACTTGTGTGATATCGATTTCATGTATGTATATGTGATGTTATTTTGGTGGATGGTATGCCAGCTTGCCTACGAGATCACCAATGCACACGATATCGCCGCTTACTTACGAGAGAGAGAGAGAGAATTACCTGAGAGAGAGATTTACCTGAGAGAGAGAGAGACTTACCTGAGAGAGAGAGTGGCTAACCTGAGAGATAGAGAGAGAGACTAACCTGAGAGAGAGAGAGAGAGAGAGAGAGAGAGATAAAGAGAGACTTACCTGAGAGAGAGACGTACCTGATTAACTGTGGGGTCGAAGCCACCGTTAACGCGAGCTTTACAAGATTCGCAGGACACGTGCCGACTGATCTCGATCGGGCAGCCGGAACTCTTCAACGCCGACAACAGAAGCTTCACCATCGGGTCTACGCGGGGGGGTGGGGCTTATATAGAGGGTTAGGTAGGGTGGCAGACGTTTCGTATAATAAATTCAGCGTTTCGTATAAGAAATTCAAATATTACGTATAGAAATTTGTATTTTACGTGAATATTTATTAGTTTATAGTTTACTTCGTATGTTTACGCAAATCATAATATTTGAATACGCGCCATCTGAAATAATTATACGAAACGTCTTAAATTCATATATGAAAAGTCAGATATATTAAAAAAATTTGGAATCGGTTAGGTTTCCGCATTTTGATATCCTATGTCGGGTATCATGACAATTTATAATAAATACGTTAGAATAAATCTGTACTTGCATATATAATATGTAATGCTGTATTCGATACATTATACTATTGGTGAGCATGTCAATGGTATATGGTTGAGTTGTAACACGTGATGGTGAAGTTATTCTATTATATATAAAGGTAGAGTATATAAAAAAAAGTATCGATAATATGATATTTTATCTTATTAAATATGATGATATTAATAAATTATTAATAATAAAACGTGTAATATGTTAAATAGTATGTATTTAATTATAGGTGAAAGAAGATATAAACATTCTATAGAGAGTATATATATATAGTTATATAAATGATGGTTAAAAGCTTTGAGTTTGAACACACGCAAATTTGTTTATTACAATTAATAATTTTACAATAGTGTATTGGCCATAATGATTAGCGTAGATCTATTTATAGACTATCATATATTCAACAGCTTATCATTACATATATATATATGTATGTGTGTGTTTTATAGGCTCATCCGGATGTAATGCAGCTTACAAAACATTTATATATCAAAACTAAACCCAACCAAATCAAACCAGTGAAAATAACTAAAATTCAAAATATTTAAGGTTTTTTTGGTTTAGTTTGGTTTAGTTTTGATATTTCCAGGTTATTTTTAGCTGAATTACATACCGACTGAGCTTATAAAAACATATATATATATATACTACTGATAAGCCGTTGTATGTAAGATAATCTATAAATAGATATATGCTAATTATAATGGCCAATCATACACTATTGTAAAATCACTAATTAGAATAAACTCGGAATAAACAATGTTGCGGGCGTTCAAATCGCGTATCAATCGCGATGCTTTTGACCAGGTACCGAGTTATTAAGTTTAAAACTCACAATATATTTAAATTCAATTGATAATATAGTTATTAGATAATATCAAAGAGCACATATAATTATAATAATATATATGTAAATTATGTACTAATACTATTAGTAATAGTAATGATGATAATGATTATCATAATCATATATAATTTTTCAAATATTTATATAAAACATAAATTGTACACATTTATTTTAGAATTTATATTTTATGACTATGATAACACAATTTAATAATAAAAATGCATACCACTTATATATAGCTTGTATTTGCTAACGTTTTTGTGCACACCAATATACATTTGTCATACATTTGAAAGAAAGTTTTGATTTTCGACCTTCATTTAGTTTATCTGCAAAACTATCCACTTTTCTACCACTACGTTCGGGATAAAAATAGTAACCATAATCTTCATCTATGGGGGTTTTAACCTTAGGATTATTATTATTAGTAGTTGACGAACTAGTTGTTTCTTTGTCGTTTTCTACCATAATTTTAATTATAATTATATATAAATTCAAATAAATGTGATATTGTTTATATTATGTCAAGGCACCTAACGAATAAAAATTATATTTTCCATAGATTATTAATAATAAAATAAATTTCCTGTTGACGTCAAATTTTAAATAATAAATCACCTAGATATTCTTATCATATTTTTATATATTAATATATATTATGTTAATTTATTTATAATAATAGATATCGAATTATTAAATAATCTATATATAAAGTTATATGCGTTAGTTAAAAGTAATGAAAAACATGTATATGCATAGGAAATGTAGATTTCATACAATATTATAAATTTTATATTTTTTATATATATTTTTTATAATGATTATTATCAATTACTGTTGTTTTTTTTCATAATTATCAAATTCATTAATATATTAGTTTGTATTCTGTAACAATGTTTATGTGCTTACAATATATATACAATATAATAATATAGATATATATATTAATTATATAATTCATATTATTACAAATATAATATTTAAAATATTTTATATTTTTTAATAATTATGTAATAATCTGTTACATATTATGTAACATAACTAATAAAGTAATATATTAATTATTATTATAATTATATAATAATTAAATTGATATTTTAATTTAAATATAATCATATACTTAAATATATCCTTAAATAAATAATATGTTATATAAGATTTTATTATAATAATTATTATAATATTTATAAATATTATTATAAATACTATTATCATAATTAATTATGTTTAATATTATATTAGATATAATTTAACTTTATTATGATTATTATGATCATAATAATTATGTTAATAATAATGATAATAATTGTAATATTATGTTACATAATATGTATATAATTTACATAATATATTATTATATTATATTAAGTATATAATATTATGTAATGTATTATTATAATAATTATATATAATAGTTTAATTTATATTTAATTATTTAATTATGATATTCTCATAATATAATAATTATGATAATACATTATATATATATATATATATATATATATATATATATATATATATATATATATATATATATATATAATTATATAGTATTATATACTACTTATAATATCTATACTTTGTATTTAAAACATTATATAAATTAAATTATTAATATCATAAACATATATATGTAACAAATATAATATATTACGTTAATATTAGTGACCATCAAATTAAATCATTATTTATATAGTATTATAATACTAAAATAATACAAGATAGCTTTCACCATATAACTTTTACAAAAGTTTACAAAAGGTGTAATTAATAATATTGGTAGACTTTGAAAACAGACTTAAAAATCTGATATTTTTACCTATAATTGTATTGAAATACTATATAAAGCATACGGTTAATATAGCGAGTAACCGAGGTTATTAATATACTCAGTGTGTCTATGATATAATTCCTCGCTATAGTCACTTTTAATGAATAACCAAACTATATCGTAGATACTCGATGCTAGAGTATAGTTTGTGCACACTCGCGTAATGTGTTATCTACTATGATGTTATTTTCAATACTTCATGTTTCGATCTTTAACCAATCGCCCTTACGATTGACGTATACCCAGACTATGTGTATAACATTGGTAAGATACATCGACTCCTCCATATACAGCGTCTATATATTAGAACAGGCGCGTTTGATACTACAAATCAATAGTATCATTATTATCGGTGTAACATGGAAGCGTTCAGTGTGTAGTGTGTATTCATCCGCTGTATATAGTTCCTTTAGGAATGATACACGAATACACTGTAGGCGATGACATTAATACTTGAATGTGAACCAGACATAGATATCTTACTAGGTTACTTGTTACCACACTATTATCAGGAACCTAAGCTATACCTATCCTATCTACAACTCTCCTATCTTACCTCAGCTACTATACCTTTCTTATTTAAAGTGTAGATCTATACATCTACTATCTACAACTCTTATCTACAACTATCTTATCTACACCTAATAGGTATAAGAGATGTGTAGATAGGATAGGTAAGATAGGTGTCACCTATCCTACCTCACATCTGATATCTACATCTCTGCTACTATACTCTTCTATCTCATCACATCTACTATACCTATCTTATCTACAGTGTAGATCTACACCTCTCCTATCTATACCTCTCCTATCTATACCTCTCCTATCTATACCTCTCCTATCTACCATTAGTCCGATGAAACCCTATACATATATGATATACAATACAGACGAGACAAATATGGCTGTTAAGATATATAACAGATATATTGAAAGTATACTATAGTGCTATAAACGATAAATAAAGAATGAAATAATAATTATTAATAAATAATACACTAATATAGAATGAAATACCAAATAATATAAAAATCATAACAACAAATTTACATGAGATTTACATTCCGAGAATGGATCAGATCTATCTACTGATTGTGCATGTTTGCATGTTGTGTATGTTGTGTATGTGTATACAGGGCAGCGAATCGTTAAATATTGCTTGTGGACTAGTGAATGCTTTAGGACATATACCAGTGTGATATTATCTATTGTAAACTTAGATAATGTCCCATGTAGACATATCAACAATAATATATAAATATTTATGTGACATTCTTTATTATTCTGTTTATTATTTAAATGAAATCGTATTGATTATAAGCCTATTATAAGCTTATATTTTGTGATATTATTAAAAATATTTGTATATATGTATAATATACACTGTATATATATATATATATATATATATATATATATATATATATATATATATATATATATATATACATATAATCATAGAAACAACCTAAATGAGTCATAAATACTATTGTAATGTGACTATAATCCTAAACAACAACTGTAACACACTGTAATCCCCACCCACATTTGTATTACACTACCACCTATTTAGTATCTCATACTTCTACAATAGCATGGCTTAGTAATAAATTATGGCAATATATCTTAGGTCCTATAGGACATTATGATAACTAATTTGATATGAGTGTAATATGCTATAGATAAGAAATCACAGGCTGTGAGTCATAGACTGTGAGTCCTACTCATAGCCCTACTCATATCATATAAATACTGATCACTTTTTTATATTAGATTTTTAATTTTTTTAGATAGATACTATTATGTACCTATAAAGCTGCATTTTCATTTATTATATAAAATTTATGTATATATATATATATATATATATTTTCAATTATATTCTACAATATAATACATTTTAATATATATATATATATATTACATTGTTTAGTATAAAAAAACTATAGTATATATATAATCTACTTTAAATATATATTAACATTTTTCTTTAAATTCACATTTGTATTTTACATTATAGATATACCTATTATAGGTATACCTATAAATATATGCATTAAAAAAAATATTGAGTAATTCGAGAATAAAGTATTTTATAATAATAATAATTAAATTGAATACATTATTTATATTATATATATAATTATAATATATAATATTATGTCAATATATGTATAATGTATAGGCAGAACATAATAAAATATAAATAATCATATTTTCAATAAACCTTATCTATCTACCTATTTATATATATAGTGATTATATATAGTGATTATATATCCGCGAATATATAGACTTGAAAAATACGAGTTAGAATAAAAAATAAATATAAATGTTCTAACGCGAGCAACTCCCTAACTTACTGAGCTTGCCATCTCGCACATATAGGTGTTTGTCTATTCCACTTCAGTGATAGGGATCACACTGAACTATAACGGATGTAATGTGCCAATCGCCCATATCATCAATTATAAACTATTTGTAATGTTTCAGATTTTTGTATTAGTATAGTTGTATTAGAGTTATTATATTGATTACATTCATATCAAAGAGGTATTTATAAGTTATCGTAAGTGATAAAGTTATGTTTTTTAGATACAAAAAAAGTTATTTATTTTCTATATAATCATATATATATATATATATATATATATATATATATATATATGAATTATTATAAAAATATATTATAATTATATATATATATATATATATATATATATATATAATTATATGTTTACTTATATTAATTTTTGAGATAATATATATAATAAATATAAATCAAATACTCAAAGAATTGTAAGGCATTCGTAATTGATGATTAATCGTACGCACACCGACAGGTCAGCTTGAACAGTCGCCCCGGTAACAGTTGCCCCCCGGCCACGATGGTGATGAACACGTCGATATCGAAGCGTCTCATGGAAGGCATTCAGGCGGATCTGAAGTCGTTGGCCAGCGAATGTAAACGTAAACATCCGGCCGTGAAGCAATCCGCCGACACCTGTCAGTTGAAACTACGCATCATCGTCGAGAGGTCACCCAGCGACCTACTTCCGAGTTAGCCGGCGCCACCTATAGTGCTAGTGGTGTAGTAGTGGTAGTAGTGGTAGCGGTGGTGTGTGTAATCAATGGGGTATTCACGTCTCGGACGTTAATGCAATAGGCGAGGGAGTTAGAGAGAGAGAGATAGAGAGAGAGAGAGAGAGAGAGAGAGAGAGAGAGAAAGAGAGAGCAGCAATTATTGATGACTTATATATATATATATATATATATATATATATATATATATATATATATATATATATATATATATATATCTATCTATATACTTATGTATATGTATATTTATATGTTTAATAACATTGTATGTCTATATATATATATCAATATATTTATATAATGTTGGCCTGAATTATAAATTCAAGTATACACAGTCAATACTTTTTTAGATAATGAATTAAGTGATTTTACAATATTTGTATAACAAACCACATATAATAAATATATAATATTATATTATCTATATTTGAATGTATATATGTATATATATATATATATACCAAAGTTGTTGTACACTCTAGATAGATTATATAATAGTATATTGTATTAAAGTGATGTGAAATATTATATAATCTAATTTTTTTATAGAAATTATGGATTTACACCTTATATACATGTTACAGTTGACTATAAATAATAATAATATCACAAAAGTTATCATATATAATAGGAGTATAACCCCCATTATAAAAACTATATCATTAACTCAATGTTTATAATTATAAAATCCATAAAGTTAAAATTCATATCAAAAAGATAGTTTAAAAAAATGTAGTTTTTTATTTTGTAATCAATAAAAGTGAAATAATTATTATTTATAATATAAATTTGGGATTTTTGTACTTCTAATTGAAAAACTAAAAATGTTTTTTTTTATGATGAATTATATGCTGAAATAAATCATAATTTATGTTAATATGATATATTTTTGGAATAATTAATTCCTATAAAATCTGCTTGGGTAGCAGAGTTGACTAGTGCGTCATACACACAAGTAGTAGGACATGGGTTCGAGCCTCATCTGGACCAATAAAATAGGTCTTGAAACAATATTTAGAAGTGATCTTATATAATTGTGCATAAAATATTGATCCGCTCTCGTTAAAACCATGGATGATAACATGAGAGCGGCTTCGAATATACATTAGAGTCATATATTGTTATCAATTAAAACTTCATCTAAATTCCTGGATAAAATAATCAACAACAAAAATATATGATTTAAAAAGTGAATATAATTTAAAAAACAATTTTACCTATAACCTTATTATATATATATATATATATATATATATATATATATATATATGTTCATAGGTGTTCTTAATGCTAACACAGATTAATCAGTTCGTTTAATATGCTTTGAAGTACCGGGTACTATCAGTTTATATAGAGACGGTAATGGTGTTTGATAATAAATATAGTGTGATTTCTAGAGGTCCTATGTCCTCCTATGTTTATTGCATCTAATCATGGACACGCACATCATCTATACGCGGCCAGTTCACCTGTATTAATGTCAGCTTCATCACACCCTTGACACAATGTATCAATGTGTGTGTTTACAGCTGTCTAGCAATGCGCACTCGTATCAATAATAGAATAGCAATTCAAATATAGTCTTAATAATCATTATAGTTAGCATTTAAATATTAAACTAATGAATATATTATTAGTTTTCGTACGTTACCTGTAAATATTCATTATAACGTATTATGTTTTGTCCGTTATTTAAAAAATGTAATATATTTTTAATTTTCTAATATAATAATGTGTTGCACATTTTAAAGGTCTTTTGGATTCTTCAAGCGATATAATACGTCCATTCATTCTCGGATGTGAAACAAATGTTCCCAAGGTCGTTCAACTTTGCCTCAACTCTATACAAAGACTTACACAATTTACAGCTATTTCTCCGGTTAGTTTACACGACATTGAATTACACTTCATGAATCATTATTCTACTATCTTGGTAGAGTATTCTGTAAATTTAATTCTAAAATTAATTCTATTTTAATAATAATTTGTTCTATTCAAATTTTGTTCAATACATCTTTTTCTAACATATTAATTTATAAGCTAAATAAATATTTTACAATATATATAAATAATATATATATTATATTATGTAAACCAAAGTGAATATTACTTTAGATTCTGAATTACCTATACAATTCATTCTGTAATATTATACCAGTTGTATATTCAAATTATTAGGTAATAGTGTTGTAGTTTTATTTAGTTACTGACATTTATTGAATGTTTATAATACAATATTTTAAAATATACTTTTCATATATACTTGTTTATCTTTTTACGTAATTATAAATATATATTATATATTTATAATTTATAGCCAATATAATTATATTGATCTATATAATATTTATATAATCCCCTTTATGTATATATATATATATAACCCTGTTACTGGATAGTTTATCAACTTCCATAAACTTCAGTTAGAAGAATGTAATGTAGTAAAAAAAAATACATTTTTATTTTTTTTATAAATGATTCCAAGAATGTTATCTTTTTGTAATGTGATTGGTGATTTATTCAATATTATAGGAAATAAAATAGTAAAAGCTCTTTCTTGCTTCTCAGTGAGGTTATGTCTATCAGGAATGATTAGTCTTAACTAATTACAATTTCTAGAAGTGCATGATGAGATATATGTTAAGGTAGTGTGGTTTATGATAGTCTTCTTTATATTAGGTATATTGTATTTATAGTTATATAATATATATATATATATATATATATATATATATATATATACAGTAAAACCTCTCTATAAGAAACTATTTTTTTTCAGTACTTTTTTTCTTATAGAGAGGTTTTCTTATAAAGAGGTTTTTACTTTTCCAATGATTTTAAGAATTAATTTATAATTGAAAATGCATTATATAACCCCAGAGAGGATATAACCTATAAGTTATATATATATATAGTATATTTATTTTGTATACGTTTTAAATGTATACTGTATTGTTTGCGCTTAGACATGTTAATACATAATGAAATTGTATTAGATTTACATTGTAAATTATAAATTATGAATCATCAATGATTCATCATTGATGAATATAATATAATGAATATTATAATAATGTATTATTTAACAATTAATTGTATAAATTAATAAATTGTATCATCAATACATTTAAGGATATAATAACATTTATTAAATAATTTGAATACATTTATGGAATACATTTATACAATAACATTTATTAATTAATTTTAATAAATTCAAGGATAAAAATAACAAATATTAATTAATTTTAATTCATTTCGAGCTATTTATGTAATATAATATTTGTAAACAAATATATTAGAAAAAAAAATATCTTATATAATAATTAATTTCTATAATTGTTATCAATATACAATACTTCTATTTATATATTATTATTTTGTATACAATAAGTTTCTTATAAAGAGGTTTTTCTTATATTTTTCTAATAATATTTTCTTATAAAGAGGTTTTTTAATGTGGAAAAGGTTGAATTCCAACCAAATGGGTGAACAATTTTCTTATAAAGAGGTTTTTCTTATAAAGAGGTTTCTTATAGAGAGGTTTTACTGTATATATAAAAATAATGTTATTAGTTATTTATGTATATACAATTGATAATACACATTTCATTAAATAATGCAAATCATTGAATAGATTACATATATATATATATATATATATATATATATATATATATATATTATATAGCTATAAATACAATATACCTAACATCCTAGTATATGCACAGTATAGATAATACGTTCACCCGACCTTTCGACCCCTAGGAATCCGGTACAACGATAATAAACACGCTATGGAAACTGATGGAGTCGAGCACCGAGGAATTGAAGCTGCTTCAGACGGTGCTGCTCCTAGTAAACACGAATACCGTGATTCAGCACGATTCTCTAGCGAAGGTAGTCCGCGACCTTCACACTATTCACACAATAATCGTAGTGGGCTAAACAAATCTTATATTACTATTTACTTACTTATGTCGAATTTTCATTCGACCTGATTTCATTTTTCTCCAGTTTTCTCTGTCGCTCATAACATTACGTATTTCTTCTACATCGCCCAACTCCGTATCATTCTTCAAGTTATCTATATAACCATATTGTCATCATATATATGTCAATATATTACATACTAGTAATACCCTATACATTTATAAATTTATAAGTAACTATTTTATATAAATTAAATGTATGTTATTAATATTTACTGAAAATATTGTAAATAAATATGTTGAGATTTGTGTATATTATAACAAAATAATAGTCATTAATAAAATATAATTAATCATTCATGCATATGTGCAATTGTGTAAACAATTATAGCAATTAAAATAGTCTCTATAGAACATAATCTATTGTAGAATAATTTCTATTGTTTATTGAACAATATAAATCTTACCATATAGTTTGTATAATATATTTATTATATGTTAATAATTATTTCATCACATAACATAATTGTCACATTATTTAATATTTATGATTTATGAATATCCTTGCATTTCGTAGCTTATTATTCATCATGTTTTATAGATAATTTATCATATTGTTTACATACAATTTCTATATATAGATATAAATAATCATTCATCAATTAACTCCAGAGATAGAATACACGTAAATTTCATTGTATTACATCATCGGGTACATTACATCATAGCACAACATCTCGTGCATTACACATCTCCTCATCAAGGGTGTCATATAAGGGGGATGGGGTGGATATGTCCCGCCCCCCCAATTTTAAAAGTGGGTGCGGGGGATATAATATCTAATATCCCCCCACTTTTAAGATCTACACATTTTTGTATTCATTATAAATATTATATTACTGCTATTTATAGTCTTTGTAGTATAATTATATCCAACATTGATTTGTATTGTACAACCCAATACAAGTCAATCATATTAAGTCCTCTACAAGTGAATATTAGATTTATCTTCTTAGAAAGTATATGGTAATAACAGAAGAGTCTGAGATATCCGCCCCCCCCCCACTTTTATTCACCCCGTGCCACCCCTACTCCTCACGAACACACCCCCGACACACCTACTGACACCCCTACTGACAGGCGCTGGTACTAAGTTTGCGGCTACACTTCTCCAAAGACATCACCATCATCAACACGGCCGCCGCCACGGTATGTCAGCTGATCAACTGCGTGTTCGAGAGGGTCTCAGAGGAGGACATCCGACACAAGAACGAAGGTTAGCGTAGGGCATCTAGTGGTCGTCACGTGGTCAGGGGTACACTACTGGTCATGTGATCACATTGCTGTTATTAGTGATTCGTAAACAATATACCTACGCTAAGTTGCATACATACCAACACTTTCGCGCAGTTATTTATTCATTTTAAAATATTTACCTGATATCGGGCAAGTCAAAGATGTAATAGGTAATTTATATTATTGTTATTATTATTATTATCAGATTTAGGTATAAGTACCTGGGTAATTGTAGAAGCATTGCTGCTTGTCAGTGAGACAATTACTCTTTTATAATCGCATGTATAAGGTGTGCATCAACCTACCCGATACGGTATAGCTGTTCACACTGAAACTTCCCGATTTAACTTCTCGATAGCGGTCTGTTTTTGTCTTATGTGAAAATAACTTTAGTTCTGAATTCCTCGAAAACAATATACCTATATTATCGTGTGCCATCTACCACCATACACAACTCTTACTTACATTATTGCATAACTATTACACACACACACCTGTTACATCGCTGCTCAGATCCTCAGACCCCTACGAGTCCGAACAGCCTGAAGATGCCCAGTAAACATGCCCCCGCCTCCCTCAGACCCTGCGCTCAAGACGCCTATCTTCTATTCCAGGTAAACAGTGACGAGATGTTCACCTCTAGGCGACCTTTAAATATTATCCACTAACTCTATTTGTAGTCTTTGATGTATTATCATATTAATAAATAGGCATTACTTGTAGTAGATTGTAATAGCGATATGTAGCCTGTTCTACAGGAGAATGCCCTATTAATCTAATTTAGTGCTATTATAGTATTATATATTTATTTTCTATTCTATTTTTAGAATAATAATAATAATAAACTCAAATTAATAATTACATATATACAGAATTATATACAACTCGACTGAATATATGTCAGTGATATTTTATATGTTCATACACAATATGCTTCTTTATTCATGTAAACATATTTATATTAGTGTAGTAGTAGTAGTATATTAATTCATATTACCATTTATTATACTATATATATATATATATATATATATATATACTAATAATGATGATGATGATGATGATGATGATGATGATGATATGATTATAACTATAATTTGCTGCACTAATGGCTCTAGGCTGTAACACTATAGGTCAGATAATAGGCATATGTGTTCATTAATGTACATATAGCTAATATCATCTTTAACTATAGTGATTTGTAATTTTATCATGTTTATATTGCATTGATGTATATTTAAATTTTTAATGATAAACACATATATTATTTATTTTTAATTTAAAATTTAATTTGTTATCAGAATTTAATGTAATTATAATATTAGTTTAACATTTTATATATTAATTACACTATACTTAAATTCTATAATGTATATATATATATATAATCATTTATGTACATTGATCATTAATTATTTGATGATATCAATTAATAATATATTTAAAATCAGAAAAAAGTCTCATTATATACAGTATAACCCCATAATCTGATAATCTATCTATATATATATATATATATATATCTATATATATATATATATATATATATATATATATATATATATATATATTCGTATATAACTTTGAATATAACTATGTGTATATGTATGTTTCTTAGTTATATTATTTAAATTATAATTATAAGTTAATTAAATAAATGTTATTTATAATTATAAATTTGCATTATAATGCTATATATTTATTTTATAAATACTAATTTAGATAATATAATAGAGATATAATATAATATAATATATTTAATTGTTATCAACAATTTATATACATCTATAATATTAATATTTAGTACTACTTATTTGTAATATATATAAATTAATTATGAAGAAATGAAAAATATTATCACAATACATTATTACTAGATAATTACTTTAAAAATTTGAAATATTAAAAATCCTGAAAATATTTCATTACTATATTAAAAAATACTGTCAATCACAAATAATCTCACCTAAACAAACTAACCAAGTCCTGTGAATCACTATCTATACATTTATACCCATATTGTAATTGTATTTCTTCAGCATTCGTAAATTGTGTATAAAAATAACTATTTTTTATTATTTGAATATAACAATATGGATTATTTTGATAATTTTAATATATATTTATATATATTAAGATAAGATACTATCATTAATATTTATTAATATTTAGTATAATAGTATTCTGAAAACATATATTATATAAACAGTAAAATAAATCAGTATACTAGTTATGAAGCTTATAAGCTATAGTGACCAAAAGCAATCTCTGAAATATTCATATTCCATTTAAATACTATTAAATATATTATTATCATTAATTAAATTTAAATTTATATTAAAATAAATTATTATTAGGTTATGTATTTTATTTTTAAATAAAATAAATTTATATTATTAATTAGTAATAAAATAAATTGGACATTTTCTTTATCCTATTATCAGTACTAAAGTACTAACATATGATAAGCAATTTATATTGTTTTCATAATAATCACTAATCTTTATTTTATTATTTTTAATTAATTTAGTTTAATTTATACATTTTCAAAGAGCCAATCGTAATAATTTTGTGTTCAGAATTAAATTTTTAACAACGATTAGCAATTAATTATTATTTATTAATCATCATTCAAATTTGACTTCATTTGTATAAATTAGTAGCTAGAATATTTATTCAGTTAGTGAATTCCCCTTAACCTTATCAACCTTAATACCATGTTCCCTAGGATCTCTGTCAACTAGTGAACGCCTCACAACCTTATCAACCTTAATACCATATTACTAGGATCTCTGTCAACTAGTGAACGCCTCACAACCTTATCAACCTTAATACCATGTTCCCTAGGATCTCTGTAAACTAGTGAATGCCTCACAACCTTATCAACATTAATACCATGTTCCCTAGGATCTCTGTCAACTAGTGAACGCCTCACAACCTTATCAACCTTAATACCATATTACTAGGATCTCTGTCAACTAGTGAACGCCTCACAACCTTATCAACCTTAATACCATGTTCCCTAGGATCTCTGTCAACTAGTGAATGCCTCACAACCTTATTAACCTTAATACCATGTTCCCTAGGATCTCTGTCAACTAGTGAACGCCTCACAACCTTATCAACCTTAATACCATGTTCCCTAGGATCTCTGTCAACTAATGAACGCCTCACAACCTTATCAACCTTAATACCATGTTCCCTAGGATCTCTGTCAACTAGTGAACGCATCACAACCTTATCAACCTTAATACCATGTTCCCTAGGATCTCTGTCAACTAGTGGATGTCCCTCAACCTTATCAACCTTAATACCATGTTCCCTAGGATCTCTGTCAACTAGTGAACGCCTCACAACCTTATCAACCTTAATACCATGTTCCCTAGGATCTCTGTCAACTAGTGAACGCCTCACAACCTTATCAACCTTAATACCATGTTCCCTAGGATCTCTGTCAACTAGTGAACGCCTCACAACCTTATCAACCTTAATACCATGTTACCTAGGATCTCTGTCAACTAGTGAACGCCTCACAACCTTATCAACCTTAATACCATGTTCACTAGGATCTCTGTCAACTAGTGAACGCCTCACAACCTTATCAACCTTAATACCATGTTCACTAGGATCTCTGTCAACTAGTGAACGCCTCACAACCTTATCAACCTTAATACCATGTTCCCTAGGATCTCTGTCAACTAGTGAATTCCCCTCAACCTTATCAACCTTAATACCATGTTCCCTAGGATCTCTGTCAGCTAGTGAACGCCTCACAACCTTATCAACCTTAATACCATGTTCCCTAGGATCTCTGTCAACTAGTGAATGTCCCTCAACCTTATTAACCTTAATACCATGTTCCCTAGGATCTCTGTCAACTAGTGAACGCCTCACAACCTTATCAACCTTAATACAATGTTCCCTAGGATCTCTGTCAACTAGTGAACGACTCACAACCTTATCAACCTTAATACCATGTTCCCTAGGATCTCTGTCAACTAGTGAACGCCTCACAACCTTATAAACCTTAATACCATGTTCCCTAGGATCTCTGTCAACTAGTGAATGTCCCTCAACCTTATCAACCTTAATACCATGTTCCCTAGGATCTCTGTCAGCTAGTGAATGCATCACAACCTTACTGGCTGAACGGAATCGTTGAGATCACTCGTACATTTTGTTTGCAACTTATCGAAACTTCCATCACAGAATTCTCTCATGTGTTTCTCAAGGTTTTATTTACATTCCTATATATGTCATTCCTAATCCTATTTAGATATATATATATATATATATATATATTTTTTCTTAGTTCATTTATTAATATTAAGTTGTGAGTAAAGTAAAGTAATATTTTAATTTGTAAGTAAAGTACGATTTTAACTTATCTCAATCTCAATTTAAAATTTGCTGAATTTTTGGTATGATTCTGTGTTATATTATAATATTTAATTATAGATATTATAACTAATAGATATAAATGTTATATATTAACTGAGTGACAATAATAGAAATATTTACATTGTTATTCGAAGCCATTTAGAAGTACAAATATATCATATTTATATTTACTATACTATAGAAAAAAACTTCTAATAAATGCTTATGATGATTATTAAACCGAAACCGCATGATTCAGCACAAAGAGTTTTGCTTCATCCTGAAAGAGAAGGTATGCACTATAGTGATTCGGCTGTTCTCGAGTGGAATAAAGCACGGTGGTGGCGCCGGTAGTGGTATTCTATTGTCTGGTGTCGGTGGTAATCTCGATCGTAACTTCCCGATCACAGTCCGTCTCCTGCGCATCGTCAACATCCTCATCCAGAACTACTACGAACTACTGGTTATACTGCTTAATAAGCTATCACTGGTGTACGTGTGTGTGGTTAACTAGTGGGAATAGTGTTATAATCGCTGGGCTATACCATTCGATATCGTAATACCCCAATCTGACTTTTAAATATCGATTTAAATGAAATGTTAAATAAAATATTTCCATTAATAATGACTAATAATATGTGTGACCTACTTCAGAGATATTTATATTAATGCCAATATATTTACCATCTATTATATATTAATTTTATTCATTATTCTAATATTACTTATTAGATATCTAGGATATATCACGAATAGATACCTCATACTAACATTTTTAATTTAGATCACAGAATCTGAGATATTTCTATCATTATTGGTGAAGTTTCTCGATACAGAACGTCCTCTTTGGCAACGCACCCTTGTTCTAGAGGTCATCTGTAAATTATGCTCTCAGCCATCTATTCTTAGGTTATTGGTGTTCACTATATCTTGATATATATATATATATATAAAGAAACTAGAGTTAGTAATGAAATAATATTAGAATTTAAATTTAATTTTCATTATATAGTTGTATAGTTTCCTTGTATAGTTTCCTTATAGAGTTGTATTATTAACAATTTAAACATACCGCTGATAAATTTGTTTAGTTTTGTTTATTTTCGTAATCTATTTGTATAATATTTAAATATAAATTATTTAAATTAATAATAATATATATAACAATATTACAGGTTAATGTATTATATATTTATCAATTGAAATTAGAATTTTACAACAATAAATAAATGCTATTATAATTTAATTGAGATGAATATTATCACATATAGCCTATAAGTGTACTGTGTTCAATGTGATATTAGACGTTTCAACTCGGTGATAATACATGCCACCATATGCAGTCCATGTTACGTGTTTCTAGGGCATGGCTGATATTTAACATGGTCTATATTATATAGACTATATATGAAGGTGTGACTTTTAAGGCCTTTACAATGGAAACGTCCAGTTGCACATTGACCACATCATTATTAATACACACCAATATTCATATATTTTACATGCAATTATAACATGATAATAAATGCAGTAAAGTCAATGTATATGTTAATTGGACATCTATAATTAACTTATGGAGATCGCTGTACTTGAAAAAAAAATTATTTTTTTATTTGAGAAAAGTATTATTTAATATATATCATATATCCTTTGAAACTTATAGATAATATAACGACTTATAAATGATAAAACTTGATAGTTTATTACATGACCTAATTGTTTAAAAAAATTATTTTGAAAAAATGCTGTAAATACTATCAAAATATTCATATTTTTAACCTATAATGTGATATCTATAAGATAATTTTTTTTAATAATTTTAAAAGTAGTGTTATCTATGATCTATTGTGTAATATTATATTAACTAGCGATATCTCTAATTAAGGATTAATATCAAATTAACGCATTGCATTGCGTGTAAAATACGCATTATGTACAACGTAATTTAGCATCATTTAATAAAAAAAGGAGTCTTAACTTAAAGTAAACTTTAAACTCAATTTACGAAGAATATTTATTTTAATTAATTATGAATCTTAAAATTAGTTCAGCACTTTCAATAATTATCCAAACTTGATGAAATTTTCATAGTATCTTTATTATTATATGTATAATTAATTGTACTTAAAATATATTTATTATATATAGTATAAAATATATAAAATTAAAACAATTAAATAAATATAATTAAATTTATCTTCATATTACTATTCCGTCTTATTGTATTACGATACATTCGTAGGAAATTCTGTGAGAGTTATGATATGAAGGAGCAATCCACTGCAATATTCCAAGACATCATTAACGGACTGTCAGATTTCCTCCAGTCTCAATTCATCAAACCTACATCTGGTTTTACTTCAATAACATCACAATTAACACCTCTATTATATTTTCACATTAATTAATATTAATAGTATATGGTTTATTGATATATAGATATATAAACAAATAATAATAATTAATTAAATATATTTCATTAATATTATTTGTGTTTATAGTCATGATTTAATAGATGATCATGGTAAATTATAATATTACTAATTAGTAAGGATTACTCCTTAAACCACAATATATATATATATTATGCCTATTTGATATTACTATTAATTATATATTTAAAATATTAAAATATATTTAATATTGGTATTATATAAGTATTAATTATATATATTATATATTATAAATTGACAACCTTTACGAATACAAATTGTATAATTGTTATCGATTCTAAAGGACTAACAAATATTATTAGCGCTATTACTAATCTATTCACCTTCACCATCTCAGCATCTAGTATAGGGTCCAGCTCATCGGCTAATGGGTCTTCGGCGTCTAACTCTGGGCACCACCACCCCAGTGGGGTTAATGCCAGCCACACCTACTCCTTTGTTTACCACAACACCTCTATACCTCTGGTCATCAATATCTCCCTACCAATGGGTAGTCAGAAAACTATATTGTTAGTCAATTATTATGCTACGGATTGAACTCTAGAAGTAATATTACTATGGGTGGCTATTATTTATATTGTTTGATTTATAGGTGCATCTAAATAAGATACAATATATAATAATATATAATATATAATATATAATATATAATATATAATATATAATATATAATATATAATATATAATATATAATATATAATATATAATATATATAATTAATACTTATATTTTATGAACGATTATTTTTAATTTTTATATAATACATACTATATAAATACCACAGAAATGAAATGAACTATTTGGAAAACCAAATTATTTGGAATGATCATAATTATTATAATATCATCAACATTATAATTCAGAACTTTGCAATGATAGCATTTATTTCCTAAATATGCTATACCTGTTCTAGATTTCAAGGTGATATATAAGTTCTATAATAATACGCCACTAATTTGTTAAACCATTTATAAATAGACTAATGAGAAAATTTAGGAATCATTAAATCATAATAGTACCAAACAAGTTCTAGATCATTGCCTACTCCGTTAGCATTGCATTAGAACCTCGTGCTCTTAACTGGAACATTTCCCACTACACTAGAATACTGCACCAAAACATTGCACAAGAACATATCCCACAATACTAGTACATCAATCCAATAGAACACTACCACACACTACCACCTCACACTACCACCTCCTCATACCATCTCACTACTACCTCCTCCTCCTCGTCTACAGTTTAGAGATGTGCGAGAAGCTAGACACCCCTAACGTTGCCGACGGTTACGCCTTCTCCCTCGCCTTCCTGTCCATGTTGAACATTGTGCATTGCATCGTCTCCTTGGTAACTGAACAACGAGTCAAAGCCGACCGTTCATTGGTCGGCAGTAACGATACACCCGCAGCTATGACGCGAGACGGAGAGACTGTTAAACCATGTAAAGGTGTGTAGACCATTCATGTACACTACATTAACTCTACAACTAAGCATGTATAGGGATATAAGCATAGTAGTAGATGTCAATATAGGGGTGTATATAAGGAGCGTTATAGGGCATGTTCCCCTTCATGGAATTATTTATATACATCCACTATCTGATGTAGCATCTTCTCCAATTTAACAGCTTTAGATTTATTACTAATAACTACATTTATTTTTTAATTGTGACCCTCACTTGACAAATTCCTCGAGATGCCCCTGCGATGTACTGTTTCCATGTTTGATATTGATAGCTATTATATATTGTATTACTATAATACTATAATATAGCTTATACTAATTTATGGCTGCATTGTAGTTTTAACAGAACAATTGATTACATCATCATGGTGTGCTTTGATGGCTGCATTGTCTTTATTATTAGATGCCAGGTTAGTGACAGTTATCCATTAATAGAATACATAGATTCATTAATATAAACAAGTTAACTTGTGATATATATATAATTATTATTATTATTATGTATTAGCTATGTTTGCTGTTGTTGTTTATATAATAAATTAAATAATATATAAATGGTATACTTTTTATTGTTTCTAAACGGCTTCTAAATAATATTTTCCATTTGTTATCGTTATCACCCAATTATAAACTTATTACGATTATTTACTTTAGTAATATATTGAGATATAGAACAGTACTAAGCTGTTCACCTATACATAGTTGTGATGATATGGCAACGGAAGCCATCCTGAACTCCATTCAATCATTCACCGGAGTCTGTGGTCTGGTTGACATGGAGATACCACGAGATGCTTTCATCTCTATACTGTGTAAAGCTTCTCTGCCTCCTCATTACAACTTCATCTCTAATGGTTTGTCATGCTATGTGTGCTGCCTGTGTCTTTGATGTATATGACATTACAGTAGGTTTTAATTGGATAAAAAAGCAAATTTTTTACGAATTAATATATATCTTATTGATTTACTTTTAAATATATATTAATTATAAAAAAATGTCGATTGAATATTTGCATTCATCTCAATGTTGATATATTATATATATATATATATATAAAATAAATTGTGTGTATACCCATTTCTATAGATGTATCTATATTATCAGTTTTTAGTTTCAGTTCTACTTTTGCTAGCTATATTATTATTATTATTATTATCAGATTTAGGTTTTTACACCAGTGTAATTATAGAAGCAGAGCTTATCTAGATAATTACCCTTAATATACATGTAATAAACAAATAATATTATTGGCACTTACAGGAGGACAAAGTAAACCTGAGAATAGTGAATTGATACCGGCGAGTCAGGTGGTTGCCGTGGGAACACCCCTAGCGACATCTAGTGGGGTGCAGTCGGTTCAGGGAAGCGTAATGGTCAGTAGTAGTAGTAGTAGTAGTAGTAGTAGTAGTAGTAGTAGTAGTTGTAGTAGTAGTAGTAGTAGTAGAGTAGTAGTAGTAGTAGTAGTAGTAGTAGTAGTAGTAGTAGTAGTAGTAGAGTAGTAGTAGTAGTAGTAGTAGTAGTAGTAGTAGTAGTAGTAGTAGTAGTAGTAGTAGTAGTAGTAGTGGTGGTGGTGGTGGTGGTGGTGGTGGTGGTGGTGGTGGTGGTGGTGGTGGTGGTAGTGGTGGTAGTAGTAGTAGTAGTAGTAGTAGTAGTAGTAGTAGTAGTAGTAGTAGTAGTAGTAGTAGTAGTAGTAGTAGTAGTAGTAGTAGTAGTAGTAGTAGTAGTAGTAGTAGTAGTAGTAGTAGTAGTAGTAGTAGTAGTAGTAGTAGTAGTAGTAGTAGTAGTAGTAGTAGTAGTAGTAGTAGTAGTAGTAGTAGTAGTAGTAGTAGTAGTAGTAGTAGTAGTAGTAGTAGTAGTAGTAGTAGTAGTAGTAGTAGTAGTAGTAAAGTGGTCATAACTCCATTCTTATATACCACTGTTATTGTACATATCTATATTTTATTACTATAAATATTATATATTTGCCTCGACTGTGATTCTTAATGTGATATGCTGTATACGATACCTATACATTTACTTATCACCTACACATCACGAGGGATCATACTGTACACCTCCACTATAGTCTAACACACACTAACCTTTACCTAAACAGTTGACCTGTAAGAATATACAATGCATGAAGGCCCTGTTAACCCTCACTATAAACCATGGCTCTATACTAGGATCTTCGTGGTGTCAAATTCTTAACACTCTACAGGTTTAGTGACATATTCACACACATACACACACATGCACACACACACACACATACACATACATCTCATATATAAATATATATAAATAGACTGTTTAAAATACATAGCTAGTAAAAATTACATATAAAAAAGTGTGCTATATAACTTTGTGTATGCTTATTTTACAAAGAATATTTATGAAAAAATAATATAATTTGTGTAAATTTTGTTATTAAATTTTAATCACAGTTATATTAAATTGAATTATCCATAATAACATTATATACCGATATAATATAAAATAAAAAAGTTTTTTATACATTTTTGAAAATGTAGAATATTATAATTGAATTAATATTGGAGAATAGAAAAATATTAGTAGGAATTCTATGTTAATTTAAAAAATTGCTATATGAAATAATTTATATACACAAACACAAATTAACACATATATAAAAATAAAGATAAAACATAAACTCAAACAAACATACATAGATTATATTTGTCACTGATAATTAACTTCCTTAACTAATTTAAAGAAAACATCTTGCTATTAAAGTATTTATTTTTCACTTATTATATAACTATATTGTATTGTATACATATTCCATGTGTATTAATTATTTATTTATAGTATATAAGTAAAATAATAAATATTCTTCATTCATCAATTTCATAGCATTTAGTTTGGATTCTGGGAGTTAAAACTTCACCAATAAATCGATCTTCCAGTCAATCGACTCAGTCTAACCAAGGTCAATATTCTCAGCATCTAATTAGCTAAATATATTCTATTTTAATATCTATTTGATCTTTGTATTCATAAGATAAATACAATTTTAATTATGTTTACAATAATAATAGCAATGTCCCAATTCATCCGACTACATGTATACTACACGTATGTTATACATTACAGAGACAGCAACATCTACGACTCCTGTTATTACCACTGCTATTCAGACAGATCTACCCACTATTAATAATCTGATGATCAATCTGTTTGATAACTCAAAGTTTGTTACACCTATATCATTACCAGTAGCGCACGTATATTATATTATTATAATACTAATAATAATATATATAATATTTTCATTTGTAAATTTATCAATTATAAATATATATTTATTTTATCATAATATGATTTACAAAAATTATAATTATATTCATAATATTAAATATAAAATTTGAAAGATTTTAATAAGTGAAATTCATTATTTTTAATTTTGGTTTAATTTATTAACATAAGATTATTAATAATTATGATAATTTTTCTAACACTCTTAAATTAGTTAAAACATTTGATTTCATCTCAGTAGATAAAATTATAAACATAATCAAATATAAGTTATATAATGTATTAAAAATTACATAGTTTTATTAGCATTTTAGATTAACATAAATACAATAATATATCCTAAAATAAATAGGAAAATTATATAATTAATAAAAATATAACTAATTTTACTAAAATTATAAACTAAAATTATTAATACATGGTCGTCCATTTAATCGCTTATGTAAATTGTAATATGTCACTTCACCCAGCGAATAGGAAACATGGGTATTAAAGTATATCATAGATATTAATAATATATTAATTTCTGGTAAAAGAAACAAGATAACAATTTTATAATCATATTATTATGTTATGTATTTATTACAATAGACATATCAATTGTATGCATACATTTATTAATTATATTAATATTATTTAGAAATAGGTGCATTATTAATTTAGTAAACATTTAATAGGAATATTTATTCTTATAATGAATTATATTTTTCATAATAATTTTAATTCATAATAAAATAAATCTTGGCAATACAATTTTTAACAAATTTTTGATCATACCTTTTGTTTTAAGGGAACGCACTACATTCGTTTTTTTTCTGAAAAAAATTGATTTTCAATTTTTGTATTAATGTAAAATTATAATATTTCTAATATTATCTTTTAAATGGTGTTTAAATTATATTATTCTTTTGTATATATTGTGAATATTATATTATTTTACCTGTATATTCATATTATTTATATTCATATATTATATTTTAAACTTGATTTACTCGGAATAATTATTATTGACCAATCATGCTTACATAACTATTATTAACTTTTTTATAATTGAATAATTTTTCTTAATTTTTTTAATATAACTAGATAAAACCTGTAAGATTTCAGTTTTATGTCAAAATTAAAAATATTGATTGACAAAATATTAATTATTAATTTAGTTGGAAAATTAACGTGTTTTTATCAGATATTTCAAGTATTTTTTTTATAAACCTATAACATAAATATGTGTAAACATCTATATATTTCAACATATAATATAAAAATATGGAGTATTATTAATAGATTACAAAAAAAAAGTGAATATTTTTTGAGTTAATAGATTTCTAAAAATAGCATTTTTTCGTATATTTTACATGTAAACCAAACGAATGTAGATAAAAACTAAAATATGACTTATATTATAGAATTTAATAAGCTTTCCAATGATACTAATTGTATTACAATAGCATAAATATAATACATCTCATTCTCGTGGCTATTAGTTAATCATAATGAAAGATTTCATAATCTAATATTTCCCAAATTATATACTCTAGTTATACTTATGCACATAATTATATAATTATATATATATATATATATATATATATATATTATCATGATAAATATACATGACTTGTTTATAAATTGTGATGTATTCATAATTTTAAATTAATATTAAACAATTTATAATATATACATTATTTTAAGTATTTAACATTATACGAATCTAAAAATAATTATTTTATCTAATATTGATTATAAATAGTAAATATTAAAGGTAATAAATTAGTCTCTAAATTAAGTAATTATATAAGTAATTGTATATTATATGAGAAATTTAAATAAATTGTATGTAAATAACTAAGACATTTATAAATATGACCAATTCAAAGTGGGTGTGTCTTAATAATCATTAGACCGTGAATAAAATGTTTGACCGTTTATCTCAGGATTGTTAACACTATATAATATATGTTATAATCGGAAAGTTTGGACATACAATTAACATCACCGTTATAAAACGATAGCAAGTCCACATAATACAGTATATACATTATAGAGATTATAGTAATATTAATATAATGAATAGAGTAACATAGGGTTACATACATTACAATCAATACCTATGCTCCGACTATCTACTGAAGTACTTTATATTACACTCAAGGTGACACTGTTTCTTTGAATTATTTATAGACCTGTGTTGCCCATAAGAAAGTCTACACAATGATATACACAGGGTGACTTTAGTCGCCGATACCCCTTTCTCATCCATCTCTAAACTAGATACAATGAGGACATACAATGAGGACATAGTATCTTTCCAAATTGTAATGGTGGTCACATATCACACTCACTGACTATAGAGTTATACCTAATAATACTACCATAATAAAGTGTACACAAAATCCTATTCAATAGTGGATAATTATACAAAATAATATTCCTGAATAAAATCATACCTTTAAAATTTCAATACATAGATAATGAAGTATTTTCAAATTCTATCTATTCATCAAAATCAGATAAAATGTATCTATTAAGGGCCAGCGTAAACTTCGTTTTTATTTTTTAGGGACATTTTTTATATTGAAATATTAAAATGTAATTCATTATCTTTAATATGATGTATAATATATCATATACAATTAAACATAAGTGCCTCAAATACGAAGTTTAATTATACATCTATTCAAAATGGTGGGATTTAATAATTAGAAAACATGCAAGTAAAACTTTAGATGCCAATATCTCTGGTGTTTTTTTTGTTGATTTTTTTTTTTTAATATCTATATCTTTTGAAGTCTTATATGAATCTTTATAACATTTTCTGAGTATATACCTAATATATGGTTATTATTATATAAGTAAGCTAATGTAAATATAATTAATTAATATAAAAATATTAATTGAAAAATAATAAAAAAAATCAGTAATAAATTTATTTTTAAATAATTTTAATATTATAATTAACATTTATTTAATTAATAATACATTTATTATGTTATGATGTACCTATATAACTAGAGATGAATGTTTTCTAGATAATTAAAAAAAAATTAGATAAAAATACTAATAAATAGAAAATATATACCCTGTTAAAAAATAGCTATTTCTCCCTATTTTTTACATGTAAACGCCGACAAGGTTACGCCGGCCCTTAATACACCTAATAAATGTTTAGATAGACAGTTATTTGTATATATAATGTTATATGTAAACTATGACTGTGACCTCTATAACCTGATCACTAGGCATCTCGACGAAGCAACATTTGATCACATGATGACCGCGCTATTCAAACTGTCCGAAGAGTCGATGTCCCTTGCCTATACCAACAGGGTACCTCTCTCATTCTCCTCTCTCTCCTCTCTCTCTCTCTCTCCTCACTCTCTCTCTCTCTCTCTCTCTCTCTCTCTCCCTATCTATCTCTCTCTCTCTCTCCTCTCGCATCTACATTCATAAATATGGCATATTTACAATTAGAAATGATATAAACCATGCCTATATTAAATATAAACATAGCCCATATTAAATATATCCTACTGAAATTCTCCGTATGAGAATTCTCACAGGCTTAGATTTAACATGGGCTGTAGGGTTTGGTTTAAAGCCTTGATCTAGTATCACTTGACCACTGCTTATATCCGATATTATATACACATTTCATCTGTCAATATCGCCATAATAGTTGAAATACAAGTGAATAATGCATTTCTACTACAATATTTTATATTTATTATTGCACATTTTATGTAGGATATTTCATTATTTGCTGTTGCGAAATTATTGGAAACTACGCTAGTAAATCTACACAGGGTGAATTTCTATTGGTCGAGAATTACTGATCATCTACTTGTGGTTAGTCTATTATATATATATAAATATATATGAAACACAAGCAGTAGGACACGGGTTCGAGCCTCGTCCGGATAATTAATTTTATAAAATGGGTCTTAAAATATTATTTAGAAGTGATCTTATATAATTGTGTATAAATAAATGATCGGCTCTCGTTAAAACCATGGATGCCTTAACATGAGAGCAGCTTCGAAGGGACATTAGAGCCATGGCTATACATGACTATATATGCCATATATGCATATATGGTTATAAGTGAAATCTTCATCTAAGTTCCTGGATGGGATGAAAGGACTTCACCAAATAAAAATAACAATAACAATATATATTATATATTAATTATTTATATGAATAAGGATTTTATATTATATATCTATGCTAGAGTATATATAAATATGATCATAATTTAATTACATTTTAGGCTTTGCATATTGTATTACATTTATCTGATATTTTCATATTAATATTATTGTTCAAGTATATATTACATATTTATAGTATATTGTATAGTATATATTTATAGTATATATTTCATATTTATAGTATATTTTATTTACTAACATTGAAATATCATCACATTAATGAAAATAATAAGAGTGCTTGATATAAGTATTTTATATATATTATATTATATAACTATATATATATATATATATATATATATATATATATATATATATATTATTTACAATAACTATAACAATATATTAAATATTACTTTCTTTTCCAAATTTATTTTATATAAAAAGACTAAATAAAAACCTATACTAATATATATATGAATCTATATAATATTGATTGATTATATATAATCATTAATATTAATAATGAATAGTGTTCTCAATTTTAATTTCTTACATGTTCTTAATAACTTTCAAATCACATTTTGTTTTCTCTATTACTATCAAATATTTTAAAATTATAATGTGTATGTTCTTAAGAACTTTCAAATATGTTATGTGTTTTCTAAAACATTAAAATCTATCTATTTTATTTTGAAATCTTTCAAATATATATTCTTGATAATGTATAAGATTAAGAATATGTATGCTGGGTTAAAGTAATAGATTTTTAGTAAATCATATATAAAATCATAAAAATTCATCATCAAAAATGTATAATAAATCTAAGAGTAATAATTTAAAAGTAATATGTTCAACACATATTAGGATATTATTTGTATCAATAATTCTGCAGGAGATTTGATGTTTTTCATCAAATTATATGAAAAACAAACAATCAAATATAACCTAATGTCTTAGATTTGATATTTGAAACTTGAAAACACTAATAAGTCGTATTGCTGCGTAATAATATTAATTTATTTATTATTTTCTAAATAGGATGACTATATTTAATGTATTATTAATTTTAATCAAACAACTATAAATTACAAATTAACTAAAAATGTAGCTATCTATTTTTGGAATTCCATGTTTAAAACCTACATTGTTTGGAATGTGTGAAATAATATACAAATAGAATCTTCTATTCTATTTTTATTAATTATTGATGTACGAATTTAAGTGTGAAATAATAGTATTCTATAAATTTTATTATATTACTTGGAAGTTGATATGTTTTCCATATCCCATATTCATTAAATATGGCATGGTTTAAATCCTGTATACATTTAATATTTTATATACAAATTATAGAAATAATTAATATAATGATTATACATGCATCTTTATACATGCGGTTATAATACTTCAAATATGTTGTATACAAAATATGACATCCTCTTTTGATACCATGCAAGTTATTTTTCAAAGATTTAGTAATTTACATTAAATTAAATATTTATATATATATATATATAAATACACTAAATTTACTATAATATTTAAATGAAATTGAAGTAAAATTGTGTGTTACTTTAATAACAACATTTAAATATGAATGTGTTATTTATGTATATATCTTTGATAAGCCAAGAAAACAAATATTGTAATAAACTTACGATCAATTAATATTTATAGGATTTCAATTGTGGACAATATAAGGACAATATATGTATATTATCTTTAGTAACTCAACACATATAGGTTTAATGTTTATACACATATATACACACACACACACACATATATATATTATATATATATATATATATATATATAATATATTATAAATGTCACAACATTATAAAAAATACTCAGTTGATATTTATTAACAATAATTCAATAAAATATAAAAATATCATCAAAAGGTTATTGATAATATAAAATAGTATCAAATATATGTATTATATCATATAAAATGACAATGTAAATAATATTTTTATATTGATTATCTTTTAAATGAAAATTAATTAATTATTCATATAATATTTATATATATATATATCTAAGACTTCCTATAACCTATAAGGTGTTAGAACTAAGGAAATATGTAAAATTATTACATATCATAGAAACTGTGATTAATTAATACAATCAATAAAATAAATATTTGTATATATGTTTGCATGTTTAATATCTTTATTTATAATGGTGTTGAATATATATATTATTTATAAATACAAATATGTAAATATACTACACCAATAATATAGTCAAATATTAATTATACTTCAAGTATAATATGGTGTTCCTATTAATAATTGTAATACTATATTATTCGTATATATGCAAATTTAATAATAGTATATCGTGTCTATTAATTAGTATATAAATCCGTATAACTCATCTATCTTCCATGTGTAGTCAGTTACTAAGAATAATACCCAGAAATATGTATATTGTATGCAATGAATAAACATGCATATATGATAGGAAAATAATTGTAAACAACTTTCAATCAAATATTTGTGTGATAACAAATATGTGGGCATATGAATTAGTTTCCAAAAACTTCTCCTCTTTGGAGATTTCTATTTACATAATGCATTTGTTTTTAATCATTGAACCATATCATTAAAATGCATAAATGTAAAATGATATTATTCCATATATTGTTAATAATAATATTTCCAGATGTCATTTATAAATTCACATTAGCGTATATAATTAAATGTATTTATAAATTAACATATACTTTTAAATTAATATTTAGTTGTACATGGGTAATTATTTTCTATAAACAATTTGTATATCTAGTAAATGAGTACATGATAATATATATATATATATATATATATATATATATATATATATAACACTAGTGCATATATTTATCATATTAAATATTCATTTGATAGTTAAATAAATAAATATACATGAAAATATCTATTATAGTGGAAAAGATGTTAATGCAAAATGCAATATTGATCATATTATTATAAATATAAATATATATAATAAAAAAGCTATATGTATAATACTGAATGAAATCAATTATAGACAGTTTCTAGGAGCAGAACATTGAATGATATTAATTTTATGAATGGTATATCTCCAGATAGTATATGTAATATAAAATATTATTATCTATATTCGGTTAACAAATAAATATTAAATTTGTATATTACTATCCAAATAGATTAATTCAAAATTAACTAAAATATCATATAATAATTTTATTTAATATATTTAAAAACAAAGATATACTAATAAAAAAATAAAAAATAAAATATCTAAATGTAGATTATCTAAAAATAGTTAATTTGTAATGATTTTATTAAATTTAAAACTAAAAATGTTTAATATTTTTTTAATTTTAATATTTATAATATAAGGGATATTTATAGGGGGAAAGTCTCCAATTATGTGTAATAACTTATTCAATATATGTATTTGTAATTAGGATAATATCATGTCAATAAATAATGTTGCTAATTTAAATTTTTATATAATTGTATTGACAAGAATACACAGAGGAGTCGGTAATTGGATACTTGTGCCACACAAATTGTATACTTTACATTGTATAATACCAAACCCCGTTCTATATTTTGAAAAACATACTTATTCATATTTACCATTAAATTACTAATAGTTTATATATATATAATGTTATGATATCTCTTATAGTTACTGAGATACGAGAGGGGTGTCGGTATTTGATACTGTCACCTATTATCTTTTTGTATATTCTTTATACGAATATATTTTTAAATAACAATTTTCTTTATTATCTGCATTTATATATTAAAGAAAAAGTATTTACTAAACTTTAAAAAAAAATGTTAATCAATATTAATATCAATGAAACATTTTTTTTTACTTACAAAATAGTATTACATTTATTATAAAATATGAGAATTTTACTTTAAAGAAAATATATTAACAAGAAGATAATTATTAATTATTGAATATAAAATGTATATGATTTATAACAAAATTAAAATGGTGTTTAATATGTAATATCAGTATAATATATATATATAAAATTAAAGGAAAATATTTTTATGTTATTCAGGCAATATAGCCTCATATTGTGAACTTGAAACTCTATTCAAACTACACCCATAATTAGATTTTATTGATATATGAAATTTTAAAATAAATAACAAAAGAAATAGATATAATTAATCTGATTAATGGATTACAATCCTATAATTATCTGGGATACGTATGCCACAGAATAAAAAATAGAGATAAATGAAATTCTGTTGTATTTTTGATTTATAATAAAATTTGTTTATAAATTTAAATACAGAAAATCACATGACGAAAAACTGAGAAATTTGACTTTCCAGATATTTAGTACATTTTCTAAAGCGAATAAGTTGAAGAAGCCCATATTGGGCTATTAAAATTAGCACCTATATATGCTATATTATGTAGTGTGAATTAAAAATACAGACTCCAGAAATAATGATATTCATGTTAATTGAAAAATGTGTATTATTATAATATTATAAAACAAAAAGAAATTAATCATCATCATAATTATTTTTAAAAAATTTTAGAATATAATGTTAAAATATATGATTCAATATATTTTAATTTTAAATGGTTTCAAATTAAGATGATAAGATGAAGTACATATGTTCTATAGTTGTCATCCACACCACCACCACCTGCATAACACATTGCCACCAGAACCGTTCATATCTTTTAATATATTAACAATATTTTCCAATCTTTTACATTTCCTTTATTATATAAATAAATCAAAATGTACCTATAGGTATATAACAAATAAACATACACAAGTATATCTATATTATTATTATATATATATATATATATATATATATATATATATATATATATATATATATATATATATATATATATATATATATATATATATGTAAACATGTAATATAGGTTAAATCATTATCAGCATCCAATTCCCTAAACTCATATGGTATTATATACATACCCTACACATATACTTAGTGTACTACATGCTGCATGTTGTATGTCACCCAATGGCCTCATATTACTTAACTACAACTTCCGGTGGTTGGATGTGATGAAAACCTATGCATTATCTATATATATATATATATATATATATCTAGTGTACAGTGCCAGGTTATGAACAGGAAATTAGTGAATCAAGTTGTAATTTCCTCTGGCATATATGACTCATCACATGCTAATTGCTATCTAATATATAGGTATAATTTAATAAATGGCCACTTCTTGCTGTAAATCTGTATGATAGCTATATGTAAATCTGTAATCTGCATAGCGCATTGAATTATTCTTATATGAATGTTAATCATATAAAAGTATTCAATATTCATTATATTATGTTTACATATGCACATTGCCCGTTATTTACATGCACACACATGGATATAAACAAACAATGGAAACTAACAAATTAATCACAGTATTATACTAATTCATATATTGTTATTTATGTTCGTTCTGCTATTGGTCAACAATTTAATATATATATTTAGATTATTCTAGAAGAAATTATTTAGTATACAAATCTGCAAATTCTCATCATAATTATTATCTATGTTATTTACATGCACACACAGAGATTTAAACAAACAACAAATTAATCATAGTATTATACTAATTCATATATTGTTATTTATGTTCGTTCTGCTATTGGTCAACAATTTAATATATAGATTAATCTACATAGATAATTATCATAGAAGAAAGTATTCCTTATAAAATACTAGTATTTGTAGCTTAACACATGATCATAATAATTATTATCTATATTATTATCTAAATTATACATAGTGTATTATTATATATATATATATATATATATATATATAAGTAGGTACCTAGTACCTTTTCATAATTATTAAGTATATGCAATTCGGTATAACATTATATTAAGTATGCATATATGCCATGAAAATTGTGCGTTAGTATATATGTATACATCGTATACATATGTAAATACAATTGTTATATGAATCGATGGTATACATACGTATACGAGATTTCATAAGTGTCATATTTGTTAAACGTTATCAATATTTAATTATATATATAAATAATTATTTATTTAAATTTATAAATAAAAATAAACTTATTTATAAAAGCAGCATAATAATCAGTATAAAAACATATATTATAAGTGTACGCGTGTATAGTACATAATGTAATGTACATTGTACATTGTATAATAATTAACAAATTAACTCTCTCGGATAATATAATATTGTCGTAAACACAGTGGCAGGCCGCACATACGCACACACACACATACACACACACACGCACACAAACACACACACACACACACACACACACACACACACACACACACACACACACACACACACACACACACTATATATGAACGCTAATACAATTACGCTATTAAAGTTCGCCAGTTATTACATAACAGTATGAGTAATATTGCAGGTGCTACGACATCGGTAGTGGTGGTAGCCGCCATTATAGTATTGATTAAGTTATACACATTATACACACTTATTCAATATACGCACATATCGCATCATTATCGTATATAGTTTAAACGTGTATGCAATAATAGTACTTTTATATAGTACACATATACAGAGTAAATATATGTATATTATACATGTATGTGAAAATATTATAGAAATCATTATCAACTATATGTTATCTCATGTTATACATATTTACACGTATCATATATATATATATATACAATTCATTATGGTTCACCTCGCTGGTTGATATTATTTGTTATTAATGGTTCCATCCAAGTGAAATAAGCTTTTTAAGTATTCTCTACAGTGGGAATCAGTCGTTATATGGTATTCACTTTGTTCCTTACTCATACCACGTGATTCACCCGTATCACGTGGTACGAGGGTATCGCACGTGCTTCTGCCGGTTACAACTGAGTGACCTTGACCATGAGCTTATTATTCTCCGTGACACCAGTACGACCTCCACCGCCGTCACTCAGCCGACGTCCGCACCTCAATATCACGTGGTTCCGACATTCCGTAGCGCAGAACACGCTAACGAACGTGCTTCTAAACTGGGCGCTCATCGTACAATATAGGACAAAGTTCACTGCGCTGTTTATCAGCACGATGATATCCATGACGTCACCCAGCGGTACGTAGTACAACTCGAACACGCGATGATTCAGACCACCCAGGAAGGCGAGCACTCCTTGCGGGAACTCGGTGACCACGAAACACACGACTATCGCTATCAGCATGACCGTGGTGCGATCGTTTTGAGTGCTGTGTCCGGTACCGGTGGAGCCACTTCCGCCGCAAGCATCTTGACCCGCCTGAACCGTACGTTTAGCTCGCATCTTCCTGCGTCGTTCCGCAGCCTCTTTCATCGCTCGTACCAGCAATGCGCTCAGCACTATCAACAGTAGACACGGTACAACCTTTAGTATCACTCCGTATGTCCATTTGTTGAACGACCTTCAAATCGTGTAATTCATTAGTTACATTCTTATCACGTATATGTGCACTATTATATATATATATATATATATATATGCATATATACAATTATTTATATAAACAATAGTTACATATTGTATAACCTTAACTCGGATGTAACTATAGATCTTTCCTTGAACCAGTATCCCAGTACCCTATCCCCATCCTTTTCGTACTCCCTACATTAATGTCGGGCGTTTGTGATAATAACTACTACTACGGTGTCACTACTAACATCGTTGTGTATATGATGTAGTTAGGCACGCAGAACACAATAGTAGCCACAGCGGTCAATGCCACGGTCAGTTTCGCCCGGCCAATGTTGCATAACGAAGGTCCGTACGTATGGTGGCACACTACTATATATCTGTAGTAGTGGTGTGTTTATGTGCGGGTATCTACTAGTTACTAATTATTAGGTAATAGTTACTTAACATGGGATAATAGCTTGTGGACCCACTTCTATTGGGAAATCAATAACAAATATGTATGAACAATTCTGATTTTATAGATGGTAAATATATTTTGTTATAGACCATTTATATAATATAATTATATATGTATTTTGTTATTATTTTATATATATAAGGATATAAATATACTATGTATTGTTTATATTGTATATTTATTATAATACACATTCAGTCTATATACTTTTGTGATTTTACAATATACAGTATTTAAATAAATAATAATTTAGTTTATTTTCATTGATTAGATAACAAAATAAATTACATTTTCCAACAATCAATAAATTATCTAATTTTATTTAGATTGCTAAAATTTAATTTAAATATTGGTTTCCAATAACAACTTTGAATATAAGTTTTTTAGTTTTTTATGATAGTGATAGAGACATATATACAAATTATAGAATTTATTGTTTTTTAATTATTCTATAAAATTGAAATCAGATTACATAACTTTCAATGATTTCAATATTGTTGAATTGATGAATTTAATATATTTGTAGTCATTTATTTCAATACAAAATTATAATAATATAGGTTTTCACTTTTATGTATGGATATAATTGTTAATTATTTTTGCAATATTATTATAAAAACCAGTTTAAAATTAGATAATTTATATTACAAATTAACATTAAAATTATATAAAATTGTTCTTCATTTCTTCATTTTTTATAATTTTATAGCATAACAGAGAAAAATAACTAATTATTAATACCAAATTAATATTTAGATTAATATTGCTAAATATTAATAATAGAAACCGTTGTTTATTGGAAGTCATTTATCTTCCACGAATATAATAATAATGACATTAACATTATTAATAATATTATTATTCATCAACAATATGATAGAGTGGTAGTCACAGAAATACACTATAGTGTATACAATTAATATAACAATAATCCACAGCGTGCAATACAATTAAAGTAAACAAAACCCACTTACAAGAACTTGCTTATTAATCACGCTCAACGAATTCGTAATGCATTGTGTTCTACACACACTCACTCACACGCACTCGCACACACACTCCCAGTCGATTGTTGATTGTTATCATCATCATCATCGCCATCTGATGAGGTCAGATGAACTCGCCAATAGTCATTACTAGGTTCCCGGAATACGTGTTTTTAGAAACTGAGAGCCAGTCTGATTTCGACAGTCACGTGATGATGAGGTGTCTGTTGACATCGGCGTGACAGACGCATGCACACCGTTACGTACTTCAATTATACGCGAGGAGGAGAAGGAGGAGGAGGAGATGACCATGTAATGGAGGCATATTCATATGACTATGCCCGTGGGCATGATAGCAAATATCTCGTAGAAGTTATCTATTATCCAGTAGCTCCCCCCCCCCCCCCCGAGGCATAGACATTTAACCTCTTATGAGTCCTCCTCCTCTTCCTCCTCCTACTCCTCATCCTCCCCTTTCCCCTCCGTCTCTGATTAATAATGAATAGTTAGGACGATCGCCGCGGTACTTTAGCAACACTATAGTGGTCACTATATCTCGTCCACGTAATATCGGCCACGTCATATGTGTTGCGTAACTTTTTATATATCATTCGAAAATACGTACTTTTAAAACATATATATTATTTTTTAATAACAGAAAAATATTTGCTAAAATGTTAAAAAAATAACTGTTTAAATAATGTTCAGGGGGAGTGTCATTAGTAATGACTCATTGGCAATGAGTCTTTGACCATTATTATAAAACGTTATAGTATACTTATATAAATAGAGTATATATATATATATACTATATAAATGGTTAAGAAAATACAACAAAAATATTAATATATATGTCTATAGAGTTCTAAATATACACGAACTGCTATGATGTTACTATATCGTACACATTATAGATATACACTAGCATATTTGTTAAAGCTAACCTGAATACGGCCAGAGATACGGTCAAGTACATGGCGGCAGTATGACACGTGATCACGAAGTTTGTCTGCAGAATCATGTACAACGCCCACCAATAGCTGTGCATCTGGTTGGGGTCCGGAGCCGACAGCACGTAGAAGTACGTGGCGTAGGGTAGATAGCTGACCATGGTGGCGGCGTCCGCTATGGCCAGAGCGGTCAACAGTACGTTTGTGGGCGACACCATCTTACGTCGCGTCAACACCACGCAGTTCATACAGTTGGCGGCCACGCCCAGCGTACACACCACTAGCGCCACGTAGCCGTGGATCTCGACGTACCAGTCGCTGAACCGCTGGATGGCGCCAGCAGCGGCCCTTTGACCGGGGTGGTCATCGGCGGTGGCGTTGGCGTTGGAGGCGGCTGCTGCTGCGTACACTACAGCGTCGGTCACCAGAGAGCTTATATTGTACATGTCTACCTACATATGTGTATGTGTTTATATATATAGGTGTGTGTAGGTGTATTATTGTGTGTGTATTCATATATACGTATTATATACGCTATATATATATAATACGATATTTCTTCTATCTGTGATTACATTTTATTACATGGCTAATACTTAATAGGTCATGTGACTATATTTCTCTACGATATACTCTCAGCCTGATTAAAATGGGTCCTTATCTAAAGGACAGGTAATCGATAAACAATGTGGATATCATGTCTACTAGTGGTGCCACACAATTATGTATATAACATTGTATTTGGTATAACCTTTAGGTTGTATACAATTGTTTATCTAATAATTTATTCACACGTTTATCTAATTAACACCATTAATTAAGAGTTAATTAATAGTCATATTAATGTCACCAAAATAATATGTTATAAAAATTATTCATATTTACAACAATTATATATATATATTACAATGATTATATGTATACATAGAAAGTATACTTTCTGATATACAATTTAATATTATATAATATTGCACATCATTTAGTGTATAATCAATGAAATCAATGACTATCGATTGCTATAGGTATACTACGGTTGAATAGTGGTGGATAATGGGAGGCATCTAACGTATATACGTGAATATATATACGTGAATAATTTAGCAAGATTAGTTGAGATTTATACGTCTCAGGTATATATATATATATTATTTGTTTGTATATCAGTTTACTGAATATTAATATATTTTATTATTTATGTTACAAACATATAAATATATATATATGTGTGTGAGTGTTTGTTTATGAGTGTGTTTGTGTATATGTGTGTGTGTGTGTGTGTGTGTGTGTGTGTGTGTGTGTGTGTGTGGCACCCAGAAAACCTATTTTTAATTAACCGTTGTATATATGTAGATTAATACATTTTTAAATTATATATATTTATATTATAAACAATTTTTATTTCATTATTTACCTATGTATGAAAATCTACATTGATAACAAATTAATTTTTGTATATTGATGGTATTTTTATTTACAATATAAATAAATCTATCATTCATTATTTTATATTTTGTATTAATTTTGTTGAATTTATATTTAATTTAGAATACAAATTAAAAATAGGGTATATAATCTTAACTACAAAATCGATATATTTATATATGAATATCGATACCTTATTTATCATATTGTGGTACTATAGTTGATAAATACTATTTATATATATGAACAGGAATTAAAGATTTTTCATATTTAAATTGATAGATATGTTTAATTTAATTTATATTTTACTAATTTATACATGAAAATCAAAAATACATTTAATCGCATCTTACAATTAATATTAAAATATAAGAATATTGAATACAATATATAATGTGAAAATATCTTACAAATATTGTAATAGCAGAACATCAATAAATTAAAAATATAGAAGTAATAAAATCTAAATATTCCATTACCATAAAAACTTCTTATTCCATTTTATCTCAGTCCATTATTTATTGAATAAACCACCTTCATTCCATGTGAATTAAATCATCTATATTCAATAATATAAATGCAATTCATTGTTGAGATATATTTATTTGTATAGAATATATATATATATATATATTATATTCTAAATATAATGTATATTATATGAAAAATATCACCAATGATACTATATATATGTGTGTGTACATATATAGAACACATATAATTGAATTTTCTTCTATTTTTATATTCTTCAAATAATATTATCTATAATCATATATTATATTTAAAATTAAAAGAGTATATATATATATATATATATATTATATTATAGATTATTTGTATACATGTAAATTAAAATTGTATATTGTATAATGTATAATTTACAATGTGCAATACACATTGTATACATGTGCATTGTATACATGCTTATATTCTTCCTATATATCGGATGTGAATGCATTAGGTTTTGTTATGATATTATATATATATATATATGATACGTATTCTTCAATTACTGATGTCATTTCATTAGAATGCAGTAATAACCATATCGCTTATCATCTGGATTAAATATGACTATCATGATTACCATCATCACCATGGTGGTAATTTACACTATTATCATCTGATTAGTATATAATATAGTATTGATTAATATTAATTCAAACTAAGCGTATATTTAATAGATAACATTACATACTTTATAATTTATATTATAATATTTATATTTGCAAATAATATTAGTCTACTATATTTGTGTAGATTTATCATAGTGAATTATTCTTTATTAATGATCAAATAACTTGGTATGGCCAGATATAATCTTTCTATGGAGTATAAATTTAAAATGTGTACTATATATATTGTTATCTATATATAGATATTGCATAATTACTTATTATAATATGTATACATACATTTAAATGTAAATCACCATAATATATATATATATAAATATTTAATTTATTTAAAAAATACATTGTCTAAATGTACTATGATTCCTCAGTATGTCACGTGAATTATAAATCACAAATAAGTTACCAACTACTAAGTTATATGCATATATTACAAAATAATGGTAATAATGTTAACGGAAAAATAAATAAATACAACATTTATTTTATTTATATTTAAATATTGTTAAATAGATTGTGTAGATACTATAGTAGTGGTATTCCTCTATATATAGTGTTAGTGACAGAGGAGATATTGATAGTTTTATTGTAGAGGTATACCGTAGTAATAGCTAAGCCCTTTAGGGATTTGTTAATAGTATAGTAATAGTAGTAGTAGTAGTACTATAGTATATTATATTAGTAGAAGTTGTATCAGGACTATATATATATATATATATATATATATATATATAGTAGTAGTGCATATGCTATACCACGGTACTTCTAATATCCTATTGTTATATCATAGTTCAAAAATCATCACCCGGTCTATATCAGCCATTACTCGACCATATCGGCCATTACATCATTCTATATTACGTAATAATTGCATTACATGGGTGGGGATCAATACCGGCCATTATCCCGGTATATGAACGCAATGTAATGCATTCATATGTATATCCTTCCACCAGTCCGTACATTATCAGTTAACATCTATTTATATGGATTACGATCAAAAACGACGAGTTGAGGGTTGAAGGTTACATTTTAAATGCGAAATAAATTTATATAGGCTCATTTTGGGATGTAATGCTGCTAAAAAAACCAGCGAGACAACACTAAACCCATTTAAACCAAATAACCCACAAATACCTATACAATATATACATATATATTAACTCGTAGTTAAAATGTAACCTCTAACCCCCAACTCGTCCTTTATGATCGTCTCCCATTTATACTATATATGTATAGACTATAATCAAGACTTCCTATAACCTCGATGTTATATATAAGATTATTATTTATTTATTATTATTTATATACCTTCTATAGAAGGTATTTCTATACTATAGTCCAGTGTTACTATAGTAAGTACTAGCAGTATACTGCTCACTGATCAGTGAAAAGATCGTAGTTAAAGCATGGTATATATGTTTATATAGACTAACAAATATATATATATCATTCTATACTATATTGACCACACATACATATGCACACACATATATACTATAGTATATATGCGTTTTTTGGTGTGGAGATATTAACTCCCATCCAGCGGGTCCCCAGGTGGTGGATAGGGGAAGTAGACCTCCAGATATGGAGTGTTAGCTGCGAATACATGAATAATCTATTCAATAAGCAGTCCTGAACCAAAAATCAGAGTCGTCCTTTGGCAAGACCTATTACTCTGTTGCCACCCGCACCAGGGTTATGGTGCAAACCCCACTTGTGTATGGAGTGGCGACCGCACATTTTACCCAGCTACCGAAAGCAAATTAAATGACACAATCACATATCCCATCCCGCATCGCTCGTCGCGCGGAACAAGGAGCGCGTCCTGCAATTCCATCTCAGGTTGCAGTCGAAAAAATAGCTACTGAGAAACACAATACACCAAAACTTTTAGTGTCGAAGAAAAGTATGATCTTCGGATCATTAAACACACAGACTTTACAAAGAAAATGGAAGGTACCAGAACTAGTATCTTCAGCTGAAAAAACCAGACATGATGTTTTATGCATACAAGAACACAGATTCGTACACCCTAACATTGATATCAAAGAACACAACTTCGGAAAATGGATACTAATAACTTGCTCTGCATGGAAAAACAGTATGAATGCTGCTACCGGTGGAATTGGTATACTATTGAACTCGAGAGCATATGATAAAATAACAAGCGTTGAAAAAATAAACCCCAGAATAATGGCAATACATTTCGAAGGAAACCCGATGACAACAGTTATATCATGCTACAGCCCGACAAACGTTACCGATGAACAGGAGGTTGAATTATTCTATACTGATCTAAACGCATTTACAAGAAACATCCCAAAGCATAATGTACTAATTATAGGAGGAGACTTCAACGCACACCTTGGATACGATGATGGACATAAATATTCCCTACACAGGGAAACAAACCGAAACGGTAATATGTTACAAAGTTATCTTCAAGAAAATAATCTATTATGCCTAAATACTCATTTCCAGAAAAGATTAGGACAGAAATGGACACATACCTCACCAAATGGTTTTAAATCTCAGATTGATTTTTTAATCATCAACAAGAAGTGGAAAAATAGCGCCAAAAACTGTAGAGCATTCAATTCGTTTATTAGTGTAGCATCTGACCATCGTATAATTTCAGCTAAAATATGTCTTTGTCTGAGAGCCAATAAAAAGAAATTATGTCAAAATAAGCCCTTTAATTGGTCCACACTGAAAGACGATAGCGATGTCCGAAAAAGTTTCATTACTGAAATGAAAAACGGATATACAGTCCTCCAAGAAAGTGAACAAAACGAATCAACTGCAAACTCTAGATATAACAATTTTGAAAAAGCCTGCAAGGAAGCAGCTACAAAAGAAATCCCGTTGAAACCGAAAATGATAAAGAGATTACCATGGGAAACACCGTATATATGTCAAAAGCGTGAAATACTCCATTAAGCGGCAGAGATCAAAAACAGCGATCCAACTTCAGAAAATATCAAAAAGTTTACAGATGCTCAAAATGTGCTCACCAAAATGTATGAAAATGAACAAACCGAATATGTTACTCGCAAGATTGATGTAATAAAAAACGCAATCAGTTTTAAAAAATCAGCACTTGCATGGAAAACAGTCAACGAAGTCAGCGGACGAAAGAATACAGAAAAAGCCAAGATTAAAGCAAATAGCGAAAAAGAACGCATACAACTATGGCACCAACACTTCAAAGAACTACTCGGCAAACCGATACAAACTACAACAAACAGCGGAAATGAATGCATCGTAAATACCAATAAGCATCTAAATATAGAAACTGGACCTTTTACTGCACCTGAATTATCAAAAGCCACCAAAAGTATCCAGAATGGAAAAGCGGTTGGCCTCGATGAAATTCCTGCTGAAGTATGGAAAATAGACGATTTTCAAGAATTTCTTCTAGAATCCTGTAATTGTGTATACAACCAAGAAAGTATTAGAAGATGGAGAGAAGGGTGCATTCTCCCTTTCCCCAAAAAAGGTAATCTATCAATAACGAAAAACTATAGAGGAATCACACCAATTGCTGCCAAGATATACAACCTGATGTTACTAAACAGGATAAGACCTGTGATCGACCCTATCCTAAGGAAAAATCAAAATGGATTCAGGACAAACCGATCCACATCTGGACAAATATTAACAATTCGGCGCATATTAGAAGGCGTGAAAGCCAAAAAGCTACCTATAACGCTGCTTTTTATTGACTTTGCAAAGGCTTTCGATTCTATAGACAGACTTAAAATGGAAAATATATTAATAATATATGGAATACCAAAGGACATAGTCAATGCAATAATGATGCTATATAGGAATACAAGCGCTATGGTCAGATCACCTGACGGAGATACTCCTTATTTTGAAATTACGACCGGTGTCCTACAAGGAGATACATTGGCTCCGTATTTATTCATAATCTGCCTTGACTATATACTAAAACACTCCATATATGATAATATTAATCTAGGCTTTACACTTTCACAAAGAAGAAGCAGTCGACATCCAGCTATACATATTACCGACATTGACTACGCAGACGATATTGCAGTTACTGCAGATACAATAAAAGATGCTGAGAAAATGCTACATCAAATCGAAGAAGCTGCAGAAGACATTGGACTGAAAATAAACTCAGATAAAACTGAGTATATGAGCCTAAATTCAAAGAGTGACAACATGATAAGCAGAAATGGAAATTCTATCAAAAACGTAGACAATTTCAAATATCTCGGCAGCTACATTGCAAATACTGAAAATGATATCAATACAAGAATAGCAAAAGCCTGGGCAGCACTGAATAGTATGATTATACTGTGGAAATCAAATCTATCAGAAAATCTCAAAAGAAGCTTTTTCCGAGCTGCGGTGGAATCAGTACTAGTGTATGGTGCGACGACTTGGACTCTAACAGCAACGTTGGAAAAAAGACTGGATGGAGCATATACTCGCATGCTCCGTGCTGCACTCAATAAATCCTGGAAAGATCACATCTCTAACAAAGACCTCTATCTTGAAATCCCAAGAATATCAGCCTCTATTCGGAAACAACGCCTACGATTTGCAGGCCATTGTTGGCGAAGCAAAGATGAGCTAGCAAGTGATGTACTTCTCTGGCAACCAACTCACAGCAAACGGCCACGAGGACGACCTGCCAAGACGTACATCGATCAACTACTGGAGGATACCGGATGCAATATAGATGAGATTCCAACCGCGATGAACGATAGAAAAGGATAGATGGAACGTGTCAAGAAATGCCGAGCAAGCTCGACCTGGTAAGTGGTAAGTATATATGCGTAATATATATAATTATAATTATACTATGTAATTATATATAATCACTATATATGTGAGTATATATACATACATACACCAGTTACATTGTTCCCTGTAAGGGCTCATCATCCAACTATGATTAACAATATATAATATATAAACTCGAGGATATAGAATATATATATATATATATATATATATATATATATATATATATATATATATATATATATATAGTATAGTATAGTACTATAGTATCCAGAATGTTCATACCTCCTAGCTGTAACCTCAGTACCATTATTACGTAATAATATTATTTTGGCTCGTTATTCGAGATATCCACCATATATGGTACCTGTATACAGGTAATTACAGTGTATTTATATATATATATATATGTATATTAATAATGGATTCAACTATAAATTATACATCAACAAATACATACAAAACAGCATACATAAATGTATATATATTTATATATATATATAAAGTAAATTGTATCTACACTACCATAATCTAATGTTATTACCATATACGTGTTATTAAGCATATACAATGTGTGAATTCGTCTATTCGCGTATTACGCGGCGCTCGTGAGTGTGCGTGTGTGTGGTAGCACAAGTGTGCGAAATACGTGTGAAATAATACACGTGTGCGAAATTAAGCACTCCCAAGTAATACTTATTTATAGTCACGTTCGTATTATGCAGCTAATTACGTGCGTTTGATTGTTGTTGACCACGTGTGTTTGTCCGGCGTAGGTGTTTCCCGATGCATTTAAATTAACTATATTATATATACGTATATCTACGTATACGCATTTTTGTTATATATTATTTATTTAGATAATATTATTATGCTAATTTATATAAATTTATATATATATATGTTTACAATTAATACTATTAATATATCTAGTCACATGTAAACTATATGTATACATACTGCATACATACTGTATACAGTGTACATTGTACAATATACAATGTACTGTATACAGTAAGGGTGTTCGTAAAAGTAATTCTACAAACTCAGTGATGTTTTGAAAGATATGTGAGTAATAAATATGTAAACATTATAGTTTTAAAATCCATATCCAGCCACCGATAGACTGCCAAAGTTTCGTAAAATAATTTGAAAAAATGGCATCTCAAAAATAATTTTTCCACTTTTACCCACGAAGCTTTCATACGCTTTGTTTCAACTTTGCTCAGAGCATTTGTTATTGTAATATATTGAAAATTATTTTAAAATAAAAAAATTAAAAAATTAAAAAATTACCGAAAACCTCTAAAATTATATTGGGATTATTTTTCTTTCTCCGGTGAAAATGGAAAATATTCTCGTCTAATATATACTATCGAATGAATCCAAAAAAACTTATTAAAAATGTTACCATAAATCACAACTGAAAATAAGTCGTAAATAAAGTCGTACAAATCTTTAAAATTATTATAAAAAAATTCTTAATTTTGTTGTTGCATATAATGTTCATATACAAATTCTACTAATATTGATATATCGGAGTAGGTGTTTTATTGATTTATTTTGCAATAAAGGCTATTTTACTTAAATTCTAGGAATTTCAATTAAATTCCATGACATTTCTATAATACATTTTTTTAAAATAATTTGTTAATATTTTCTATTTAAATACCATAATATATATATTGGTGAATTTTCATTAACAAATCACAAGTATTGAAAATACTATTTTCTGTTTATTTAATTTGAGCCTATAGAAGTTAATGGATATATACAACACTTTTATGACATATCGGGAAACCTTATACTTAATTAAAAGTGTTTATTCATATATATTTTATACATATTAAATGAGTTATGGTATACCATTTACCATATTACCCAATTATAATATTATGATGAACACCCTTGAATAACCTGCACCCTTATTGTAAACTATACATTGTACAGTGTACAATATACACTGTACAATGAACAGTGTATATTGTATATTTATATATAATGTATACATTATACAATGCAATGTCCCAACATTCACATAATTCTATAGATTTCTATATAAATCATTATAATGTTAAATTAACAAATTTATATTAATAATATATATTTATATTATTATGTAATATCAGCAGAATGAAACTATTAACATGTCAGTGTTTAATAAATATATATATATATATATACTATGTAAATAATATGTTTGTTGACGCAGATGTATTTTGTAGTATTTATCACATATGAAACATATGCATATATACATACTATAGACTGTATACATAGATACATATATATTATATACATATATACATACATATATATATATATATATATATATATATATATATATATATATATATGTACATACATATATGAACGAGAGAAACCGTTCCTTTCAAAAAGATTCTATAGTATATATATATATATATATTGATAAACTATATTATAGTAAACCTATGTACTATTCATAATGTGTACTAAAATATTATATAATACAACTTATACAAAACATGTTTAAAATGTCGTAAATTGTGTAAACTGCAGTTCATATATAATAGACCATGGTCTATATAATAATATACGACATTCTAGCCATTGGTTTGAAATGGGTTGATTCGCTTACATCATTTTCCTTACATATAGTAATGTTATTAGTGTAACTCTATATAGTATATATATGTATACTATATATTCTCTATATCTAACATTACTTATATATATACCTATATATATATATATCCCTGATTCCCTCTTTACTCATTCGCACACCCACCCACTCGTTCACACTCTGACCCACCCCCTCTCTCTACCTCTCTCTCCACCTCTCTCTCTCTCTGTCTCTGTCACATACATTCTCTTTATCTCATTATTGTAACGCGATCCCCTATTGTCACGTTATGCCGATGATGTAATTATTGCTACGCTATATATGTGTAATAAAAGAATTACGCACTCGGGTGTCATACATCATCGTCATCTCGTTGTTACGTCATAAATATATTTATATATATATATATATATATATATATATATATATATATATGTAAATATATATATAAATATATATATATATATATATATATAAATGTCAGTACCTCATTATATTAGCATACCTGTTGATATGAGCCTGCAGGGACATAAGTAAAACGCTAGTTACCGGCACAAAGCGTGACAACTAGCCATATTTAGCGCTTGCTTAGCTCGAGGGGTACACCCTGTACACTACAGGCCTACCTGGCTACAGGCTACACAAACTGATACCCGGCCGTTACTGATATCTTGTTATTACACGTGAGAAGCTTATCGATACATGTGTATATATGTGTATGTATATATATATGATTTAACTCACTATATCGCTAATCATACCAATCATATCATAACTTATGTATACTTTTGCACATTGTTCGTGTTTCATATATTAAATAGTTATACCTATATAATATATATACATTTTGTTCATAGTTTTTAAATTACATATTTATAACAAATGTATACACGACATGGTTATCTAATAATATATAATTATAATGATGATCAATTATAATTAGATCGATGTAAATTACTCAAATAATGTGTTAATTTTCCTACAGAATTTGTATATATTGGAATATGTAATGTATGAATATATAGGGTTTAGATTTTATATTTAAATAGTATATGAGTTTGTGTATATACAATATATAAATAAAGTATACAATGTCTATAATCCATGTTGTATATATATATATATATATTGGCCTTGGCGACATTAATCCCCTGAAGACTACCTAATTAATGATATATAATATGTATTACATATATGTATATAGTATATATACTATATACACAAATAAACAATATCTAATACAAGTAACCTATTTATCAATAAGCCACAATATATATATATATATATATATATATATATATATATATATATATAATAAGTATGTGATTATTATAATAAATAATAATATAAGTATATTTATAATGTAATCAAGTTATTCTGTAAAACATATATAAATATATAATATATATATATATATATATATATCACCGAATAAAAGTATTGAATGCGATTTCTATATAACCTCATATAGGATTATATAGAATAAAATATTTTTGAATTAACCAATAAATATTATAATAATGTTAATAGAAATAAATAAAATGGCGTTAATAACATAATATGTCATTATAACCGATGTCGAAATATCAACGTAAACGTACTAACAGGTAAACAAACAAACTAACGTATACATGTACAGTGTACATGTATAAATATTCAAAAAATATTCAAATCGTTACTAGACGTTAATGTGTGCTTACATACATGCTCACACTCACACACACGCGCACACATTAACGTCTAGTAACGATTTGAATAGTACTTAAACGCTGATTTATAGCGCTGATCATATCATAACTCTGCACTCGCACATATAGCACCCACCCACTCACCCACCCACCCACCGACTTAGTGGTCGCCTGCCCACCGGCTGCCCACTGCCACTATATAACGATATCCTCTCCACCACCGCCGTGGTATAGATTACAGCCATATAACGGCTAATTACCCGACCCTATACAACAGCCTGTTTGATATATGTTTCTCGCGGCGCGTGCCTAGTAACTATACTTCACCACCGCGACCTTGACCTCATTAACAGTGGAGCCCCGTAACGTAAACAAACCTCAACCGGATGTGTGTGTATTTGTTTTATTTTCCTGCTACTCGTGTTTGTGTTTGCGTATTGTGTTACTTAGTTGTATCTGGCAGTCGTATCCACTACGTTTTTATACGCCTACTGCAGTATAGGATATATACTCTAGCATGTTCTATACACAATAGCTCTTCCCCATGTGTAGCATTACTTACGCGCTCCCATGTATTCATAATTCCTTCTCAATTATGTGATCAATAAATGATTCACTTACGTGAAAAGTCTAGAATGGTATATACATATATGGTCTATATGTACGGTAATATGTTTACGAAGTTATATAAATTCACACTAAAGAGTTACATACTATATATAGTATAGATAATATATTGTATACTGTATATATATTATACATATATATATACATGTATATACATGTATATATATATATAATATATATATTATATATTATAGATTTAAATGTCTTAGATTATGCATAATATATTATCAATATTTTTCTAAACACAATATCTCTATTTATTATAAATTTGAGAATAAAGTTGATTGAATTATAGTGAGAGTCGCAAAAAACCGATTTTCATTTTAATGAACATATTACATTACACATTTTAATGATATTTAAATGCGCTATATCTATCTATTTAACGGTACATTATATACAATAGTTACAGTTATTTTCTAACCAATATATATATATATATATATATATATATACATATCAAGTAACATGTAATACTCTATATATAGGAATACTTACCACACATTATAGTGAAGCAAGGACATGTTTTGGTATACCCTCCCTTCCTTTGCTAAATATCACGTGCAGATATCAACGTATATATACGTATACATATATGTATACATATATATATATATATATATATATATATATATATATATATATATATAGCCATATAGTGGTCATCTGCAGTTACTTAATCAGTGGTCAGTAGTGGTCAGTTTACATGTAAACGGGTTATCTATTACGTGTAGCCTGAATCACACACCGACACTATCTATATACACCAGTATATCCTCTAAGGCAGTATACTGCTCTATTAATGATATCCTATAGGATATTATAATATAATAGTACACGATATATCGTATATCCTATTGGCTTATTATGCCTATAGGCATGTATAAATCTAAAGGTGTGTACAAATTCATTATTACTTTAGCATCTCTATGTATATAGTTATATAGTTTAATATTATATATATATATATATAGGATATATATATAATTAGTATATTTTGAATGTATCAGTATATTTATTGTTGTATGCTTTTCATTTATATTCATTTATTTATCGCTTCATATATATATCTGAAGTATACTGACCTTCTGGTAAATTATATTGATTTAAAAATAATAACATATTTTCTATAGGAATGTGTAATTTCAGAATTAATTTTATACAATGATATAACTTATATATATATATATATATATATATATATATATATATATATATAACCTATGAAAAACATTTATGTATGCATTACATTATTGAATTATATATGTCATATTTATAATATTTCAAATTTATTAAATATATATCGATATCTCCACTGTATCAATTAATTAATTAATTATCTATCTAAATATATATTAAATATGTATATAGATATATATATATATATATATATATATATATATATATATATATATATATATATATATATATATATATTCGATTCCCGGTAAGTCTGTCACTCAAGGGACTGGGCAAAAGTGTCCGATTTGTGGTGAAAGACTCATTAATATATACATATTAAATATTATAGTATTACATAACAAGTTCTGTATAATAATTCATATATGATATATATATATATACTATATATAGTGATGAAATCGAATCCTATAGGATGTATACATCCAGATTATTGGTATAGTATCAGTTCAAAATATAGCAACACTAATATATATATATATATATATATATATATATATATATAAAGTATTCCATTAATAATTTAATTAATTAATTTATAATTTATTATATTATAAATTTTATAAATGTAATGTCTTAATAAATAAATAATATAATATGTGTTATAACACCTATATGTGTTATATAATAACTATACTACATATAGATAATATGAATGAATAACTAGTTATACATATATATATAATCACATATAACTAATATATATAGTTAGTCATAACTTATGTCATAACTACTATTATATATATTAATTTGTTTATATGATTGAATATCATGAACATGTTTATGATCAGGTTAGTTTTAATTATATATATATATGTATTATTATTACCTATATACGGGTACTACTAACTCAGTGTATATATAGAGAGCTGATCATAGTATACCATCAATATATATATATATAATATATATATATATATATAGTACATTTATATATTAAATGTTTTCCAATAGATAGAGTATACTATATATATATATATATATATATATTTTTTATATATATATATAGTTTTATCTTATTAAAAAAATGTGTATATCTCATATAATATATTATTTAATATAATGGTAATATTATTGGGTACAAAGATAAGAAGAATTCAACTAAGAGTAGAAATTGAATATTTCTATGCCATTTACAAAATAAAGTATTTTATATCTATTTTCGATTATTTTTATGCTATATTTATTTCTATTTTCGATAATTTTTCGTTTTTACTATATAATATATTTCTATTTTCGATTATTTTAAATTTATTTTTACTGTAACTAAAATGTGTTAATTTCTTTAATTTTTTAATTGCGTATTATTTTTTGTTTATTTCTATAATGTATGTTATAATTAGCAAATATTTATACTTTATACTTTCGATTAAATATTTCTACTATGTATTTGCTTAAATAAATTATCAATCAATCAATATATAAAAATATTTCCTGTGTAACTTTATTTCCTAATAAACTTTTCATGTGACAATTATTGTAAATTCACATCGATTGATCAATAGTTGATGATATTTACTCACTTTTTCATCCACCATTATTGATACTGTCAATAATAATATACATATTCATTCGTGAACAAAATAAAATTACAATTATAAATTATTATAAAAATGATATCCAAGGATCTATAAAAACTTGATAATAATCATATAATTAAATATAATATAAACAAGTAATGTTTACAAGATGAAATATTTGTATTCAATTTTTATTTATTTTTGTTATATTTTGAAATTTAATTTATTTATAAATTAAATTAAATATTAAACATATTTATGTATATATGATCTGATTTATAATCTAATATATAATGACATTTTCGATTTGATTTTTTTATTTAATATTTAAATAATATAATAAAATAAATAAATTGTTTATCTATCTAAAAATATTAAATTAATATTAAAAATAAATAAATTATATATTTAAACTATACATTTATTTATTTTAATAATGTATTCATTAATTTACTATATAATTAAATGTAATATTTGAAATATTTTATTTGCAATATACATATACATATGTTTGTTGCAATAATTTAATATAATATTTAAAATAAAATTAAGTAACATATAATAATATTCATATATGAACCGGAAAAATCAATATATCAATATATATATGAGTATACTGAGTCTAAATATAATATACCAATTGTAACCCTTTTTTAACGGCTTTTAACGTAATTAATGTCATAATCGGTGATTAACTTCCGGAGTAAACAACAACAACAACAACATCAACATCACGTTACGTTACGTATTTAACTAGCAAGCCACTCCGCGTACATTACGAATTCTCTGGGAGCGTAATGGTCAAGGCAGTCAACGATCATCAATCTACACGGGCTTTGACCACTTACTAATCATATCTCCCGCCGTGACACCATTCTAGTCCATAGTTCTACATATATATATATATATATTACATAAATTATTATACAAATACATGTATATTATATATTGTATATATATATATATATATATATATATATATATATATATTGAGTTACATATTAAGTAATATGTGTACATTATATTAAGCCTATAGACTATATATAGGCTATATATCGTATCTATTATAAGGATCCTATAGAATATTAACATTAATGCCAAACTTTAGTACTAAAACATGTAGGTTACCATATTTAATCAATATTCTTCCGGTCAGATCCTGATTATATGTCAATGATTATAGACATATACCTTTACACCACGTGATGTAATGGATGTACCTATATATAGGTAAGCGTATTATTATACCATGAGACTATAGTCTATATATAGTCTCATGGTATAATAAGTATACTGCAGTTTAATATTGCTGTTGACTTCACCACGAATAACTCCATGCATGTATACACGTGATGGCATCCTATCATAGTTACATAGGTATTAGCTAACTTATGTACTAGTGTTATGTAATAGTTACATCCGCCCCCCGCCCCGCCCCCCTATGTAGAGATATGTGAATCACTATATATAACATATATTCATGTTAATGTGCGAGAGTAATGCTGGGGAGTTTAGTGGGATTAGTATGCTAATCGGACATGCTTTATAACCATATATAGCTATTGTATAGTATACTATATATATATATATATATATATATATATATATCCGTTCATATATGATAGTATGCAAGGAAGTATCATTTATATACTATAGTGTACAATGCCATTGAATATAAACCTATTATCAATACCCACTCTATAAAGTATATATGGAATGACGTTTACCTTTGTAATACTCTGCTTTCTCGTTGGTGACCTACATTTTAACACACATCTTACATATAGTATACCTACAATGTATACACATACATACATATATACATATGTAGTGTGAACTAGCTTGTGTTTGTCCCACTAAGCCATAGACCCCAGACCCTGCATACATACCATGGTATGGATACCTCCCTAGAATATACACACAAACAAACAAACACATACCCACAATGTAGATCCCACACAGACGTATACCCATATGTATATATATAAACACGCTAACACACGCATGTGTGTATGTGTGTGTGTGGAAATGGCATTGTTTATGTATATATTATTTAAAGATTATCATGTTATTTGGGGAATATTGATTGCCAATCAACATAAATGTATACACATTCATTTATAAACATACATTATATATAATATATATATATATATATATATATATATATTTCAAAGACTAATGTTGATCATATATATATATATATATATATATATATATATATATATATATATATATATATATATGATCGTATACGATATGAATATATACGATCAACATTGGTATACATGTATATATATATATATATATATATATATATACATGTATACATGTATATATACATACATGTATACATTATTTTATACAATATCAAATGTAATAATTATATATATTTGTACGATTATTTTGTATATATATAAACCTAATAAATATATATATATATATATATATATATATATATATGTTACATTATATATAATAAAAAAGGTATATATACTATATAACCTACTCACACTCTATTGCGAAAGTAATGTGTATCTAATATATTCGGTACATAGAAATTCGCAGATAGATAATTTCTTATATATATATATATATATATATATATATATGTGTGTGTGTGTGTATGTTTGTTCGTGTATATGTACAAGTGAATATATACGCATACATGCACATAAACATACATATGCACGTGTATATTCTCACACGATTCACTCCAACACCAAGTGGTTTTGTTAAACGTTAAACCTATAGAAATACGCGGAAGAGATAGTGCGGAAGAGAAAACAACGATATCTCTCGATATCGCGCACACTTGGCACACTCGCGCCGCGCACTATTGTGTGCGTAATGGCAAGCATATTTACGTAAACCTACGTCAGACATGCATGGGAGAAGAGACATGCACATGTATCGGTGATTATTCGATCATTTCTTAATAGTAATAATACATTCATTAGCAATTATCATATTTGCGTGTTGGTTTCTTGAGATCGATTATCTGATATAGGTTACCACGTTGCCGCGTTGTTTGAACACGTGACAGTATCACGTGTCGTTATCACGTGTCATTATCACGTGTCATTATCACGTGGTATTATCACGTGTACGGGGATGAGCTCTACTGCGCATGAGTGTGAACCCCTAATACGCCTACTATCATGAATGGGTGTCACACTATAATGAAGGACATATCCTTACTATATGTGCTGCCACCTATATGTGTCTACTATAGTCTACTTACCAACTGCTAAACCATGTATACACGAGAGAAATGTAGGTAGTCACGTGGTAGTATAAGCAGCAGAACACGTGGTCACTACAATGTAATATGTATACACACATTATACCTGGTTATATATGCAGGGCTGTGGTTATACCTGCATTGTATACGATGCCGTATCATACATGTTACGTAATAATACCTATATATAGCTATAGCTATTATGCAAATATATTCATTTTAGTCGTTTGATAATTAGATAATAATCTGCAGGTATACACGCACCCACACACGCACCCACACACGCACCCACACGCGCACCCACATGCGCATGTATCGCACACATGGATTACGTAAGGATAATCTAAGTTATCTAACGCGTTGATTATCACGTCAAAGTTACACGTTATTAATTAATATTCTATATATTTACACACATAATTATACTATTATAAGTATGTATTTATTATATACACGTGTACATTATTATATACATTAGATATAATACATTAGATATAATACATTAGATATGATTATAATCGCATGCACGTGTAAGGATGTATTGTGGACACGTGGCATGGTGCACCAGAAGCATGGTGCACATGTGAAGCCCCACGTGATGTATTCTATTAATCTGTGTCGCCCACGTGATGGTGTTACATAGTGATTATGGGCGTATATATATATATATATATATATATATATATATATATATATATATATTAATGAATGTAATACATACTATGTATGTATGCATATAGGTATACTATGTATACATAATGTAGTATACTAAAGTCTAGTTAGAAATCACTAGTTATTATATTATGTGTGTGTATGTTTTAAATATATTTAAATATATTAAAAAATATTCTATAGAATACTAGTACATGCAGTAGTACATGTGAATGGTGATTACAAGTACTTTAGTACCTATAGATACGTAACTCTATGATATATGCAATTACAATAGATACAAATGTATTACAAGTATACTTCACTTGTAACCAATGTTAATGAATATTTTAATTATGTTATCAAATTATGAATCATTGTTAATTTGAAATTTATTTATTCAACAACATTTTTATAATTGATGTATTAACCTTATAATATTTATTTTGAGATTATAAACTAAATGTATTCTTCTCTATTATATATAATTTATTTTATATTCATTAATATTCATGTATTCAAAAAATATACACATTTTTATAAAAGTTTCTATTATTGAAAATAAATATAATTTACATATTAATAGGCATATAAGTTAATATGTGTATAAGTTATAACTGATGTATTAATAGTTATAACCTTTTATATCGATAAATAATATAATATATAATCTATTTTACGTTGTATAATATTATAATTAAATTATTAATTATATTTAATTTAAATTATTAATTATATTTAAATTAAATTATTAATAATATTTAAATTAAATTATTAATAATATTTAAATTAAATTATTAATAATATTTAAATTAAATTATTTATATATGTACTCATGTACGGATGAGTTTTTCTATGAAACTTACCTTCCCGGTATTACAGTCTAATAAGTATAGAACGCATTGTCAAGATGTACGCCAGCAATCTGGCTTGTTGATAACTGCTCTCGCGAGATAACGCGCGCGATAACGCGAGATTAACGCGCGCGCTCGCATGTTACAACACGTGGCGTGCGTTCTATGTGACGTAACACGCGTTCTCTACACTCATATAACCCCATATAACCCCACCCCTACATACACCCTTATCAACGTGTGTATATAGTCGGTAGTCGGTAGTATCATACCATTATTAATTCTATGAATATATGCACAGAGGTAGAGAGAAAATGTCTCTCTGGCTCTGTGAATATATGTCACGTCCGTTTATGTTTTGCATATTAATATTGTTAGAACACAAATACAACAAATATGCAAAAGCTAATATGCTTGAATACTATTAATTAATATATTAATATATTATACGCGAAATTGATATTATATTTATAGATGTTTTGTTTATTTATAGACATATAGATAGATAGGAAAATAGGTGATATTTTTTTAAATCGATATTATAATAATTACATATCACATAATCAAACGTCGTGACTTGCCCGTAGTCTGAAGAAAGTGTTACTCGAACAAATGCTCGAAAACTACATGCATGTATATGTGATGATGACAGCGCACATGTAATACAGTGCATGTTCACCCCCCCCCCCTCACCCCCCACAAGTGTGAGGCGGTCACCGTCACAGATGTTCATAGTTAATAGTGATCATTGGATAACATTATTTTTGTTCAGTGATTCTAAGGTAAATGAAGATGTTTTAAGACACATGTAACAACAGTTATTCAATTTATGTTCATATTGACGACGCTACATGTAGTGTCTGCAGACCGTTAACAATTAGTAACAAATTACATTAAAAGTATATAGAAAAATAATTTATAACGAAAATATACGAAAATACATGAACATGCAACCATGGTTGATACAACTTAATTCTTTAATATGTGTTATCCCTAGCTCTCATTCTAGTATATATATATGATATCTGTTTTCTAAATAATATCATAAAATTTGAGAACAAAAATGTTGGTTTATTTTGTTATAACTTTTTGAAAAATATTGATTTTTTCTCAACAAATATTATAAAAGTGTTATAAATATTATATTTTTATAAATTAAATATCTTTTATTTAATTTCACATTAATTAAAATATTATATATATAAATATACATATATTATACATATAAATAAATAGTTAAAAAAATTCGTTCATATATTTGAGTTTTTAAAAAATCCTAGAAATTTCGTTTATTTCATTTCATTTATAGGAAAAAAAATTAAACAATATAATTTTTTTATTTTCCATAAATATCACATTTAATATATGTGCCATTAAAATTTCATAATACAACAACAAATTATTAGTAGGTTAAAAATCACTTTTTAGTCATTTTTATTATTTTAACTTATTCAATATTAAATATATTTTTTGAAATTTGTAATTAGGGTAATATTATGGCAATGAATTATGTGGATATTTTAAATTTTTGATATAATTATATTTACAAGAATAAACAGGGGGGTCGGTAATCGGACACATGTGCCTAATACCGACCTCCTTCTCCTATTACCGAACCCCTAACATAATCGTGGTATAAATAATTGTAGTATACTATAGTATATTATAGTATACTATAATATCCAAAAAAATAGTAGATATACATAAATATAAATAATTATAATATGCACGAAATTTATTTATTATTGAATTTATTGTTTTAATAGTAATATTAAATTTAAATTGAAACTTTATAGTAATTATATTAAAATAGTGTATATTATTATTTAATATTTATTTATTAATCAGTATGTTTATAATCAACTGGACTATTGAATCCCAAATCTATATCAATAATACATAAACAACTTACGATATATGTAAAAGTAAAATACGGATATATTTTTATTGGATATTATAAATCACATGAGTTCGGTATTAGGGTAATTTAGGGTGTCGGTAATAGGAAAATAATATGGGTTGCTATAATTGATATATATTGGTTAATAGTTATTCAAATTAAATTATTTTTATAATAGTTATAAACATTTTATTGATCTACAATATTATGCACAAAATTAAGTTTTCTTTTAATTAATAAAGTATTTACAATGATTTAAAAAAAGTTATTATTCAAATATTTAAAAAGTCAAAACAGAATATTACATTTGATCAAATAACAATTGTAGGATTAAATATTTTAAAAAACAAAATACTTATTCAAATGTATTATTAAATTACTAACATTTCATGTATATATAATTTTTTTATATCTCTTATAGTTACTGAGATACGAGAAGGGGTCGGTATTAGGAGGGGTCGGTAATCGGAGACTTTCTACTATATATACATGTGTATATATATGTATATATGTATATGTGTACATATGTATGTATGTATACACACGTGTATAAATATGATGATGCTATTAATAGTATTGATACAATTCTACGTAAAACCATTCCTATATTCGTTTCATTTAGTTTTATTAGCGCATTATTTAGTATAATTATATTTTTGCGAAGATAAACTTTTATTGGTCAGCGCGAATCAGGTGTTTGCTGACCGGTGCCGCTTTTACGAGCGGATTGTGTGCACAAAGTTAATACCTATAGGTACAGGATAGGCGGGTGGTATATATAGGGGGTACAGCACCCGATATGTATTATTCATCCGCATGTAATAACCCACGATGCTGTATACAATGTTGTGCGTGTAGGTGTATGTGTAGGCGTATGTGAGGGTGTGTGTTTACATGTTCCAGTGTGTTGCGTGTGTAACTTGTAAATGATGCCCTATAGGTAGAGTATATATATGGTATATATGGTATATTTTATGTATATGTATCTTAATATATATATATATATATATATATAGAATTTAGTATAAAGTATACTATATAATACTTATATATAGGATGATTATAGTGTACTAATATAGAAATGGGATAACGTTAATTATGACTACAGCTAGCATATATATATATATATATATGCTAACCAACCCGTCATTATACATCAATGATCGATACCCGCCCTAATTACGCCCCTAATTAGGCCCGTCCCATTTCTCACTCGTACATACACACCTATAGGGGCGTATTTGTGGTGGACGGTTGTGGGTATCCTATAATCTAAAACGCGTGCGTGTGAGGATCCTGGCTATAGGTATCATTGACCCCTTCCAGGAATTCGTCATTCCCATTAAAAATAGCTTATGTCGTGAAAATATAATCTAGAACATATATTATTTGATATCAAAGACAATCATAAAATGTATTACTATAGTAATACATATATGTATATATATATATATATATGTATATATAATATATATGTATATATATAATATATATATATACATATTTATATACATGTATATATATATAATATATTGGAATATATCGGAAGAAATGAATGTTTAATGATAAAGAACAATTATAAATCCCTATTTATCTATCACATATACATACACACACTGTACGACACACACACACACACACACACACACACACACACACACACACACACACACACACACATGCACTTGTATGTTATGTAATAACTATAGTGTAGTCATTGCTTTACATGAATGATAAATCACAAGTTTCATTAGTGGTTTATTGCTGTATTCTCACGGTATATGAAATCTTATGACCTATGTCTGTATGTCTGTGACTACAGTAATAGGATGCCTATTACTGATGCATATCATTATAACCACTCTGCATATCATAATCATGGTATACACAAATATATATATATATATATATATATATATATATATATATATAAACATATGTATATACATCAATATTGATTATCTGTAATATAATTTATATTCTGAAATTATTTTAATATAAAAATGACTATGATTATTACTTAAATCATAACTATCATTAATGATAATACTCTGCTTATATATATATTATAGTATATAATAATAGGCTGTTATATTACCAACTATATAGTATATGTAAAACTATATAATACCTAGACTACATAGAACCCCATCATTCCTTCATTTCTGATGTATGATGTATATTTATATATATATATATATATATATATATATATATTATATACCAACTAAACTAATTATACAAACATTAATATATGATATGATCATTATAATATGAAATTATTGAACCTAATGTTTATCTGATTTAAATCATAAATGTAATTACATAAATTCAATACCATCAAATACACACACACATACACTATACATAGATATGACATATAGTCAATGTTGTCTTCATTAATGAGTTAATTAATGCTTAGCATCTCGGTTCATAGATAATACATAATCCCACTTGTCCTAGATATAACCTAGACTCGTTACCATTTTAAATAGAAGTGACAGATAGCTAAGTCAACTTAAACTACCAGAATGATTATAGTATTTATTGGATGCCTTGAAACTAGTTTAAATTAATGTTATTTCACCTTAATCATTATCTAATTGTCTAATTTGTGTCCATTTTTTTTAATATCTAGTTTTTAATATATATATATATATTAACAAAATGAATACATACTTTTCTCTTTATAATGTATATATTATAACAGTATAGAGTTTACAAGGTTAATAAATTCATAGAATATATTTTTGTGTTCATTATTGTTAAATATCTATTTTCTTATGTTTTATTTTATTTCTAGCATTAAGCTTCGCTATCATAATATCATTATATAAAAGAAATAATACTCTATATATTTATAATATACACTCGTAATATACTTGTGCAAAAAATATAATAATAATTTTATTAGATATATTTTTTAGAAATGTTAATAAAATACAAATAAAAATATGAAAAATGATACCAACTTAATTGTCAGAAATAATAGCAGTACAAAATAAATATTATACATTCAGGAAATAGAATATTATACTAATGCTTACCATTAAGAAATCGCTAACCTTATATATACATATACATATATATATATATATATATATATATATATATATAAACTTATATACTCTTATATAACAACTAACATATAATCTATTTGTCTAGATATGTTTACATCCAAATGTAGAACTGAGGTCATGTGCTTCCACATCTTTAACCACTGCTGTCAAAATAGCATTATCATATAACTACAAATCACCACTGAAAGATAATAAGGTTAGTTTACATTTACAGTCTCCATTACCTCCATTTCTGTGATATACTGAGTTGTATTCTAAAATGATTTGCAGTTTTGCAAAAAATTAATAAATTTGAATATTATAGTAAACTTTTAAAAATACTATACATTTGTAGTACTATTTTAGTACATTTGTATCCAACTTAACAATATATTTGTGATTTGAATGTTACTCTATTATTATTATCATTATTATTTATAATATCTAATTATTTGTTATTAATCTTACAACTTCACACTATTAACACATAACAAATACATGACTATCTAGGATCTTCAGTTGTTGTTGCTGTCACCAATAGAGGTTCTCTCCAAATCTAGGTTCATCGATATTAGACCCAAACTTTTAGAATGCATTTTCCAGGTTATATACATATAAATATATATATATATATATATATATATATATATCAGTAATAGTGTATATTATTTACAGTTTCACTAATTCAGTGCAAGTATCAGCATATTATTAACTTATGCATATCTACAGATACTACATTCAAATTCTGATTCCCTACGTTTTGGTTGGCCATTATTACTTGAAGCTATAGGAGAAATCAATGACGAACAAAGGTATGGCGTATACCATACCATATTTAGTTTACATTAGAATAGTAATCTATAATATTTACATAATTTAATATTTAAATTCTAATATCTTTTTATTTTAATTATACATAAATTTCTATCTGATAATGTTTTAGATCTAATATATTGAATACTAATTTTTTTTGATTTATAATAATATTAAATATTAAGTCTTTAGCGAATGTTTTTGAATAGACCCATTATTACCTATATTATACATTACAATTAAAATCTGGAGACCCTTAAAATTAGTATACCCTTAAAGTTAATGTCCTTCATCATTGATCATTAATAAGAGTTATTCTTTTAGCGAATCCATGATTAGAAGTGCGTTTCAAAGTCTACAATTGGTGGTTACAGATTTCTTACCCATAATGCCGAGTGAATGTCTATTTTCTTTGGTAACGGTAGCCAGTAGATTCGGGCTACAAGCTCGAGAGTTAAATATCAGTCTGACTTCTATAGGTCTTCTGGTTGGTACACTATCATGATTAATACATGTAGTAATTCATAATATAACTTAAAATCATACATATTTTTTCCTATTATATTGATGATATGCCTTAATTAATACATTTAATATTGATTATATACCTTATTCAAAATTGATTTTTATGTTATTTGATAATGATTTTATAATATTATGTATGTATAATATCAACATAATATCAACATAATATCCACATAATCAGTGGAACGTTAGTGACTACTTCTCTCAAAATGGAGAGCACATCTCTAAAGGAATGGCTAAATATGGTTATTATCCCTAATCACCTCAATAATATTTATTATTCAATACTTTAGTTATTATTCAATACTTCATTAACATATAAAGCATTAAGAGCTAAGACATGATATTAATTAGTTTACACAAGTTTATATTAGATTGAGAGAATTTTAAACAAATTAACATAAGTTTATTTCACTCTAACACACTCGTGTTCAGATAAAGAGTTAACGATAGACAAGCTATGGATGAGAGTATTCAAGTGTCTGGGTGACCTGTGCGTTGACCAGCGTCCAGCTGTCAGAAAGAGTGCCGGTCATACACTGTTCTCTATGATCACCACACACGGTGCCCTCCTTCAGAGCAAAACCTGGACAGATGTCTTATGGCAGGTTAAACGCACACACCACTATTCTCATTATTATAGACTTTTATGTTTTCAATGATAACATTATATATTATGACGTACAAAAATTCACCTATAAAATTCTAATAAAATTTAATTCAAGTAAAAATTATTTTATTATTATTCATTTTAAATATAACCTATAATAAACAACCTAATAATTTATATATTTTTAATTATTATGTATATCTTATAATTATAATTATATAATCAGTATTACTTAATCACAAATTGTAATAATAATAATATATAATATATATATATATATATATATATATATGTATTGTATAAATTATAGAATATAAAAATGTGCTTAATAAATTTATAAATGAAGTAGAATAATATTAAGTGATGCTTATTTTCTCGCCTGCATAATTCATTATACATATAAATTAATACGCGAATATTCTAATAGGTTTTATTTCCGCTCTTGGATAACGTCGAGAAACAATCGCGAGAGGCATCCGACACAAGGTCATTGGGGTCGGATAGCACTGAGAACATCCTGATCCATCACTCGCGCGACAACCCTCAGAAACAGTGGGCAGAAACCCGCGTCCTCACTTTGGCCGGTGTTGCTCGAGTGTTCTATTCACGTCGCGCCGATCTCATTGTTCTTGGTTTGTGGGCGTGGCCTGTCATCTCTATTGTTCCGCTATATTCTGCACTGATCACTCTACTATATAAACCTGTCATTCTTTAGGCTCTTTTTATTCTCTAGTGTTCTCTATATTAATTAATTCTCCAATATTCCCTATAGTTCATTATATTATCTGATAATACCCTATGTAGATAACTTTGCGAAAGCGTGGACTATGTTGCTACAATTTATTCAATTGACTGCCCTGTCAAAAAATCCAGAAGTGTCACTTTCTGCCCTCAAAAGTTTTCAGGTTATATTTAACATTTCTTCACGAATAATTATTTCACAGTAATTATCGATGAGTAATTTTAATTTATGTATTAATAATAATAAACCACTCCGATTATGAATGATCAATAATTATAATAATTATTATATTATTAGGAAATACTGTCGCCTCCCAGTGAAGAAAAGGACAACAAGACCACGTCCCTAAATTCAAGTGTTAAAACATCTAGTAATAAAGCTGTACCTTTTCCTACTGCAAACCGTTAGACATATTGATTACCTTATGTCTACTACCTCTCATGCCTATTAGTATAGTAATTCAAAGTTATTACCACATATGCAGTGTATCCTTTATAGTTCTCCATATTTGTCTGGATTTCCTCCACAAATGTATATTCTGGTAGTCTGAATATAACAATATCCTGTATATAATGCCACCACTACCGATATTGGTAATACATTCAGGGTATATCGTATATATGCATATAATTAAATACTATACTAAATGTTACTTAGATATCAAATATAGATCATAATTTCGTAGTAAACTAAACACAATCAACTCCATCAGTAGAAGCGAAAGCCTCCCGTACCGCTACTACCAGCCAGCCTAAAAGTGACTCATCGACGGTGACATCACCGGGACCACTAGCGCCCCTAGTGGCAGCCGACGGAGGTGCATCTCCTCAGTTTATAGCCAACACCTGTATCAGCGACGATCCATCTCGAGATGCGACGCTGTGGTCAGCCGCTTGGAAAGTGTGGCTACATATAGGTCAGAGTACAACACCAATCCTCCTCAGTAGTGTTACATCTCAGTACCACCACCACCACTACCTCAACGTAGTGTGGGTATAGTTGTACAATAGGATGCTAGTTGTTAACATGTATAGTGTAACACGGCTATGTATCGCATAATATCTATCTAGCTCCGCCCACCCCCCTCATACAGGCAGCGTAGTCACCACGACACCTGGAGGTGAGCAGATTCAACAGTTTGTACCTTCTCAGCCGTTCCTTACAGCACTCATGTCCATATTCCCGTCTATGTACTACCAGGTTACTACTATTATCTCTCGGCTATGTCCTTAGCTGTGTCCATACCTTGGTTAGCTGACAGATCTGTGTTAATTAAACTCTCTCTCTCTCTCTCTCTCTCTCTCTCAGTTATGTATTACTTATACTAGTTTATATTATTAGTTATATTGTGCTTATTTTGTAACTTAAATAATGTCATAGATTAGAGTAGAACTAATACAATAGGTAGATTAATAATTAATTTATATAAATTAATTATATATATCTTATTTGAACATGTTTTAAACGATAATAACTTTTTAAATTCAACATATCAAATGAAATTACATACAGTATATTATTATAAATGATAATTATAAAATAAAATTATGAATAGATTAGTTTAATTTTTTTGATATATAAATATAATAAAACATTATTCCATTTTAAATGAATTATTTTCAATCCATTTTATTTTTTTTATAAGTTAACACCCTAGAAAACATTATTTAATAAAAAATACTTACATATCATATTGATTAATATATTAATATAATTGAAATATGTTACTAAATTTTAAATATCTTATTCCTAGATCATTTTAAATAAATATCAGATTAATAGATTACATTTGTAAATCAATTTAATTAAATAATAAGTCATCTAGATTTTATATAAAATATCTTAATAGTGAAATTAATCCTTTATTTTATTTACCTACATAAAATCAAGTTGAATAATGTTGTATTTCATATGATAAATAAAGATCTACATATGTTTATACAAAATATCAATTAATTTTCTATATAAATCATTTTTTTATAATATTATTAATTATATATTATAAATAATTCTATAATATAATAATTATAAAAACCCCATAAGATGTATAAAATTTAAATCATTAATTTTCTCTGTATAATAATTGTTATATAACAACTTACACTAAAAAGTTCACCAGTCAAATTTTATTGAAGATCGGTATTGTTCAAACTTTCAGAATATATATTTAATAACATTAGCTATCAAATCATTGGTTAATATTTAAAGTATATAAAATATATATAATTATTAAATATAAATTAATTTTAAATAAAATGAATGAATATAATTATATATTTCTAGTATAAATACATATAATGAAATATATAACAATTGAAATATAAAAAAAATCTTATGATTATATACAAACACAAACTGAAAATATGTTAACATTTGTTTATGAATATTAATATTTAAAATGAGTTATGTTAATTATAACAAATTAACCCATCTATTATTATATAGGCGTATTTTCGCACCCCTAAAATTAAAAATATGCACCTAATATTTACATATACTTTAATAGTGCTGATTTTAATAGTTCCAAAAGACATATTACTCGAATCAAATTTGTAGACTGTTCAAAAAAATATATATCTAATATCTGATATCTGTTTACATAAAAATTAATAATATTGTGATTTTATGTATTATTGTATGTTGAAAATATGCATTTATAGCAAATAACTTACTACCTATAAACTCTCACTTATACCTATAATATATATAACATATTTAAATGTGATCCCATGAAATACTCATATGTATGTGATTATATGTATCGTAATGTACCATTCATTATCAATTAAACTTCAACTATACTTATAGTATATTATAACATTTTCTGTATTTAAATTCGTTTTGTATAGATTATTTTAGTCTTGGGTATATTTAAAAATATTTGTATAAATATTATTGATTATTAATGATATTAATAAGTAAATAATCGTATTATTTCTATTACATCATTTATACTCTCATTTCTATAATATCTAAATATATAAATATATAATTCTCCTAGTGTTATCACCATAGACATTAGAATTAGACTGTATACTTTCTATCATCTATACTAGTCCATTTTTAAGTTTAGTTTCATGAAACATAACCCCTAATATAAACACCTTATATATATCCTTAACTAATTATATGTATTATCTTTGAATGATATTTTCCTATATTTAATCTATTTATTGATTCTATTTTAAATTACCAATAATATATTATATTAGATATATGTTGTTATTCTAATATAATAATAGAAAATCATTGCACAATATATTTAAAAATAAAATATTAAAAAAATTGATAAAATACAAAAAATATAAATGTTGATAATATAATAACAATTATCCACTGAATACTAATAAAATAATTAAATTTACATTTAATTATAAATATAAATGTTATTGACAATATTGATTTTTATTGATAAAAAATGTATTTAATGGAATACAGTGAAATATGTTTGATGTTCTCAGCATTTAATTATTATATAATAAATATAGTATATAAATTAACATTATTGCTATCTATTTTTATTCTATATACCTTGATATATAATACATAGTATTCAACAATAATAGTTTATCTAGTACTTCATCTATTGAAGTAATATACACAAAGATTTTCTGAAGGAAAGATGGTTCACTCGACTGATTTATTGAAATAAAAACGACACTAGCGCAAATGCGACGGGAACTAAAATCTATTTTTGGATTCGTATCTGTTTACATGTAAATTCGAAAAATAATCCCCTAATATAATCTTAAATTAAGAATGTATAGAAATTCGATATATATCGAAAAGTAAGTGTTCCGCAAAAATATTATTTAGAGATATCAAAAGTGAATTCATAAAAATGTCACCGAATTTGTATAGGTCAAAAGTAGATCGATTCAGTCATTGTTATTTACATGTAAACTTTCAATGCCGTGAAAATGTCGTAATTTTAAAATATATTTTTTTTAATATAATTCACATATATATTATAATATTAAAAGTATATTAGTCTGATAATTAGCTTAATTACCTTATGAATTAATAATATTAAATTTAACTTAAAATAATACATGTGTATCCATCTAGTGGTTGGTATAAAAACTATATTAAAATAATTACATAGCTTAGATAGGAAGTGAACATTCTTTTCTTGCAAAATCTTTGATATACATCAATTATATATATTATGTATTTAATTTTGTTTTTAAATAAAAATAATGTTCTTTGATAGGTAAAAACTAGGTTTACTCATGATGACCTTCAAAAGTTATCAGTAGTATTACAAAGGTCACTTTGTGTTCCAGTTCATACCGACAATTCACCATACATAATGCCGGTAGCGGGTGAACTGACCTTGACACAGTTACAGGTCACAATACTTGCTGCAGTTAAAGTTATTCACAAGGTTTTATTAATAATTTGTGTATTATTGAAACATCATTAATATACAGAATAATATGTAAACTACTTATTATTATTAGAATTTAAAAGCAAATAAATTTGTTGCCCAATTTTATAAATAATCATTTCATTATAAAAATATACCACTGGTATATATATTTATTAGTTTAAATATATTAATATTCTTAAGAATACATAACATTTGTGTATAAAATATACTATTTTATATATTTGTTAACAGATTATTATATAATATATTTATAAATAAATAGTAATAAAAATATGTAATAAATATTACCTATACAATATATATATATATTAAATATATACAGTATTGTCTTATAATTATTGCTATAATGATAATAATAATACTAATAATAATGTAATATTTACTAGGAGGTGATAATTGCAGCTCCACACATACAAAACATGTACACAGATGTATTTTCGCTGTTACTCAGCTATGTTAAATATGCTGTATGTCCCCCTAAATTTGGTCACATCGATGCTAAACCAATAAATAGTAAATCACACAATCAGGTATTGGTATATTACATGCTTAAAAGTTAATATATTCATTAAATAATAGAATCTTAAAATAATTTAAATTAAATTTATAAAGTAATTATGGAATTATCTAAATCATTATATTTGTTAACAATTCATCTAAAATAAATTTATATTTGCTTTAAAATGCTTTAAAATGCTTTAAATGTATATATAGATTTTCAATATAATTATTAATTACATTAGTTAAATAAATGTTTATATTAAAGGGTTTTCACACCAACTCGAACACAATTATTAACTCTAATTATTAGAGGTTAAAGTTTAACTATATTATTTAAATCTCAGTAAAAAGGGTTTTACACATAATTATGTGAGTTAATAATTGTGTTCGAGTTTGTGTGAAACCACTTTTACAGATAAGCATTTATTTTATTTTAAATATTGGATTTAAATATTAGAGTTAAACTTTAACCTCTAATTATTAAAGTTAATAATTGCATTCGAGTTATTGTGAAACCCCTTTTAGAATTTATATTGATTGTAAAATTTATATATATTATTTTACCTATATAATATCTTTAAAGTGATACATTATTTAATTAGATCATTAGGATAATTATTTTATAAAACCTATAAATCAATGTATGCTAATGTAATATAAGGAATTTACATCAAGCTAATAAGTACACATATTTGCAATATATAAACTGTTGTTATAGTTGCTTATTAAAATAAAGATCTATGCCATAAATAGATTATGATATACATGAGTTAAATAATGATACCATATATTACATTATATATTAATAAGCCATTATTCGATTAATTTAAGAATATAGATAAATGATATTTATAAGGTAGGCACAATAACTATTATGTTGAGTTTGATTTGTTACAATTAAATATTAATGAATAATATATTTGTTTTATTGTTTTTAATTAAATTTATAGATATATATATATTTTTATTTATATTTTTCAAAGTTAATTTTATAGGAGTGATTTACTATTTTCTTTAATTTTATTTAATATAATAATTTTTATAAATTATTATTTTATAATTGATATTTTAAATTTTAAATATAAAATTTAAATAAAATGTACTTACATTTAAATAAATAACATATATTTAAATGTGGATAATAAATAAATTAATTTAATTATATGTAATAGATTATTTTTTATATTAATTTTTCAATTTTAATAATATAATTTTAACCAAATTTAATTTAAATAATAAAGAATCCTATAGAACATTTAGTATTTTTTCATTAAAATATACATATTTAATTTTAATTATGAAATAAATAAATGTGATTAAGATGTATGTAAAATTAATGTAAAGCTGTCTTCACACCAAGAGTCCACACCAAGAATCCATACAGATAAACCGAAAGGATTGAAAATCCAAGAATATTAGGTGTGAAGTCAATTTTAAATTTTCGGATAAATCCGTACTGATTTATTTACGACATGTTCTATAAAATTTGAGCACTGAACGGAATTATGAGGAATTTGAACGTAATTTTAATGAAATTATAATTAACTTAATTTATTTAAAATATATTTATACATATTATATTTTTATGTTTATGTTTACATCAAAGATCTTATAAGACTTATTATGATACGCACGAAACACGGCAGATTTTCTGTCCGGATTTATGAATGCTTTAAATATCTATCCGTGCTGGATATCCGTACGGATTATTGGTGTGAACTCGGCTTAAGAATGATGACTATTATATTATATTTCCAAAAGTTATTTCCCTGTCATATATATATATATTAGAAAATATTAACTGAATAATATATTTTATATTAATAATATCATATATATTATATAATATTAACTTTTTACCATACAGGCAAATTGGGTTGCTATGAATTATGTGCCTTTTACGGAAGCCATCATTGTTATGATTGTAGAACTCTATGTGAAAACAGCAAGTCATAGAGCCGTTATTAAAGGACAAGTTCTTCAACAGATTGTTAAGGTTTTTATATGTGTAATACTTCATATTATTCAAATTATGTCAAATATATCAAGAACAAATTTTAAACAGAAATTTGATTAAATTCTATATTCAAAATAATAATAATATATAGTGTAATATATTTTTATATAAATATATATATATAATATTATAGGGGTCTTTATTAGATACATCTAAGTTAATATTTACCTGAGAAATTTGTAATTTTTGTTATTGTATTACAATACCTTACATTATTCTATCTCACTAATGAAATTTAAAATTTAAAATTTAAAATATCTAACTCAACCATTATAATCCTCCTAAATTAATAATAATTTACACATTTCATATAATATTATATTATATAAATTAACCTCATTTTTTTTTCTATTAAAATGCTATTTTTAGAAACCTAATACCTTTTTCTATATCATCTAAAAAAAATGTTCTTTTAATATACTAATACATCTATAAATTTAATATTATATGTATGCTTTTTTTAATTTTTACTTAATAATATGAAATATGCATATGTCTATCAAATATTTTAAAAAAATGTGTTTTTACCTAGTTATTTGAAAATATATAAATTTCATATCTAAAATTAAAAAATCTATATGAATAACTTTTATCATACAAGTAATTTCTAATTATATTGAAAATCTAAAGTAAATTATTAAATATTAAATAACTTATCATAGTTTATCATTAGTATCAGCACAATTGTTAAAAATTAATATTCAGAGTAAATGATGTTTAAAGCATTATTTCCGTTCAGTAAGCTTAATAATATAACACATTAAACATGATTATTTCCCATGTTTAATTACTTTTCCTCGTATAATATCAAGTTATTGATGTGTAGTCTATCGAAATAAATCAAAATAATATTCAAATTTTTAATTTAGTGATTTAATTTTGAATCTAAATATAATTGTAGGGACAATTTATTAAAAGATATTACATTTTATGTCTATTGTTTATGTATTGATTTTTTTAGATATTTATTATTCAATATTATCAGGTGTGTCCTAATGTCCACTAAATTTTAATTTTAAAATTATAGGAGCAATATATATATATAATAATTATATATACAATATTTATACAATATTGCGTCCATCTATTTAATAATGTATAATTTACGGAATGCAACTTAACTTTGTTTACATCACAAATATTGAATATGCATAGCTAGAGTGGAGGTTTTCAATAGAATTCCTTTCATCAAATATACTAAAGCTATTTCTCACAAGGCAATATATAATCCCTGTATTTAACTCACAGTTTTTAATGGTAATACTAATACTTCTCATATAAATATTAACTAAATTGTATTAGTCATGTATATGTATAATTAGATACATATAGAATATTATATAAAATATACTATATATATAGATAATAAATAAATCCGATTTTTACTTTATTTACTTCATAGGCAAGAAATAATGAGGATATTAATTAACAATTTCAATTTTTTTCATATATTTCCCTAATCATCATATTTTGGATAGTTTAATCATATAAATAAATTTTAAAAAATTAATAAAATATGCATACAATATAATATTCACAAAAGAAAAATATGAGATAAATTCATATAAATTGTTAAAAATACAAATATATATATAAACAGTCCACTCTCTATATTTCATACTATCTATCTCAGAAATCCCGTAAATCTGAATTTTTACAAATTCTAGTCTGGTTCTGTACCTATGTAAATATATGTAAGCATAATTCTATATCTCAGAAACTTGATATCTCAACATATTTGATACTTTTCTTCGGTCTCTTTAATTCTGAGTTATTGTATTTGATATGATATAACATATTTTGTTTATATTAAAAACTAATATTCACTAATAATAACTAATAAAATCAATAATTAATATGTGCAAATGTATAAATAAAACTACTATAATTAATATTTTATCAGAAATATATGTATATTATGTGTAATTAGATAATATATGGAATAATTTATTATATTTTTTAAATATAATCTATATATATATCTTAATATTTTATTTATTATTCTAATCATATCCTAATATATATATCATAATATCATTAAGTATCATATTATAAATAATATTTGTATTCAATTTATATATCTAGATATACATAGAGCAAATTAGAGATTGGTATTATTTCCACATATATACCAGTTGATTAATTTATATTTATCAATTAAATTAGAATTTATATTTATATTTTTCTTTTAAATATCTTTTTATATTTTTTACAAAAATCATATCTACTAGTATATAAATATTAGTTTATAAAAAATATTTAAAAAAATGTCAATGTTATCTTATATTAATTTCTTTGAATAATTATTCAAATACATTATATATAAATAAATGTATATTATATTGATTAAATAAAATTGTATAATTTAAATTATAATATATTTTTAATTTTTTAAACTAATATTATTTATAATATTATATATATTATAATATATTTTATATTTATATTATATTTATTTAATATATATTATTATAATATTATATATCTATATTTTAATAATAATGTGTTATAAGAACATGTATATTATAAATAGTTGTGTATTTTGCACTTAATAGCTTATAATATCTTTAAGAATAATATTTGTATATTTGAAATATTTTTATTTATTAATATTATTTTATAATATAACTTATAAATAGAAACAATATTAATTATATTAATGATAAGATTATATCTTAACTCGATAATTGAGATAAATAATAGACACCGGGGTAGCCTATTGTCATTTAGTGAATAATACTTTATAAAAATAACAATAATATAAATAAATAAACTAAAACTACAATGCACCGGTAAGTAAAAAGTAAAACAAAAGTCACCGGAGTTTTACCATACATTCATTTATCAGTAAAAAGTATATTCAATACAGTAATAGACGAAGCTTATCTATATCGGTTTTCAATAAAGATAGCTCGGTCCTAAGTTGAAGATTTTCTTGTTCAAGACAAACCACTCTCATAGAAATCTGTTCCTCTTTCACACGGCGGGCTTCCCTCGATCTCTTAGCCGAATCGTTATTCTTCTGTCGTTTGTCCCAGTACTGGTCATCCTTACGTTGACCGGGTCGTTTCTTACTAGTCGTATTCACCATCGTGGAACCGTTTGAGCCGGCCGACGAACTCGAATCTTCGTCGTCTATCTTCAACTGGCGCTGTTTTAGCGTTTCCTCTACGGCTGCAGTGGCCTGGTTATGTAACAACATCTGTTGATGGTGATGATGATAGTGGTGGTGGTGCTGGGTCTGTACGTAGGGGTTTGACGCATAGTTATTCATGCAGTCGGCATACGACGCAGCGTCCGGCTTGGACAGTTGGGGTAGAGTCATGGGGTATCCGTTGTAGGGGTTGTGGGGCGGAGGCGGAGCAGCGAATGATGTGTAGAATGGGGAACTGGCTACGTTCGACGGACGAGGATACGTCTGTTGGAAATATGTCTCGATGTAGAATGTTATTGACTATAGTTACGATAACTTATTGTAATTTACAATGAGTAATGTACATTTTTTTATATAAATTATTTATTATATTAAGAATTATAATGCGAATTTAATACATATATACTTATAGTAATAAAATATGATTTTATTAAAACTTTAAATAATAGTTATTAATGTTAATTCAATTTATAATCTGGTGACAATGAGGAAAATAATAAATATGACTGCATTAATGTAAATATTTTTGAATCATAAAAATTATATAATCAAAAGATATGTAAACTATTATATCATATTAAATTGTATATATTCTAAGTAGTTATATATGTTCATATATCTTATATCATATTATTGGCATTGTATATATTCATATACATAATATATATTATATATCTCAATTTTATTAATTTTTTTATATATTCAAATAAATACAAATAAAATACTTTGGATAATAATATAAAATACTTATAAATACTTATAAATGAAAACATATATAAAATAATATATAAATTAAAATTAATAGGATAAAATATTATAATTTTTATATAATTTGATATGTTTTACTATACTTATTAATTATATTTTTTAATTAATTATTATATTCATATATATATATATATATTAACCTTGAATGGACGTTCCATAGCCATTTGTGCTGACAAAATACCACCTCCCACATTTTGTCCAATAGAGGAATCCAGATTGACCTCTGGTAGTATGTAGCTTGCTTTTACGGGTGTTAGATCATATATAGAAGGCTTTGAGCTTAACATACTTCAATTCCCTATAATTTAAAATAGTTTTTTATTAAAGTTATTTTAGATATGTTATATTTAAATAAATTATTTGTCTTACTATTAATATATATAATACTATTTAAATTTAATATTTCTTGTCTTTTCATAAACTAATCATTATAAAATAAATATATAAATATATATATATATACAATTTATATACTTATATTTAAATAAAATTATATATTATAATGATATTATACTGATGATTAGTTTATGAAAATACAAGAAAAGTTAATTAGATTTAAATAGTATTAAATATATCAATAGTATATATATATATATATATATATATATTTAATATAGTTTTTTTTAATATTTTTTATAAAAATGTCTTTGAATTTTAATTAAATTTGTATATAAACTTTAATTTTAAATTTAACAATTAATTAATTTATATATTTTTAATAATACAATATTTTCAATATATACTAGTGTAATATTATAATGAAATATTATATGTTAATTTAAATAAATATCTAAATATCTAATACAAATCTTTTCACCAGATTAAATAATGTATAAAAAGTTATTACTAATTTTTGTTTATCTAATTTTATACATAAAATAAATTACAAATTATTTTTTTATAATATAAAATAGAAATTAATATAAATGTATTATTCATATATATTGTGTATATACAATGTGTATGTAGAATGTTAATAAATGTATTTTTATAAATTAATATAATATAAATTATTACAATTACACTTTTATTAAATTTATACAAATATAATATCTTATATAAGTATTGGTAATAATTTGTAATTTATTATTGTATATATATATATATATATATATATATATATATATATATATATATATATATATAATGTGTGTGTGTAATACATATTATATATATTGTTTATTTACTTACATATTTGATAGGTATTAATTCCCAATTAATGAATTCACTAATTATTATAATATTATGTAATACAGATGATGTTTTCCAAGTACTAATGGTTACACTAATGTATTAAACGTGCATTGACCGATATATTCTAATACGTAATGGGAAAACATTGATCTGTATAAACTTGTGGGCGTTTCATTATGCATAGGGGTGGCGTATTCAAACCAATGAATAGGACTTATTAACAGAATAATTAAGCTGCATTCATTAGCGTCTATTTATTTTTAGATTCAAATGACCTAATTACACATAGCTATATATTATAAAATGTAATGTTATATTACACATATAATAACAATAATTATTCATTTGATATTGTATTTAAAATATAGTTAATATTCATATAACATATATACATTATATATATATATATATATATATATATATTACTATAACATTATATGTATATATATATATATATATATATATATATATATTACTATATATGATATACAATTATATATATATCAGATACAATTGCGATAATAATGTATATTAAGTATATATATAGGTATACAACATCATTATTATATATTTATTCACATTTATATTACACCCCTTATAAATGGACTCTTCCATTTCTCTATTCAATCTCTTACGCATTGTGACGTAACATGTTACGTAATTGGCCAACGGTCAAGGTTTGGCAAATACTACGAGTTGTTAGAAAATAGCTTATTGTGAGAATATACCATGTATTAGTATCGAAGTATATGTGTATATATATACTATATATATATATTATTAAGTTTATTGAATTTAATTTAAATAAAACTAGATCATTTCTAGGATCTGAATATTTTAAGTTCATTTTATTAAAATCTATATTTATATTCGTATAATTATATGATACGTATATATATTTGTATGTGTAAACAAATTTACACTGTAAACTTGTTTAAACATATATGTGTGTTGGTATACTCACAAATTGTGAGTCGCATACCTATATAGGATAGTATCTACTCGATAATACTCCTACTCGGTAACATACGAAATTGGTATTTTTAAATTAATAATAAACATGTGATGTATAATTAATACACATATAAATATATTAAGTATCAATATAATATATATATAATTAATATATTTTATAAATATATTGCAAATATATGAAATGAAATTAATTTATTTTGTAATTAATAAAGAAACAGTTTGAATAATATATACATAATAAACAATTATTTGTGAATATAATAAAAAATAGCTCATTTAAGGCATATAAAGAATTCTTTTTTAGACTTGTATAAATTATACAACAGATAGAGAATAAAAACAACTTGTATACAACCTACAATTTACTATATATTTTGTTTGTTTATTGTTTATTGTTATTTTTATTCCTATAGGTTAGAGGCTCATGAATATAGATATATAGATATAGAATGTATATTAATTTATATAATAATAAAACCATATTATATAGTATATGTATTTAGTTAATGTATTATTTTTAATAATTATAAAAATATATAAAACATTAATTCTTTATAATTGATTATTTGTATTTATACTATTATATTAATATTATATTTTATACTATTATATAATATAATATTAATATAAATATATAATAACAACAAAATGTATATAATATAAATGCTAACTTATATAAGTATTGTATATAGTATATACTATATAACCATAAGTGTATACAATAAGTAATACATATAAATTAGATACAATAGATACAATAATTTATATACGATATATAAATTATTTTAAAAAAAATCATAACAATTTAAATCTATTATATATATATATATATATATATATATATATATATATATATATATATATATATATATATATGCATGTGTGCACACGTGTGTGTATTATATACGTGAAGTATACGTCATTAAAGTTCATTATAATATTATAAACACACATGTATATATATAATCAATGTTATGTAATACATTGCATAATACATCTGCTATTAATATTCACGAAATACGGTTATGTAATATTACATAATAGCTAATTAGACCAGCTGGTATATAGTGTGTGTTAAAATATTGATTTAATTATAACTATTGTAAACTATAACAAAATATAGATACCTGTAAATCCAGTATGATTATTAAATATTATTACAGATATTATTATTATATTATAATAATATAAATTATAAATTTGTGTATAAATGTATTATAAATATATATATGTATTCATGTATTGAAATATATTATAATATATAATTTTAATATTATACGTCTTGTCTGATTTAAAATAAGAAATAAAATATAGGAACATTAACTTTTTATAATTTTAATTTATAAATTCAATTGAATTTTGATTGGGCATGATATTTATGTCATTTTTTATATGAATTATATCCAATTATTTTTAGTAAAATTTAATAAATTCATTTGTTTTTCATTACATTTTAATTATATTTATTATAGAATTTCAAAATATGTTATATTAATAAGTTATACATTGATTTTAACATATATAATATTAGAAAATCCCTTTGAAGGGCTTTGTAATTAGTATATCCTTCGGAAAATCTTTGCTAATATTATATATATATATAATTTATACATATATTTATACGCATTTATATTATTTACAAATTGATATATATCTTTTCCATTGGGTTGTAATATAATTGCTAAAAGTAAGCTAAATGTTAGATAAGTTTTGTAATACTCATTAAATAATATCTTTGATCATAGGAACAACGGGTGGTTTTATTTGATAAAAATCACAATAAAGAATGTGGGTATTTATAAATTATATAATTTATTACCATATATATTATTATACATATGTATATATGGTGTATATAAATTAATATTTAATTAATTACTTATTACTTATTATATAAATTAAATATACAAATATACGAAATGGATACAATTGTGATAACATCTTAAATTATATGACAATGAATATATGTATTTACCTATAGGTATATAGTATATAGTATATACTATATAAAGTACTGTATACACCGTAGAGCCTACACGTCATAGGATTATTAAATATCTAGTAACCTACCAACACCACTACAATCACCACTACCACCACTACCACCACCACTACTACTACTGCCACCACCACCACTACTATCACCACGCCCCACGCCTATCACCATACCCCCTATCGATATGATTACGTCACTAATTACGTCATGTATTGCATAATCTGTTACGTAATATTACGGGGTCAAAAAGGCAATACGATCGCTTGGTCACATATGTATGTGTGCATACATGTATATTACATAATGTAGTATTACTCCGAGAGTTTACGATTTGTGTATTTAATTATAAATATACAATGTATATTATACAATATATATATATATATATATATATATATATAAAACTAATTATAACATATAGTTTAATATATATATTGATATATTAAACTAATGCTACTTGTATATATATATTGATATATTAAACTAATACTACTTGTATATATATATATATATATATATATATATATATATATATTATAATATAGTTTACATATATGTGTATAAGCAGTTAATATAAAGAATATATATGAATATATTAAATAATATGTATGTCACACCCTATATCATAAATCACCTGTTTTACCATTGTTTAATTTTTGTACTCGAAACTAATTGTAAATATTCTTAAATAAGGATTATTCTTTACCTACATGTATACGAAATACTCTAGCCCACCTGTGTTCTCTCTGTGTAGAGTGCTATTACGTAACTATGACGCAACTATGACGTCACGTTGAGTTATTATCCATCTAGCAACGTGTTTGACGCACACTGTGCGCGCGCGTGTGTGGGTGTGTGCGTATGAGGTAGAGATGTGATGATAGTGGGTAATAATACTGACACGTTCGACGAACGTCGCTCGATCAGATTGTGTTATCAATTGAATTATATTTATAGAATTAAGCTTAATAAGTATTAGTAATTATTATACGTATAGTTGTTATACTGTGTAGACTTTATACTGTAGAGTGTGGATCAACAGAATATTACGATCAACGGACAAATTATACGGACATCGATGTCCGTTTATTCATAGAGACGAACAAATAAACGGACATCGATGTCCGTTTATCGTAAATTAAATTGTATTTACTATAATGTTTATATATATTTATAGATGTCCGTTTATCGTAAATTAAATGTTATATACTATAATATTTATATATTTATAGATGTTCGTTTATCGTAAATTAAATGTTATATACTTATAGATGTTCGTTTATCGTAAATTAAATGTTATATACTATAATGTTTATATATAGGTGTCCTATATAGATGTTCGTTTATCATTTAATTTACGATAAACGAACATCTATAAGTATGTAAGATTAACTTTACGATAAACGAACATCTATAAATATATAAACATTATAGTATATAACATTTAATTTACGATAAACGAACATCTATAAATATATAAATATTATAGTATATAACATTTAATTTACGATAAACGGACATCTATAAATATATATAAACATTATAGTAAATACAATTTAATTTACGATAAACGGACATCGATGTCCGTTTATTTGTTCGTCTCTATGAATAAACGGACATCGATGTCCGTATAATTTGTCCGTTGATCGTAATGTTCTGTTGATCCTAGAGTGTAATTTATTAATTCAGTGATTAAATTAGAAATTTAAACTAGTTTATATGGGTAATGTTTATATTACTTATGTAACTTTCATGAATAATATACAACTATAATATACACAAATTTTAAATATTTTATATTATGAAAATTATCTATATTTTCTAGTAATCTAATAATGCATTAATGGGATATTTACTATTTTCAGAATTTATTTTAACCATTTATAATTAATATATCAACTCTATCAATATATATAAATAAACATATTTATTTTACTATACCAAAATATAAATACATATTTTTTATATTAAATTATATAATATTATGTCCATATTACTTATAGTTATCAAAAAGTATAATTGCAATATACAGTTCTTATATCTTTATTATTATTTTTTACAAATATCATTATTTGTTATATATATATATATATATATATATATATTTGATTAATAATAAAATTCATACTTTAATATCTAATTATAGGAATTTAGAATACCCTTGAAGGCTAAATATTCATGTCCATGTCAAAGCACATGGCTTCTTGTTGTAAACTCTCTGATGACATGCCTGAATGTAGGATTGCCTATTGCACGATTAAATGGTTTTCTAATTAGCCTATATATAATATTATATGTTATACTATAGTTATACCAAAGCCCTTTGTTATACTTACTAGCAATAACATATATTACATGTTTTTTTTCAAATTTTAGTTAAAAACAATATTTAAATAATCATATACTTAGTATTATCAAAGATTTTCCGAAGGAAAGATATAACACTTATGCGAAATCGTGTAATTCGAATTTGTATACAAAATACCCCAGTGCCACCTATAGCGGGTTACTTTTAGGAACTATGTGTTGTTTATAATGTAAATTCGTATTTAACTATACACTTTTAAAATGTTAAATAATATGCTTTAAATTAATATTTATATGATGAAAACTAAGTGTTCATTACTAATCAGTTCATAACAAACAAATATGATATGTATGTTTTAAATGCTATAAGTATATATTTAGTGAGTAAAAGCTAATTTATATTGCATGTAATTTAATAGAGCAATGAAAACATTGTTGTATGCAAACAGAGCCGAACCTAAATCTATTTCAGTGATTTCGATACTACTGCTAGCAGCGGTTAGGGATATTACTAATTTACGTTGCATGCATAGGGAGTGTTATATCTTTGCTTCGCAAAATCTTTGGTATTATTCTACATCAATTTTATTTAATAAAAACAAGAATTTTTAACAAAAAAATAGGTTTAAATCTTTAAATTTATTTACAAAGTTTACATATTTTATATAATTCATCAGAAAATTATTAAAATACTGAAGATATGATATCAATTTAATAAAGTTATGAATATTTATTTGTTTATTAATATTTTAATTATAAAATTCATGTTTATTTTATACATTTTTGTTATTTATATTAGAAAAGTTAAAAAATTAACATTAACATTTTTATATATTGTGTTAAAATAAAAATGTAATACATTTTCTTTGTTTGTATATGCAAATAAATTGTATTATTTTATATATCTATTAATTGATAAACTATATATTTGAATTGTTAATTTATTTCTTCATCTTAAAATAAAAATATACTAATTATTTACTTACATTTAATTTGTCTCATTTCATTATTTATTTTTATATTAACATTTATATTTATTCCCTTTCATTTATAGATTTATTCTTTATAAATATTATTTGTTGAGATCCCTATTTTTTTAATTAATATAGTTTATATAATAATAGTATAATAATATTAATATTATTTAAATATTGTATTTGTTATCAATATTAAAATAAATTCAATTTAATTATGAATCCAATCAAATGTAGAAAGGTAATATTTTATCAATTTTATATTATCTCTTTTTAAATTAAAAATTAAAAATATTAAAAGATATAAATAGTCTACTTTATTTGATAGTATCATACTTTGTATTCTATAGTTAATAACTACTAATTATATACTATATAAATATTATAGATATGTATATATTATATAAATGTATAATATATAAATGTATTATATTATTATGTAAGTTTACAACTTTATATATTGAATACATTATTTAATTAAAAATGTTATGAATATTGGCCAGAAAATATTTTGCATAAATATATATATTTCCCTATCTGCACAACATGATTAGGAGTAATTATTTTCATATATGATAGTATTATAAATCATTAAAATGCATGTAATATAAGATTTATTTATTTCATTTATAAATATTTATTTCAATTTAATAATCAATATTGAATATTCTATAATAAATTTTAAATTATAATTAAATTAAATTAAATTTTAAATTGTATATAATTTGTATATTTTTGTATATCATTTTGTATATAAATTGTATTATTATAAATTATTTATAAATATTTATAATCTTTACCATTTCATCTAAAATTTGTAATTAATTCTTAATGAATACTAACTTTATTATAGATAATATATTTATTATTTATATATAAAATTAATTGTATGTATTTATTGTTTTAACATTATATTAAATAGATATTTAAATCTATATATTTATTATGATTTATTATAATTGTTTAGAATTATGATATCAATATAGTAAATATTTGTTTATATATTTTTATGACCTTCTTAAAACTTATAGATATATATTCATTTTATGTAGAACAAAATATTCATTACACAATAATAATAGTTCTATAAGAATATAAAATTTCAGATAATGAATTCATTAAACTTTGGCCTGATTTAGCTGATCTAATGGATGATTTCCTCTTCCCATCTAGGTTTAATTTTGTTTAGAATTTAATTATTATAATTAAATTATATAATTTATTATAATCAATTAGTTTTACTATTACAAAATTTGTATTCCTATAATTAAATTATATAATTGTTTATAATCAATTAATATTGCTATTAACAAATTCTATTTAACAGTAAATCTCCCGAAAATCAGAGTAATGATGAATGTCAAAGAGATGAAAATATGGATTTACAAGTTTATATACAAATGTATTTAATCTACATAAATGTAGTAAATTAATTTTTTAAATATATATGATTTACATAAACTTATATTCATAATTTTTCATAATTTAATATGATATTTCAGTTAATTATTTACACCAAATTATAACTTTTAAGTTCATTTTCAATTTTAAATTATTTTGACAATAATATTAAATTGCAAAATGTATTTTGAATAATAAAAATAAATATATATCCACGTAGAAAATCAAAATATCAGCTAATATATATATACTTTCCTAATTCATATTTACATTAACAATTAAATTAATATCACATACGCCTATTATTATGTATCATTACCATTACCTCAGTTTACCACATTGATTCGGGAGCAATTGTTACCTTACTCTAAACACTTGACCGAAGCATTCATTGTCAGACTGGTGGACATATTGAACAAGGGCTCGATGCACTCCACTACCGGCATACAAGGATTCATAGGTATGACTAACATTTATATCATTAAAACATCGATTTCAGTAGTCTTTCAAAATCAAAATACATATGAACATTAATATTTTTATAAAAAGTATATAATATTATATATTTTGTATACTTAAAATTATATTAAATTATAATTAAAGAGTTTAATACTAAAATATAATAATATGGTAGCGGTAGTAGTTAATAAAGTTTATGTGTAGCACTAATAGTATCTTATTATTCTGTATCTATTTAAAATATTGATCTAGTCTAATATTTATACGTGTTGAATGTTTTATAACAGAATTGTAAGATCCAAGCTAATAATATATTCTATATTACATATACTACCATGTATGTGGCAGTCAATCAGATTAACAAAGCACACACTTCATAACAGCAGATGTAGAATCGAGTAGAAAGTTACGGGAACAGTTTTCCAGGTGTTGTTTTGAGACGCTCCTTCAGTTCTCTTTCATCATGAAATCTAATGCCGACCAGGTCTATAGACATTCATTCTACTTTGAACTATAATCATTTGTATTATTTATAATTTTTATTATTTTATAATTATTTATTTTTAATTTCTCACATGTAAGAGTTTATTATTTTATAAATTATATAAATTATATATATATATATATATATATATTATAGCATACTTTATTATAAACAGAATGGAACTATAACAAAATTAGCTATCACGAGCTTCATGAGTAGATGTAAACAAGTAATATCACAGTTTATCAGCGATGAACAATTGTCAGGAGATTGCCCTCTACCAAGGTTATTATCTTTTAGCTTTAATTTCTTTACAGTAACATTATAATATGATAGTATATTTATGTTGTTATCTTATCAAACTAATACATATGTCCTATATTACATTACTTTGTAGCATATTATATATGTTATTTATTCAAATATCATATATATATATATAATAATGTAGCTCTATTAGGAAATTATCTACATTATTTATAAAATAATATTATTTTATTTTACAATTTATTAGGTAAATTATAATTTAAAATGATACATTTTTTTTAGATTTCAAAGAAATTCTAATATAAAATTTTACTATTAAATTAAATCATTGAGTCAATAAATTGTCATATTTAATAACAAATAAATCTAATTAAAATAAACCATTAATAACATAGAAATATAGCTATAGCAATATTAATTACTGTTTATATAATGTTTAGGCTAGGTAACACTTTATAATATAAATAATATTATATCATTGTGATATTATAATTTTCTGACATATCTAGTAAAAATATCTCTAAAATATATACATTGATATATGTCACTAAGAAATCCAATCATAAATAAAATATAATGATTACAAGATTTAAGAAATGCATTTCTAAATAAGATATTTAACATGCTTATTAATATCCTGTTATATTTAATTTTAAAGAATCACTAGTTGAAACCTATCATAAAGTTTAATATTATTATTGAAATAAATATAATATAATAATACTTTAACAATTTTGTATCTTTTAATAATTGGATCTTTTATTAAATAATATAAAATATTAAAAACGATTACATGTTTAAATCTTAATCAACAAATCCTAATCTACTATTATTAACCTATCAATCTTAATCAATCAATGATAAAATATCAATCAAAACTAATCAATAATTATGCATAATTATCTGTTTAGACCGAGATTAACTGAGATGATATTCGTATTGAAAGCGGTGGACATATTGGTTCTTACATTAAAACATGCTCCTAAAAGTAATGGTTTAGTATTATCATCGACTTTATATAAATATGTTTCATTATTCATTTATTAATTATATTAATTATATTATATATAATTATAATTATATTATATTATATTAGTAATTATATAAGTAATATTTGATATGTTAATTTATTTAATCATATATTTTGTAATGATTATAATAATTATATTTATTCGTATGATATGATTTATAATTACATTTAATAATATTTATTTAACCATTGAAGTTCAAATTTAAATGGTAATACATACATTTTAACATGTCACCATATTTCAGTTGACAAAACGATGTGGAAAGATGTGATATCACTGTACCCTCTATTGGTGAATTGTATTAACACATCTTCACAGTCGATTATAAAGCCAATAGGTACACTGCTTCATCAATACGCTGACCTTTTGGCTCCCCCTTAATACTGACTCATTGATTTAGTTATTATATTATTATGATAGATTGTAATATAAGTGAATATGGATGATTTGGTTATTATTATGATTTATTCAAATTATTTTTGAGATTTATATTAATATTGTAAATATTATTTATATTAATATACTATATACATATTAATATATTATTGTTATCATTTGAATATAATTTATTATATTTATTTGAATTATTTTGGTATTGAAATTAATCTATTTATTGTTAAAAATCAATAAATTCTATTTAACAATTAATATATTAAAATATTTATTGATTACCGAATATAAAGTGATAACAAATAATTAATTTGATTATTGGTATTAATCCTAATATGAAATTGAATTTTAACAAATATATCATAAAGAAATATTATTGAATTAGGTCTAATTATAATTTAGTATAATAAATAAATTTTACAATAAAATTAAAATTATTTCTATCAGTGTTTCATCATTATTTTATATTATCATTATTATTACGTGTTACAACTGAAATTATTATATAATTTAATTTATTTTAATCTCTGAATTTATAATCTCTAACTTTATATGAATAATTTTAACTTTTTCTAATAATTTGTCCTAATATGATTTATATCTTAATAATAATATTATATAAGTATATTAGCCTAATATATATTATTATAGTTTATAATCATTTTATATTTAGCTAAATATCTTCAAAAATTATTATTAATATATGAATAAATAATTCTAAATATAATCTATGTGAAATACAATCTAAATATAAATTATCATAATTCTAAATATAAGTTTTATCATGTAAATTATACTTGTTGATTTATCACTATTTATTACGACTAAAATGTATCTATTGTATTACAAATTTATCTGAAAATTAATTTGTATTATAAATTTTTCAATAAATAACTTATCTTGACATACATAATATTATATATATATATATATTTACTCAATTATAATAGATATTTTTCAAATATGAATTTATTAACCGTTGCTTAGAATCATAATAATCATGTATATTTTATATGTTTAAAACATCTATGTGTATCGTTAATATCATGTATATATATATATATATATATATATATATATATATATATATATATATATATATATATATATATATATATATATATATTTATATATATGTATATCTACCTTATAGTGGTAAATATGAATATATCTTATTTTAATAAAAACAATAATATTTATAAATATAACGATATATTCTATTAATTAGTATATTTTTGTAACTTGTTGATTAAATTAATACATTACTTCAATAATAAATTAAGTGTATAATATTAATTAATTTTAAGTGGTAAAATTATTAGTTTAATATAAATAAATTGAACATAAATATTATAAATTTTAAATAAATTATCAAAATGATAATTTTGTATATTACATGAATTCAGATTTATTTTTATATTGTACGTCATAAAAGCATAAATATATAATTACTACTGATAAAGATAGTCTAGCTTCTTAAACATTCTTATACAAAATTGAGTAATCCTACAAGAAGTTATGTTTATAAAAACTCTACATTATCCCATATATTTGGAATGTACTCCCTTCATCTATAAGATCCATTCAATCTCCCACATTCTTCAATATCCATCTCAAGTCATATCTATTATCTATCTTATTTCATTATATTATTATTATCTTTTATATTTCGTTTTTATTACTTCCATTTTGTTCCGTTAGTTTTTGTGGTAGTTGAATTTTATTTTTATTATTTATTTTACATGCACTTACAAGGAGTGTCATCATTTGTAACGGTGCCTAATAAACCTAATTTTATCATTTTCTATTTTAAATATTAATAACCGATAGATTTTATTGTAAATATTCGCAAAAGTATTAACATAGATAGAGGAAACAACTTTAAAATTATAATAAAGATTTTCCAAAGCAAAGATAAAAAACTCCCTTTCTATACAACGTAATTAATATTCACGATTCCCGCTACTAGCAGTATATTTTATTTCATATATATATATTTAGTGTTGCATATTAATTCATAATTTTAATTATCGATCTATTACAATTCTATTTCTAGCATTCATACTGAACCATATATTTATAAAAAAACTATGTACTGAACAGACATTTAATTTCTATTGTCTACTTCTCTATAGAAATTTTCATAATATACTATTATTAGATTTTGTGCTTTCTGATTATATCACTATATACACACCGTTTGTGTATTACATACATATGCATAGTCTACTACTACTACAGTTCAGTGTGCTCATTTAACATGTAATCAAATCAATTATGCTAGCACATTACTACATTAACTGGCCATACTATTTTGCATCCTATATATGCCTTTGTTTTCCATACATACACTGTGTATGTTGATGTATTGGAACACAACTATGCTATGTAGGATAAACATCCCATATCTGGTCTGAGCTAGTTATAGGTGTTTACATATAAACTGTCTCACTATTACGATAAGTCAAATAACTATAACTTATACAGTTATACGAATACGTATCATTATCTAAATAATGAGTTGCTCTCATCGTAAATAGATTATTAATAAACAGAGTCTGGAATATTCTATGAGTCCGTCCGTCATCCATATATCATGACACAATATCTAAACTATAAAGGACTGTAACTGATCTGTACCATTATTGACATGTATACGACATTGAATGAAAGTTATCTAGTAGGTAATCATCTAGCTCTCTCATCCTACTCTTCGACAGCCATTCCTTCCTTTTCTGATATTCTTGCATCCTCTCTGGCTAATTAATCTAACCAACCTAAAATCCTACAAGCTGTACCACACTCTGCATCATCTTCACCCCCTTTTAATTCCATAACATCCAATTCCATTACTATCGAGCATATATATATATATACAGTAAAACCTCTCTATAAGAAACCTCTTTATAAGAAAAACCTCTTTATAAGAAAATTGTTCACCCATTTGGTTGGAATTCAACCTTTTCCACATTAAAAAACCTCTTTATAAGAAAATCTTATTAGCAAAATATAAGAAAAACCTCTTTATAAGAAACTTATTGTATACAAAATAATTATATATAAATAGAAGTATTGTATATTGATAAAAATTATAGAAATTAATTATTATATAAGATATTTTTTTTTCTTACAAATATTATATTACATACATAGCTCGAAATGAATTAAAATTAATTAATAATTGTTATTGTATATCCATACATTTATTAAAATTAATTAATAAATGTTATTTTTATCCTTGAATTTATTAAAATTAATTAATAAATGTTATTGTATATCCATAAATGTATTAAAATTAATTAATAAATGTTATTATATCCTTAAATGTATAAATATATAATTACTACTGATAAAGATAGTCTAGCTTCTTAAACATTCTTATACAAAATTGAGTAATCCTACAAGAAGTTATGTTTATAAAAACTCTACATTATCCCATATATTTGGAATGTACTCCCTTCATCTATAAGATCCATTCAATCTCCCACATTCTTCAATATCCATCTCAAGTCATATCTATTATCTATCTTATTTCATTATATTATTATTATCTTTTATATTTCGTTTTTATTACTTCCATTTTGTTCCGTTAGTTTTTGTGGTAGTTGAATTTTATTTTTATTATTTATTTTACATGCACTTACAAGGAGTGTCACTTTTATATTATACAATTAATTGTTAAATAATAGATTATTATAATATTCATTATATTATATTAATCAATGATGAATTATTGATGATTCATAATTTATAATTTCCAATGTAAATCTAATACAATTTCATTATGTATTAACATGTCTAAGCGCAAACAATACAGTATACATTTAAAACGTATACAAAATAAATATACTATATATATATAACCTATAGGTTATATCCTCTCTGGGGTTATATAATGCATTTTCAATTATAAATAAATTCTTAAAATCATTGGAAAAGTAAAAACCTCTTTATAAGAAAACCTCTCTATAAGAAAAAAAGTACTGACAAAAAATAGTTTCTTATAGAGAGGTTTTACTGTATATCATATGATCACACATTAATCTCTAATAGAAATCATAATTATCATAAAATCACTGTTTATTTCCTTAGATATTGATCCTATACTATACTACCCACCATATATTCCAATCATTGTGCCACTATTATACATACTTTTCCATATATCGGTGATACTATATCATCCTCAGCATTACTCGTCCCTGATTACGTGTACTCGTAATCATTCATTAGATACATCTAGATAATCTCATTATGTAGAATGGTGTGAATACTTTACTTTATTATGCATATAAATCTAAACCAATTGTTGATACAAATTAATGATTAATAAAATTAATGATTATGAATTGAGAATAACTATGACTAATAATGATTAATTACTACAATTTATTTGAAATGTGATAAATTACGATATCTAATTCTGATTTCTCCTACTGATCCATATCTGTTAAATATTATCTCATTTCCAAAAACATGAATATATACAACCTATACATATTATACCACAATCTCTACCAAAACAATATCTATCATACTATTTAACGCCATACCAGTACAGAATAAATTAACATATATTCTACAACTTATCTGACAATGACTTTGAAATACTTTCTATAACTTATACATGGCTTATTGACATTGACCTTGAATCATTGAACCTACTTACTACTGAAAAATATAACCTGTCACTTCATTATAGACTCAATAATAGAAGGGGACGGTGTCATCACTATTTTATTTAACAATTATATTAAATTTCATTCCATCTTCAATTTAGTCTTTTACTTCCTGTGAAGTTTTGTTATTTCACTCCCTTTCCCCGAGTTAATGGAATTTTTCTTGTCCACTATAAACAAATGTATGACCCTCGTCTGTGATTATTTCACCAGAGTTTCTCCATACTGTGTCTCAGCGAGTCCAATAACATCCCATATATAGCGATCTAGCTCTCTCGTTAGTTCATGAATTTGTCCTACTCCATTAAGTGTACGAACATTCCATGTTCCAATCGTTTTAATATTCGTTGGTAGTTTTATTCTTCTTTTATTAATTGTCGTTGTTGTTGTTGTTGTTGGCGGCAGGATGGTGTCACATGGACCAAAGTCCATGTGCGAACGCCAGAACAGCCCTTGGGTTTGAAACCAAGACTGATAGATGGGGTGCCGTCCCCCCAAACACACGAATACGTTTCACGGCCATCGCCGGGCACTCCTGAATCCAGTGCTCGAGTGTTTCAGGATCCGCTTCGCAATAAGGGCAGGTTGGCGAGGAGTTTGCGTCCACGACGCTTCTGTAGGCTGCAAGTTTGCGGCAGTGACCGCTGCGGAGCTGTGCAATGAGAACAGCATCGGGTCTGGAAAGAGGGTCAGAGTTGCGGGGTCCGTCGAAGACAGCTTTTGTCCTTAGGTGGCTGGTGGGCGGGTCGACGATTTCGCGCTTGATGAGCGCCTTGGCCAATTGGAAGGAGATCCCACCGAGGTCAGGCAAGGACACATCTGTCGAGATCACCGACTCCCCTGCTGCTTAGTCGGCCCATTCATTGCCCACTAGCCCGCAGTGACCTGGTACCAATTGTCGTTGTCGTTCATTGTGTTGTTAATATATTATTCAATCCAGTAGCTAATTTAACCCACCCATCCTGGAAATTGGAATGCGCGGGCGTTGTTATTCCGAGGCTCGACCGAACAGGCATTGAAGGTGTTATATTTGTGTTTGAAATGTGTTCTTACTGTAGGTATTAATAGTCTGATGGTGCCTGTCTCCTCTCCACACTCCACGTATCAGCCGAATCTACTGCTACGGTAGATCGACTATACGCTGTTCACTTGACCGTTGAGATATTAAATCTTCATCCGCTGTTGACTGTTGGTTAATTAGTAACTCTTCCGCTCGATTACAGTGTATATACCTATAGGTGTTATCCCATAATCAGTCTGGGGTCGATGGCTCAGTGGGACAACCAAAAGCTAGTAAACCAGAGGTCCCGGGTTCGACTCCAGGCAGTTCTTGATTTTCTCTTGTGTTTATAAAGAACTTAATAAATGATAAATCAAAACACAAGAAAAAAAATGTTACTATTTGTATTGTATTGTCCGGGGCCTCTCACAGTTATTTATAACATGTACAAGTCTATGACTTCTTGAGGGGTCCATTTGTATCCGCTATTTGTATTGTATTCAATATATTTAAGAGATTTCAATAAATAAATATTTGTATTAACTAGTGTTGCAATCAGACTTCATACTGATACATTTGGTTTTTGGACTCGGATCGATACCTGTTTTAAATAAAAAAAAATTCGGACTGACACTGATACACCTACAATTTTGTAAGAATCGGACTAATACACTAAAAGTATTAGTAAGAATCGGACTGATACTATTTTCATGTGATATAAATGTGAGCTAACAAAATTAGTTCTAAAACACATAAAATCAAATGATAAAAAAAAATATTTAAAATTAAATTTAGCGGAAGTTTTTAATGGAAATCTAGTTAACTTAGTGTTTACTTAGGAACTTAGGAACAACATTTTTAACTATATTAAATATAATTTTAAATAACTTTGTTTAATTAATTTAAGATAAATAGTGATTGTATATAAATAATGTATGAGCATAATTGATTTCCACTATACTATATTATATTATATTTTAAAATATTTGTAAAATATTTTTCGAAATTTTGTAAAATATATTTTAAATATTTGTTATATTTTTTAAATATTTTTGATATTTAAAAAAAAAATATATTTTGTAATATTTTTTTATATTTTTTTATTATTTTTATATTTTACCTATAATTTTTGAAATATTATTTTAATATATAATATATAAATATTATATTTTTTATGTTATTTTTAGAATTTTTTTTAAAATATATATTGTAATATATTGACATATTTTTTCTATTTTTAAATTATTTTTCCACTATATTGAAATATAAAAAAAATATTTGTCTACATTTGTTTGTATTTTAGCAAATATTTATTTTATTTTATTGTAAGAATCAGGAATAGCTATACTTAATAAATAATAGATAGGTAAACAATCAAAAACTGAGCAATGCGGGGTTGGGTACGACTAGTATTTACTATTTTAAGATTTCGAAATGAATAATTTTATTATTTGAAACCTTCGAAATGAATAATTTTACTATTTGAAACCTTCGGAATGAATAATTTTACTATTTGAAAACTTCAAATACTTAATTTAACAAAAATAATACTATTTGAAACCTTTGAAGTGTATATAATTACTATTCGAAAACTTCGAATGAGTGATAAATCTGAAAATTTCCAACACTAGTACTGATACAATACTGATACTTTGATTTTTTGAATTGAACGATACTGATACATATAAATGAGGGTCCAGTTGCAACACTAGTATTAACTTGCTGAAGTGGTTTCCAGTCACTTTTTAAAAACCCAAACAGGACTAAACCCAAACCCAACAATCGGCGGCGGTATTGTCTATCTGTTTCAGACGAAGATAGTAGACGTGGGTAGTTTTGTCCGGTTACCCGATATTAGCGAAAACACATTTAACGTATATATGTAACTTAATGTGGTGTATTAAAAACCACACGTATTATATAATTAGTAGGACAAAGTTGAATAACTACAAAGTTGAATAACTAGCACAAATAATGAAGGTAAGCAATTTACAATTGGCAATCGTGGTCATACAATTTAAAATAATTGTAACTGAACATTTAAATGTAAGCTGATACACTTTATCCCCTAAGGTGGACAATTTATATAATTATTGTAATTATAAAGACAGAACAACTAATTTTACACCTATATTAGAATAGCTGATACTAGTTTCTACTTGAAATTACCAATTTAAGTATTGAATTACTATTAATATTATATTTTAAATATACTAATTAACTAGATATTATATATTATTATTAATAATTATAATTAATAATATAATGATATTAATGAAACAACAATGATATAGCATAGGTATACCTACATATCGATTGATTATACAAACCACAATCATATGATTGATATAAATATACTGATATCAGTATACAATCATAATATAATATTCATATAATAGAAATACTCATTAGTACGAAAGTGGAATATATTAAAGATGATCTTCAGTAAATAAACAGAATTAGCCGACCGACTATTATAATGGTATCATAGACATCTAAGGGGATTCGCCATAGAGCTAGAGATAGAGCTTTCTCTCTAGCTCAATGAACAAGCCCCTATACATATATATATCATTTTTAGATGGTAGGATGAGTCATCCAGGGGATGAGTATATGATATGTGAAGATCATGTGATGGCTTATAGGGAATACTCGGGAATAGTAATTTAATATATTCAAGCATATATAACTGCTGTCACCTGTATATGTCATCTTTACAGCTGCTTTAAGAATAACAGATATTGCATAACATATTGATATACAATAGATGTCATAGTATATATTTGATATACACACATATACACAGATACACACGCACATACATAGTCACTCACACAAACATACGCACACACACACACACACACACACACACACACACACATATATATATATATAGTATACTCCTTATAATTTATAATAATATATTCTTATATGACATCCCGTCCATAACAATATAGCTCAAATTACGCTATCATGTTACTGGTATTTTAAATATGTGTGTATTCTATATACATACGTATACATATATATATATATATTTATATATATATATATATATATATATATATATATATATATATATAGTAACTGCCTGTGTGGCTCAGTGGCTAAGGCGTTAGACACACAAACAGTAGGATACGGTTTCGAGCCTCGTCCGGACCATTAATTAATTTTATAAAATGGGTCTTAAAATATTATTTAGAAGTGATCTTGTATAATTGTGTATACACAAATGATCGGCTCTCGTTAAAACCATGGATGCCTTAACATGAGAGCGGCTTCGAAGGGATATTAGAGCCATATATGGTTACAAGTGAAAACTTCATCTAAGTTCCTGGATGGGATGAAAGTACTACCAAATAAAAATAACAAATAACAAAAATAACAAATATATATATATATATATATTTAAAACTAATTGCAAGTTTAATGATATGTTATATGTTAGATATGCATACATGTTAACATGATAATACATGCAGTCTGGTCCAGAGGACATATATGTTAGTTGTAGATGTATCGTTACAAATATATCGGTGACCAACAGTACTAGGTAACTATTAAATCTATGTTACACTTACACTAGCACTATATATAGGAGGAAAGTCTCCGATTACCGACCCCCTCCTAATACCGATCCCTCTCGTATCTCAGTAACTATAAGAGATATCAACAAATTATATATACATGAACTGTTAGCAATTTAATGATAAGTATGAATAAGTATATTGTTTTACAAAATATTCAATCCTAAAATTGTTATTTGATAAAATGTAATATTCTGTTTTTACTTTTTAAATATTTAAATAATAACTTTTTTTAAACCATTGTAAATCATTGTAATTACTGCGCATAATATTGTAGATCAATAAAATGTTTATAAATATTATAAAAATAATTCAATTTGAATAACTATTAACCAAAATATCTTAATTATAGCAACCCATATGATTTGCCTAATACCGACCCACTAAATTACCCTAATACCGACCCCATGTGATTTATAATATCCAATCAAAATAGATCAGTAGTACTTTAAAATATGTCATAAGTTAACTTATTGTTTGAAACTTATCAAACAATTGTTTGTGTATCATTGATATAGATTAAGGATTCATGATTCCCTTCGATTATATACATACTGATTAAAAACTAAATATTAAATAATAATATACACTATTTTAATATAATTACTATAAAGTTTAAATTTATATTTAATATTACTATTAAAACATAAATTAAATAAAAAATAATTGCGTGCATGTTATAATTAATTATATTTATGAATATCTACTATGTTGATTGGATATTATAATACTACAATTATGTATACCACGATTATGTTAGGGGGTCGGTAATAGGGGAAGGGGGTCGGTATTAGGAAAAGGTATCCGATTACCGACCCCCCTGTTTATTCTTGTAAATATAATTATATCAAAAATTTAAAATAGCCACATTATTAATTGCCATAATATTACCCTAATTACAAAATTTAAAATAAATATATTTAATATTGAATAAGTTATTACAAATAATCATTTAGGGGTAGGTAATCGGAGACTTTCCCCTATAGCTCACTATAGTGAGCTAGCACCGTGTATACCTTTAAGTGCATTTGTGAAATATCGGCTGCATTGTGTTCAGTACTTGCACTTTAAAGTGCAATAGTGCTGACGCTATAGCAGCACTATATAGTGTGCAGCCACACTGGTACCAACACCGGTAACACAGTGTGTACTCAACTTAGTGTGATATACAAAGGTATCCGTATGGGATACCCTTGTACACCCTTGTACACCATGGTTTATAATGTATAAAAATGTGTTTATGTATTACTATAGTATACTATAGTACTATATATAGTATACATAATAGTATACATAATAATATACATAATATTATACATAATAGTATACATAATAGTATACATAATAGTATACATAATAGTACACATAATAGTTTACATAATAGTTTATATTCCCTATAGTTCAGCACAACAATTCATATATACAAACTAGAACAATACAATAAACTTAATGATGAATGGGGTCCGGTCGGATAATAATAAATAAACATTATACCATGATAGCAGAGGAGGGGTAGGTGTTGTGGTGGGAAATAGAGGAGGAATAGGCTGTAGGCTATATATTATGGGACATGAGGGAGAACTGTACATATATGTGGGTTAGTAGAGCTGAAGGCACTTGTTATGTATTTAATATATTGTTAATAATATTGTACATTGTGATTGCACGGCGTGCAATGCACAGTATACGATATGTAATATATATATATATATATATATATATATATATATATATATATATATAATATAGGACATACATTGCAGGACACACCTACTAATAATTGTAGATTATACAATTTGTAATCTACATTATACAATGTACATTATAATCTATATATAGAATACACTTAATAATGTATAATGAATAGTATACATTTAATATTAATTTTACATTGTTTACAATGAATAAGGTATACCTTATTCATTGTACACTGTTAATTGTATACTATTTATTTTACAGTGTATAAAATGTCCAGTTCACGATAAACGTTATCATCTATTATATTCAATGGGAGTGACTATTTCTATATAACCCCTCCTTAATTTACCCAAGGTGATCTCCCATCAGATATATATCCGCCTATTCCTCCTTTATTTTACACCACAATACCTATCCATCCTCTGCTATCATGGTATATTATTTATTTATTATTATCCGACCGGACCATAGAGTGACTCACTGTAATGTCTATGGACCGGACCCTATCCATCATTAAGTTTATTGTATTGTTATCGTTTGTATATGTGAACTGTTGTGCGCCACTATAGTGAATAATAGTCACTGGATATACAGCTACAACTGGTACACGAATATATAATAGGGGTGGCATATACGAGATGGGTGGCATATACGAGAGGGGTGTCATATACGAGAGGGGTGGCATATACGAGAGGGGTGGCATTTACGAGAGGGGTGGCAACGATAGACAAGCGGGATAGTCCACATTGTATACCACCAATCTATTATATGTATTAGGGCTTTCTTCGGAAATTAGTCAAGGGAGCTGGCAATTCATTACTAAATTTAAACATAAATATAAAGGAAATAAATGTTGTAAGCTTGTTACCTGCTAATACATATTAAAATACTATAACATATCTTGAATACTTATATACACCATTATCTGTAACAACATGTATCTATCTATATTACATCATGTATCTACCTCTATTACATCATGTATCTATCTATAATACATCATGTATCTATCTCTATGACATCATGTATCAGTCTCTATTACATCATGTATCAGTCTCTATTACATCATGTATCTATCTCTATGACATCATGTATCTATCTCTATTACATCATGTATCTATCTCTATTACATCATGTATCTATCTCTATTACATCATGTATCTATCTCTATGACATCATGTATCTATCTATAATACATCATGTATCTATCTCTATGACATCATGTATCAGTCTCTATTACATCATGTATCAGTCTCTATTACATCATGTATCTATCTCTATGACATCATGTATCTATCTCTATTACATCATGTATCTATCTCTATTACATCATGTATCTATCTCTATGACAGCATGTATCTATCTCTATTACATCATGTATCTATCTCTATGACAGCATGTATATATCTCTATTACATCATGTATCTATCTCTATTACATCATGTATCTATCTCTATGAAATCATGTATCTATCTCTATGACATCATGTATCTATCTCTATTACATCATGTATCTATCTATAATACATCATGTATCTATCTCTATGACATCATGTATCAGTCTCTATTACATCATGTATCAGTCTCTATTACATCATGTATCTATCTCTATGACATCATGTATCTATCTCTATTACATCATGTATCTATCTCTATTACATCATGTATCTATCTCTATGACAGCATGTATCTATCTCTATTACATCATGTATCTATCTCTATGACAGCATGTATATATCTCTATTACATCATGTATCAGTCTCTATTACATCATGTATCAGTCTCTATTACATCATGTATCTATATCTATGACATCATGTATCTATCTCTATTACATCATGTATCTATCTCTATTACATCATGTATCTATCTCTATGACATCATGTATCTATCTATAATACATCATGTATCTATCTCTATGACATCATGTATCAGTCTCTATTACATCATGTATCAGTCTCTATTACATCATGTATCTATCTCTATGACATCATGTATCTATCTCTATTACATCATGTATCTATCTCTATTACATCATGTATCTATCTCTATGACAGCATGTATCTATCTCTATTACATCATGTATCTATCTCTATGACAGCATGTATATATCTCTATTACATCATGTATCTATCTCTATTACATCATGTATCTATCTCTATGAAATCATGTATCTATCTCTATTACATCATGTATCTATCTCTATGACATCATGTATCTATCTATAATACATCATGTATCTATCTCTATGACATCATGTATCAGTCTCATTACATCATGTATCAGTCTCTATTACATCATGTATCTATCTCTATTTATTTATTTATTTATTTATTTGTTTAAAGACTTCATAAATGAAAATCATTTTTAGACGTCATAACAATAATAATAATAATAATAATAATAATATAATAATATAACATATAAACGAAGATAACAGTAATCGCAAAATATATATTCATTTCACTAAATAATGTTTAAAGAGTCTACTTTTGAATTGAGATCGAGAAGTTGTCGTACGAATAATATTCGGAAGTAAATTCCATAGAGTTGGTACCGCAACAGAAAAAGCAGAGTTACCAAAATGAATTTGAGGATGAATTTGTATGAGGCAAAACAAGTTTCATTGCATGGCAATCCCGTCTTGGTCTGCTACTGGTAGCAATTGATAATAATTCAGCCAGATACTTAGGTTCACCCGTGTAGATAGCTTTATGAGCTAAACATAACAATTTTAGTTTACAAATATCACGATATCTGAGCCAACCAAGGGTTAACATAATATGTGATATAGATATATAGTTACTACCCGTATTAGTATTTATATTATTTTTAATTTTATATAAAACACGAACAGCTCTCCTTTGATTTTTTTCGAATTTTATCATAATATTATCAGGGACAAAAACAAAAAGTGAATTGCAGTAGTCGAATCTACTAAAAACCAATGAATATATAAGTGATTTAGTGATATCAAAGGAGAGCTTAGCACGAGCCTTATGTATATTATATAAATAATAATTAGCAGTACGAATAACATTAAGGATGTGACTGTCATATTTCATAATAGAGTCAATTGTTATACCGAGTGTTGTGATTTTATTAGATAAAGGCAGCGTGGCAAGAAAACTATCAGTTATTTTAACAATTGAAGGTATTTTAGAGAATAAAATAGTATCAGTTTTTGATACATTTAAGGATAATGAATTACTAGTGAACCAATTTTGTATATCAGTAATAGAGTGTTTAATGTTGTATTGGATTATAGCGTGATCAGTAGATTGAGGAAAGGAAGTATAAAGCTGTAAATCATCAGCATATAGATGATAGTGAATGTAAGGATATTTTTTAAAAATAGAAGAAACAGGTAATATATAAATCAAGAAAAGTATTGGGCCTAGAACAGATCCTTGAGGAACACCATGAGTGTGCATAAATAATTTTGAAAAATTGTCATTAATCTTAATTGATGAAAAACGAGATGTTACAAAAGACATTAACCAATTGTGCACCTGTCCATGAATACCTATCTCTTTAAGCCGACATGATAAAATTGTATGATCCAGAGTGTCAAAAGCACTAGATAGATCAAGTAATACTAAGTAGCATGGCATTTTTTTGTCTAGCGACAGTATTATATCATTACAAATCAAATTAAGCGCTGTTTCCGTTCCACGATTAGGAAGATAAGCACTTTGTAAAGGATCAGCTATCGAATTAGAAGTTATATAATGAACTAATTGTTTACTTACAATGCGCTCAAGAGTTTTAGAAAGGGATGATAGTTGAGAAATTGGACGATAATTAGATAGAATAGAGGAATCAAGAGTAGACTTCTTAATAATTGGAGTAATATATGCTTGTTTCATACTTGGATGAACAACTGAGGAGATAAGCGATGAGCGAAATATATTAGTAATAGGAATTATCAAGTATGAAATAGAAGAACGTAGTAATGTAAGAGGAATAGGATCTAGAGGGGATGGAGATTTAATGGACATAATTAATGTTTGGATTTCAAGAGGATTAGGAAACGAAAAGCAGGACCAGTGAAATGATGAAAAATGTTTACATAAAGATGGTTGGCAATTATTACTCATAGGAGGTAGATTATTTATGATACTTTTTGTTTTTTGTATGAAAAAACTAGAAAATGATGAGCAAAGTACATTTTCGGGTAAATCTGGAAGTTTTTTAATTTTATTCTTGCCAATTAGAGAAAAAGCTAGTTTAAAAGACTGTTTAGAGTTGATTCCAAAATCACGAAATTTATTAATAAAAAATAAAGATTTTACATTAGATAATTTCCTACGATAAATGTTACGATACATTTTAAAGGACTGTAAATCATTCAGTGATTTCGATCGAGAAAACTTCAATTGATATGATCGTAATTTCCTTTTAAGAGTTGATAATTCAGAGCCAAACCATGACTGATGAAATATCTTTTTTGTTTTAGAAATTTTAACAGAGGCATGGAAGTCAAGGGATAACTTGAGTGAAGTATTGAGGTCATCAAAACTTCAATTGATATGATCGTAATTTCCTTTTAAGAGTTGATAATTCAGAGCCAAACCATGACTGATGAAATATCTTTTTTGTTTTAGAAATTTTAACAGGGGCATGGAAGTCAAGGGATAACTTGAGTGAAGTATTGAGGTCATCGAATGAAGGTTCGATATATAGTGAGTGTGATGTGAGATAATTTAGCCGAATAAAAGTAGATTTCATGAATTCTTTAATATTAATGCTAGATATATTTCTATAATTTCTGATAAAAGATTGATCCAAGGGAACCGGGAAAGATAAAGTGAAATTAATGGCAAAATGGTCAGATATAAGTAGACTTTGATTAGTACTAGAGATTAAAGAAGAATCAGAAGGGGAGATAATTACATCGATAGTATTACCACTAGTGTGAGTGGGAAAAGTAATATGCTGATGCATAGAATTACTAAATAAAAGGTCATTAAACGAATTAGATTGATAAGATGTTTTATTTAATTGAATATTAATATCACCAAGAATGATACAATTGCTGATTGAGATTGAATCAAAAATAATTGAAATTTCAGATAAAAAAGTAACAAAAGATGAAGATGGAGGACGATATATGAGAATAATGTCAATAAAACTAGATGTGTTAAGAAGACGATATGAGATAGCTTCACAAGATGTAAAGTTAGGTAAGATATTATTTTTAATATTAAAATGAGAATTGTAAATTATTGCAATACCACCACCCCGCGAAGTGCCTCTATTGTGGCAGATCATATTATAGCCATTAGGAACAACAAAAGCAGGAATAGTTGAGTCATTATCTGTAAGCCATGTTTCAGTTATAGCGACAATATCACATTTAGAGTCAATAATAAATTGGTTAATAAAATCACTTTTATTTCTGATGGATCTAGCATTGAATAAAGTACAATAAATATTTCTGTTATTACTATTATCATTAACCTTAAGATTCGATAGTCATAAATTGTCATTATTACTATTATCACTATTGTCATTATTATCACTATTATCACTATTGTCACTAATATTACTCTGTAACCCCTTACAATATTCATCAAAAGATTTACTCCAGATGGAAAGCAATTTTTCATCTGGTATAAATGGCTTGCATTTCCAGTCAATGCGACTAGTAGATGATTCACTAGATTGAATAATAGGACGAAGTTGATAAGTGCTAGATGATTTATTAAAAACACATCTAAGATCTGTTAGAGAAGATTTTGATGCATGGAAGTAGATACGCTTTAGTTTTAGAAGCGAAGCATCAATATATGGGCGAATGTAGAGTGATTCATAGTTAGACGAGAGAAGCTTACTATTTGAATTAATAAGTGAGTCTGATATACAAGGCGAGGAAAGGGTGATATTTGCAAAATGCGAACGAAAAGAGAAATTAGTAATAGAATTAGGATCAATATTTAAATAGTTAAATAATGATTTAATGTATGAAATATTTCTATTAACGGGTTTTATATGTTCAATGACAATGAATGAGGTAGAATTGGATGATTGGTTTATCAAGGATGATGGAGAAGATACATGTGGCATGGATGATGACGATGATTTTGGTAGACTAGATTTAACAATATCAGAAAAGGATTTAATAGTAGATTTAATAATAGTATCTGGGAGGGATGATATAGCATTAGATAGTAAATCAACACTTGGGAGATTAGTGGTGAGCTCAGATATCTTATCACTAAGTAAGTTAAATTGACTTTTAAGAGAATTAAGCTCTACAATAATCTTTGAGTTAACACTGGCTGAATTATTATCAATAATGACAGAATTGTTACATAAATGCTTGCAATTCTTGCATACAAATTTAATATAAGAAGAATTAAATAATGACAAGCCATATTTCGATGGGTTAGTTCCGTTCCATACTATCGATGTAACTCCATACGATCGTAGACATTCAAAATGAAGGTCAGTTGAGCAATAGCCACAGGAAATAGATGTACCGGTGCTCGAAGGCTTGTCACACTGCATGCATAGCTTTTTATCCATCTTAGGCGAACTTCCTATAGACAATAGAACACAGCAGTCTATGTATGTAGCGAAAAGGTAGCTAACCTTGTACCGAAGGTAGGTAGATCCGACTACCTATAGAGCAGACACCCAAGGGAGATCCTCGGGAGACAATCACAGTCGGGATGTAATTGTAATATCAAGTGCATATAACTTCATGTATAGCGAAATAGTAATGCATAGACACTGTGTATATAATACACAGGCAAACGAAATTCAATAGAAATGCAATTCAATAGATATTGATTCTATAGAAATTAGTCAATTGAAGAAACACGTCTTTACTGTACGAGAAATAAAACACGAATGAATATCTATGACATCATGTATCTATATCTATTACATCATGTATCTATCTCTATGACATCATGTATCAGTCTCTATTACATCATGTATCAGTCTCTATTACATCATGTATCTATCTCTATGACATCATGTATCTATCTCTATTACATCATGTATCAGTCTCTATTACATCATGTATCTATCTCTATTACATCATGTATCTATATCTATGACATCATGTATATATCTCTATTACATCATGTATCTATCTCTATTACATCATGTATCTATCTCTATTACATCATGTTCCACCTCTATTACATCATGTATCTATCTCTATTACATCATGTATCAATCTTTATTACATCATGTATCTATCTCTATTACATCATGTATCTATCTCTATGACATCATGTATATATCTCTATTACATCATGTATCTATCTCTATTACATCATGTATCTATCTCTATTACATCATGTTCCACCTCTATTACATCATGTATATATCTCTATTACATCATGTATCAATCTTTATTACATCATGTATCTATCTCTATGACATCATGTATCTATCTCTATTACATCATGTATCTATCTCTATTACATCATGTATATATATATCTATTACATCATGTATCTATCTCTATTACATCATGTATCTATCTCTATTACATCATGTATCTATTTCTATTACATCATGTATCTATCTCTATTACATCATGTATCTATTTCTATTACATCATGTATCTATCTCTATTACATCATGTATCTATCTCTATGACAGCATGTATCTATCTCTATTACATCATGTATATATCTCTATGACATCATGTATCTATCTCTATGACATCATGTATATATCTCTATGACATCATGTATCTATCTCTATGACATCATGTATCTATCTCTATGACATCATGTATCTATCTCTATGACATCATGTATCTATTTCTATTACATCATGTATCTATCTCTATTACATCATGTATCTATCTCTATTACATCATGTATCTATCTCTATGACATCATGTATATATCTCTATTACATCATGTATCTATCTCTATTACATCATGTATCTATCTCTATTACATCATGTTCCACCTCTATTACATCATGTATATATCTCTATTACATCATGTATCTATCTCTATTACATCATGTATCTATCTCTATTACATCATGTATTAGTCTCTATGACATCATGTATCTATATCTATTACATCATGTATCTATCTCTATGACATCATGTATATATCTCTATTACATCATGTATCTATCTCTATTACATCATGTATCTATCTCTATTACATCATGTTCCACCTCTATTACATCATGTATATATCTCTATTACATCATGTATCTATCTCTATTACATCATGTATCTATCTCTATTACATCATGTATCTATCTCTATTACATCATGTATCTATCTCTATGACATCATGTATATATCTCTATTACATCATGTATCTATCTCTATTACATCATGTATCTATCTCTATTACATCATGTATTAGTCTCTATGACATCATGTATCTATCTCTATTACATCATGTATCTATCTATATGACATCATGTATATATCTCTATTACATCATGTATCTATCTCTATTACATCATGTATCTATCTCTATTACATCATGTATCTATCTCTATTACATCATGTATCTATCTCTATTACATCATGTTCCACCTCTATTACATCATGTATATATCTCTATTACATCATGTATCTATCTCTATTACATCATGTATCTATCTCTATTACATCATGTATTAGTCTCTATGACATCATGTATCTATCTCTATGACATCATGTATCTATTTCTATTACATCATGTATCTATCTCTATTACATCATGTATCTATCTCTATTACATCATGTATCTATCTCTATGACATCATGTATATATCTCTATTACATCATGTATCTATCTCTATTACATCATGTATCTATCTCTATTACATCATGTTCCACCTCTATTACATCATGTATATATCTCTATTACATCATGTATCTATCTCTATTACATCATGTATCTATCTCTATTACATCATGTATTAGTCTCTATGACATCATGTATCTATCTCTATTACATCATGTATCTATCTCTATGACATCATGTATATATCTCTATTACATCATGTATCTATCTCTATTACATCATGTATCTATCTCTATTACATCATGTTCCACCTCTATTACATCATGTATATATCTCTATTACATCATGTATTTATCTCTATTACATCATGTATATATCTCTATTACATCATGTATCTATCTCTATTACATCATGTATCTATCTCTATTACATCATGTATTAGTCTCTATGACATCATGTATATATCTCTATTACATCATGTATCTATCTCTATTACATCATGTATATATATCTATTACATCATGTATCTATCTCTATTACATCATGTATCTATCTCTATTACATCATGTATTAGTCTCTATGACATCATGTATATATCTCTATTACATCATGTATCTATCTCTATTACATCATGTATCTATCTCTATTACATCATGTATTAGTCTCTATGACATCATGTATCTATCTCTATTACATCATGTATCTATCTCTATGACATCATGTATATATCTCTATTACATCATGTATCTATCTCTATTACATCATGTATCTATCTCTATTACATCATGTTCCACCTCTATTACATCATGTATATATCTCTATTACATCATGTATTTATCTCTATTACATCATGTATCTATCTCTATTACATCATGTATTAGTCTCTATGACATCATGTATATATCTCTATTACATCATGTATCTATCTCTATTACATCATGTATCTATCTCTATTACATCATGTATTAGTCTCTATGACATCATGTATCTATCTCTATTACATCATGTATCTATCTCTATGACATCATGTATCTATTTCTATTACATCATGTATCTATCTCTATTACATCATGTATCTATCTCTATTACATCATGTTCCACCTCTATTACATCATGTATCTATCTCTATTACATCATGTATCTATCTCTATTACATCATGTATCTATCTCTATTACATCATGTATCTATATCTATTACATCATGTATCTATCTCTATTACATCATGTTCCACCTCTATTACATCATGTATCTATCTCTATTACATCATGTATCTATCTCTATTACATCATGTATCTATCTCTATTACATCATGTATCTATCTCTATGACATCATGTATCTATCTCTATTACATCATGTTTTTATCTCTATTACATCATGTATCTATCTCTATTACATCATGTATCTATCTCTATTACATCATGTATCTATCTCTATGACATCATGTATCAGTCTCTATGACATCATATATCAATCTCTATTACATCATGTATCCTTCATATACTAATGTATATACTATAGTACTTTGGACTACTTTCATATGTGTATACACAATGTACACATTGAATTCCATACATATTTAAAATACCAGTAACACGATATTATAATAATGACACAATGTACAATGTGTACAATGTGTACAATGTGTTCAATGTGTACAGTGTGTTCAATGTGTACAATATACATTATATACTATTTATATTACCATATTATAATACACATATAATATACATTTAACACTTAACATCTATGTATATCATATACACAGTATAGATAGTATTCTATACTACTGGATGGTAATGTATTTATTCATACATGTTATATATATATATATATATATACATGTTTATATAGATAACAAACTATGTTCTCGAAAAGTGTTTATCATGTGTATTTATGTGTGTATATATACAGGGAATGTGTATATAATATATAATAGGAAAACTGAATATCATATAAGCATACTAATATTTATGACGTTTATGTTATATTTTACAATTACATAGGACGTATATATTTGTAATATTTTTAATTTTTAACATTTATATAGTATAATCTCTATCTGTATAATATAACTTATTATATATTATTAATATATATAATATATATATATATAATATTAATTTGTTATATACATTTATATTCCTCCTTCGCCGGATTTATTTCTATAATTATTTCTGCCACCAGTGTAGTGCCAAAACCTCCTATAATCTCGATTAACCCTCTACAACCGAGGTTATAGGAGTTATTGGTAGTGCTACCATCAGCGTAGTTCTAACACCAGGGTAATGCTAACACCATGGTAATGCTAACACCAGGGTATGTATTCTACCATGTACTCGGTACTAAATATCTAAATATTTAAATTATAATTAAGTTATTTAGGTACAGTTAATTATAATTAAACCACGAACTATAGTTCTTATATACAATGTGTATACAGTTATTATATACAATGTGTATAAAGTGTGTTTACGATGTATTAGGAATGTGTACATACGTTAATCAGTATGATTCTTATTGTTTATATAATCCTGCATACTATCATTTATTATAATACATTGATATAGTATGTAGACTATACGATAAGGACGATAATATAAACACAGATATTTTTTAATAATAGGATCTATGATGATAATAAAGATCGTATTGTATAATGTGTGTACAACTATAATAAATTAGGGCCTAGGTATGATGGTGATGATGATGATGATTTTATTTAAACACTAATTTAATTATAAAATTCTTATAGTTTGATAATGATAGATAGGACTACAATAATAAAAGTAATAAATAGTATGGACAAGTGTAAAACGTGATGAAAACTAATATATTTGGAATGTGAGTGAAATTTGTCGAAAAAGGTAATCAGGTTGTTTAGTAGAAAGGAATACAGAATGGATAATAATTTAAGGTGAGAAGTTTCTGTGAGGATGGCCAACTAAGTCTATATGTGTGTCTTTTATAGAGAATAGTTAGTTACAGTTAGTATAAGCAAAGCCCTTTGGTATAAGTAGACAATCCATTAGTGTTAAATTAACACTGTTAATGGTGGACGCTAGGAATAAATATGAGGGTAAATTTTCAATTATGCATAATTGAAATACTTAAATGTAACTATTAATACTAAATATAATTAATTAGAAATGACATTTTTATGAAAAGTTTAGGCAGAGGATTTAATAATATTGGTGAGTGTTATTATAAAATGACGAATTGGTGTAGTGGGTATAGTCAATAGTTGACTACATTTATTGATTTTATAATGCTAGAAAGTTATCTATATATAGACTAAGAACTGTATCCTATGAACTAAAAATACTATAAAATATAACATCTATTAAATACTAGATGGGATATCATTGTCAATACTAATGATATACATATCGGGAATAATATATATCATTTGTACATATATAATAATAATAATAATAATAATAATAATATTTATTAGAAGAATTTTAATAAAAAAATGTGTCTGTTAAATTACAATGCTATTTATATAATGTTTTCTTCTAAGGGGCTTCAAAATAATATGAATATTTTCTGTTGTTGTCGCTTTTTATGTTAGAAGAAATGGGGCTAATTTTTTGTGTTAAAAAAACTTAAAATTGGGTATAGTATTTTATGTGTATTGCTGATCCTATATATATATATATAGTTATTTATTAATATATGGTACAATGTACAATATTTCCTGTTTAAAAAAATGTACTAACATTAATTTAATTTCATAAATTATTAAACATGACCAATCCAACATGGGACTGTGGTAGGGGAGGTCGAAAAGTTAGTAGCACAGTCACACCTGAGTTTACATGTATACGCATACAGGTGGTACTGCGGTACTGTAGTACGTTACAAAAAACGCACCCTAAAATAAGTTATCCACACTTAAAACAATATACCCTATATAAACACCCACTATATAGATATTCTACTCTATAATATTCTACACATATTTTTAATAATTGTCATTCAATACATATATTAAATCATATTTATATTATCTCTATTTTTAAAATCACTGAATTGATTACAATAATATTATTTACATTATATCATACTGTGTAGGGGAAAGTAACCGAATACGGACAGTTCCCGAATATAGCTACTCTCGGTATCTAAGAAATCATAAATCCTACAAGAAAATGTTATAAACGAATAATTAATAAAATATTCATAATTATATAAATAGTCTAACAAATATTTTTTATTTTTTAATTATTCAAAATATTTCTGATATATCCAATAAACTGATTTTTTATTATGTTTTTAAATTTATGATAAAAAAAGGTCAATTTAAAACCTTCTCAAGAATATACAAAGGTATCGATATAAAATAATATAAATAATATAAAAACAATTCGTTATTTAAAAATAAAGCCTTATAAAATGATTTATATAATTTCTATATTTGTTATCAAATATTCATTAAGTTATAAGCATATATATAGAGGTCATATAAGTCCCTAATACGGACACTGTCCGTCGGACAGTGTTCATCGGACACTATAGATGTATTAATACAGACACCCTGTAATCAATCAGCGCGCAGCGTATGAACTATTCTGATTTTCATAAAAGATTTTAAGAATTGTTGAATCCTACTTTTATATATTATGGTGCGTTTTTCGTAGATATACCAATTAGTATATATATATATATATATATATATATATATATATATATATATACGTTAATGTCCAAACATACCATCTGTATCCATTACATGTATACATATTACGAATTTTCATATAATTACGGGCGATTCAGATGGAACGTTGGATTTTTACCTAGTATTCATTTTCATTTTATTTCTTCGTTATACAAATGGCTTCCAAATAATAACTTGATATTTTCAAGTTGTTGCAGCCTATATGATATGTTTTCATCTAATTTCTCTTAATATTCTATAATGATAATTTAGATTATACAATGTTATATTATCTAGGTAATACCTATATATAATACCTATATAATATTGAAAATAACTGAAACTTCCTTTCCAAACTTTACTCTAAATAACATGATTATTTCTCCTTCTCATTCCTCCAAAAACCTAGGATTAGTATTTGATGACAAATTATCATTTAAGAATCACATATCATCCATTACAAAATCATCCAACTTTCATCTCTTCAGAATTAAAAAAATACGGACATCACTTTCCAGAAACCTTACTAAAACTCTAATTAATGCTCTTGTACTTTCACGTATTGACTACTGTTCTTCCCTACTGAATTTACTTCCTGCTAAAGCTACTGCTCCACTTAATCGGATTATCCGTTCCTCAATACATACTACTTACTGTTTAACTCGACTGGATCACTCTACTACAACATCTCATCAATCATCTCGTATGTGGCTACCCTTCTCCCTCAGGTGTAAATTACGTATACTATCTATAATCCATAAATCAATATATTCTTTTACCCCTAGCTATATATCTGATCTAATTAAAAAACGTACTATATTATCTTCTCTTCGTTACCAAAATGCTCCTCTACTTATCTCCCATAACTCTAGTAAAACTTCCCTAAATTCTAGAGCTTTTAAAAATTCCGGTCCAACCCTATGAAATTCCCTCCCTCCTACCATTCGTTCTATTAGATCCCACAAAAGATTTATAAATCTTACTTCTTCTTTTCTCTCTACCCATAATCATTAAATCATCCAACTTATTATTTGTATCCGTGTTATATTAAATTTATATCATTATTAAATTGTTATTGTATTATTATTATCTTATTATTATATAACACTATACTATATCAATGCAGTCTGTAGTATATACAACTACACCATATCAATGCAGACTGTAGTATATAATAGTCCTTTATATTGTTTATTATTGTTTTTCCGTTGTATATTGAATGTATATTATTATCAAATTATTATCGTATTACTATTATTTTATTATTATTTTCTTCCCGCACGAGCGAAGGGGTCTACATGACCCTATTTTAGTGCTAATAAACTCAATATCATCATCATCATCATATGTATACTTCAAATATTATCTATATGTTAGTACCTTGCTATATCACTAGTATACTATTATCAAAACTATATACCTATTTTACTTATATATAAATATATATAATTGTGAGTATAGGTGGAGTTTAACTAGAAATGGAGATATATGAATATGGGATTATATTGGTAGGTATGTTGAATATGCAACTATACCACACATAGTATTCTTTTAAATATGGTGTTAAGTAATATACGATGAGGGGATATTGTAAATGATGACATTGCAGTAGTCGAATAGAGGTAGGATGTAGGCAGAATCTATAATAGTAGTGGTGTATATTTATATTAAGCGACGAATAAGGCGTAGTGAGTGTAGTTGATAGTTTAGTAACTTTCTGGTGTGGGACAGTTGTCTACACAAACTAAAATTACTGTCAAGTATAACACCAATATTGTATACATGGGTTGAGTACTTGATGATCTTAATATCTTAGTAGATTAGTCCGTTAATATTAATTGGAGGAGATGATGGTATATTTTTTTTTTTTTTTTTTTTTACATCAGAGTGAAAGATGAATGAAGCATCGTTTTAATTGAATTGAATATCATTGAGTCTATTGTGAGCCAGTTATGAATGGTAGTAATAGTAGAGAGGATTTCAGTTGCAAAGTTTTTTTCTTCTATATTTTACATACAGTTGAATATCACCCGTATACGTATCGAAGCTATCTGGATAATTCGAGATGAGGAGGAGAAGGGAAATTATGTAAATTAAATAGTATTGGTACAAGGACTGCCCCTAAGGAACACCATGTTTTACAAGACTGGGAGATTAACGGATTTTTTTAACTAAAAATGAAGAAGTTTGGTTTGTTTTGAAAGAAGATAGCGATTTGTATGAAGTACCAGTGGTGCCTATATATGTAAGGTGATGTTTGAGTATTGAGTGGCCAATAGTATCGAATGCGGAGGAGTTAAGTAGTGTAAGGATTATGCTATTTTATTATCAATATAAGTGAGAATATCGCTGCATATTCTCGCTAGGGTTGTTTATGCTGACTTGGAAGATATGAGGGATTTTGTAGTGATATTAAATAGGATGTTAGTTGTTTCGCGATCATTCGTTTAAAGGTTTTGTAGAATGTTTATAGGTTTGATATTGAGAGGTATTATTGATGCTCTGAGGGTCAAGTGTTGGTTTCTAGAAGAGGGATGTAATGAGTGAATGTTTGTAGGATGTTGGAAAGTGCCGGATTCGAGAGTTTTACAAAATATATTAGAGGGATACTGCGGGATTCAGTGATTTCATGTAGAAGGGAAAGAGGAATAAGGTCGATTAGGTCCCTATATGGACATTTATTTGCTTTAGAGAGTTGCATATTTCTGATATGTAAGGGATTGTAAATAAATTAAGTGAGTTGGTTGACAAGCTGAGGATTAAAGAAGCATATGGTAGGATATTACCGAGAGTAATTGTGAGTTTATGACGGAAGTAATAATCGAAAGTTGAAGATAGATTGTCTGGTGTAAAGTCGGGGAATGTTTTCTTATTATTACGCCATAGGAGTATCGATCATATGCTAAATGTTTTCTTTCGATATGATGAGTATGATTCGTTAGATGCATTAATGTAGAGCGATTTTGAATTTAGGTGATTACATCTATGTTTGGACTTGATCAGTTGATAAAGCGCGAGTAGGTATATAGTCTGATTTGGTTGTTATGAATTTATGTTCAAGTGTACACAATTTACTCTTTTGTTTAAGTAGTGTAAGGATATACCAGGAGGTGTCGAGTCTAAGGATAGCTATTTTAATAATGTTAGGATCGTGGTAATCAAGGAGAGCTAAGAGAGCTGTGATTAATTCACAGGATGATAAATCGTGAGTTGATGGTTTATGTTTTACGCATAGAACGAATGATAGTGGAATGGGGATTAGGGTTGAAAGGGTAAATAGATAATATGATTATCATTAATACAGGGGCCAATATAGTGAGAATATATCAAATAGTTGGATGACTTGCGGGAGTTGAGGAGATCGAATGTATTACCATATTTGTGTGTGGGGTAAGTTTTGTGAAATTTAATATTTGAGGCTGATAGTATATTGAGTAGAGATTTAGAATAATTAGTTAATGGGAGAGTGTAAATGTAAGAATCACCTATAATGATATTAGATTCATACATTAGATGGGTAAATGAATACAATTCAGATATGAATACTGGGATTTAAAAATATGGGGTCGGTAAAATAGTGATATATTGAAAGTATTGGAGTGTGGGGGACACGATTCATAGTAATCATAATTATGGTCACGTAGAGGAGATACATGAAGGGAGGATTTATAGATAATACCAATACCTCCTCCATAATTATGGGTATTACGTCAAGTCAAATTAGAACAACAGTAAGGGCCAGTGTTTAGAGATGATATAAGAAGTATGTCATCAGGCATGGGGTGTATTTGGGGTAGTGTGTATGATAGTACATATGGCTTCTGAACAGTCGAACCCTATACAATATAATTTGAAAATGAGTGGTTCAAGATCATCTGTCCATACACAGTACTTAACTGATTCAATTACCTCCAAGTAGTCGTGAACAACACGGCGGGTAACCCTGGTAAACGACCTCGACTGGCCGGCTAAACATTGCATGGGTATGACTGGCTTCTAACAAAACTAGTCTAACATTTCTTATAGTTACAGAAATAAAACAGAGTATTTTCTATCGAGCAGCAGCGATAGAAATAGTGGACGAGGCTGATGATCTAGTAAGGACAACGGAAACTTCATATCTACTCGATGGTGTTCTGGCAACCCCATTCACGGCTACAACACTGCGCTGGAGAGGGCAACGGGAAACTACTCCAGTAAAATTCCCAAGAAAACAAACATGACAGCACAAATAGAAGTAAATGCAATACGGCTAGAAAATGAGCCCCCAGGTGTGACAGCCTTTCAATTATTACTGGGGATGAGCGAAACTATCGTGTAAGTACAGTCGGTAAGGATGACGAGGCTATCTTAAATTCACAAGGAAGGATTGTTTATGAGAAAATCGTCTTGAAACACACAGATATTAATAGCTACCTACAATTTAAAAAAAATATAAGTATAGCGACATGGAATGTCAGAACAATGAATAATAGAAATACAAAAATTATTACAAAGGAAATGGGAAGGAATGGGATATATTTAATGGTGATAAGTGAGACGAAGTGGAAGGGGATAGGACAAGTAAAATATGATGCCTATTCAGTATATTTTAGTGGAAACGATAAAATTGAAAGAAAAGGGGTGGCATTCATATGCACAGAAAAAATTAAAAAAATGTGTTCTTGGGTTCAATCCTATAAGTGACAGAATAATAACAATACGTATCCAAGGTAAACCTATAAATTTCACATTCATACAAGTATACGCTCCCACTTCAAGAGAAGATGAAGAGGAGATGGATTATTTCTACGATGCCCTACAAAAAGTAATCGATATAACTCCAAAAGGTGACATCATATATGTCATTGGCGATTGGAATGCTAAAGTGGGTAAACAAATTACAGCTGGGGTAACTGGTAGTTTTGGACTGGTGATTAGAAATTAAAGAGGTGATACCATGGTAGATTTCTGCTGTCGAAATAGTCTTGTTGTTATGAATACAATGTTCAAACAACATGCAAGAAGACTATATACTTGGAAGTCACCGGATAAATGACTAGAAACCAGATTGATTATATCTTATGTACAGGTCGAAGGAAAAGCTCTATAAAAAGAGTAACATCTATCCCTGGAGCAATATGTGGCACAGATCACAATTTGTTAATAGCTATTATCAAGATAAAGCTCAAACAAACTAAAAGAAATAAGACTACTCCAAAATATGATCTAGAAAACATTGATACGAAATATAATGTAGAAGTCAAGAATAGATTCAGCATACTACAAGTAGATGACAAAAATCCTGAAGACTTGTGGATTGGTATACGTGATGCTGTGATAGAGACAGCTGAGAAATAGATACCAAAAGTAAAGAGAAGGAAAGTTACAAAATGGTTAACCGAAGATACAATACAAATAGCGGAGGAGAGAAGAGAGGCAAAAGGAAAAGGTGAAATAGATAAATATAAAAAACTAAATGCAGAATTTAAAAAAAAAGCAAGGTATGATAAGGAGGTAAATTTAAGAGAGAAATGTAGAAAAATAGAATAAAACAATAACAAGTGAAGAACAAGAGATCTATACAAGGAAATAAAATATATAACCGGATCATACACTGCTAGATGCGGAGTTATGAATCTAAGTTCCGGAAAGACCGCTACTGAAGAAAGAGAAGTAAAAATTAGATGGAAACAATACACAGAATAGCTTTACAGGAGAGATCCTAAAATCATTGATACTTTTCCCGAAACTAGATATGAAGATGAACCTCATATACTAGATACAGAGGTAAAGGACGCTATCAAGCATATATCAAATCGGAAATCATCTGGATGTGATGGTATACCTATAGATCTTCTGAAAGCAGGTGGAGATGCATCTATAAAAATATTGTTAATTATTTTAAATAACATATGGAGGACTAAGGAATGGCCAAGAGATTGGAAGAAATCTATTTATCTCCCGATATACAAGAAAGGAGATAAGAAAGAATATGGGAACTATCGAACTATTGCTCTGATCTCTCATGCTAGCAAGATATTCCTTCGAATTATTCAGAAAAGATTAGAACATTTCCTTATCCCAGAACTACCTATTGAACAAGCAGGTTTTAGAAAAGGAAGAGGAACAAGATATCATATAGCTAATTTGCGGTGGATGATGGAAACAGCCAAAGAACACAACAGGAATGTGTATATGTGTTTCATCGACTATAAAAAGGCCTTCGACTGCGTAGATCATGAGAGACTATGGGTGTTCCAAGAAATGGGAGTTCCAGTACACCTAATAATCCTACTGAGAAAGCGCTATACGAAACAAGAAGCCACTATAAGAACATAATTCGGTGAAACTGATACTATAAACATAGGGAAAGGGGTAAGGTAAGGATGTATTTTATCCCCCTTACTGTTTAAAATATATGAAGAAAACATAATGAGAGAGGCATTAGAAGATTGGGATGGGGGAATCAGTATTGTAGGTAGAAGGATTACTAACCTGAGATATGCTGACGACACAACACTGATCGCTGAAACTAAAAACGATCTAATAGCAATTATGGAAAGAGTAAAGTTGGCTAGTGAAAAGGCAGGTCTTTATCTAAATGTAGGCAAAACTAAAGTAATGATGACTGAAGACCAAGGAGAAATGGTAGTAGATGGAAAACATATTGAAGTAGTATCACACTTTATTTTCCTGGGATCTCTAATAACCAAGGATGGATTCTGTGAGAAGGAAATACGCAGAAGATTAGCAATGGGTAGATCTGCAATGGGGGACTAATGAAAATCTGGAAAGATAGAGGAATTACCCTCAGAACAAAGATTAGGCTTGTAAAAGCTTTAGTTTTCCCTATAGTCTTATACGGAGCAGAATCTTGGACAATGAGAAAGCTTGAGAGAAAGATGATCGATGCTTTTGAGTTATGGTGTTGGATACGTCTGCTAAGAGTAACATGGGTCGACAGAAAGACAAATGTATGGGTTATTGATAATATAAAACCAGAATGGACGCTTGAGTCAAGGATAGTCAAGGCATCATTATGTTACTTTGGCCATGTTATAAGAGCAGGCGGAATGGAATATGAAGTGATGGTAGGAAGAATGGGGGGTTATAGAAGCAGAGGGAGACCACGGCAAAGATGGCTTGATAGCATAAATAAAAACTTCTATGGAACTATATACAACATGATTCGAGCCTCATGATGTAGGAGGAGTTGGAGAGCTGCTGTCATCGATGTCGCCAGGGGTCGGATACGACTCGACGCACAGGTTAACAGGTTAACATCAGGCATAATCCATGTTTCTGTTATGAATATAAGATCAATATCATATTATGCAGCAAGTTCTAGGATAAGTGCACTTACCCATGGGATCGTATTACGGATGGAGCAGGGGTGTTTAATAATGTAGCTTTAATTAGGCAGTTATATCGTTCTGAGAAAGATGGGGATATATGAATTAGGAAGAGCGTATGAAAATATTTTATACGAATATTAGAATAGCAGCATAATAGTAGCATAATATACTTTAAATAGCAGCATAACAGCAGCATAATAGCATGACAAATTAATAGCAGCATAATATACATTTAATAGCAGCATATTAGCAGCATAATAGCACAATGTAAACATTTGAGGCTATTACATATGCTGTTATGCTGCTATTATGCTGCTATTACTGTTTGCTGGGAACTTGGTATGTCAAAAAATGCACCCTTAATAGGATTTTGTTATATTTTGTTTTGCTACATCCACTAACTCAAGACAACTCGTATAAGTCCACTTTAGTACCAGAGTTATATGAGGTAGTTGAAAATATATTTAATGAACAATTATTTGTTGATTAATCATGTAACACCCCAGCAAACAGTAAGAGCAGCACAATAGCAGCATAACAGCAGCATAATATCATGACAAATTAATAGCAGCATAATAGCTGCATAATTGACATTTAATAGCAGCATAATAGCACAATGTAAACATTTGAGGCTCTATAGCATATGCTGTTATGCTGCTATTATGCTGCTCTTACTGTTTGCTGGGACGTTATAATGGTAACATATGTATGTATGTTATATTATTTAAATAAAGTATATCTTCATATAACAGATTTAAACCAATGTTTTACTATATTGACGGATTGTAACTATAATATTATGCGTATATATTATAATGTATATAAATGTATTACTGATATTGTATATAATATAATAAATAGCTACACTATAATCCTAGTTAAAGCTAGAAAATTATGAAATAAACATATAACTATATAACTAGTCAAATATTATAAATAAAGCACCTTATTAAGCTATATATCTTAATTAGTTTAATATAAATTACAAATATCCAGTATTTAAATAGTTGCTTTACATACTATTCTATTCTATGTATATTTATATATTATCACATGACCTGTAAAAATTCCACAATAAATTCTGAGATCCCTCTAGTGACTATTGAGGTGTGGTCGAATAGCGATTTATATCCTCGTTGATATTTACTTATATTATTATTATTTAGTTTGCTTATATTTTTATAAATAATATATAATAAAAAGGTTTGTTATATATACTTTAGTGCAATTTAATTTTGTTATATATATAATTTACATATCAATTTATATATCTACATAAACCAATGAAAAATCGTACTATCATTAGTTTATTTACATTTATTTCCTTACTAATTTTGAACTTTAATAAACTTTAAAAATAATTAATTAAATTTATATTTAATTTGTTTTTACAATACTACATACTTATATATATAGTTTAATATTATTTTTAAATGAATACTATAATTATTTATATTAATATCGAATTTTAACGTATTAAACAATCTGGTATCCATCAAAAATATATCTGTCAATTTCATTTCCGGAAGTATTAAAGTATCTAGTATTTGACTAGATTAATTTAGTATAAATTTTGAATTATATATTCAATATATTCTGTACAGAAAAATGGCAGCAATCCGTAAGAAGTTAGTCATCGTAGGTGATGGAGCTTGTGGTAAAACTTGCCTGTTAATTGTATTCTCAAAGGATCAATTTCCTGAAGTTTATGTCCCAACCGTATTTGAAAATTACGTAGCAGATATTGAAGTTGATGGTCGACAGGTTTGTTGAATGTCATAATTGATATTATATTTAACATAGTTAATTAGTTTATTTATTTAATATATGATATTTTTAATATAAATAATGTAATACATCGTATATAATTATTATTTTATTTGTACCACTACATTTTATATGGTTAATATATAATATTTTATATTATTCTATTTATTGTTATTAAATGTACCATTATTATTCATACTATACTATATATACATATTATAGTATTTATTTTTATTTTAAGAATGTATTTATATATCATCTTTTTATATCATCTTTATATATATATCATATTTATATAAATTAATACTTATAATATAATTTATATAAATTTAATTAATTTGTATGGTTTACTATATGAATATTTATGAGTTTATTATATTGACTGATATATATATATATATATATATATATTTATATATATATATATATATATAATACGTATTATATGCTATATAATACGTATTATATGCTATATTATAATTATATAGTTATTATACTATTCATTTTTTCATATTACAATTTGTAATACATCAAAATAAAATCTATTTTTCATTTAAATCATAGAATATATATTATGATTTTTGATAAAAAAGTAATATAAGAATTTTGAATAATAAGAAATTATAAATAACATTTCATATAATGTTCAAATTACTTTAGATTTTTTACTTTAGATTTTAAGATTTTTTCAAAAGACTTCCTTGTTTTTATATTATCAAATTTAATACATCACGAGAATCTATACATACCTGGTGAGTCTTATGCGTTTTACTTATATTAGATGCATGGAAAAATTATCAAAAATTACTAATTAAGCATGCTAACAAGTTTACATTATGGTATATATATATAGATATATATATATATATATATTTATATATATATATATATAAAGCAATGTTACTGTAATATGCAGATTTATTATTACTAATGATAGTGCTTACTTGTGTTTATATTAAAGGCATGAGTATGCCTTATTATTTTATATCAAGCATGTTATCATATTTCTTTATTATGATTTATAAAACCAATAGTACTATATTTTCTAAAACTGTAAATCTATTCTAATTAATGCTTGATTTTGCATATCTTCCATATTACTAACAAATGGTATCTGTACAAAATGGTTCACTATATAGCTATTTTTATATTTAGGTTGAATTAGCATTATGGGATACTGCTGGTCAAGAGGATTACGATCGATTAAGACCACTCTCTTATCCGGATACCGACGTTATTTTAATGTGTTTCTCTATTGACTCTCCAGACAGTTTGGAGAATATACCAGAGAAATGGACACCGGAAGTAAGACATTTCTGTCCAAATGTACCTATTATCCTTGTTGGAAATAAGAAGGTAAGATTTATATATTATTTTCACAAATATATTTATATATATATATATATATATATATAGACATACATTTATATATATACATTTCATGTATCTATGTATATGTGTATTATTTGTCACAATTAAATAGTGATTACATAAACATAATATATCATGAACCTTATCCAGTAAAATGATCTTCATTTTCTGTAATACATTCATTTATGACTCATGCTAATATTTCTTATGTGAAGTTATTTGCACTATGACTAATTTGTATAATTAATACTTCATCAATGTTAAATACTATACTAGCTTACAGTGTAGATACTTTTATATTAGCATACCAATTTGAAAAAATATCTTATAACAATAATAAAATCTTTTTAAAACAAATTTATATATCTATTATAATAACAATATGATATAACATATAAATAGTTTATTTGTATTAACATTACCTATTATATTTATGTTTATATGCAATGTATATCCAGTTGCTATACTATCATTACATATATTTACATACGTAACATCAATTACTAAACATGTATGTAGAATATTAATCTTATATACTTTTATGTTATTTATATATATTATATTATGCATATTGATTTACATTTACAAAGTTTCTGATAAAGCATTAATTATATTTCTTTAAAGCTGAGGCTAACTTGTAAATATTAACTGACATGACATACATGTGATTAAAGCTTACATTTAACATTGTTGAAAACTACAAATATTATTCAAAAATACATGCAAATATTTACAATTGTGACCTCAGCTTTATTGATAAATATTTTTCGTCTCTTTTATATATTAATTAATTATAAATATATCATTGATCACATAATTAAATGTAATAGTTTAATCAGATATTTATTGGTTATTGATTTTGATAATACTTAATATTTAAATCTAAATTTCTAATTATGATATATATATGTAATTTATTAGATTAAATAATTATATATATATATTTAGCAGGGTTGATGGTTTTTTCGGTTTTTACGTAAAAACCAAAAAACCCGGTTTTTATCGGTTTTTATCTGGTTTTATCGGTTTTTATGGTTTTTACGGTTTTTACAATTAAAACAAGTACAAATTATAATTTTTTCATAACAAAAAATTAACTAAATTGTATTATTTTCATTATAATTTTAAATATATAGACATCATATAATGGAACATAATTATTATTCAACATTATAATAAATTTAATAAGTTCCTCAGTTAAAAACCATTATTGTTAAATAATTATAAATGAATAGATATCATTTTTATAGCTATTTAAAAAAATATAATATCAAATGTAATTATATAATATGATTACATTTGATATTATATTTTTGATTCATATTTATAACATTTAATTTGATTATATAATAGTTAAACATATTATAGTTATTTTATTTGCGTTTAGAGTATTTCGGCTATAGCCACGCCCATAATCCCACCCCTTTTGAAATCGCCGGCTACAGTGTCTGGTAACCGTTACAATATACTAAAAATTGTAGTCTAAAATAGTACTTTACTTTATATTATTTAGTAAAATAATTAAGTTTGGTAATATTTGGCTATTACATATAAATAACTATTATTAATAATAATGTATTATCATAAAAACTATTATTTAAAAGTTAAATTAATTTGTTAAAAACCGTAAAAACCGACGAAAAAACCAATTTGAAAAAACCAATTTTAAAAACCGAATCAACCCTGATATTTAGTGGCATTTAAGTGTAATTAGATGAGAGTCCTACCCACTCACTGATATAACATATAATGTAGGCAATTATAATTTATAATTTAAAAGTTAAATTAATTTGTTAAAAACCATAAAAACCATGGTTTTTACAACTTGAAAAAACCGTAAAAACCGACGTAAAAACCCATTTGAAAAAACCAATTTTAAAAACCGAATCAACCCTGATATTTAGTATATATAATATCAATTAATATTTGATAGATTACGTTTAATATATTTAATATAAGTATATAAAATAAACTTATTTCTATAATATAATATATAAAAATAATATTGTATGCAACTATTTCCTACAAATATGCATAGATTCAATTATTTATCAGTTATTCACTAATTAAGTGTTCACTAATTTAAATATCAATTATAATTTAATTTACATATTTATTGTCTTATATATTTTCATCATGCTTATAAATTCAGATATAAAATGAGTAATGTTTAAATACAAATAAATATTTGTAATGAATTTTTATAATTTTGTTTATAAACAATTATAGATTATAAATCAAAAATTATTTAATTATGATATTAATATTAATTACTATAATATTTATGTATAACATTTATCTATATAAATGATTTCACAATAATATTTCAAAAATTTGATAATCTCAAATAATTAAATAGCTAAACTATTATGTTTATTTATATTATTATTAGTAATCTGTTTATATTTAAATAACATATCTGTACATTTATAATTAATTTATATATTCTATTTATTATCCCAGACATATTAGATTATCGACTTTTTATTAAACTTTCTTATTTAAATAATTGATGATATTGGTTATTTTTTATAATAAACTGACTGTATTTATATTCCTGTTCAATATATTTATCGAAAAGTATTCATTTTTTAAAAATTACTATTCAAAATTGAATAATTATATCTACAAAATCTAATATATATTGGTGATCATAACAAATATTTTAAATATATAAATAATGTTTTTACTATTAATATATTATTTTAAAATACATAAACATTATTTCAATAATTTAGATATAATAATATTATAATGATATAGAAAATTGTTATCTAAAATAATTATATTTTTAATTTAAATTAAGATATATGTAATTTTTATGTTTTTATTTCATTTATTAATTAATATTTATAATTTAAAATTATTATTTTTTTAGAAATCCTAATTTTCATATTAATATAATATTACAATTATGTTGAATTAAATAATTCAATATATGTAAATGTTTAATATATAAACAATTATTCCATTCTTTAAATATTAAATGAAAAATAATTCTGTAATTTCTATATTCAATATTTTTGTATATTTTCTCATTTTTGGAAACTCTTTAAAAAATCACAAACATTATATTATATCATGCTAAGTTAATGAAATATAATAATAGAACAACTTATTTTGAAATTTTAGGATGCATGTTGTAATTACAATTAAAAGGTAGTTAAAAACTGATTTAAAAACTTTCATTTTGATTTTAGTTGTAATTTTTTTAGTAATACTAACAAAATATTCCTTAATAAAATAGGGTATTTTTTTCTTCTATATTTATATAAAATATGGATATATATATATATGCATTTTTTATATGTTAAAAATGTATTTTTAATTATTGTGTTATAATTATATAGTTTTAATATGTGTTTAATATAAATGCATATTTTAACAAAAATAGTCTTATTGTGTATATGTTTTCGAAATATATGGACAATTTGTTAAAAATGATATCATAATACACGAGATCAACAGTGAAAAATAATTATTCTGAATTATGAGAGTTTAAGCGCTGGCGACATATGAATCTAAATGTTTAATATATGAGATTTTTGTTTACTAAAAGTACGATAACTTCTGAAATAAATAAGAGCATAAACTAATTTTTTTTAATATTATTAATTTAATTTAAATCATAATATATATTAAGTTATATAATTATATGAACATGAGAAAGAGACCTAAACACTAATTTTAAAATACACAAAATCAGAAACTAATTTAAACTTATAGCTTATACTTAATATATATAGAGTTATTTATTATAATTGAGTTTGGAAAAATTAATATATATTTATCAAGTAGATTAAAAGTTATATATTTTCAAAGAATCAAAATAAGTTTAAAAATAAAGAGCAGTAATATCAGTTTTAACAAATATTATACATATTTTACTATAATTGATATGTATATTTTTATAGTATTTATAAATGATTATGCATCAAACCTATATCATTTTAAAGATATATTAAAAATCACTTTATATATAAAACATATCTATAGATGCCATAAGATTGCATTATAAAATAAGCCAAAAAATGATCATATCTTTTAAATAGCTTGACGAATCTTCATATCATTTGTAGGATTTATTTATTATTCAGATATAAATATATTTGAATATATTAGTATTGACTAAATATTTTTTTTTTTTTAATTTCGGTTCCACTTACTAATCTTTAAAATTATAGTAAACTTCTGAAATAGTTTATATTTAGTTTACTAATATTTCTGTACAATACAAAAAATTATATAATTATATACTAATATATTTCATAAGAAATCGTAAATTTTTATAAAAATAGATTTTTCCTATGTTAAAAATGTTTATTTTGTCAACATTCCCTTTAAATATATATTTTATATATAATAAATATATATTATTCACGGTACATAATAGTATATTAATAACTATGTACAATATAAATGTATCCGATACTTATTTTTGTATTATTGTTTTAAAATGCATATTCAATGGGTCATATCTAATGTTAACATACATTAAACTTTATTTTTAAATTTATATTGTAATATATAATAATTCTTGTATTTTTCCAAAATATGAATATTCTTTACACATCATTTTAAACAATTTTAAATACAAATTTTTTTTCATAAATATTTCAATTATATTTTACTATTTGATCTTCTTTATATAAATATTATTATATTATACTAAATAAACTATAGTATACAATATATCATATTTATAAATATTTCGTTAATATTAATTATATAAATTTAACATTATTTAATTATTAGGATTTAAGACAAGACCAGAATACTATAAATGAACTTCGAAAAATGAAGCAAGAACCTGTTAAAACTGAAGATGGTAGATCCATGAAAGATAGAATAAATGCTACTGGTTATTTGGAATGTTCAGCTAAAACTAAAGATGGAGTCAGAGAAGTATTTGAAAGTGCTACAAGAGCTGCTTTATTATCAAGAAAAAGAAGTGGTAAAAAGTGTATTTTATTGTAATTTATTGTTTCATTGTGAATATACTTTCAGCTTAGCTTTGTAGACCCATGCTGACTTGTCATTTTAAGTTTATACATAATTAATTCATATTTATATATGCGAATAGAATAAACACAATTGTTATATTTTCTAAACGCAGTCTTATTTTGTTTTTGTAATTAACTTAGACATTAGGAATCTAATTAGAGTCAACTTTATATTTATCTACTTATAAAAATCTTGGTATATAGATATTGTTTGTGAAAACAACTAATAACGGGAAATTTATTACTTTAATTGATTTATATTGTAGTCTATATTTTTATTGTTGACACTTAATTTATCAGATATGGTAGATATTTATGTGTGCTGATAAATTATATTTTTAGGTATGTAAATATATAAATATATTTGTATACTTTCTTGTATTATCATTGTAATATATAAAATATACTGCCTTCTAATAAATAACCTTAACTTCCAATATATATTTCTAATAAAATTTAAGATGTATATATTTAAATAAAATCAAGAATTATATTTAAAACTTATAAATATAGCTATTAAAATAATATATAGATAATAAATAAAACATATTACCCTTATTTTATTGTTATATTTGTAAATATTAAAATAGTGTATTTTAATTTATTATTCATATATTGATTAATAATTTATAAACTAAGAGTTATAATTTTAAAAGATATTCGTATGTATAAATATATACATATTTTAAAAATAACTTCAACAATATAATATTAATAAAATGTTACTTATTTATTTTTTATTTGAGATTTATTTATTGAGTTATTTGTTTATGTTTAATACTAATTATGGTTCATCCTCTTATTTGTAATATAATTTTAGTCTATTTTAATATATATATATACATATTGAATTTTTCAAATGAAATTTTTAATATCGTTGAAATGTTATTTCTTCACACTTTATTAATAATATTTAATATAATTATTCTAATATCAGTTTTAGTAAATACTTTTCTTAAAATGTGTAATATGTAATGGTATATAACAAGTTATTCAAGTACAATAATTTAGTAGATTAAAATACTAATTTAATTGTTATAAATTTATATTAATAATTAAATATCATTCATATATATATATTGAATTAATATTAAAATGGTCATTAAATAATTTATAACTAAATTATTACAATTAGTATTGCAAGTTTATTATTAATCCCATTATTTTTTAGTTTATTTATAATAATCTTTTTAATTAATTTAAATATAATATCTATTATCCTGTAAATATATTTTAACTTTACTCGTCCTTATAAAATTTAATTGTACATGTATTATAATTTATTACTTTCATTAATCTATTATATAAATCTCATTTATAAACTTTATTTGTATTATAGGTAAAGATAATTTTTATTTAAAAATTATAATAATTCCATAGTTGACTTAAGTATAATGCTATGATATATGCCATAAGTTATTCTAAACTAGTGATGTAAATGATGCTCAAATCTAAAGCATGATGTAGGGACAGTCTCAGTTACCTAAAGTCTAAACTCGGCTCGGGCTCGCTTGGCTAGAATCTCGGCTCGGGCTCGTTTTTTTTCCGATAATGAAAGTCGGCTCGGCATCAAAAAGCGCAATATTATTTACACCATTAGATAAAATTTACATTATTATTCACTGAATCGCGAAGTTGGTGCAGATTTATTTTTTTTAATTTATGTAAATGTGAAATATATAAAAATTAGTATTTAAATGTAATTTCAAAAAAGCATAATTTCGACTCGGTAATGTTTTGTAAAAGTCAACTCGGCTCGTGCTCGTTTGGCTAGAGTCTCGGCTCAACCTGGGCTCGTTTTTTTTCCGAAAATGAAATTCTCAACTCTGCATCAAAAACCAATAGTCTCGGCTCGGCATCATTTACATCCCTATTCTAAACTATCAAATAAATTACAATATATTTATCACAAAAAAAAAACAATTTATATAAGATTTATTATAATTTGAACAAATTTACAATAGATAAGTAAATAAAAGTATTATATATCTAAATTTTAAATTATATATAATTTAAAAGTTGTATTCTGATAATACATAAATAATGTATTTATAATAATTACATATCTACAATTAAATATACATAAAATAAATTATTCTATATTGTTTATTTCATATAATTTCTATTTAATATATTGTATTAATTAAATAATAACAAAGTAAAATATATATGAACTATGTGAGTTAAGATGATTTATATAAACAGTTAAAAAATCCCAATATTAAAGAACCCTATAATCAAAGATTTTGCGAAGTAAAGATATAACACTCCCTATCTTGCAATGTGATTAGTATTCATACATCCCGCAGCTATCAGCAGTAACGAAATAGATTTAGGTTTGCAGCGAGTTGCATACTACAATGTTTTCATTTCTCTATTCAATTCCATGCAATATAAATTTGCTTATACTAGCCACATAGATATATATATAGAATTTAAAACCAACATATGTTATTGCTTTGTTATATATTAGTAATGAACACTTAGTTTTAATAATAAAAATAATAATTTAAAGCATATTATTTATCATTCTATAAATAAATCATAGTTATATCAAGAGTTATATAAATATAAATGACATTAATTATTACTTATATATTATTAAAAAGGTTATAGTAGTTGGTATGGGAGACGATCAAAAAAGGACGAGTTGGGGCGAAATGGTTAAATCTTAAATACGAGTTAATAGTATATACATATATTTTGTATAGATATTTGTGGGTTATTTGGTTTAATTGGTTTAGTTTTGTCCTGTTTGTTTTTTTTAGCTGCATTACATCCCAAAATAAGCCTATACAAATTTATTTCGGATTTAAGATTTAACCATTTCGCCCCAACTCGTCCTTTTTGATCGTAATCCGTTGGTATTATATTAAATTATATATTCATGAAATTAATTTATTTATATACTATTTATATTTTTCAAATTTTCATTATTAAATAGTATTCCATCTATCCATATATTTACTAGTATTATTATGTGTAAGAAATGGGAAATAAGTTTCAGGAATATAAATTTTTATTTTGTTCTTACTTACTTTTTTAGTAACAATTAAAATAAATAATATATGTGATTAGATACATATATATATATACATTATTACTTTTAAATCTTTAAAAATAAAATAAACCTTTGATCAACTAATTTCAAATTGGTGGATCAACTTACCTCACAAATATATTAATTAATTTATTAGATTCTAATAATTGTTTCAATATATAGATCTTTCTAAACTTATTTTACAATATTGTATATTTAATCTTCATTAATAATTTTGTAATATTAATTATTATTTATATTTGTATATTGATTGATTGATAATTTATATAAGCAAATACATAGCCGAAAATATAATTGAAAGTATAAATATTTGCTAACGATAACATATGTTATAGAAATAAACAAAGAATAATAGAAATTTAAAAATTAAAACATTTTACAGTTACCGTAAAATGTAATCGGAAGTAGATATAAATCATATAGTAAAAATAAACGAAAAATGATCAAAATAAAATAAAAGATAGCCTAAAAATAATCGAAAATAGAAATAAAATACATTATTTTGTAAGTGGCATCGAAATATTTAATTTCTACTTTAACTTAATAGAATTCTTCTTATCTTATCTACATTATATTTTTATCTTTATATTATTATATCATATTAGGAAAATAAATGTGTATAATATAACAAAATATGTATTACTTGTTAATTATATTATTATAATAATTATATATAATTATTTGTAAAATATATATATAATTATAATGTTAAATATAACTTATTACGTTGTAAATTGAAATGTCACATCATATACCTTATTATCCAGTTCAGCGTTCCAGATTTCAATATTAAAATGTAATTTGTAAAATTTAGTTAATAAAATATATTATTTTATAAGATATATATATATATAGTTATATATAGTTATATTATATACTGAGTTATATTATATAAGGTTCTATATTCGCTTTATAAATGATATAATATAAATTATTAAGTTAAATTATTTCTCCAAATGTTGAATTGTTTAGAAAGTTTGAATAAAATGTAATAGTATATTAAAAACATTTAGTTTTTAAAAATTATATGTTTCAGTATATAATTTATGAATTTTATTATCATATTATAGTTAAGATATTTCTAGGTGTCTTAGGTTACGTTTACATAGTAAATATCTAAAACGATAAACCATCGTATATTTCATCGCACTTCTATAACACAATGAAAAGGTGGTTGTAGATCTGTTACGATAATATAGTTGCAGAATCTAGTTATTAATGATTTATTATTTACTGTGTAAACATACCCTTAGTTCCTTGTGTTTCAATTCAGAAATTTGATATAAATAGTTGTATACGTAACAAAATGTAATACAAATTATATTATTAATATTATTAATACAAATTAAGTTTTCAACTAGTTATTTATAGTAATCTATCTTATAAATTATTTGTTGATAAAAAAGTTTATAATATTGTTATTATATTTTGTATCTTTTTTTATAGATTGAATATAATTCATAGTATTGTAATAATTGTAAAGTTATTTAATAATAAATAAAATATAATTATATTTTATCATATATAGTTATTTACATTTTTTTATATATTTATGGAACATAACATATATATATATATATAATTATAAATTATTTTCTTTATTTACTTATTTCAGAGTATGATTTTAAATTAACATGTTGATTATTTAAATATTCTCTATACATAATAATGTTAATAGACATGTTTTCTCCTTTGTATAGACTTACTTAATATATTATATATTACTTTTTTTTATAAATAGTGCAAATATTTACCGAATTTATTTACTTTATTTATTGAACATGATTTATCATCAGAATAGTATGATATGTTTTGTTTATAGTTCATTGAGAATTCCAAAGCTATATTATAAACACTTACTAATTATTTTCAAATTTACTATAAATATTATATATTATACAAATAACTTCTAGAAATATATATTTATATTTATAATAATTATATATTTTCTATTAATGAATTAATTAAAGTTATATTCTATTTTATTATTTTAGGTATAATAAAACCTAACTATATATCTAAATATTTAGGTTGAATTAGCATTATGGGATACTGCTGGTCAAGAGGATTACGATCGATTAAGACCACTCTCTTATCCGGATACCGACGTTATTTTAATGTGTTTCTCTATTGACTCTCCAGACAGTTTGGAGAATATACCAGAGAAATGGACACCGGAAGTAAGACATTTCTGTCCAAATGTACCTATTATCCTTGTTGGAAATAAGAAGGTAAGATTTTCATAAAATGAAATATGCTACATTTTTTTATATAATATTAATTAAATAGGATTTAAGACACGATGACAATACAAAAAGAGAATTAATGAAGATGAAGCAAGAACCAGTACGTCCTGAAGAAGGTAGAGGTATGTGTGACAAGATCAATGCATATGCCTATCTGGAATGTTCAGCAAAGAGTAAAGATGGTGTCAGAGAGGTGTTTGAAACTGCCACACGAGCTGCCCTTCAAACTAAGAAACGTAAGAAGGGTGGTTGTAAAATTTTGTAACTTTCTATTTATCTCTAGCAGCACGGAGTCCCTGTTGGGCTGCATTCACAAGTCTTTATTGTCATTTGTAATATAGTTTCTGGTTATTTCATTTTGTGCATACATATTATATACATTTTATATAGCAATCCAACAATAAATCCTGACTTATTCATTTTTAAATTCTCAATTATTTACTAAAGCATTATTTTTGTGCTTTTTATAATAATTTTTAAATATGCATTTAATGGTTATATTTATATATTTAATTTTAATTTTATATATTATTTTAGATAAAATTTATATGTATCACAATGTTGAATAAAAAAATAAATATAAATAATTTAATATTTGTTTTGTTTAAATAATTTATCTTAATTTCAGAAATTGTAATTTTACATGCAACTTATATTAAAATCATTTAAATTGTATTATAAAATTATAAATGATTAATAAAAATATATTTATTTAATTACTAATAGCATGATTAATATAATTCCATATCTAACTTGTCTGAATATAGAATATAGAATAAAGTTAAATGTTCATATATTATTGAATTATGTTTAAATGTTTCATATAATTATATATAATACAACTTGTGTATATGTGCTTTTTATCAAATTCACTACTTTACAAATTATAAAGTAATTAAATTATTGGAAATATATGAATACATTAGTTAAAGGATTACAATATATTTATAATTAATTTAGATAGGCGAATTTATTAATTATATATAAAAATAATAAAATTAAAGATATTAATATAACCTGTTTGTATATTTAATTAATATAATAGGACATATTATTAACTTTAATTAGCATTAATTTAAATTTAAATTGGATATAATTAAGTAAATATAATTTATAAAACATACTTTTTAAATATAAAAGTAATATATATATAAACATGAAAATATATAATGAAAATAAAGAATTATAAATATTGATGTATTGATGACATCTATAAGTTTATAATTTACATTATATAATGAATGGCTAATATGTTTCAACCAGTGGTACATGGCACAAATTATGATACAACATAATTAAATATAGCGAATTACTAAACCTTAATAATAAATTGTCATCAATATTTTACATATTTAGTAGATGTGAACAAGTGTGAATAATATAAGATGATAGAATAAGTAATGATATTACTGAGTTGTCTATTCTGATAATGAGGGTGGTAAAAGATGTAATATAATTTCATTATATGTGGAAAAATGGAATAATTTAATAAAATAAATTGTACATTTTAGTAAAATTTTAAAGAATATTAAATTATATTGAAGTGTTGTATAATATAAATATATGTGTGAATGCAGTGGCCTATGAATGTGTTTACATTACTGTCTACATATTATAGAGATATATCAAATATGATTTTTAAGTTTATAAATTATCCATTTATCATTTTACACTTACATTCAAATTCATCCATAATATAGATTCCATATATATTATTATTTAGAGTTCTATTCATAACATTATATTTAAAAGTTTCATTTCTTTTATTTATTTTCCTTACACAATAAAAAATTATATATTAATATGGTTAATTAAAAATAATATATTATATAATTAAAGAATAGTAATTAATCATACCAAGATAAAGTTGTAAAATATAGAGGTGTGTAATCAATTATTACTAATAATAGTAGATACAATATTTATATATTTGCATATATAGGATATCCTATATATATATATTGGTTATTTTTTAATTTGGTCGGTCTACCTGTCCAGGAACATAGCTGTAGCTTTTTAACCAAACCACTTTATTACCCCTTCAACAATACTCCCATATTAATATATCCATTTTTAACCAGAATTAAATATTTTTTAATAAATAATTATATATGATCAACTCAATATTATTTTCAGACCTACTTTTTTGGTTACGCTTGGGGTTCTAATTTGCATCCTACTGTCTAATTAGATTAATGAATAAGCATATCTATATACCCAGATGTACATGTAGTCTTTGGGTATTCTATAATGTAGTAGAAAATCTAATTACTTTGTGAATAAAATCACATTGATATTTAGAGAGTATATAATACATATTCCATCATGAACAGTTTAAAGGATGCAATGAAATCAATTTCACATGTATGAGTTATACATTAAGACATTATTTAAGCTAATATTTAGGCTAATAATAAGGAACCTACTAATAATGAGAATTTTATTTTGAGGTGAGAGAATAAATAATTTAAACATTCAGATAGTTGTTTTATCAATATCAAAATAGTTTTTAACTAATATATATAATTTATTTCAACTTTACGTAGGTAATCTACTTTGCTTTTGGCTTATCAAAAATATGTTCTATTAATAGGGGTATGTTACTTTATCTAATTAGTATATCCTAACCATATGATATTTCATAAATTAAGATAGTTTATAAATCTATAATTTTATTATAAAAATAAGAATAATTCAATGATTAACAAATGATTATAAAAATAAAATGATATACTTAAAGTATATTTGATTTTATCAAACATATAGAAGCTGCTATAGAAACCTAGGAACATATGGGTATATGTTTATATAATTACATCGGTATCTCTGGAAAATTTGTAAAGAAATGTCTACATTTCCGGTTGATCATCCTTATATCTCGTGCAGTAAGTATACGTTTCCACCTTAACGATAATGTGATGTTATAGTGGTGTCTATAATACAACGATACAAACTTTTGCGTGGAATTCGTTTGGATACCTTTAGCAAACCTCATACTCTTATTGGAAAGTTTAATCCCAATGAATTCACTGAGCTTTTGTAGTTCTTTTTCATAATTATTAACAAACGTATCATATATAACCTAGGTAAACAATAGTATCATTAGGCTTTAATTAATATATATATTGATCACAAACGCAATACTATCTATTTTTTGTTCAACCTGATGAAATCTACCCGGGAATTCTGTCATCAGTTTTTCTTTTAACTTATAATCCTCCAGTACCATTTCACAATAAAAACCAGCTTCTTTTGTTATATTTGTATCTGTATTATTGATATATATACACAACTAACAAGATTAATAAGTAGTTTATTAATCAATAAACTATAGTTTAACTATACATAGTATTTCGAATGTTTCATATATATGAAAACATTATTGTTTTAGAAATAGAATATTTCTAGCTATTACTAACTCGTTAGACTAGCATGAAAATAGAACTGTTTCTTCATTCTGGAGACGAGCACTGACCTCGGATCTCTTATCAAGTGTATCACCTTAAGTTCTTTATCTGAACGCATCAATTCTTTCACTTGAGTCATTCTTAGCCTAACCTATGGTATAAAAGCACGAGTGTACAATAGATGTGTTGTTCAGCCATGTTAACTGCCTTATAATCATAGTATATTATTTCATATACATATATTAGTAAAATCTATATAATTATTACCTTCACACCATGATATGGGTATCGGAGATAGGGGACAGTAACCTAATACGGACACTTTAACAATAAATGGTCTTAGCATTTTATGATTCAATATTTTTATTCAAAAATTACAATATATTAATATTATATGATTATAGATATTATTGTTATTTTTAAATTATTAGTATTACGGTACACGTGTCCGAATACGGACACCCTGTGTTATAATACGGAACAGAAGATAATACATCTAGAGTGTCCGTATTAGGGACTTATATGACCTCTAGATATATGCTTATAACTTAATAAATATTTGAAAACAATTATAGAAATTATGTATATAGGTAGTAATGTTCAGAATGCTTTATTTTTAATAATATATTTTATATCGATACATTTTTATTTTTGAGAAGGTTTTAAGTTGACATTTTTTTTCATAAATTAAAAACGTAATAACAAATTCCGTTAACGGTTTAATTAGTTAACCGTTAATAATTATTAGATATTAGATATTAGATATCATCACTATTTTGTATAATTCAAAAATAAAAAATATTTATTTTGACTATTTAAATAATTATGAATATTTTATTCATTAAACATATTTTTGTAGGATTTATGGTTTCTGTGATACATAGAGTGTCCATATTCGGGCACTGTCAGTATTCGGTTACTTTCCCCTATATAGGGTGTCCGTATTATAACACAGGGTATCCGTATTCGGACATGATTACCGAATAAACACACCCCAGTTATCTATTGAGTAAAAAGATTGAATAACATGTTAAAATAACAATAATATCTATAATCATATAATATTAATATATTGCAATTGTTGAATAAAATATTGAGTCATAAAAGTAAAGACCATTTATTGCTTAAGTGTCCGTATTAGGTTACTTCCCCCTACTATATATAGATGTAACTTAACTCCACCCTCCACTCTTATCAACCTAAACACCCCATTACCTCGCATTACGTCAATACATATCAACCCGAAAGTGATGCCTCCTCCACACAGATCAGAAGATAGCCGCCATAGATACACAAGATAGATTAACCCTAATTCCGTGTATGCTACTATAGTATGCAACTAGTATACTATATTATACTATAGTATACTATATATGTAATGTAGTGGTCCTATAGGTCTTATATATAGTGGTACATCCGCAACATTAATTATTACGTTATTACATCCCGATTATGCCTAGAATTATATATAGGCCTTTATAAATATATATATATATATATATATATATATATATTTATGTATACATAATCTTATATTGAATAATCGCATTCTTATATAATAAATAATAATCTCGTATATGTTTGTGTGAGTGTATGTGTGTGTGTATGTGTGTGTGTGTGTGTGGGTGTGTGTGTGTTTGACTAAACATGGGATAAGTGACTCATTATAATTATAAGAGAATATTATTTATTATATAAGAGTGCGATTATTCAATAATGGATTATATATATATATATATATATATATATATAATATTTAATATAGTGGCTCCATCTGTTTTGACCAATCAACAACTTATAATTCACTAATAGTGTACCGAATAACATTGCACCAATCAATATAGGCTATTTTCACTGTAATAGACTACATTACACGGAAGAGTGAAGAACTAAATCTATTACATCATACATATTACGTAATAATATATAACTTTACCATACATCATATGCACGGGTGGATAAACACACACACACACACCCACATACGCACACACGCACACACACAATTATACCTACACGTAATACATGTATAGGCAACGCTTACACGTAATATATACATATAAGCAGGGAAAATACACATTAATATATATTAACAGGATTTATAACAGCGTTTACATATATAATACGTATTATAATAATACAATAATGTTGCTATAATAGTATTACCAAAGCCCATAGGGATTTGGTATTACTATATTTAATAATACCACACATATATATATATATATATATATATATATATATATATATATATATGTACTTAATTATAGTATACTATAAAGCTATACCGGTAATTAATTAATACATATAAATATTATGTTTATTGATTACTTATAATTAACGGACAATAATCGTATTGTGTAAAGCCTGACCTACATATAAACAATGCTCATTGTTACAGCACGTATCTGAGACAGTTGTATACTTCCACACGTCCATTGTCGTACGAACCCTGACATATACTACGGTATACCCTTATATTACGTGACCTTAATGACCTTCAACGCAGCGATGAAACTCACGAAGGTCATGACCTACGTGCACGTAAGAGGTGTGCAGCAAGTTACACATATCAATATGTATACATCACACGGCGTACGATGCGTATCTTTCGAACATGGTTGATGTATAGTCTCCATTATAGACATATATTATACCTATAGGTATACACATGTAATATAACGCTATATATAATAGAGGTCATATACTCGATATATATATATCGAGTATATGACCTATATTATATATAGCGTTATATTACATGTTTAATGTATACCATGCATAGTTATACAGTGTATACAATGTACATTATACAACGAAATGTATATCGTTAATATGTATAACAATATCGGTCAGTCTATTCACAGTATAGTATAGTATATATTATATATATATTATATATATATACATATATATATAACAGCTAATTCCACTGAAGGAGAGAACCGTTTTCACGACGATAGTTTTACTGAAGTCGCAATGTTTCTGAAGTCCGGGCATACACCTGCTTAGCTTCCGGGCCTTGTTAGCCAGGCACGCCGTGTAGTCGTATAGGTTCAGGGGGTGCCTGGCGTTAATACCTGATACCTAGGGGTGTGGAGGAGGCGAGTGTGACGTCATCGGTACGGTGAGTAAGTGACGTCATATGTATGCGGCTACGGTGAGTGTGTGTGTTACGTCATATTTAGGCTAAATTGTAAGTTGTAAAGGTACATGGTTACGTCATTGTTATGATGAGTGTGGGTGACGTCATCGGAACTGGGAGCGAGTGGTTACATCATAGTTATCGAATGAGCGAATACGAGCTAGTATTAGTGCGAGTATGTGAGCGTGTGTCAATCAGGTGTCAGCATGCTGCAGCGTGATTTTAAACTTATCACTTAACTAGAGTTAAGTTACTATAGTAACCGTATCATTTATATTATTAATAATAAACCATGAATTTACAAGTTATACTAATTATAATATTCATATACTTATTTATTCGCTATTTTTTATACTTATTCTCTCATTAACATTTTGTAAAAGATTTATCAATTTTATAAAATGGTAGTGGTGGACATTGAACGTATATCCATTGGAAGTTTATTCCATACAGAAGGACAGAAATAGCCCACAGAAAATCATGCATGCTCCGGTATATAGTATTTGAATGAACATGACATTTATTGGGTAGAGTACTCGAATACTGACACCATAATAATAAATCACTATAACTTTATAATGTTATAATTATAACTTTAAATCATATATATATATATATATATATATATATATATATATATATATATATATATATATAGGTATATAATATATATAATAGCTATTTTAAAATGTAATTTAATTTGTTTAACTTTGAGATAACAGTGGTATCCTATGTATTATGTGCATGTCAGTATTCGAGTACCTTCCTCTAGAAAACACGTATTACACTTCGGACACGGACATTGTCCGTCGGACAATGCTCAGATCACAGGGAAATACTTAGTGAAGTTTTAAAAGTATTATTTGTAAGATATAGTATGCTTTTTAGTATATTAAGGTATATGTTATTATTAAAAGTGAATTATATTATATTATATAATAGATAATATATTATATTATAGCCAATTCATATATATTAGAAGTATTTGTTGATAGATTGCTGACTAAATATATCGATATATCGATATTTAGAATATACTGATATATATAGTGGTGTATGACATTGAGTTTGTTCAATTGTTATAAAGGGAGTAAGAGAGTATTACAGTATAAAAAGTATGGTATGACATATGATGATTAAATAGTTTATTCTATCTTATATCTTACACTAGTTATAATTAAACGTTTAATAAGTAAAAGTGAATAAATATGACAGTATACAGTTTTCTTTACATGTGATACCAGGTGATGAAATGATAACGTAGTGTCCAAGTATATACCAATAATGTTCACAATTTGGGAATAGATAATAAGTAGTTATTACTGGACAGAAAGGTGTTTCAGATAACATATTAGGAATGTGGAAAAATGGCACAGATTCCTTCAATATCTCGTAAATATATGCCATTTGTCGATAGATAGCTAATAATGGATATGATCCAAGTATAGGGGAAAGTCCCCGATTACCGACCACTAAATGATTATTTGTAATAACTTATTCAATATTAAATATATTTATTTGAAATTTTGTAATTAGGGTAATATTATGGCAATGGGTAATGTGGCTATTTTAAATTTTGGATATAATTATATTTACAAGAATAAACAGGGGGGTCGGTAATCGGACACATGTGCCTAATACCGACCTCCTTCTCCTATTACCGACCCCCTAAAATAATCGTGATATAAATAATTGTAGTATTATAATATCCAATAAAAATAGTAGATATACATAAATATAATTAGTTATAACATTCATGCAATTTATTTTATATTGAATTTATGTTTTAATAGTAATATTAAATTTAGATTTAAACTTTATAGTAATTTTTTTCAAATAGTTTATATTATTATTTAATATTTATTTATTAATCATAAATTTTATTAATAACCTATTTATATAATCAATTGGAATCATGAATCCTAAATCTATATTAATGATACACAAACAACTTACGACATATTTTAAAGTAAAATACGGATCTATTTTGATTGGATATTATAAATCACATGGGGTCGGTATTAGGGTCATTTAAGGGGTCGGTAATAGGACAATTATATGGGTTGCTATAATTAAGATATCTTGGTTAATAGTTATTCAAATTAAATTATTTGTATAATATTCATAAACATTTTATTGATCTACAATATTTTGCTCTGTATTGAGTTTTCTTTTAAATAATAAAGTATTTACAATGATTTAAAAAAAGTTACTATTCAAATATTTAAAAAGTAAAAACATAATATTACATTTTATCAAATAACAATTGTAGGATTAAATATTTTTAAAAACAAAATACGTATTCATATTTATTATTAAATTACTAACAGTTCGTGTATATATTATTTTTTGATATATCTTGTAGTTACTGAGATACGAGAGGGGGTCGGTATTAGGAGGGGGTCTGTAATCGGGGACTTTCCCCTATATATATATATATATATATATATATATATATTCATTCGCTCTAGCTCTATGTACACATGTGATCATTACAAAAGTTCTAGTTGTTGAAATACTATTTGTTAAATATCATCGATATTATTAATTATCGTTGACAACATTGATACATTTGTTAAAGTAGGGTATAGTAACCCTATAATGTACAAGAACACTACTTATATTTAACAGAACTAATCCACTATATATATACTAATATGATACGCTATATACTAAGCTAGAATATATAACTGATACTAATACATTGTAATAGGATATATCATGAATCATTATTTATGATATATACGATAGATAACCGATCGATAAACCAGATAAGATAATATAGATAAATTATATATTATTTAAAATATCTAATTTGATCTCCATACATGTATTCTACAAATGTATACATTTGGTATACAATGTAGGTCTACATAGAATACTCTATAGCGTATACGCCTATAGGCTAGTGACCAATAGCGTATAGGCTAGTAACTATGTTAACACACATGCTACAACACATATATATGGCTTATAGTAACCCACTAACGTTTGGAGGTGGTTTATATTCTACGGGTTCTTTGTAATTATTCGCCACTTTTTTAATATCTCTGTAACTTGATCCGCCTAAACTTTAAGTTTAATTATTAATGCGGCCATCTTAATGTTACAGCTCCATATTAAAGTATATCATCTATGTTTCATTTATTTGAAGTTCTATCATATAGGTACTAATATATATTATCGTACTAATATATATCATATATATATATATATATATATATATACAGATAACTCCTGATATATTAGAAATACCAATCGATCATTAATGTTCTGAGATATCAATGCTAGTTTACCGAAGCTATGGCTATACGACTGCGGTATACGACTACCTACCTGTCAATCTTACTGTAGCAGAGTTCCATATCATGCGGTCGTTCGTTAAATCTTATGTCGCACTTGTTGTGCAACCATTTTCCGCACGTGTCGATGATATCCAGCTGAAGTAGACAGTACCTACAAGGGGAGGCGATCAAAAAGGTCGAATTAAGGGTTAAAGGTTACATTTGAAATACGAGTTAATAGTATATAGGATATATATTTTATATAGATATTTGTGGGTTATTTGGTTTAATTGGTTTAGTTTAGTCCTGCTTGATTTTTGTAGCTGAATTACCTCCCAAAGAGAGGCTATACACATTTATTTCCGCATTTAAAATTTAACCGTTAACCCTCAACTCGTCCTTTTTGATAGTAACCCCCTACATTGTAGACCCTATAGTGTAGTGACTACAGACGTGGTTTAGTTATCGCGGGCCTACCTTATACGTTGTCATACGAGCATGATATAGTGGGTGTGCGTGTGAGAGAGTTTTTATGTTACTTATAATTATAAGTATTATATTTCATATGGATGAGTCTAATGTGTCGTACGATTCATTATTTTATTTATAATTTTAAGATAATTGTATAGGGGAAAGTCCCCGTTTACCGACCCCCTCCTAATACCGACCCCATATCGTATCTCAGTAACTATAATATATATCAAACAATTATATATACATGAACTGTTAGTAATTAAATGATAAATATTAATAAGTATTTTGTTTAAAAAATATTTAATCCTACAATTGTTATTTGATAAAATGTAATATTCTGTTTTTACTTTTTAAATATTTGAATAATAACTTTTATTAAATCATTGTAAATACTTTATTAATTAAAAGAAAACTTAATGTTGTGAATAATATTGTAGATCAATAAAATGTTTATAATCATTATACAAATAATGTAATTTGAATAACTATTAACCAATATATCTTAATTATAGCAACATATATGATTTTCCTATTACCGACCCCCTAAATTACCCTAATACCGACCCCATGTGATTTATAATATCCAATCAAAATAGTTCTGTATTTTACTTTAAAATATGTTATAACTTATTTGTGTATCATTGACATATATTTAGAATTCATGATTCCAGTTATTTATATACATACTGATCAATAAATAAATATTAAATAATAATATACACTATTTTAATATAATTACTATAAAGTTTAAATTAAAATTTAATATTTCTATTAAAACATAAATTCAATAAAAAATAAATTGCGTGCATGTTATAATCAATTATATTTATATATATCTACTATTTTTATTGGATATTATAATACTACAATTATTTATATCACGATTATGTTAGGGGGTCGGTAATAGGAGAAGGTGTAACACCTTAGGCACATGTATCTGATTACCGACCCCCCCTGTTTATTCTTGTAAATATAATTATATCAACAATTTAAAATAGCCACATTATTTATTGCCATAATATTACCCTAATTACAATATTTCAAATAAATATATTTAATATTGAATAAGTTAATACGAATACTAATTTAGGGGTCGGTAATCGGAGACTTTCCCCTATATATATATATATATATTTTGAATATACAACATTATTAACCTATATTTCATAAAACTTTTGATTTTGTAAACAAAGAAAAATCGATGTCCCAACAGGTCTACGGGCATGTCGTCTAGCTGGCAACTGTAGATAGCCTTTAGAGCCTTCACCACCGCCTCAGTCTCTCTGATGGGTATCTCTCTAGTGCGGCGGGATGGAGAATGTAGGAAGGATGGGCACGCGTGAAACGGAAGATAGCAACGCCGGCAGATTATACTATAACATCGTGTTCATACGATATGATTCATATCTTACTACATTCGGTTAATGAACGTAATAGTATAAATTTATATATATATATATATATATATATATATATATATATATATATTTATTAGTATTTAGTCCCGTGACGATGTCATCGTAGGAACAGCACATATATGTTCCTATAGGGGAACTGGAACGATTTTGTATGTAGGGGGGGGGACCAACCAATCAAAATAAATTTTGTGGTAAAAGTAGGTGGGGGGACCAATACATAGGAGGACCCCCTATATTTTAAAGTGGGAGGGGGGCATATCCCCCGTTACCTCTATTGCAGCGCACCTAGGAGCACATGATAATGACTAACATAACTTCCTCCATTCTTCACGATCAGTAGTCTTATTTAGGAGTTCGCGTAAGGGGCGATTAGACCAGTCCAATATGTCATACATCCAGTTTATATTTGGACGGCATCTCTTTATACTGTATTTAATTATACCTTACAATATCATCCTAGCTAGCGATTCATGTCTAGAGATATGATCAAACAAAGTCATTTTAATACGTAGTACGTATTACGTACCACCATGTCTGAGAGAGGCTCATAATTTCACATTTTCCTTCTTATTTCGGTGGATACATAGATATTAGTTTTCTTTTGTTTGTATGTGATATTTAAAGTTTTCTATGGTCTTTAGATTCGAATGCACGAATCTTATATTTAGACTCTCCCAATAAGGTCCAGTATCATACCATATATTAGAATGGATAGTATTAACATTTGTAGAGCTTGTACTTGAGATTGAATTAAATTTCTCTAGATTTCAAAATATTCTCAAATCTGATAATTTCTGCAGCTTCTGTCGCTAGTCTAATTAAAATGTCTTTCTTGCTCATTCAGTTTTCAGCAAGCATCTCTCCAATATATTTGAAGTTTTTAACATTATTAAGCTGTTCTACATGTAAGGTGTTGTTTGGTTAACATCCATCCCCGTTTATGAGTATCTTACTCTTCCAGTGACTTATTTCCATACCATATGATACAGTACATTTTTTCTAAAGAGTCAGTTAGTTAACGCTTGTAATCCACTTTCTGAGCCAGCTATAAGATCAATATCATCAGCGATTCGTTGGTTGAAAATGTATATTGCTCCTATTGATATTTTACTGCATTATTATCTCTAGAAATATATTTATTAATACTGGAGATAATAGGAAAACTTGTCTTACACATCATGTCGTTGAAAAGGGAAGATAATTTGGTTATTCAATAGAGTAGAGTTTGTTGTAGAATTATATAGTGATTTTATAATGTTTATCAGTTCAATATGTATACCCACATCGTTATGGGAGCCATAAACCATCGTGGAATAATCTATCAACAACTGTTTTAAAGTCGATGAAATTGCGATAGAGCTTCCTTTGTTGATCAATGTGTTTCCCCATTAGAAGTATACAGTTTAGAATATGTTATAATATGTTACTCAGATTAGTAGGATTTTTCTCGAGTGACTTATGAGAATAATAGTTAGATATATTGAGTAATTTTTGATGTCGCATTTCTTTGGTTTAGGTATAATCAATGATGTAGTCCGTGGTTTTGGCCATTCCTTTGTTATCCAGATTTGTTGACATAGTTTAGTACATATATCATATATTGAATGTCCACCTACTGATAAGTGCACTTGATATATTATCTATTCCCGGTGATTTTTTATTCTTCAGGCAATGTATAGCCTTTTAAACTTCTGATGTAAGTATTTGCAGAGGCTGTCCCATCTCATACGGATAAATGTTGTTTTTCAATGTATTGCCATCAGGATTAATTTTAAACATATAGAGATCTTTGTAATACTCTGTCCATATTTCTATTCTGGAATTATCATCAAAAAACGGTATACCATTTTATCTTTGATGATTGTCATTTTTCTAGGTTTATGTTCTTTAGACATTGTTACCTCTATTTCCTCATACAATTCTTCAATTTCTTCATCTGCGTAGTCATGACTGGTAGTCTTGACTGGTAGTGCACTGGTAGAGGATTACATTTGTATGATTGTTAAATTTATTGGATATAATGCTATCATTAATGATATAATTCTGCTAGAGACTGCTATATAGTTTAGAATAGCTTAAATCAGCTCCTTCCTCATAATAAAATCCACACCCTGTTGATGGAATTGTTACTATACAATGTCAACTATCTTATGATCTTCATCAGTAAGAAGTTCACTAGAGTTTTTCCATCTTGCTTCTTCCAAAACAATGATGACTCATTTATAGCGATTTATTTCCTTCATTAGTTCATGAATGTTCCCGAGTTCTCTAAGTGTGCGAACGCTGCGTGTACATATGGTCGTGATACTTGGCAGTTTAATTATCTTCTTTGTTGCCTCCTTTGATACCAATATTATTGTTGTTATTGTCGTCACGGTTGTTGGTGTTGATGTCATCTTTGTCATTATCATATTTAATTCAGTATATGATTTAACACATCAATCATGGAAGAAATGTATGGTATGCGCGGTCGTTGATAATCCGGTCTTCGACCGATACGGAATTGTGTAATTTATATTATGAGTCATGTGTTCTTTCTGTAGGCTTGATTAAGTTTGGCGCCACCTGTCTCCTCTCGAAACTGTAATTATCAATCGAGATGCTATACATAGTATATCGTTTTAATTCTGTGCACTTGACCGTTGAGTTAATATGATTTTCATCCTCTCTTGACTGTTGGTTAGCTAGTAAGTCCTTCGCTACAGATACAGTGCATGTATCCCCGTAAAATGTCTTAGCAGAATTGCTTTAGTTGTTACCAGGGAGTGGCACGAGGAGCCGACGATGATAGTTGAGAGAGAGAGAGAGAAGTGTGCTAAACTATCTAACCATTATTATTTAAAGAAAACAGCAGTTAGGCAGATAATGTATGCCATACACTACTATAGGAATATCCTATTAGAGTATACTCTATATATCTATGTATATATATATATACAATATATTGTTTTAATATTATTTAATATTGTTTTAATGTATAATGTGAAATAGAATATGCATAATAATACAGATCTTAATAACTCCGTTTTAAATACAAATTTAAAAAAAGCTCAACTAATATTAATTTAATATTTATAATACATACATTATTACAATATAATCTATAATAATTATTAAAACTAGTTTATTAAAATGATTTATCGTTCGTGAAATATGTATCAAGATCTTGGAGTAACATATATATATATATATAAAAAAAAATATATATATATATATATATACATATATATATGTATCAAGATCTTGGAGTAACATATATATATATATATATAAAAAAAATATATATATATATATACATATATATATATATATATATATATATATATATATATATACATATATATATGTATCAAGATCTTGGAGTAACATATATATATATATATATATATAAAAAAAATATATATATATATATATACATATATATATATATATATATATATATATATATATATATATATATATATATATTAAATAACTCCATGATGCTATATATTGGTTACTATATTATGTCATAGGGTGACTATATTACATTACATGGTGACTATATTACGCAATAGTGTGACTATATGAGGTGATAGTGTGACTTTATGACGTTATATATGACGAAGCTATAGCGACCGAGAAATAATCATACATTTCCAATTTGTAGTACCATATATGGTACTACAAATTGGAAATGTATGATTATTTCTCGGTCGCTAGTATATATACTATAATTATACTAAACACTATACAATCTATAGGCTCTAAGCTATATGCTCTAATCGATCAACTATACTATTAATTACACATGAATAAATAACATATATAACATTTCATGATTATATATTTTACTATTTAAGATAAATTACTATATTTTATAATATATATTATCTTAAACGGTGCTAATTATTAAATATAAACCTCTTACTTGCGTTACGATAGTAGTTGATATCGGTAGGAACATTCCAGCCACACTGACTGCCGTACATAGAGGTGTAGACACCGTCCAGAGGCTCGTAGAAGTAGAATATCGACGGGTCTTGCTCTATGATGTTACCCAGTAATGTGGATCTATTCATTGAGGTGTTTATTCGAATTATTGGTATTTAGTATATATATATATATATATATATATTTATATATATATATATATATATATATATATATATATATATATTACACATTTATATTATAGGTAAGATGGAGGAGTCATACGGAGAAACAAAGAAATCACAGGAGTACGAAAGGAGAGATATTTCTCGAGAATTACATGTCATCACGAAATAGACATAACGTAAAAAATAAATAATAACAAATGGTATACTATGTTTAACGTTATTTAATAATTGATAAATATTAAATTAAAGTAATGAAAATATTTGAACAAAGATAAAATCATTATTTTAAAATGTAACTATATAATATATAATAACCTAATATTTTATTTGTAATCTATTTGTAATCTTTTGTAATCTATTTCGTTATTATATATTAAATTATAATATTATAAACGTCTGTATCTGTATTATTCGTATATTAACCCTGTCCTTTGATATGCTAATATCAATATTTTCTTCCTAATTGGACCAGTATCTAAAAATAAAAATATATAAAAATTTAAAATATTTCGAGATTCAGCATTCAATAATACCAATAATAATAATTGTGAATATTATATAGGTTACTACTATGAATATACTATTTGTTAAACTTTTCGTCAATATAGATTTTAGGGGTAGGTAATTTGAGAAGGCGGTCAGTATTTAGCACATGTATCCAATTACCGACCCCCTGTTTATTCTTGTCAATACATTTATATATAAAATTTAAAATTGCAAAATTATTTATTTCTATAATATTACCATAATTACAAAATTTAAAATAAATATATTGAATATTGAATAAGTTATTATAAATAGTTATTTATTTGTAGGTACTTGGCGACTTTCCCATTTCAAGTAATTAAACCTATAATTAAATGTTAAGTATACTTAAGAATTTTCAAAATATTCTTGAAAGGAGCTTTTACACATGGACACATATACACATGGACACATAGACACATTTACACATGGACACATGGACACGCTACCGTTATATATATACATTTTATATCAACTGATTGTACAGCTGATAAACATTCCTGCTACAAAATAGCACATCCTAAATAACATGTTTATCCCACATACCTCTTTCATAGTCAGACAAAAATAGTAAACGAACATTGGGCGTGGCTAATTATTAATGATATGTACGACGCAGGTCATATTTAACAATAAATTGTCTTAACATTTTATGGCTCCTTATTTTATTAGTTAATCATTTATTTATTTTTATTATTTTTTTAATTAATAATACAATTTAAGTATCTAAATAATAAACATTTAAGATTTAGCTTTATTGGTGGTATTAATATTATAACTCACGCAATTTTTATGAAAATCAGAATAGTTCTAACGCTGCGCCTGATTGGTTATAGGGTGTCCGTATTAATACATCTAGAGTGTCCGTATTAGTGACGTATATGACCTATAGATATATGCTTATAACTTAATGAATATTTGATAACAAATATAGAAATTAAATATATAATTTTTAGAATTCTTTATTTTTTTAATAATATAGTGATATATTTTATATCGATATATAGGAAGGTTTTAGGTTGAAGTTTTTTTCATAAATTTAATAACGTAATAAAAAAATTAGTTTAATGGATCATCAATATTTTGAATAATTAAAAATAAAAAATACTTTTTTAGACTATTTATATAATTATGAATATTTTATTCATTAAACATTTTTTATAGGATTTATGGTTTCTGAGATACAGAGAGTGTCCGTATTCGGGCACTGTCCCCTACACTGTACGACGTATAATGTAAGTGGTAAATATCATTAATAATTAGCTATAGCTAATTAAGTGTAACACTCATTTCGTCAACATTTTGTTGTTGTTGTAAGTATAGAAAATTGATAGAAGAAGCATTCACTCTATATGAACTAATATAATAATGTAAACCTCTATGCTTGTGGACGCGTTTCATTTGATATGTACGTACTTCAGGAGATGTATTCTGAGAATGTTGTATCGTAATTATATATTAGTATGTCTATTATAAATTTACGATGTATACTATATCTATGATGTATAGTCAGGGCCGGCTTAAGCATACTATGGACGCCGGATAAATAACTTCACAGATACATTATAATTTATCATTCTTTACGACGAGAATTTTTTTATTTTTAAAATAATATATATTTTATAAATAGAAGTTATTTAAATATATATATTTTTTCAAAGTGAATACAATGATAGAAACACGATACATAATTTTAATTATTAAACTATATAATTAAAAAAAAAATCTATACATAGGTGTGTCATCTAAATATACAACATATTACAATAAATTATATAAAATAATAAAATAGTTCCGTCCTTTTTAGTAGATATTATTTTTAGTTATATTCACCAAATTAAAATAATGAGAAAATAATAATCAAAGTTTAGTGACATATTTTGATTGAATTATAATGAATGTTTATTTTTACCTATAGATGAAACATAATTTATAATTATTAATATAAACAATTTAGATAAGAATGTTAAATGAACTGATTGATTATATAAATTATTTTGTAGATACAAAAAATATACATTTTGTTATGAATGGAAATTATGAAGAAAAGTTAAAAACTGTTAAAAGCATTGCATATAATATTTTATAAGTTATAAATTAATTAATTAAAAATAAAAATGATATATATACTTATCAAATACCTCGGCAGCTATATAGGATCAACATAAAGAGATATAAAAATCAGAATAGCCCAATCCTGGTCAGCACTGAATATCATGAATACTATATGGAACTCCAAAATGTCAGATAAACTCAAAATAAACTTTTTCAGGTCAGCGATAGAATTAAAACTTCTACAATACTCTATTAGGACACTAACTTCGAATCTAAAGAAAAAAGTAGACGGAGAATATACTCCCATGCTCAGAGCTGCGTTGAATACACTATGGAGGGTACATGTGACAAATAAAGAGCTCCAAAACCACAGTCTCAATACGAGAACAACGATTACGATTCATAGGACATTGCTGAAGAAGTAAAAGTGAATTAGTAAGCCATTTACTTCTCTGGCAACCGCTCCATGGTCAACGACCCCGAGGACGACCAGCAAAAACTGTCATTGATCAACTGAGCGAAGATACTGTATGCACCCTAGGGTGCACACTAAGCTTAGTGAACTACCAAACGTGATTAGTAGTAAAGAAGGATGGAGAAGACGTGTCATGGATGCCGAGCAAGCTCGACCTGCAATAAAAAAAAAATAAGTATAATTCAATATTTATTTTACTAGATTTTATATCTACAGAATTATTATTAATATATTTAGTATATGTATATATAAAGTGTATACATTTTATTAATGCGATTTAATTCTAAAGATAATGTTTCCAGACTTGAAAGTGTTTATATATTTGTGTCATATAATTCCATACACATTTTTAATTGGTTTAAGTTTTGACAAGTTTCTCTCTCGGGTATACTAGTTGCCATTAAATCCAGGTATATTCGGAAGATAATTGCTACATTTTTATATAAATCTAACCTATATATATAACATATGCTATACCATATATTATATATATATATATTTATATTCAGATAGTAATCCTTTGATAAGTATATAAATATAGTATAATATACTTTTTAATAAAACTTATTTACTAATTAAAATCTAATTTCAAAGAAATAAGATCCATTTTTGCATAATATTGAATTTTAAAATTCTTATAATTTATAGAATAAATACATTGCCTCTATATTAATGTATATTAATGTGTACATTAATAAATTATAATTTGGTAATATTTTTATCACTTATCATATCATATATAACTTCTATAGTTCTAGAACATCCACAAGAGAGTGTACTGTAGAATACAGTAGGATACATCATATCTGATATTTATGACATTCTTATATTCGATAATTATTTTATTAAAATATGTCATCCTTTATTTAAACAAGATGTGTTAACACATACTTATATTTATATTCTATATTTGGGTGGGATACATAAATAATATTATTTTTTAATGATAGCTATAATGATAGATTATTCAACGGTATTTTTCCCAACCACAGTTAAGGAAAAAGTTATAGTTAACATATTAAATTTAATTTTAATAAAATAACGTAATCATTAATTATATAATTTTTTTCGTAATTTATGATGGCAAAGTTTCATTTATACTTTTCTCCTCTATCATTTTTCGCTTTCTAGTTTATCAATTAATTATTTATCAATTCGTTTCATACTATTTGATCTTATAATTAAAGATATATAAGGTTGTCTATGTTGATCACTAATAACATGTGCTACAATATCTTCATGTATATATTCACCTACATGAAGTATATATCAGTATACTGATATCCTCGTGTACATTTAAAATTTGTGAAATTCTATTTTTATATCCACGTAAATGAGTCATATTTACTTAATTAATAAAATAAATTTTATTATTTTGATTAACATTAATAATATATAAGAAAATAGAAATAATAAGAAAAAAATAGTTAACAATTTTTTTTATATAAATAGTAAACAATTAAAAACAAAATTAATCCATGTGCCCACACATTTGTTTGCCCTCCCCTTAAACCGACCCTGTGCATAGTATCAATTATGATATAGTTATATATACACAGTGTGTGTATTACACACACACGCTGAGTTATACGCGCGATGTGTAAACATACCTTTACTAACAGTTCAGTATCCGGAAAGAAAAAGAAGTGCACACAAATCATTACTGTCAATCATTAATACATTAGTATAGGTTATGTTTCATCATTATATATATATATATATATATATATAACTTATACTTTTTGAAGTAGTATACATTTTATTTATAAATATTATATATATATATATATATACATTGTTATTGTTATTGTTATTTTTATTTGGTGGAGTCCTTTCATCCCATCCAGGAACTTAGATAAAGTTTTCACTTATAACCATATAAGGCTCTAATGTCCCTTCGAAGCCGCTACCATGTTAAGGCATCCATGGTTTTAACGAGGGCCGATAATTTATGTTTACACAATTATATAAGATCACTTCTAAATAATATGTTAAGACCCATTTTATAAAATTAATTAATGGTCCGGACGAGGCTCGAACTCGTGTCCTACTGCTTGTGTGTCTGACGCCTTAACCACTGAGCCACACAGGCAGTTATATATATATATTTATATCCGTATATATATATAACATAATATTAATTATTAAGAACTAACCGAAGCCTGTGATACATAACATGCGACATCTGTAAGTGCATATCTTCACTGTTTGTGATAGGTGATATGTTATAAGTTATAAGTTATATTTAATATATATATATATATATATATATATATATATATATATATATATATATTGTTTTAATTCTATATTGTTATATGCACCTACGAGGATGTGGCCACACCTATGACATATCGCACTTATAAGTGCTAATAAACCTTATTATCATCAATCACATATGTATATATTATATATGGTTATAACCTATATATTATATATATATGGTTATAATATATATTAGAAATATATCGGTTATAGTTACATCTTTGTTTGTAATTAAGAATAAAACTAGGTTAATACAATTAGTTAGAATAATATATATATATATATATATATATACAGAACTATTTATTATATTATATAAAATATATAAGTTAAACACATAGTATTCTACTAGTAATTCAATAGTTATAACTCGTAAGTAAATAAAACACATAGTACAACTAAATGTAGGGATTCATTACACGGATTACATTATAGTATTACCATATACATGGTATACCAGAGGCTATAGCCTATACCAGAGGTATAGGTTACCATGTATATAACTTCTATAGTATAGAGGTACCCTATAGTGTAGCCTATAGACTCTATAGGGTGATTAATCAAAATCATTACTAATTAGATACAATATATTGTATACATATACCTGGTGAAGTAGGTTAACTACGAACACACATGGTATCATATAGGTAACCTATGGGTTTATAGGTATACCAGGTAGGTATTATTGTAACCTAGGTTACAGCTATAGTAGTATGTATACCTATATGTATAGGTGACAGCTACAGGTGACATGTTTTATTGATGATGTGTTCACTTTAGGTTGATTTATTATTGCAATAGGTGTACACAAGTTATGGTATACAACATAACTTTATGATACGTGTATAGTTATTAATTATTAAACTATAGGCGTGATATTATATTAATATGCACAAGTACGATGTACGACATACACACACACATACATACACACATACATACACACACACATACACACACATACACACACACATACACACACACATACATACACACACACATACACACACACATACACACACATACACACACATACACACACTGTATAGGCATACTTCTAACAATGCATGCATTTGCTGAGTTGTCGCGCTAATTATATTGTTAAATAATTAGCATATATATGTTCATCGAATACAACACCATATATGGTATACAAAAACACATGTATACAGTTGACATGCGCAATGGCATGGCAAAAGTCATGTTATAACCGTATACGATTATCCACAATAAGAACAATTTAATAACAACAGAATTTATAGAAATATAATATTCATACAATACAAACGAACATTACATTACATCATTGCACATCATCAACTAATTACAACTATAGTTGTCATTATAATGACAACTAATAATAACTAATTACATAAACAATGTTGTATACGTTATATCCGTTGTTCTTTACTTCCTCATGTTATTGTTATTGTTATTTTGGTGGAGTCCTTTCATCCTATCACGGAACCTAGATGAATTTTTCACTTGTAACCATATATATGGCTCTAATGTCCCTTCGAATCCTCTCTCATGTTAAGGCATCCGTGGTTTTAACGAGAGCCGATCATTTATTTATACACAATTATATAATATAACTTCTAAATAATATTGTAAGACCTATTTTAAGTCTGGATGAGGCTCGAACCCGTGTCCTACTGCTTGAGTATATGACGCCTTATCATATATGATATATATAAAGGTATACCTTTACAAACGTGTGTTAAAAGTTAAAAAAGCATACAAAATAATATAATTTTAAAATATAAAAAATATAACTTATTAATTATTAAATATTATTATATATATATACCTATATATACACATATATTTATAATAATAATAATAAGAATGCGTTTTCATTAGAACACGTATGTAATAGATACATGTTAGGCTAGGTAGGCCTATAGGCCTATATCTAGAAGTTATATTAACACTTATCTATTCAGATATATGATAGTTTAATATTAATGTATATATCATATAGGCTATACATGTATATATAGGCCTACATTGTATATATATATATATATATATATATACAATATAGGCATATAGTATACAATACACACACAACACACACACAAACACACATACACACCTACACACACACATACACACACACACACACATACATACATATAATATAAATACCGAGTTACATATGTTTATAATTCGTTAGATCATAATACATAATAAGTATCTGTATAATGGAATATCTTAATATATAATACATGTATAATAATACATCATCATATGCATATCTGTTACATCATGTGTATACACATTCGATACTACATATATCATATATATATATATATATATATATATTATATATTGTATATATATTTTATCGATAATAAGATATATATATATATACACATATATTGAGAACAACTTATATTGTTAATGTGATAATGTAAAATCAATGTTATAATGATTGAATACATATTATCTCATTTTATTTTGTTTATTTTTGAGTTTATTTCTGGACTTATAGTTGCGTGTATACACTATAATTTATAGTCTATAAATAGGTTATTATAATTACTATAGTAACTATAGTAACTATAGTAACTTATTGTTTTAATATGTATTCATGGTACGATTACGATGTAGGTATACCGTGTAGAAATTATAATTTATAATAGTTTTTAAAATAAAATCCATATAGATTTACAATCCACGAATACAAACTATTAGAAGTGAAGTCTACCTCCTCACTGTTAACTACCGACTCCTATGCTTACTAGTACAACTGAACCCAACCATTAGTATCTCATTACCCCTAGCGACTAGTAACAACCGCTGAACCCTAGCGACTAGTAACAACTGCAGCTTATTAATTATTATTGAGATGCGCTTTACATATATGTCACCGGCGGATATCACGTTACCGCTCGTTAGATGTCGCCGTGGTCGTCTCTGTTGACACGCCCATTTGTAGACACGCCCATTTCAATACTACTACTCCGGTTGTATACGCAGGGGTATGTACTAGTGATGTAATGATGCCGAGGTGATACTTTTGGTTATTGAACCCGAGCCGATACTTCATTTTAGGAACAGAAACGTGCCCGAGCAGAACCGAGACTCTAGCCAAACGAGCCCGAGCCGAGTTGAGATTCTTAGTAAACATAACCGAGCCGAAATGATGCTTTTTTGAATTTACATTTTTATACTTGTTATCATAATGATTATAAGTATTTATTTCAATTAATTAATTCGAGATCAGTTCGTAATAAAGTTGATATTATAGCTCAATCTATTATTGATTCAAAATGTCTTATAACGGCAATTACAGAAACCTGGCTGACTGATAAAGACACTGCTCTATCATCACAACTAATACCTCAAGGGTATAATATAACTATTGCTAATAGATCTATTCCTTGTCGTGGTGGTGGTCTTGCATTAATTTACTCATCTAAATTGAAACTTGTCTCCACTACCATTCCGTCTTTCTCATCGTGTGAAATGATGATCTGCAATCTTAAGTTTCCATCTTCTTGTACAATATATTTTGTTCTAATTTACCGTCCTCCTTCTTCTAGTATCACTGATTTTTTAGTTGATCTAACATCTATTTTTGAATCGATCTCTTCAGATAACACTATAATTCTTGGCGATTTTAACATACAATATAATAGATCTTATCCTGCTGCATCATCTTTAAAAAGTTTGATCAATGAGTTCTCTCTCACTCAACATATACTTTTTCCCACTAATACGAATGGTAATTGCATTGATCTAGTTATATCACCATCTTCATCTGACATTGTTTCATCTCCTTCTCAAAGTTTTCTAATTTCTGATCACTTTGTAGTTACGTTTGAGTTGATATTACCACCATCTACCTCTCCCCGACCAGAGCGTTCTTTTAGGAAGATATCTGCTATTAACATTCCTTCATTTGTAAATTCTATATTTTCACGACTTGATAATCCTCAGTCGTTGCTCGTAGTTGACTCTCTTTACGACAATTTTAATGCTGCTATCTCAAATTCTCTTGAAATATTTGCTCCTGTCATTAAATCCATTAATCGATCATTTTCCAAATCACCTTGGTTTAACAATGAACTAGTAAACCTACGTCGAACACTTAGAAAACTCCAAAATAGATATTAAGTATCTAACCTTGAATCTGATCTTAAATCTTTCAAAGTATGCCATTCACTCTATAGGACTAAACTTATCACATTAAAATCCTCCTACTTTACTGATAAGTTAAATAACTTTGGTATGTCTTCCAAACAAGCATTTCAACTTTCATTTAAATTAATCGGCCGAGATCAGAATAGACGTCTACCTGACCATTCTGACTCCTATCTGTGCACTGCTTTTTCCAATTTCTTTCAACGAAAGATATCTAATGTTATCGATTCTCTCCCAAGATTTGATGTCGCACTATTTGATGTTACTTTCATTACCTCTTCAAATCATTGGTCTTGTTTTACCCTTCCATATCAGGCATTTGTTCTTTCATTAGTGACTTCCCTCAAATCTCACTCCCCTTTAGATCCTGTTCCATTGGTCTTACTTCGTTCCATTTCTCCCTATATAATTGGTTTGATTACTAATATTATCAATGTATCTCTTATTACTTCTACTGTTCCACAATCGATGAAACACTCGTATATTAACCCACTACTTAAAAAACCGACTTTAGATCACTCAAACTTGACTAACTACAGACCAATATCCCAACTATCGTCAATATCAAAGACTTTAGAACGAGTTGTTTCAACCCAGTTAATACATTATATAACTACAAACAATATTGCTGATTGTTTTCAAAGTGCTTATCTCCCACACCGCAGCACAGAAACTGCCCTCAACCTTATTTTCAGTGACATTCTTTTATCTCTTGACACCAAATGCCCATGTTATCTTATTCTACTCGATTTATCGTGCGCTTTTGACTCTCTTAATCTTATTATTCTTTCGTATCGCATGCGTGAGATAGGAATTAATGGTCAAGTACTCAACTGGTTCATGTCCTTTGTCTCAAATAGAACTTCTTCTGTTAAAATTAATTCTTCTTTATCACAACGATTTACTAACTCATACGGTGTTCCGCAAGGCTCCGTACTCGGTCCCATTTTATTCATAATCTATATATTACCTATTAGATCAATATGTCTTAAATATCCTCATCTACATTATCATCTTTATGCAGATGATTTGCAAATTTATACGTCCTTCCCACCATCATGTAACACTGAATCTATTCAATTAACTATTTATAACTGCATTACTGAATTAATTACATGGTTCTCCACTAACTCATTATCATTAAATATGGCTAAAACTAATACCATTATTTTATCTAGATCCTCTTCCCCTTTAACTATATCCCATCCTTATTTACGCTCCCTTCCTATTTCCGAATCAGTGACTACACTAGGTATTACCTTTGATAACAAGTTCAATGTATCGTTGCAAATAACAAATGTAATGCGTATAGCTAACTATTATCTTTACAATATTAGAAAGACTCGTAATAAACTTACTTATAACTTAACGAAGTGTTTACTCGACTCCCTTGTATTCAGTAGACTTCGTTATTGTTGCTCATTATATACTACTCTCCCACTTTATTTAATGCACAGATTTGAAAATATTCAACGTCGTGCGGTTAGAATACTGTACAAGCTCAAACGTCGTATGGATGTTTCGATTACATCTCTGATGATTTCTCTTGGTTGGCTTCCGTTTCATTCTCAATGCAAGTTTCGTCTCCTGTGCATAACGCAAAGAGCCATTTACCGATCTATTCCCGAATATCTCGCTACGTTAATATCAATTCGTTCCGACTCCCGACCTCGCCGCTCTGGATCCACAATGGTTCTACACCAACCAATTACTTCTACGAGATTTGCTGAAGCAGCATTTGCTGTTGCAGCACCAAAATATTGGAACTTATTACCAACTGATATACGTATAACTAAATCTGAGTCATTATTTAAACGTAAATTATATAAATATTTTCTTTATTTGTAATTCCATTTAATATCATTGTTCTCGTTATTATGTATTGTTCTAGTTTTCGTTCTTTACTATTATTTTTTGTTTATTTTTATTTTATTATATATGACGCCGATAAACATATAATGTTTTGTTAGTCAATAAACTATTTAATAATAATAATAATATATATATATATATTACGTGCTAAGTATTAATGGTGAAGCGATACCCTATTAATATAGTGATAGGCATATATTATCATTATAAATGAATAACAGCTGTAAACACTAGTGTTTATAAAAATTAATTCTTTTATTTAGGATTTTGATATTGAAATTAATATTTTATAATTATACATTTATATATTTTACATTAGGCGGTCATTTTAACCAACTACAGCCATTGAAGTAGTGTCTAGATATCACATGATACTGTATCTATCTATAAATAGATTTAATATCATCAGATATTATATTTACTTAATTAATAATACGAAAATAATAAAATATCTTGTTTGTTATTAAATTAAAATATAAAAATAAAATTTAATTTGTAATATTACTATTAATTATACATTATAAATAACTATAATACACATTGTTGAACACGTAGTATATATATATATCTCTATAAGATATTATCTTTATAAAGATAAATGTAATACTGAACGAGAAATTATATATTAAATTATATCTCGCTTTAACGTTAGTATATATATATATTTTTAAATACTAACATACAATATACGATATATATAAATATACTTATACACATATACACATATACACATATACGTAGGTTCATACCGCGGATCTATACGGTAGGTAAACGATGTTTAGAACTTGTTACTTAGTTATTTGTAAAGTATACTCATATATAGAGGGACAAGATGATGAAGTTTGTATACATACTGATATATATATATATATATATATATATATATATATATATATATATATATATATATTTATTCAATGTATAAAATACATATTGTAGTATGCAGGATATTAATTTTGTTCACAAAATTAAAAACAAAAAATGTCATTAACTTTAATACCTTCTAATCTTTGTAAATAACATCTGTATGGACTAGTTATGTAAATGATGCTAAAATCTAAAGCATGATGCAGTCCCAGTCTCAGTTACCTAAAGTATCAACCTGGCTCAGGCTCGTTTTGTTAGAGTCTCGGCTCAGCTCGGGCACGTTTTTTCTTCCGAAAATGTATCGTTTCGGTATCAATAACCAAAAGTATCAGCTCGGCATTAAACATCTAGGCATAATGTACACCAATAGTACGGACTAACATTATATATATATATATATATATATATATATATATATATAATATAAATATATAATCATCAATTATTGGAATATTTATTTTACTAAAATAGTAGTAGGCATTTGTGTAGACGAGAATCTCGAGCACCTTTAGACCTTTAAATAACCTCTATATATATAAACATATGTATACATATTTACCTTTATACTCTAAGAAAACTGTACGAATATCCTACCGATATACTTGTTAACGTGTACGTATATTTATAAATGTCCTTCAATAATATAAATTACACATATCTAAAGCTAAATCTGACTTTTTAACGTGAAACAATTGTTTCATCTATATACGTGAAATATTTATAATTATTGGAATCACATTTACATAATAGGATACTAATAGTTAAAATGTCTGTTAATCATCTTAATATCGCCCGTAGCCCGTACGATACCCCACTACGAGTTATGTACTTGATCCACTCCATACAATCTATAGCATACAAGGTATAGTATACATCCTATATATCTGAGTTGTGCCCAGTTTCCCAATGTATAGTAGAATATTTATGCGAAAGATATTTAATTAAATTCCTTAATTCATACCTCATCTCCTGATAACTACAACGTTACTCCATTAGGATTTAGTAATCCATTAGAATAAACCTACAATCAATAAAAATTCTAAGTAGACCATTCTAAATAGATTTACTAATTCTCTATTTGTATATTAATATTCATATTATATAGAATTCTATAGAGGGTATGTCCTCCACATTTATCATAAACCTAAACTTTATCACCTTATCTTCACCGACCACGATATTGCGTTATCCACGCATATCTTATTTAATTTCCATCTATCATCTTTGTAGGATTATTATTATTCGGAATAATATCACGTGTTCAATTTAGACTTTTCTTGTAAAGTTACTTTCTCTTTAAAAAATAAATTATTCCTTTATATTTCGTTCCTTCCTTACAAACTTCTATAGAATCAAATACGCTTACCATAAATAACTATTGTTAAATGATTATTATTGATATATCAAGTACATCTGCTACTTCCAATGATCCCATACCTAGTTGTGGCTTCATAATGACATCAGAGATATAGCTTTATTATGGCTATCTTACCTATCTTACCGGATCCTCTATAATGACATACATGGATCCACCTAACCTCTCGTTCATAGTTGCCTCAAAGTACCGTACAACATCCATTATATTTCATATTACCTATTCTCATACTATATTTCCTATGGAGTGTTACACTGTAAATACAAGCGTCGCTTACTAGAATCTGAGACGATTTATCTCTTATAATCTACGACAACTTCTCTTCGTTAATCGTAGATCTATAGTCGTATACGACGAAATGTACGACGTATATAGTATAATATATTTACCGTGTGAACACGCTTTTAATGATAGGTATATGTGTAGATGTTCGTTGTCGTGTACTTTCTAGTTACTCGTTATCCCGTGACTCGTAAATCGTAGGGGGAATCAATGACGCCAGAGTAACACAATTTCCTCAGTCGTCTCTCGTTCATGCATATCTTTTATTAACAATTAACATCATTCTATCGTCAATTTAACAATGTTATCCATCCATTTTTTTCCATTTTTATTGTCGTGTAATAATCTAATTATAATGTAATAATCTAATAATAAATACTGTAAAAATATCCATATTTTATATATATATATATATATATATATATATATATATATATACTCCTAATTATGTTACCAATAATTGTATTATATATCATATTATAATACATGTATATGTATATGTAAATTGTAATTTAGCGGTTATATGATATAACTTATAACTGAGCCGTGTTCATGTTGCCACCACGTATCACTAATACCTGTAGCATACGTGTAATTAGCACATCCCTGGCGGCGTAACCTATCAACACTACATATCTGTCCTTGGTCCACCATCCTACCACACTTCTTACTACCATCATCGCTGATGAATCATCACTATAGTGAGTAATACTGATATTAAAGTGTTGTGAGTCATCACTACCGATTCATCGGCTACATCATATTAAACGTAGTGTATGCAAAGATTCATTAGAAAAATCGTTGGCATACGTTAACTTGCGCACAACTTTCATTCTCTCGTACATTCTAGCACACATTCACATCGCCGCGTTCACGTACTCCATGGAGTGCACTCCACTCGACTGCGCTTATTCTATCACGTGGGCATGTGATGTAATATACACGCACTATAGTGCCTGTTACTCGTACTTTAGCCTCGATACACTCACCGGCGATGAGTCACTGCCCCAATATTACGTTTCTTATTTAGTTATATATATGCGTCACTTTATCAGTTATCTTCTGTCATATTCACTTCTTATGTGCATGACGTCTATAGAGCCTATAGCACTCGTGCATTCTGACTCATCCGTACAACGATATTGAATGTTATATTGTCTTTTGATTATTTAATAGAATACATTTATGTTCTCTTTACTTTTATTGTTTATTCGTGTTTATTCCTCCTAAAGATGTCAACGTAACGCGGACTCTTTTATATCGATGTCGTGCCTACATATATCTATCAACTCGTAATACTAATACTTGTTACTGTTGTGTCCATTATGTCTATAGAAATACATTCCAAGCTATGGCCAATGAAATGTCCTTGGCAAGGACGTGTCCTTTCTATAGCTTTAAATAAATATATTTATTTAAATAGATTTAATATTATTTAATTCACATGCTAGTTATAACTCGGACTGTATTCGTATACATTTCATCATAGGATACTATTATACTATATTATAATAACAACCTATATATACTATATGTACTGCTTTATGCTGAAATGTGTGTATATGTAATACGACACCTGCATTATAAATTATATATAATGGTATAGATATATTAACATAGCTATATTCGTTACTAGAATATAATATGCATCGTGACATACGTTATAACGTATATATACATTATATATCTGCAGATGTGTAATTCATGTATTATTCATGTTTTATATTTATATATAACTATATATATATATATATATATATATATATATATATATATATAACTATAGTTATTAAATGGCAATGCTTAACTGTGTTATAATTGTATACAACTACAACATTAACCAAATACTAGATATATATATATATACTTATATATATTTAAACTAAATAATGTATGTTATAAACTAAGTAGTTATAATGTACTAAGACAATTATTGTTTCTGTATCCGGATATGATATGTAATATTACGCCTCTCGATCGTAATAACTCGGGTAATAATTCGGGTAATAACTCGTAATAATCAGTGATAATATCACCTTAACAAATATTATAACATAGTCCATTGAAGTTTTTAATAATGGTCAATATTATATACATGCCACCAAGTATCTAACAACTTAATAATTTCTTAATGTTAAGATCTATTAAAATATATATTTAATTCAAGGATTATATATATATTACTATTACACGTTTTTCATATACATTATGTCACAAATAAACAAATACAAGGATAGTAGAAGTCGGTCTTCACAGTAATATAACACAGACATATATACAGACATACACATATACACACACATGTTATATGTACACTGTATACATATAGAACAGTACACATACATTACATGAGGTGATATCACGTGTTATACTCGAAATTGTGTATATAGTATATAGCCTACTATGGGTATATAGCCTACTATGGATATATGGCCTACTAGGGTATATGGCCTACTAGGGTATATAGTATACTATATCCTACACATCATATATTATTGTAATATATATTATAATAATACTACTTTTATATTATTTCAAGGCACGAGTAATACTAAAATCAAAGACATACTTTCCTCTAACATATATTTAGTGAAACTATTAATTTCCTCTCGAGTTATTTTATCATCGTGGTACAAGAATACAATTTCGAATGTTATACAAAAAACAAATGCAAAATCTCGTTTTAAATTAATGATGTTAATGTGTTATATTTAATTCATTCAATTTAATTCACATTATACTCGATATCTTTGATTCAAATATCTATATCATTGATATATAATTAAATAAAAGAAAATGATCTATTTCAGAGTAAAACAAGTAACCCTTGCTGAGATAGTGAGCGGACACGTCATATAGGACATTTCATTGCTAAAAGTAACTAATAACTATTTACGTATTTATTCATTTATTATTTTTGTTTCGGTAATTTACTTATTATTTGCATTTCTACTTTTAGTTATCTCAATCAAATGTGTTAAATATAAAGTCAATTCTATACCTAGATAGGTCTAGATAGGTCTACCTATTTATTATATTTGTTTTGAAAATCAAATAAAACTTAAAATATTATTAATTATAATTAAGTATAATTGATCCTATAGGGGGTTTATAATAGCTGAGTTAACATACACAATACATCATCATTCGTGAACTTCCGCACGTGTATACCTTCATTGTTATAAGGCACACGAGGCTTCATTATAATTAATTAAACATTGTTAATGTACGAAATAGGTACTATGTCCCAATCCGAATAATTCATGTAGCTAGGAGAGAACACGAGCGTAAAACTAACTTCCGGGTATTAGGTATAGGGTATTATATCCCTATATAATATGGTTGTATATGTCAAACACTACAATGGTTTATATTAAATATATTATTATTACGAATTCGCAATTAAGGTTTATTTAATTTTAAATTTCGTTAATTTTCGTTATTTTATTAAAATAACACGGTTTGTTTACAAACAAACTTTAAAGCGTAATTACTAACAACTACACACACACGTAACAATGGTTAAAAGCAGTGGAACACATACCGACGACGAAAGCAACATATCCAGTACCAGTACACCCAACCAGGATACCCAGAACACTGACAATAGTCGTAGTCGACAGAACGTACCTCTAGCCGTACAAGACTCCGACCATAGAGTCCGAAACACCACAGATACAACAACAAACGCAGCGAACCGTAACGAAATCGCGAACCCTAACCTCCAGCCGAGTTCGCCGGCAGATGTCGCGACCGATACACCACAACTAGGGGCGGTAACCAACCAAACCCTACCGTCGAGCATCGATACGTCACCGAATGCGGGCGTCGTCGCGGTACCTCGAGAAGGGGCGGGCGTCGACAGCGTGAACTACGTTGACCTCTTCCAGCGGCTGAACCTAACGCCCATCGAAGACGACGACGAACGATACGTGCAACTGATGACCGAACTACATTCCACGGAGAGAAACGCCGACGAGGCGGAGCTATTGGCGCGTTCCGCTCGAGCGGACAGCGACACGTTACGCCACCTAGTCGGTCACTTGTCGGCACTCAGAGCGACCGCCATCGAGGCCACGCCCACCCAGGACACGCCCGCAACAACGGCGGCTAGAGTTAACCCCTACGAGAATCCTAGAGGTCACGCAGTCATGACCCCTATGCTCGAAATCCTCGCCATGATCGATCAACTAATCGACATCGATCAAATGCTAGCCCAGGAAGAATCCGAAGCCGTGGAACCCGACATAGAACCGATGATACCGGAAGAACTCTACCGGCGTATCATGGCGGACATGATGAACCGGAACCCGAACTCGCACGGCGGGTCTATTTTAGAGGCGGATAGTCTGATTATAACTCCGCCCCCTTTGACGGCCGCCGCCGCTTTCGCTTGGCCCCCGGTAAACTTGGTAAGTGGGTGTAGTAAACCACTCGGTATACTGGCATGTACATTTTACAATCCATATAGGAATTTACAGCTTATTGTATAGATGGTAAAACTTTATATTAATATGTATATATATATATTACAATTATACCTTAGGTTAACTATGAAACTATAGTAGTCAAATTATGTACTAATTATTACATAGTAAATAATAAGGTGTCATATGTAATATATTATTAGTTATTATTAATCAAATATTTAGTAACATATATATATATATATACCTATACTTGTCGTAAGCACATAACCTTAATTAATGAATTGTCACGAATATACAATTCATAAGGTCGCTAAATTCACGAGTGAAATCTAAAAAGTACATTTAAATTCTTGCGAATAGCATAATACCAACAATTATAGATTACATGATTGTGGTTTTAGTAACTGACGTGACAATATCTAATAATAATGCCGACTCCCTCCGATAGGATAACGACGAAGACGAGGCCCCTCCTAGACAAGTGCGCGGCCTTCGAATCAATAGGATGCAATCTGGGAACGGCCGCTTCAATCAGCATAGAAGAGTGATATCACCTCTACTCACCATGGCTGAACAACGAAACGTAGAGGTTAGCCCACAGATTGTCGAGCGAATTTTTAGATATTTATTGGTATGTTAAAATGTCCGCAACCTGTAACATTAATCCTATAACCCCTCCATTATCCTTAATAATTATTAACAACAATAATAGTAAGGGAAAGTCTCGGATTACCGACCCCCTCCTAATACCGACCCCATCTCGTATCTCAGTAACTATAAGAGATATAAAAAATTATATATACATGAACTGTTAGTAATTTAATGATAATATGAATACGTATTTTGTTTAAAAAAATACTTAATCCTACAATTGTTATTTGATAAAATGTAATATTCTATTTTTACTTTTTAAATATTTGAATAATAACTTTTTTTAAATCGTTGTAAATACTTTATTAATTAAAAGAAAGCTTAATACTGCACACAATATTGTAGATCAATAAAATCTTTATAACTATTATAAAAATAATTTAATTTGAATAACTATTAACCAATATATCTTAATTATAGCAACCCATATGATTTTGCTATTACCGACCACCTAAATTACCCTAATACCGACCCCATGTGATTTATAATATCCAATCATAACACTGGTCTGCATTTGAATTTTTTTTGTTTGTTATCAGGGGTTTCTTAACTGATTATAAGCTACTTTTTAACACTGAATTCAAATCTGAAAACCGTTTTGCTCAATCAGCTCTGGTTCTTTTTTTATTCAACTTTTAATTTTGTCAACAAATATGAGAAATATTTCAAATAAATTATCAAGAAAAATATATGTAAGTGATATATATATAATTTATTAGGAATATAAAATAACAATAATATGTATTAATATTATAGAATATTATTTAAATATTATATAAATGACTGTTTGATAGCTTTTCTCTTGTGTTTTGCATTAATATCGTCTCTTTTTAAACAATAACTGTAGTCCGAAAGCATATTTATATCCCATTTTACTTGATATCTATCGTTCATTATAGTAATATCCTGGAGAAAGCACTTTCCTTAAATACATTTGTTCTTCGCTAAAATCACCACAACTGCTTTGAATATAATCAAGATGGGATCTTAAAAAATGTATAATGGAGGAATAAAGGAATAGTATTCTATTGGGATTAACAAGATAATTCTAGATTATATTGTATGAACCAGGATGTAAATTATTACATTCTGGCTATATGCATCTTGAATAATGTTCTCGGTCAGCTCTATTATCCCATTTGCAGAGAAAGCATGAGTATTTAGTATACCCAGATTGCATATCTAAAAGTATGGTGACGATCTACAAATATATATATTACAATAATAAAACATTTTAAATAATTATAATTATTATAATATATTATAATATATTAACTTCAAGTCTCCGAAAATCATCCAATTGTGAAAATTATAATTTAATGAATCAAGAAGTACAATCATATTATTGTAATTTTCTGATATACTAATTGAATAACCGACACGAATTGAAGAGACTCTATTACCATTGTATAATAAAACTGCCTTAAGATTTTTATTTGATGAATCGATAAATAATCTCCAGTCTAAATATGCATACGTAATACCCATACCTTCTACCAATCCAATAGTATTGTTACAATATACAAGTTCTCCATTGGTAGTAAAATACTTCCTAAACTCAATGTCACGACTTCGATACCAAGAGTATGTTGTTTCTTTTGATAACATTTGACGTTCTACTAATCTAGACCCAAATAATTGAGCAGATTCTTGTCTCTTGTTAACTCATTTATATCATGTTGATTAAATGGTTCAAGATTTCTTTTATTTTCAAGGGGAATGTATTCCTTTGATAAATCATCATTAATTTCATTTTCAGAATCTAATTCTGATGATGAATCAAGATTGTCTGGTGGTATTGGTATCGGAATATCATCATTATGAGGTACATATATGTACCGGTATACTGTATAGCTGAATGTATATCAGGATATATAACACGTGTTTTATTCTTCATATGTATTTGTACATATATAATTATATAAATAGTATAAAGGTATACATATGTATTTTATATATGCACCATTAATATTAAATATATTTAATATATGTTAAACAAACAAAAATAACAATCCGATACATTATTCTGACCTTATCTCCATATCATTGATATTCGAAATTTAAATATTTTAATTTCTTATTGTTCCAACGATGGTCGTTAACAATACAGGTTTTACAACAAATATGACGTGCAAATAATGTGTCTTGGTCTCCTAAATACATTCCGAAATAATCCTTGTAGGTTTTTTTTATAAATGGCATTATATTTGATTTCTGATTCAACAATGTTAACTTATCACAAATGTAACAAAACTTATCCGGATTGTTAATACAAGTTATTCTATTCATGGTTAATGTAGTTTAAAATACGTTATACTTATTTTAAGTTGTATGATGTAATGATATTATTGACTTATTTAAAATAATGATTTTTATATGTTAATTTCAAGAGTCAGAAAATGATTGTAAATTAATATACAATATATTTCTGAATATTTAGTAATTACATATTAATTAACTTATTAAGAGAATACCCCTAATCAACTCCCGTACCATTGGTACACTATTTATATATTACTAACACATTTATATAATAAAATAACTAAATATATAGGTATGAACGGATTAAAATACTGTATAATTTATATGAAATCCTATATTTTCCTTAGGAAATTTCTGATATTTCCAAAAAAATAAAAAGTTGAATACAAAAAGAACTAGAGCTGATTGAGTAAAATGGTTTTCAGATTTGAATTCAGTGTCAAAAAGTAGCTTATAATCAGTTAAGAAACCCTTGATAACAAAAATGATGCAGACCAGTGTAATAGATCCGTATTTTACTTTAAAATATGTCGTAAGTTGTTTATGTATCATTGATATAGATTTAAGATTCATGATTCCAGTTGATTATATACATACTGATTAATAAATAAATATTAAATAATAATATACACTATTTTAATATAACTACTATAAAGTTTAAATTTAAATTTAATATTACTATTAAAACATAATTTCAATAACAAATAAATTGCGTGCATGTTATAATCAATTTTATTTATATATATATATATATCTACTATTTTTATTATATATTATAATACTACAATTATTTATACCACGATTATGTTAGTGGGTCGGTACTAGGAGAAGGGGGTCGGTATACATACTATCAAAATGCTCACTAAATTACAATATAGAGCCATCAGAACAATTTTCAGGATAAAAAAATACTCAAGACAACATATCACACCTTATATGAAATCCATTCACTGGCTACCCATCCCTTACCGCATACAATACAAATTACTCCTACTGACCCACCATGCCACCAATAATAATAAACCTGACTATCTTACTGAACTACTTACGAACTACAAGTTATCCCGACCACAACGAACAATACATAAATACAAACTAAATATACCAATAACTTTATCACTAAATAAAAAACAGGAATCTTCTTTTTCTATAATATCACCTAAACTATTGAACTCCCTACCGCACTCAATTAGATCTATAGTTTCTGACCACACCTTTAAAGTCAAATTGAAAACACATCTATTTAATATAGCTTATAATAATTAATATACACCGCCGAAAACTCATTACTGATGTTGATCGCAGTGTCTAAACAAATTGGTTACAAGGTTACAAGGTATTAGGCACATGTATCCGATTACCGACCCCCCTGTTTATTCTTGTAAATATAATTATATCAACAATTTAAAATAGCCACATTCATTACCATAATATTACCCTACTTACAAAATTTCAAATAAATAAATTTAATATTGAATAAGTTATTACAAATAATCATTTAGGGGTCGGTAATCGGAGACTTTCCCCTATGTTGTTCAACACATTTTACGATATTTATTTTATTTTTTACATCAATTCAACTTTTTAAGAATTATATATATATATATATATATATATATATATATATATATATATATATATATATATATATATATATATATATATATATATATACACACACTATAATTTAAATATTATAATATAATTATATCAAGGAAGTCTATAGACTTACTAATATTATTATAATATTGTATATGTCGGATATGTAATTTACAATGTGTTTATCATATACGTATATAATATATTATGGACTAAAGTACATTTTATATTTAATTACATTTCAATAATTTAAATATTGTAATCAGAGATATCAAGGTAATTTATTTATCTGTCAAATAAAAATGAATTCATATTTTAAATTTAATTTCTATGTAGATATTTTATTAAAATTATATTCATAAATTAAACTGAATTGAACGATTTCAAAAAAATATTATTTAGGTAGAAATTCCAAATAATATAATGTGTATTAAATTGTATTATGAATACATTATAATTATATTAAAATCATTAATTTAAAGTGGATTTTTTTTAGAGAGTTTTTGCATTGAATTTTGTATCAAATTAAAATGTATTTTCATGGACCATATGCAATAAGATAAAATCACTCAAGCGAAAAATATAATTTTTATAAAATATGGTTTAGAAGATGTCCTGTCCATGGTAGTATAAAACATAGAATTTAAGAAATAAAAAGTTACTATTATAGTATAAACAATTTATATTACCTTACCCGTTCCTAAGTGTATGTTACAGATTTTATATTTTTGTATAACTACGTTTTTTTTAAAGTTTTATAATACTTATATTATACCATTACAATTTAAAAACTGTCATTAGTTAATTTGTTCTTATTACTATACTCATACTTTTTTTTCAACGGAAGATCATATGTTTTGCTTCAATATATATCCGGGTACTTATACCAAATTATGAATTATATATATATATATATATATATATATATATTATCATACACGGTATAGATGTGTAAATAAAAATATAACTAATATACCCTCATAAAAAACACGCGTTAATCAAACACCGCGATACGACTGCCAGGTTGTGGACAGCGACGACTCATTACAAACGTTACTAATGGCCGTCCGGTCGCAGTCGCCCATCCAGAGGTTCACACCGCTGACCGGAAGGGCTCTAGAGAACCAGAACAACAACGACGAATTCGTCGTCTCCGAATATCGCGACATAGCCGGTTGGAAACGCAGCCCATTAGTCGAGCGCGTGCGGCGCGATGCCATTAGATCGTTAGCCACGCCCCTACTAGCCACGCCCCTATAGGGGCGTATACGTATACGTATACGTTCCGTGTTCCGCGTCGAATACTCGCCTTGCGTTTTATCCGCATGCATGCTACTGTGCTACTGTGCATGCATGCTACTTGCTACTGCGCTACTGTGCATGCATGCTACTGTGCTACTGTGCTACTGTGCATGCATGCTACTGTGCTACTGTGCATGCATGCTACTGTGCTACTTGCTACTGTACAGTGTGCGCCTATGTATTGTAATATATTCGCGCTACAATATACCGAGACCTCCTATAACCTCGTGGTTATTATCGAGGTTATAGGAGGTCTTGAATATACAGGATATGAAAATGATTTAAAAAAATATTATATTTCAAAAATATTTTAATTATTCACATTTTCACTCGCACACACGCGCGCATAGCACGCGCACACACGCGCGCACACGAACAAATACACACCGTCGAACACATACACACACGCCTACATACACAGTAGGATCGGACAGGGCCCTAGCGGCGAACAACGATAACGGTGATCACGGTGTCGCCAGGGGGGGCTACCGTCGACTGTATCACGTAGCGCCACCTATACCGTTCAACCTGATGTCCGCCATAGCGAGCAGCACGTCGTCTGGGGCATCGACGAGCACCGCCGCGTCCACTAGCACTTCCACGCCCACTTCGGTGCCGACCACGCCCACTTCAGTGCCGACCACGCCCAGTTCGACGACCGCCTCTGCAGCAGCTGTAACCGTACCGCCCGCCACATCCAGAACCGCGGACGAAGTTGCCACTGGCTCGGGTAGCAATACTACATCGACGAACGTTACTATGGTAAGTACAAGTACTAGTACCGGTACCGGTATCAACGCTCCCGGCAATCCGGGTAACGGGTCAAGGTCGAACAAACGCTCTAATTCTAATTCCAATAGACAAAAAAAAAAGAAATAAGCTAACTAAGAATAAAACAATATGATACCAAAATTAATATAAATTTGTCAATAATATATATATATATACATATATATATATATATATATATATATATATATATATATATATATATATATATATATATTACTATATATTTTCTGAATATTGTATAATATTAATCAGAGTTAATGTAATTATTTTGGGACTAATCCTGGAAAGTGTAAGATAAAGAAAATTAAAAGTTAAAGCTCTTATAAATAAACATGTATACAATGTATAATAATAATATTAATAATAGGCCAACAAGACTTGAGAGTATTGAGTGAGGTGTATTTATAATATGTTAGTGGGGAATTTAGTAAGTTATATATAGATAACATATAGCTATAGAATAGAGTAGTATATTTCACCTATAGTTATATTTTATATAGTTTTTAATTTTAAAAGATCTTTATGATATAGATGGGAGATCGTAGTATGATAAGGTAGTTAGTTAGAAATAGTGTACGACATCGTATATCAACCAACAAGTCGAATAAACCAACACATATAACGTATATTATTATATGAGGGATTCGTATACGTGAAGATTTGGCTTAATATATTATGCGACTATAAATAGAGTAACAATTGTTTATTAGTATATAGTTAAATATTGTTTGTGAATATTGTGTACGTCTGAGGTTATAGTTTACGATTAGTAAACTAGTTAATGTTAGTGTTAATAACTTAAGTTATGCTTAAGCACAATTGTCAGGTTATGTAGGTTGCTTAGTTATTAGTTTAAGTTTATAGGTTATACTAATATCGAGGTTAGTAATGCAGTACATTTCATGGAGTAGTCTTGTTGTATCGAAGTATTGAAGTCTTGAAATAAATAGTAGTTAAGTAGTATTTAGTTATGTAAGTAGGGGCGTCCTAAAATGGGGTCATGTCCCCCCACTTTTAAATGTGGAGAAAATGTATCCTTATAAATATATATTTATAAATATACTTATAAATATATGTATAAGGATCATTCTATATATTTATATAATACCCCATACATATAGTGTTATAACAATGCTATCCTACTAATATATAACATTGGGACCTTACATTGAACTTCGTAAGTATACTTATGGAAAAGCGTGAACAATTGTGTAATATTTGATTTTTTTAAAATTTAAACAACAAATGAATAATAACACTGGTCTGCATCAAAAATAGGATGACATTCTGTCAATTGATTCTAGACTTATTTTTGACACTTATCTCAAATGTGAAAACCGTTTTTCTAAATCACGTCTAGTTTTTTTTTTATTCGACTTTCAAATATTTTCCAAAATGTGAGATTTCTAGAAAAAAAATATTTTTATAATTTTTAAAACCTAAATTATTAGTAAAATGTTTTATAAAATCATATAAATATGCCTGAATATATTTTATATATATACTCAAGTATACAATATATCTTTAAAACATTATAAAATATGTTTACAAGTTGTATACAAAAATGATTTTTAAACTATGTACCCTGCAAATATTGGATTATTTAGTTAAAAATCTATCTAGAAAAATATATTACATATGTATTCTATAATTTTACTCGTCAAATAATGAGCTATTAATTTTTTTTGAAAATAATCCAATATTTTCGGGGTACATAGTTTAAAAATAATTTTTGTATACAACTTGTAAACATATTTTATAATGTTTTAAAGATATATTGTATACTTGAATATATATATAAAATATATTCTGACATATGTATATGATTTTATAAAATATTTTCTAATAATTAAGGTTTTAAAAATTATAAAAATATTTTTTTTCTAGAAATCTCACTTTTTGGAAAATATTTGAAAGTCGAATAACAAAAAACTAGACGTGATTGAAAAACGATTTTCACATTTGAGATCAGTGTCAAAAATAAGTCTAGAATCAATTGACAGAAGTCATCCTATTGAAAAAAGTTAAAAAATGCAGGCCAGTGTAATCAATAAAGTTACTGAAACCAAAGATACTGCAAAGTTTCGTATAAATTCGGATAATCTTTGCTGAAACTATCAATACCATCAAGACCTCATATAACCTCGGAGGTTATATGAGGTCTTGATACCATGGTATCATCGATTTTAATGAATTTACATCTTAGGTGGTAGGAAATGTATATTCAGTATTACATATGTGGACTCTATATGTAAACTCATATGTAGAGTAGGTAGTAACCTATATCTAGATAGATAGTTTAAGTGTGCATTACTGTACAAATAATCGTTTGTTTGTGTGTTTTACCCTGGTAGGCTACCTAGGTATTAACCTATAGGTAATAGCAAAGCCCTATTACCAAAGGGCTTTGGTAATAGGTATTTATAGTTTAGATGTAGGGATCACCAATACATTTTAACAATACCAATTTACGATTTATATGAATATATTCTAACGCGAATATGACGATTCTATAATTAGACCCTACTAAATAATATAATATTAAAATTATCGTCACTAAGATATTACGATTATGCATCATTTATTAGTAATATACCATTATATCATAGTATAGTAACCTTATTAATGTGTTTATAGTAATCACACTATATATTATCAACTGGATTAAATATGACAATAGATTATTAAATTGTAAATAGTTAGATATTCGTGTAAACTAGTTTAAGCTTACGCTTACAATTTTTTAACGCATTAATGCTCTGATTTTTAATAAATTTATATCAAACCTGAATTATAACTACGATTTCTTAATACTAAACAATAATAACGTAAATAGTTTACTTACCTTAGTATTAATACTAATATATTGATTTAGATAAATCAATATAGTTACGTCACTATAATCAAACCCCACATTCAAACTCGAAACTTCTTATGTAAACCCAACTTAGAAATATGATATTTAAGATATATAAATACAGAACATTTATGGAAAAAAATTAATAGACATACTAGATATATCTTTAAATTTATAAATTAAGAATATTGTATAGTAAATTAGTATAGTATACCTACATGTAATTCCAATGGGACATCTCGATATACATAGAAATTACTTTTTTAATTAAAATTAATTTTTAATTAATATCCATACATTATTTTATATGTATTTAGTATTTTAGTATTTTATACTTTTATATTCATATATTATATATGATATATACCGATATTAAAAGTGATAATCCTATGTAATAGGTAATTGATAACCTCCTATAACCTCTCGAGGTTATAGGAGGTCTTGATAATATCTAATAGGAATAATAGGGATAATATATAGTAACTTTACGTACTAGATCACCAATACGCACGAGATCACTTGTTTTCCAATTATATATCTATTGTCATTGATTGAATATTTTTAAAATTATTTATTAATTAATTTAATAATATTTTAATAATTGTCTTTATGAAAAATATGGTCATAATAGTGATTAATTTAATATTAATATAAATTATATAAATTTAATTATACACAATAACAAAGAATGAATGGTAACGAATTAAATATTACATATAATATTCTTATATATTAATTATTAAAGTATAACTTATTTATTAAATATATTCAATATATTTATTGTATTTTAAATAATTTTGAATATTATAATAATAATTATTTATATATTAATCTTATCCAATTGTAATCTATAATATTTACTAATTTAAAATAAATATTTTAATAATAATAAATAAAGTATTTTCTAAAAATTACAATGTAGAATAAGTAATACTAATTAATTTAATTCACATGCTTTAAATATTTATTTTAAGGATTTTTAAAATAAAATCATTTTATTATTAATTTATTATTAAAAATTAATTTATTATTGATTTCTAAGTATTTTATATTATAATCAACATTTATGGAATTATTAAATATACTTTATTTTATTTCATATATCTTACAATTAACTATTATTATAATCTAATTAACTAAATATTGTCGTGAATCTCGAAGAAGGCCGCCGATTATTATTCTTAGAATTTTAGAGTTACATTTTTATTTTGGGGTAGTTGAATTTCTTTGATTTAGTTTTATTTTTCTGTTTTTTTTTTATAGATGCATTATTTCTTCAAATGAGTCTATACAATATTGTATAATTCGGTCAAATTATTTAAAATGTTGCTGTGGTGCATATATAAGTACCGCCCACATTAAACTCTGACATTTTTATAATATTAATAGGCGGCATTCTTTCAGATAATTCAATATTATGGATTACAGCCAACTAAAGGCAATAATTCATATTGTTCAACTATAGTGGCTAGTCGATATCCAATTGTTATATTATTATATTACTAACATTTTTAGTAAAAGCCTAATAATTGCTTGATTATACTTTGTATACAATATTAACACCAATGTATTATATCATATAATATATGTGTGTTTATATTGTATAATGTATATACGATATAAATGTATAGATTCATACTCTATACTAAACTATAATTATTTACTTTATATTTCAATATTATTTCGATATCATTAGCACCCTATCAGTGATGGGAACCGATCCTTTTTTCTGGATCGCCGATCCCTATCCCGATCCTCTATTTATCCTTTTCCCGATCCTGATCCTCACTTCGTTACCCGATCCTTTCCCGATCCCGAAAATAAGTTTCTTGCCGGATCCCGATCACGATCACAATATTATTTATATATTTAATTAATACGATTTTATTTCATAATTCGAAACAATATATATGTAGTTATAATACCTATGTAATACATAATTGTAAATAATATTTATTATTAATATATTGTATTATATTTGAATAATAATTCAATTAAATTAAATGCATATATTGAATGTATATCATATAGATTATATGATATAGTAACTATATAGTGAATTCAATATAATTTATTTATATAAATGCATTGAATTGGATACAAATATCTACTCATTGTACGACGTACACTGTACGTTGAGACAAAGTCGGTGGTTTACTTATATGATATCAATTGATTAAATTCTATTATGGTAAAAATAACAATTATTATTTAAATACTACGTAGGTTTAACCTAGTCTTGCAATACCTTGGAAAACATTACAAAATAATGATCAATACACTATAATATCAATGTAATAATACAATACTAAAATGTTGTTAATATTCTTATAAATGAATATAATAATATTAGAGTATCGTATATGAAATGATGGGCATCGATCCTTTTTTATGGATCGGGATAACCAATCCCTATCCTCTTCCCGATCCCGATCCTCCATTCGTTATCCGATCCTTTGCCGATCCCGATCCTCGCTTTCGTACCCGATCTGGATCGGTTCGCCGATCCTGCTCATCTCTGCACCCTATATAGTTTAAATATTGGTTGTATTAGTAAACTAACGACAATTTTATTTCTGAAAAAAAATAATTTTAATTCTGAAAATGTATCATATAGTTACTACTATGAAAGTATAAGTTAATTTAAATTATTAATTATCAATAGTAGATTATATTCATGTATTTATTTATTAAAATATATTTGTTAACTCTTCTTTAATATGATGTAAGTAGTTTGCTTACTTAACTTTGATATGTATAAGTAGTAACTGTTGAAATAAATATAAATATGGTAGAATAGTATTCGTTGAATATATAAATTATATGATAATTATAATATCATATCATGTTAACAATATAATAGCAAAGATTTTGCGAAGCAAAGATATAACACTCCCTATGTACGCAACGTAATTTAGTAATATCCCTGTCGTTGCTAGCAGTAGTATCGAAATCACTGAAATAGATTTAGGTTCGGCTCTGTTTGCATACAACAATTCTTTCATTGCTCTATTAAATTACATGCAATATAAATTAGCTTTTACTTACTAAATATATACTTATAGCATTTAAAACATACATATCATATTTGTTTAATATATATTAGTAATGAACAATTAGTTTTCATCATATAAATATTAATTTAAAGCATATTATTTAAAATTTTAAAAGTGTATAGTTAAATACGAACAATTATAAACAACACATAGTTCCTAAAAGTAACCCGATATAGGTGGCATTGGGGTATTTTGTATATAAATTCGAATTACACGATTTCGCGTAAGTGTTATATCTTTCCTTCGGAAAATCTTTGATAATAGTATAACATAGTGAAATATATACAATCAGAATTAGTTAATATCGAAATAATAGTAATTTAATACATATACATGTTTATTTAAAATTGAAATTAGTCCGTGACAATCAACTATTTCATAGTATTGTTTACTGATTGTTTAATATTGCCATTAGTAGAAATACAGATTTGATGACAAATGTATGGAATTATTTAATATACATTATAATAAAGTTTTTTTATTTCGTATAATTATTATATGATACATCTTACTATTAATTATTATCTGAAACATCTTACTATTAATTATTATCTGAAACATCTTACTATTAATTATTATCTAAATCTAACTACATAAACGTTATCGTTGAACAACTCTTATCGTTACAACGTAATCATAGCTTATATTAGGTTTGAATGCTTGGTATCAACTACTAAATATAACAATTAGAAATGTAGGACGGGTTCCATGCACGCGTATCAGCGACTATCTCATTTCAGTGCGCACGACAGCTATATAACCGTCAATACGAATGCATTCACAATAGCCTGTACGTATATTACCATTATCGAATGCACTTGCATAACCTCATAGGTAAAGATAACATTAAATGAATGTAATATGTAATGATTAATAGATATATATATAATATGATGGCTAATACTCATGTTTTCAGTATCGCCGAACCCGAATATTATTCCCGATCCTTTACTCTTACCCGATCCTTATTGAGATCCGGACGCTTATAAAATCATAATTACGATATAGAAAAACAGTTATAAATACGAGTATTTATAAACGACCTTTATGAAATAAACAAAAAAGTACTTTACTTTTATTATAATAATATTTATTAGTATTACTTTCGGCGAAGAAGTGAAATATATTTTCTATTTATGTATTTAAAACTGCCTGTGTGGCCTAGTTGGCATAATCATCAGACAAACAAGCATAAGGACACGGGTCCGAGCCCCGTCCGGACCATTAAAATAGGTCTTAAAATATTATTTAGAAGTGATCTTATATAATTGTGTATAAATAAATGATTGGCTTTCGTTAAAACTACGGATGCCTTAACATGCGAGTGGCTTCGTAGGGACAGTAGAGCCATATATAGTTATAAGTGAAAACTTCATCTAAGTTCCTGGATGGGATTAAAGGACTCCACCAAAATAACAATAACAATAACAATAAAATTGAATAATCAATCGCTTACATAATCTCCTCAGTGGCATCGCTATTGCTGCTGTTGACCGTTGATGATAATTTACTAACAACATCACACAGTGGACAAGAGAAGGAATCTCTACGAGAGATGTATGCAGATCAACGACTACATCAAGAGTTACACCAGCTATAGTACCGTGGTTTGTATAGGCATCTAGGCATATAGGCACTACTGCGATGTATCGGTTTATACTACACTAATAGTGGCTACAATGCTACAGTTTGTATAGGCATCATATAGGCACTACTGCCACTACTACACTAATAGTGGCTACAATGCTACAGTTTGTATAGGCAACATATAGGCACTACTGCCACTACTACACTAATAGTGGCTACAATACTACAGTTTGTATAGGCATCATATAGGCACTACTGCCACTACTACACTAATAGTGGCTACAATGCTACAGTTTGTATAGGCAACATATAGGCACTACTGCCACTACTACACTAATAGTGGCTACAATACTACAGTTTGTATAGGCAACATATAGGCACTACTGCCACTACTACACTAATAGTGGCTACAATACTACAGTTTGTATAGGCAACATATAGGCACTACTGCCACTACTACACTAATAGTGGCTACAATACTACAGTTTGTATAGGCAACATATAGGCACTACTGCCACTACTACACTAATAGTGGCTACAATACTACAGTTTGTATAGGCAACATATAGGCACTACTGCCACTACTACACTAATAGTGGCTACAATACTACAGTTTGTATAGGCAACATATAGGCACTACTCCCACTACTACACTAATAGTGGCTACAATACTACAGTTTGTATAGGCAACATATAGGCACTACTGCCACTACTACACTAATAGTGGCTACAATACTACAGTTTGTATAGGCAACATATAGGCACTACTGCCACTACTACACTAATAGTGGCTACAATACTACAGTTTGTATAGGCATCATATAGGCACTACTGCCACTACTACACTAATAGTGGCTACAATACTACAGTTTGTATAGGCATCATATAGACACTACTGCCACTACTACACTAATAGTGGCTACAATACTACAGTTTGTATAGGCATCATATAGGCACTACTGCCACTACTACACTAATAGTGGCTACAATACTACAGTTTGTATAGGCAACATATAGGCACTACTGCCACTACTACACTAATAGTGGCTACAATACTACAGTTTGTATAGGCAACATATAGGCACTACTGCCACTACTACACTAATAGTGGCTACAATACTACAGTTTGTATAGGCAACATATAGGCACTACTGCCACTACTACACTAATAGTGGCTACAATACTACAGTTTGTATAGGCAACATATAGGCACTACTGCCACTACTACACTAATAGTGGCTACAATACTACAGTTTGTATAGGCAACATATAGGCACTACTGCCACTACTACACTAATAGTGGCTACAATACTACAGTTTGTATAGGCAACATATAGGCACTACTGCCACTACTACACTAATAGTGGCTACAATACTACAGTTTGTATAGGCAACATATAGGCACTACTCCCACTACTACACTAATAGTGGCTACAATACTACAGTTTGTATAGGCAACATATAGGCACTACTGCCACTACTACACTAATAGTGGCTACAATACTACAGTTTGTATAGGCAACATATAGGCACTACTGCCACTACTACACTAATAGTGGCTACAATACTACAGTTTGTATAGGCAACATATAGGCACTACTGCCACTACTACATTAATAGTGGCTACAATACTACAGTTTGTATAGGCATCATATAGGCACTACTCCTGTGTATCAGTTTAGACTACACTAATAGTGGCTACAATACTACAGTTTGTATAGGCATCATATAGGCACTACTGCCACTACTACACTAATAGTGGCTACAATACTACAGTTTGTATAGGCAACATATAGGCACTACTGCTGTGTATCAGTTTAGACTACACTAATAGTGGCTACAATACTACAGTTTGTATAGGCAACATATAGGCACTACTGCCACTACTACACTAATAGTGGCTACAATACTACAGTTTGTATAGGCATCATATAGGCACTACTGCTGTGTATCAGTTTAGACTACACTAATAGTGGCTACAATACTACAGTTTGTATAGGCATCATATAGGCACTACTGCCACTACTACACTAATAGTGGCTACAATACTACAGTTTGTATAGGCAACATATAGGCACTACTGCTGTGTATCAGTTTAGACTACACTAATAGTGGCTACAATACTACAGTTTGTATAGGCATCATATAGGCACTACTGCCACTACTACACTAATAGTGGCTACAATACTACAGTTTGTATAGGCATCATATAGGCACTACTGCTGTGTATCAGTTTAGACTACACTAATAGTGGCTACAATACTACAGTTTGTATAGGCAACCTATAGGCACTACTGCCACTACTACACTAATAGTGGCTACAATACTACAGTTTGTATAGGCAACATATAGGCACTACTGCCACTACTACATTAATAGTGGCTACAATACTACAGTTTGTATAGGCATCATATAGGCACTACTCCTGTGTATCAGTTTAGACTACACTAATAGTGGCTACAATACTACAGTTTGTATAGGCATCATATAGGCACTACTGCCACTACTACACTAATAGTGGCTACAATACTACAGTTTGTATAGGCAACATATAGGCACTACTGCTGTGTATCAGTTTAGACTACACTAATAGTGGCTACAATACTACAGTTTGTATAGGCAACATATAGGCACTACTGCCACTACTACACTAATAGTGGCTACAATACTACAGTTTGTATAGGCATCATATAGGCACTACTGCTGTGTATCAGTTTAGACTACACTAATAGTGGCTACAATACTACAGTTTGTATAGGCATCATATAGGCACTACTGCCACTACTACACTAATAGTGGCTACAATACTACAGTTTGTATAGGCAACATATAGGCACTACTGCTGTGTATCAGTTTAGACTACACTAATAGTGGCTACAATACTACAGTTTGTATAGGCATCATATAGGCACTACTGCCACTACTACACTAATAGTGGCTACAATACTACAGTTTGTATAGGCATCATATAGGCACTACTGCTGTGTATCAGTTTAGACTACACTAATAGTGGCTACAATACTACAGTTTGTATAGGCAACCTATAGGCACTACTGCCACTACTACACTAATAGTGGCTACAATACTACAGTTTGTATAGGCAACCTATAGGCACTACTGCCACTACTACACTAATAGTGGCTACAATACTACAGTTTGTATAGGCAACATATAGGCACTACTGCCACTACTACACTAATAGTGGCTACAATGCTACAGTTTGTATAGGCAACATATAGGCACTACTGCCACTACTACACTAATAGTGGCTACAATACTACAGTTTGTATAGGCATCATATAGGCACTACTGCCACTACTACACTAATAGTGGCTACAATACTACAGTTTGTATAGGCAACATATAGGCACTACTGCCACTACTACACTAATAGTGGCTACAATACTACAGTTTGTATAGGCAACATATAGGCACTACTGCCACTACTACACTAATAGTGGCTACAATACTACAGTTTGTATAGGCAACATATAGGCACTACTGCCACTACTACACTAATAGTGGCTACAATACTACAGTTTGTATAGGCAACATATAGGCACTACTGCCACTACTACACTAATAGTGGCTACAATACTACAGTTTGTATAGGCAACATATAGGCACTACTGCCACTACTACACTAATAGTGGCTACAATACTACAGTTTGTATAGGCAACATATAGGCACTACTGCCACTACTACACTAATAGTGGCTACAATACTACAGTTTGTATAGGCAACATATAGGCACTACTGCCACTACTACACTAATAGTGGCTACAATACTACAGTTTGTATAGGCAACATATAGGCACTACTGCCACTACTACACTAATAGTGGCTACAATACTACAGTTTGTATAGGCAACATATAGGCACTACTGCCACTACTACACTAATAGTGGCTACAATACTACAGTTTGTATAGGCATCATATAGGCACTACTGCCACTACTACACTAATAGTGGCTACGATACTACAGTTTGTATAGGCAACATATAGGCACTACTGCCACTACTACATTAATAGTGGCTACAATACTACAGTTTGTATAGGCATCATATAGGCACTACTGCCACTACTACACTAATAGTGGCTACAATACTACAGTTTGTATAGGCATCATATAGGCACTACTGCCACTACTACACTAATAGTGGCTACAATACTACAGTTTGTATAGGCAACATATAGGCACTACTGCCACTACTACACTAATAGTGGCTACAATACTACAGTTTGTATAGGCAACATATAGGCACTACTGCCACTACTACACTAATAGTGGCTACAATACTACAGTTTGTATAGGCATCATATAGGCACTACTGCCACTACTACACTAATAGTGGCTACAATACTACAGTTTGTATAGGCAACATATAGGCACTACTGCTGTGTATCAGTTTAGACTACACTAATAGTGGCTACAATACTACAGTTTGTATAGGCAACCTATAGGCACTACTGCCACTACTACACTAATAGTGGCTACAATGCTACAGTTTGTATAGGCAACATATAGGCACTACTGCCACTACTACACTAATAGTGGCTACAATACTACAGTTTGTATAGGCAACCTATAGGCACTACTGCCACTACTACACTAATAGTGGCTACAATACTACAGTTTGTATAGGCATCATATAGGCACTACTGCCACTACTACACTAATAGTGGCTACAATACTACAGTTTGTATAGGCAACATATAGGCACTACTGCCACTACTACACTAATAGTGGCTACAATACTACAGTTTGTATAGGCAACATATAGGCACTACTGCCACTACTACACTAATAGTGGCTACAATACTACAGTTTGTATAGGCATCATATAGGCACTACTGCCACTACTACACTAATAGTGGCTACAATACTACAGTTTGTATAGGCATCATATAGGCACTACTGCCACTACTACACTAATAGTGGCTACAATACTACAGTTTGTATAGGCAACATATAGGCACTACTGCCACTACTACACTAATAGTGGCTACAATACTACAGTTTGTATAGGCAACATATAGGCACTACTGCCACTACTACACTAATAGTGGCTACAATACTACAGTTTGTATAGGCAACATATAGGCACTACTGCCACTACTACACTAATAGTGGCTACAATACTACAGTTTGTATAGGCATCATATAGGCACTACTGCCACTACTACACTAATAGTGGCTACAATACTACAGTTTGTATAGGTAACATATAGGCACTACTGCTGTGTATCGGTTTAGACTACACTAATAGTGGCTACAATACTACAGTTTGTATAGGCAACATATAGGCACTACTGCCACTACTACACTAATAGTGGCTACAATACTACAGTTTGTATAGGCATCATATAGGCACTACTGCCACTACTACACTAATAGTGGCTACAATACTACAGTTTGTATAGGTAACATATAGGCACTACTGCTGTGTATCGGTTTAGACTACACTAATAGTGGCTACAATACTACAGTTTGTATAGGCAACATATAGGCACTACTGCCACTACTACACTAATAGTGGCTACAATACTACAGTTTGTATAGGCATCATATAGGCACTACTGCCACTACTACACTAATAGTGGCTACAATACTACAGTTTGTATAGGCATCATATAGGCACTACTGCTGTGTATCAGTTTAGACTACACTAATAGTGGCTACAATACTATAGTTTGTATAGGCATCATATAGGCACTACTGCCACTACTACACTAATAGTGGCTACAATGCTACAGTTTGTATAGGCATCATATAGGCACTACTGCCACTACTACACTAATAGTGGCTACAATACTACAGTTTGTATAGGCAACATATAGGCACTACTGCCACTACTACACTAATAGTGGCTACAATACTACAGTTTGTATAGGCAACATATAGGCACTACTGCCACTACTACACTAATAGTGGCTACAATACTACAGTTTGTATAGGCATCATATAGGCACTACTGCTGTGTATCAGTTTAGACTACACTAATAGTGGCTACAATACTATAGTTTGTATAGGCATCATATAGGCACTACTGCCACTACTACACTAATAGTGGCTACAATGCTACAGTTTGTATAGGCATCATATAGGCACTACTGCCACTACTACACTAATAGTGGCTACAATACTACAGTTTGTATAGGCAACATATAGGCACTACTGCCACTACTACACTAATAGTGGCTACAATACTACAGTTTGTATAGGCAACCTATAGGCACTACTGCCACTACTACACTAATAGTGGCTACAATACTACAGTTTGTATAGGCAACATATAGGCACTACTGCCACTACTACACTAATAGTGGCTACAATGCTACAGTTTGTATAGGCATCATATAGGCACTACTGCCACTACTACACTAATAGTGGCTACAATACTACAGTTTGTATAGGCAACCTATAGGCACTACTGCCACTACTACACTAATAGTGGCTACAATACTACAGTTTGTATAGGCAACATATAGGCACTACTGCCACTACTACACTAATAGTGGCTACAATGCTACAGTTTGTATAGGCATCATATAGGCACTACTGCCACTACTACACTAATAGTGGCTACAATACTACAGTTTGTATAGGCAACATATAGGCACTACTGCCACTACTACACTAATAGTGGCTACAATACTACAGTTTGTATAGGCAACATATAGGCACTACTGCCACTACTACACTAATAGTGGCTACAATGCTACAGTTTGTATAGGCATCATATAGGCACTACTGCCACTACTACACTAATAGTGGCTACAATACTATAGTTTGTATAGGCATCATATAGGCACTACTGCCACTACTACACTAATAGTGGCTACAATGCTACAGTTTGTATAGGCATCATATAGGCACTACTGCCACTACTACACTAATAGTGGCTACAATACTACAGTTTGTATAGGCAACATATAGGCACTACTGCCACTACTACACTAATAGTGGCTACAATACTACAGTTTGTATAGGCAACCTATAGGCACTACTGCCACTACTACACTAATAGTGGCTACAATACTACAGTTTGTATAGGCAACATATAGGCACTACTGCCACTACTACACTAATAGTGGCTACAATACTACAGTTTGTATAGGCAACATATAGGCACTACTGCCACTACTACACTAATAGTGGCTACAATACTACAGTTTGTATAGGCAACATATAGGCACTACTGCCACTACTACACTAATAGTGGCTACAATACTACAGTTTGTATAGGCATCATATAGGCACTACTGCCACTACTACACTAATAGTGGCTACAATACTACAGTTTGTATAGGCATCATATAGGCACTACTGCCACTACTACACTAATAGTGGCTACAATACTACAGTTTGTATAGGCAACATATAGGCACTACTGCCACTACTACACTAATAGTGGCTACAATACTACAGTTTGTATAGGCAACATATAGGCACTACTGCTGTGTATCAGTTTAGACTACACTAATAGTGGCTACAATACTACAGTTTGTATAGGCAACATATAGGCACTACTGCCACTACTACACTAATAGTGGCTACAATACTACAGTTTGTATAGGCATCATATAGGCACTACTGCCACTACTACACTAATAGTGGCTACAATACTACAGTTTGTATAGGCAACATATAGGCACTACTGCCACTACTACACTAATAGTGGCTACAATACTACAGTTTGTATAGGCATCATATAGGCACTACTGCTGTGTATCAGTTTAGACTACACTAATAGTGGCTACAATACTACAGTTTGTATAGGCAACATATAGGCACTACTGCCACTACTACACTAATAGTGGCTACAATACTACAGTTTGTATAGGCAACATATAGGCACTACTGCCACTACTACACTAATAGTGGCTACAATACTACAGTTTGTATAGGCAACATATAGGCACTACTGCCACTACTACACTAATAGTGGCTACAATACTACAGTTTGTATAGGCAACCTATAGGCACTACTGCCACTACTACACTAATAGTGGCTACAATACTACAGTTTGTATAGGCAACATATAGGCACTACTGCCACTACTACACTAATAGTGGCTACAATACTACAGTTTGTATAGGCAACATATAGGCACTACTGCCACTACTACACTAATAGTGGCTACAATACTACAGTTTGTATAGGCATCATATAGGCACTACTGCCACTACTACACTAATAGTGGCTACAATACTACAGTTTGTATAGGCAACATATAGGCACTACTGCCGTGTATCAGTTTGTGTATTACAACACGCATTAATAGTAATAGCGGAGCCGGTACAGCCACTACGCTATAGCTGTAGCCCTACGATACCATGGTTTAGGCCGCACTTTAGTTAAATCAATATTAGTTTAAGCCTTAAACTTTAAGGGCATGTCTACACGGTCAATGAAATCTTGGCGGACGTGAATCTGTGACCAGTTAGCGTAGCGGAGTAGAATCTTCTAGACCACCTTATCATCGTGTCGTGGAAGTATGCCGATTAATAGTCGTAGCTATTTACATTCTAAACGCTCACTAATATAAGAATTGTAATATGTAATGTCGTATTTATTGTCATATTTATTCATGTTTATTGAAATGAATACATATATATATATATATATACGCATGTATAAATTAACAATGTACATATTCCGATCATACACAGATTCAAGCATCAGATATTCACAGAATGGTGCTGAGCTTGTTCGACAGTTACGAGCTGGTCGTCATAAGTAGTGATCACCCGGTACGTGTAACCTCCTTCGTATTGTATAGGTGGCGCTAGTAGTAGTTCTAGTAGTAGTAGTAGTAGTAGTAGTAGTAGTAGTAGTAGTAGTAGTAGTAGTAGTAGTAGTAGTAGTAGTAGTAGTAGTAGTAGTAGTAGTAGTAGTAGTAGTAGTAGTAGTAGTAGTAGTAGTAGTAGTAGTAGTAGTAGTAGTAGTAGTAGTAGTAGTAGTAGTAGTAGTAGTAGTAGTAGTAGTAGTAGTAGTAGTAGTAGTAGTAGTAGTAGTAGTAGTAGTAGTAGTAGTAGTAGTAGTAGTAGTAGTAGTAGTAGTAGTAGTAGTAGTAGTAGTAGTAGTAGTAGTAGTAGTAGTAGTAGTAGTAGTAGTAGTAGTAGTAGTAGTAGTAGTAGTAGTAGTAGTAGTAGTAGTAGTAGTAGTAGTAGTAGTAGTAGTAGTAGTAGTAGTAGTAGTAGTAGTAGTAGTAGTAGTAGTAGTAGTAGTAGTAGTAGTAGTAGTAGTAGTAGTAGTAGTAGTAGTAGTAGTAGTAGTAGTAGTAGTAGTAGTAGTAGTAGTAGTAGTAGTAGTAGTAGTAGTATATACTGTATACATAGTCAAATAATCATTGAAAGTTCCTTTACATATATTCCTGATATTTATTAATATATGTATAGGTTTGATTATCACAGTAATATATTATTCACTTGTATTAAATCATAAATATGAATATATTCATAATATATATATATATATTATATGTATAATATATATAAATATAGTAAAATGCTAAATCATCAAATTATTGATGTGGTACATTAATGATTATATGCAATTTACATAATTATCTTGTAATGCAAGTATTCCTAGTTGATTACATACTGTATAGATATATCATACATTAACACACACATATATAGTGACATATACACATACACATACATTTGTATTAACACACACACACACCTATGCACATACCTACACATAAACTCACACACACACACCAATAATAAAAAAAACTAATCTTGACTCTTCTGAATTCTCAAATTAGAGACCTATATCTCAACTATCTCTAATAACTAAAATTCTTGAAAAAACTGTATTTACTCAACTTTCACACTACTTAACTGAAAATATGTTGCTGGACATAAGACAAAATGCATTCCGTAAACTCCATAGTACTGAAACCACCGTACTCTCTCTTTTTGACGACTTATATAACTCACTAGACACTGGACAACCAATACAGCTAATACTACTTGACTTATCCTCTGCATTCGACACCCTTAGACATGACATACTGTTAGAAAGACTTAGAAACATAGTAATACAAGATGTAACAATGGAATGGTTTTCTAATTTTATTAAAGATAGAAATTATTCCATTAAAATAAGAAATAACTACTCTAAATCATATACCATCGACCACGTTGTTCCTCAAGGTTCAATACTTTCCCCAATTCTCTTCTCTATATATCTTATTCCATTACAAACAATTATGAAACGTTATCCATCTATTACTTACAACTTATACGCAGACGACATAGAACTACACACGACGATAACAAACTCTACCCAACTACAAGACTGTTTAAACGAACTACAAAACTGGCTAACAAATAATAACCTACTACTAAACCACAATAAAACTGAACTATTAAATATAACTAATGACCCAAATACTTACTTCCCTGACATTATTATTATTAATCAACACAAAATCATTCCCATCAATTCTGTTAAATACTTAGGCGTCAACTTCAATAATAAACTTAATCTAGATAAAAATTACAGCTTACTTACTCAATCTACGACTGCACAGCTATTCAATATTAAAAAAATACGACCATACTTAAATAGAAATACTACAAAACTACTGACTCAGACTCTCATACTTTCAAGACTACAATACTGCAACTCACTATTCACAGGAACTGAAAAACTCTAAATAGACAAACTAGACAAAATAATTAACCGCTCAATTAGAAATATATACCGACTACAGAAGACTGACTATACAACTAGCATTACTGACTTACGTAAAAAACTTAACTGGCTAAACACTGAAGACTCTATCAACTACAAAATACTTACAATACTTAAAAAGACTATTACTTATAACTTACCCTATAATTTACGAAACAAAATAAAACATAAACCAAACACTAGACTTTTACGTAATAACAATTCCACTATACTACACCAACCTATTACCCATTGCATCAAATACGAAAGGAGAAAATTCAGCTCTTCATCAACAATTAGATGGAATAAACTACCCCCGCAACTTAGAAATAAAAATTTATCAATTAATATCTTTAAAAAAAAATTTTTTAAATTTCTTATCGCCAAACATTGATGTTCGTTTATTCGTAATATTATCGTGCGAATTATATATATATATATAATATTATATATATATATTGTATACATCGCTATTTGTATCTATATGTGATATATATTGTTAGATCCACATTATAGAATTATAATTATTAATGATGTGCTTAAAATAAATACTTAAACAACAACAACAACAACACGCACACACACACACACACACATACACACACACATATACATACACACCTACACACACACACAAACACTCACGCATACACAAACGCACACAGATGTATTACGATATCCACATGTTTCTGAAGCCAGACGGAATATTCCTTCGGTTCCTCACCTCTCTGGCTAACAACTACAGATTCGTGATCCCCAGTGAATTCCACTTGGTAAGTACGCGTGCACCCTACATCTATCTAGGTCTACGCATGTCTACATGGACCAGATTACTAACGTATACATCTTAATCCTCTATGAATGAATATACATTCGATACCATACCGGGAGTTCATACGATCAGTGAATCGCTTTCCGCGTTAATACTCGATCGGTACTACGACGGTAGAACACATGTAACACATACGCGTTGTATGTTCGCCGTACGTACGTATATTTCAACAAAATCTCCATTTTATTGCGTGACAACTTCCTCCTCGGGGCAAGTTTCAACCGGCGAAACCTAGGCATGTCTTTTAGGTATCAAGTGAACACTCACTGGTAATAGACTCACTAAGGCTAATCTAGAGCTTAATATTCTATCGCTAATTATTTCATTAATGAATATATATCATATTTAAATCTTACGCTAATAATTCTATGATCCTTGCAGCCGTCGTACACTAACAGCCAATCGATTCGGAGTCATTTGGGAACTTTGAGTATCCTTTTACAATTATATAATATAAAAGTGTAATATATCTTTATCGTCCATGTTAGAGTCCCTTTTGTTGTATGTATATATAGATTATTGATAAAACTTAATATTTTCCATGAGTATAATGTATCGTTCAATTCTGAAGAAATAGTCTAATATAATAATTCAAAATGTAAGTAGTTATTACTTAAAATATTGTACGATATCATGATGTCCACCCGACCCTCTACATAACTATTAGCGACGCACACACACCTAGCAGTGTACCTCGCGTGTGTGTGCTTCACAGCTTACCTTAACTTTACCTTATCTTTACCTTAACTTCACTGCTCACCTTCACTGCTTACCTTACTGTTACCTTAACTTCACTGCTTACCTTAACTTCACCGTTACACCTAGATTGCGTCGACTACTATTATTGCCACTTCGCTAGCTTCTTATTAAGCATTACCAAGGTTAGTCAAGATTATCTCATACTATTATATATATATATATATATATATATATATATATTTATATACTATTTAGTTGATCACAGTATTTTATAAACAGTATTATAAATTATTATAAACTATATATTTATATAACTTACTTACTTTACTTTAGTCGAATTCTCACTCGACCATATCTGGCAATTTCTTTCCATCTTTCTTTTTCCGTCATCACCGTTCTTAATTCGTCTTCTTCACAGACGTAGTCATTCTTTAAGATATCTATGAATATATTGGGTTGTTTCCCCCTGTTTCGTATGCCGTTCTTTGGATTCCATAAAAGTAAGTTATATGCTTGTTCGTTGGTTTGCCTGATGCAGTGACCTTCTAGTCTCAATCTTCTTTATTTTATCACCTCAGAGATATTTTGCATTCTCTTGTACAGTTGTGTATTGATGACCTTATCTTTCCGTGATATAATTGTGGCCATTATAAGTAACCTGGTATAGCAACCATATATTTACTTACACATTGTTGAGTCGATTGTCCAGAATTCGCTACCATATAATATTATATATTCGATTTAGCTTTGAAATTTCTTATTTTCAGACTGTTTTCTATTTTGAAGTTCCAGATTGATTTCATCTTTTGTATTGCTGACCATGATAAACTTTGCGAATTTCAAAATCCTTTTATGAGCTAGCCATCCATGCCCACCAGATATTTAAAATGTGTAACATTGTTAATCAGTGTGCCACCGTTTTCTAGTTTAATGTTTATCGGAATTGTATGATTAAATATCATGAATTCAGTTTTCTTTGAGTTCAGTTGAAGACCAATGTTAGCGACTTCTGTTTCAATGGATGTTGGTAGTTGCTGAGCTTGTTCAACTTCTTGTGATACAAGTGCCATATCATCTGCGTAACTGAGGTCTGAAGAAGAAGGGAACTACAGAGGCATAGCACTCAGTAATAGCAGCTACAATGACGAACAAAATGATACTAAATCTAAATCAACCATACATAAGCTCTATTCTACGTCCCAATCAGAACGGATTCAGACCTGGAAAATCTACGATCTCACACATATTAGCTCTCAGACGCTTAATCGAAGGAGTGAAAAGTCACAATCTTAAGGCTATTATAATTGTTGTGGATTTTAAGAATGCATTCGACATTATCAACAGAGAAATAATGCTCCGTATACTAGAATCATACGATATACCCCACAACATTATACAAGCGATCACCTTAACGTAGAAAGACACTTATGCAAAAGTTATAACACCTGATAAATTTCAAAAGTTATAACACCGACAAATTTCAAATAATAAAGTGAGTCTTTCAAGGTTACATTCTAGCGCGACTCAAAATAATACAATTCGGACTCGAAATAATACACTGACAAGGGAGACGACATCCAGCAATATTTGTATAAACTGCGTATTACATTATTATAAAGAGTATTTATTATATACCCATGATCCTTCGACGTTATATAAATAAATAATATAACATTTCAACGGCTCGTATAATCCAATGTTTTATTTTTTATTTTAATTCTCCGTTTATTTCTTGTTTTTTGTATCGTGTCGTTTTGTCTTACTGTTATTACATTTATATATTTTGTTTTTATATGTTATATATTTATGTGGTATTTTTTCTTTTTTTATATATAACCAGTAATACGATAAACTTTTGATCTATCTATCTATTATTATATAATAAATAATAATTAATAACTAAAACAGAAATAACATTTTATAAAAAATGTATTAATATATAGTTAGTACTATAATATTAAAAATATCTAGTTATTAGATTGTTATCACAATAGCTACTATACTACTACCTCTATTTAGTTATACAAATGGATACCATTTATTTCATATGTACAGTGAAAGCTTGATGTAATAACCTCACAATAACCTCACATTAATACTGCATTTAGTAAACATTTTAATATAATTTGTTGAATTTCAACACATTTTGGATGTTAACAATTGCACATATAGTAACCATTATGTTACAATATGATTGTTGTTTTTTTACATTCAATATAGTAAATGTATACACGAGTATATTGCATAATATGCAGTGTGCATCATTGCATCATACTAGCAAGTATTATATCATATCAAAACTATGATAAATTCATATAAATTTGGGAGCATTAATACTTTAATCATTATAGTTTAATATATTGTGTGAATATACTGTATTAATTGCATAATGCAATATATCTAACAAATATATTATTTCATATTATTGTTGTGCATGTTATTATATGGTAATAATATATATTTGCATATATTTGATTTAATTTCTATATTATTCTTTTAATATATATAATTTATAGTACATTATATATTGTATTATTGTATTAACAATTCCTGCCTCATCCTCATCCCTGGTCAAACATTCCTTAATTCACCTTATAGTTTATTATACAGAGCTTTCACTGTATATATATATAATATATATATACTTAGTTGCTTAATTTCGAGGATGATCTTGTTGATCTTCTACTCGAGCATCAGTATGTGACAACTCCCTCCAGACATCTCTATCTAGCATGCTGGTTCTTATCTCTTGCTTCTCTAGGAGACCAGTGTTTCTTCTTAGCATATCCACATAGTTTAAATGCCCGCGACCTCTGTTAGCTTTACCTTGTGTGGGATCATATAGAATGAGCGTATGTGCTGATAGTTCAGGATACAGTGTCCAGCCATTTTCATCCTTCTGGATCCTTTATATATATATATATAAATATATATATATATTATAATATTTATAAATTACAATTAATAATAAATATTACTAGATCAAGTTTCATTAATTCGTACTGCGAACAGAACACATGCTGTTTCATTATTTAAGTATCCAGCAAAGAGTATAGAAGTTGCGCATCACACTATATTACAGTACCTACAATACCCGTCTGCTCCTAGTCTAACCCCACGACCCTCCTATACGTAATAGGATAAACAGATGTGTGCTATAGCCAACGACAGGACATGTGTGTACACGGAACTAACCTCTGACTATCTGGAATACTTCCTGTTCTCCGGGCTAGAGATAACGGTGTCGCCTAGGGAAACTAACTCTGTATATGTGGCAAACTACATCACCGTTTGTACCTTGTGCTCTATCTCTCTCTCTATCTTTCTCTCTCTCTCCCTCTCTCTCTCTCTCTCTCTCTCTTTATCTCTCTCTCTCTCTATCTCTCTCTCCCTCTCTCCCTCCCTCTCTCCCTCATTACATTGATATGCGTGCACACATATGTATACTATATACGATGTAAGCTTACTACAACCTCCTACCCTACACAGGTATGTTAGGAGAAGGTAGTAGTACTATTCTATGTGTGTACTATCCTTATACTATCAATGTAATATGATTATATTTACTAAGAATTCTCATACTGCCAGATTATTTAATATTAGCTCACACAGACAGAATAAATATATTTATAATTAGAATTAAATAATATATAATAGATCTACAATGTCTAATATATATATATATATATGACTAAGAATCTAATTGCAGTAACAGATGTTACATAACAAACATGCTGCTGCCTCTATTGTTACATAACAATGAAACATTTCAGATATTAAGTGACATATACCTAAAGATTCCTCCCAAGATATCACTCTACCAATCTATATCTGTTAGTTACCCCTCTACTCCTGCCCTACCACCCCCTATACACTGTTAGTAACCCCTATACCCCCTACAAACCTTCTTATTAACATCCCCGTTACCCTGTGAATGTCTCCCTAACACACACCTATTAATAACCCCTCCCTTCCCATTTATAATGTTAGATCTAATTGTATAGAAAACATGGGTATTTAATGTATCATATATATCCAAGCGGTCTCACTCTCGTGATTTTCCGAATATGTAAAAGTGATGGATGTAAACAACAAAATCCCAGTGACTCCATTACGGGATCTATAGATTGTAATCCATAGTAATTATATTTTTCATAAAATTTCACGAAAATGTCTTCAAACTCAATCAAAGCGGGATTCAGATGTGCCATTATGAATTGTGACAACTATTCAATAAATGATACCTTTCCCTACCATAGATTTCCACTAGATGATGAACAATATGTTAATAAATATGAAAAAAATGTTCACAAAATTATTATTTGGAATTTTTTTTATAATTAATTATGTATTATAGAGACTATTTTATAATCGTAACTCTATGAGGTATGCATAGCATATGTAAATATTTTATAATGTATTATATACTCTTATTTCGAAAATTTAAAGTATTAATAATCATTAATAATTATAAAATAGTCATAAAATCGCTGAATATATAATATGAGAATACAGTGGAAACCGGCGCGCTATACCTTATGACATCGGCGCGCATACATCGCGTTTCAAAGTATGCACATTTAAAAAATGATTTTATTAAATAAAATAAAAATAGTGTACTAAGCACATTATTAACCAATAAATAGTAATCCTCAAATATATATATACGTGCCGGTTTTCCACTGATACGTAATATAGCATCCTATTATTTGTATTTTTTTAATGACAGAATTAAATTCAAAATACAAATACTATATATATATATATTATTTCTATATTTTATATTGTGATATCTAATTATATAGATATACAAATATTATATTAAATAGTGATTTTATAAATAAATATATACATTACATAAATACACATATATATAAATACAATATATAATTTTATATTTATATTATAGATATGTAATATATCTATTAAAAAATAAGTATTCTATTGTGATACTGCCGTGTATATCTGCGAACTAAGCGCCTAAAGTGTCGGGTCATGATACTGCCGTGTATATCTGCGAACTAAGTGTCGGGTCGTGATACTGCCGTGTATATCTGCGAACTAAGTTTCGGGTCGTGATACTGCCGTGTATATCTGCGAACTAAGTTTCGGGTCGTGATACTGCCGTGTATATCTGCGAACTAAGTTTCGGGTCGTAATACTGCCGTGTATATCTGCGAATTAAGCGCCTAAAGTGTCGGGTCATGATACTGCCGTGTATATCTGCGAACTAAGTTTCGGGTCGTAATACTGCCGTGTATATCTGCGAACTAAGCGCCTAAAGTGTAGGGTCATGATACTGCCGTGTATATCTGCGAACTAAGTTTGGGGTCATGATACTGCCGTGTATATCTGCAAACTAAGTGTCGGGTCATGATACTGCCGTGTATATCTGCGAACTAAGCGCCTAAAGTGTCTGGTCATGATACTGCCGTGTATATCTGCGAACTAAGTGTCGGGTCATGATACTGCAGTGTATATCTGCGAACTAAGTTTCTGGTCGTGATACTGCCGTGTATATCTGCGAACTAAGCGCCTAAAGTGTCGGGTCATGATACTGCCGTGTATATCTGCAAACTAAGTGGCGGGTCATGATACTGCAGTGTATATCTGCGAACTAAGTTTCGGGTCGTGATACTGCTGTGTATATCTGCGAACTAAGCGCCTAAAGTGTCGGGTCATTATACTGCCGTGTATATCTGCGAACTAAGCGCCTAAAGTGTCGGGTCATGATACTGCCGTGTATATCTGCGAACTAAGTTTCGGGTCATGATACTGCCGTGTATATCTGTGAACTAAGTTTCGGGTCGTGATACTGCCGTGTATATCTGCGAACTAAGCGCCTAAAGTGTATATTAAGTATGGATATGTCAAAAAATAGTATGAATCGTATTCAATCAACTATAGTATTTAATAATTATATAAAAAAATTGTATATTTTATTCAACTTGTATATAAAACATATCGTTCATAAAGAAAACATATGTAATACCTTTTTATATATTTTGAATATTAATGATGTACATTTTAAATATTCTGATATATGTGTAGTTACTAGGAAAGTTGTATTATTTTTTATTAAAAACTGTCTAAAATCAACATTATAAGTTGAAAATTTAGAAACTGTAGAAATCGTCAAATGTGGAATTAGAAAATCAAGAAAATTATTAAAATTAAAACATTTATAAACTATATCAAAAAATGTTTATTATTACATATATATTATAATAAATTATTACATATTAATTATAATATAACTAACTATTTATTGTATATAAAAATATATTATAAAAAGGTTATATAACCTGATATTCAACTATATATACTTAAATAATTTAATAAATATTTTTTTGAATTACATTTCATATTTCAAAAGTGTAGTACGACAGTAGGCACACATTAAATAACTATAAATAACAAAGTTCATGCGTATCTATCAAGGCGTGCGTCGCGCGAATAAATTATTCTTAGTTAATAATTACTTTGTATAGGCTCACTTCGGGATATAAAGCAGCTATAAAAAACTTAAGAATAAACCTAAATCAAACAACCCAAAAATATCAATCTGAAAATATGAATTAATCAATTAAAACGAATAGTGTATACGTATATTTTTATAAAGTTATCATTCCAAATATACATGTTTTCATTTAGATTTTATGTTCGTGTGCACTAGAGCGTATAATAAATTTGCGTAACGCACGCCATGCGCGCAACTAGTGAAGTTTGCTATTTATAGATATTTAATTTGTGCCACCCGCCCGTATTCTCTTTTCAAAATATAGGTTTAAATATAAGTATAGGGATTTATGTATTAAATAATAGTTTAATATTTTTTATATTATTTAAAACTATTAAATTAATAAATATAACTTAAGTAGTAATTATGTATTTATGTATTTAAAGAAATATATAAATTGTAATATTTTTAAATTTAATTTTTCTATATCCCAACATGTTGTTTGTTTACATTTATTTGATTTGTTTACATATTTGATAAGTTTGCATTGGAAGATAGAGAGTGAGATCGCTTGGATATATATATTAATAATTTAGTAATGTCTTTGGTAAATAGATACCAGATACAAATTAATTTTAAAATCATATTATTATTTTATGTATTTATTACAATAGAAATATGAAATGTATGCATACATGTATTAATAATATTAATATTATTTAGAAAAGGTGCTTTATTAATTTTGTAAACATTTAATAGGCATATTTCTTGTTATAATAAATTATAGTTATAAAATTTAATACTAGTTATAACAAAAACAATTTAGTAATCACATTTTTACAACATTTTTTATCATAACTTTTGTTTAAATTAAAATTAAAAAAAAAACAATTATATGACTTATATTATAGAATTTAATAATCCTTCCATTTATACTAATTTTAATACAATAGCGTCGATATAAAATATCTCATTCTTAAAGTGTAGGTGTGTAAGGTATTCACTAATAGTAATGTGTAATAATAACTATATAACTAATGTGGATGCTATACACATTTCATAGTTGAATGATATACGAAGCCATCTTTACCCTCTTTTGTAATCACATTATTATAAAGTAATAATTGTAATTCTACAATAGAGATATTTGTCTTGAAAAGTAAATATTAAATAATATTAACTTATAATAATTATGTCGTTCATTAATACAACAAATTTAAATATTGAAATATAATATTTCAATATTTTTTTTTGTCAATATATATTTAAATATTTCTATATTAATTTATAATCGTAAACTAATTCTATTATTATATATTAATAATACTTTTGTTAGTAATATATTTACGTCTATAAAGCCTATCATACATACGGTGCTTTCTAAACGATTTGCACCGACTATCAAACATGACTGCCTATTCTATGACTGCGCTACCTCACAACAGGGTAAGCCGGCCTACAGAACCACAGTCTTCCTTCAGAGAAACATACGCGGTCTCATCAAGAAAGTCATGTACTACACGAACGCCATCACCGACACCCCTAAGCCTATCCTAAAGTTAGTGGTGTGTCTCGTTACTAAGGGCGTGGTTAAGTGGTTACTAAGGGCGTGGTTAAGTGGTTACTAGGGGCGTGGTTATGTGGTTACTAAGGGCGTGGTTAAGTGGTTACTAAGGGCGTGGTTAAGTGGTTACTAAGGGCGTGGTTAAGTGGTTACCAAGGGCGTGGTTAAGTGGTTACTAAGGGCGTGGTTAAGTGGTTACTAAGGGCGTGGTTAAGTGGTTACTAAGGGCGTGGTTAAGTGGTTACTAAGGGCGTGGTTAAGTGGTTACTAAGGGCGTGGTTATGTGGTTACTAAGGGCGTGGTTACTAGGGGCGTGGTTAAGTGGTTACTAAGGGCGGAGTTTCTAGGTGAGACAGTTGGGCAGATGGGCAGGTGGACACTCAGTATATCATGCATTGCGTGTATACCATGGTAGTCAGTCCATATTGCCACGCTACAAAGGACAACGCTGAATACATTGTTAATCACGAATAGTACGTGAGAAATGTTACGCGATGGTGATATACTATATTGAAATACATAATAACATAATATACAGTCACTGAATTAAAGTCACCTTTAGTACTTTCAGTGAACGCCTATAGAACCTAGAGATTATAGTACAAAGTAGCCACTATTATCACACAGGATTAATGCTAATAATATACACGTATATATTGAGCTTTTTATTTTATTTCTAAATATTTATCACACTAATGTGATTAGATATTTAAAATAAACAATGGAATGTTGTTATTATTATCAACTCTAATTTAAAACATGATGATAATAAACCTCTTTCATATTTAGTTTTGAATATATATACTTATCTAGAATAAGTATATATAAGTTTATTAAAAACTAGCTTATTTATAATTATTATATCATATAAAATATCATTTCAATAGAATACTAAAAGATCAATTTAAACTAATAATTTACATTAATAAAAAATTTAATAAAAATGTAACAAATAATATTTCTTATATGTCAATATTCTATATAATAAGTAAAAATTATAATTTAAAAATCTGTATTCAAAATATGATGTTTACTTATATATATTATATATATATATATATATATATATCATATAACATTTGTTTTATATAATACAGTTATAATGATATATATTTAATATATAATATATAATTAATTCTATTGACATATTTCGGAGAATATCGAATAAGGCCCCCGTTTGTTTAGATTACGATTGCAAAGGTCAAATTAATGATATTTTACAATATCGTTATATACTTTAAAATTATAATAACAACTAATATTATATTTATATATATCTTATAATATATACAACATGCACATTCTTCATATAAGTTTATAGTGTACACTAGTGTGTCAAATATCGAAACTAATATTTTTAATTTGACCTATATATCGTAATCAAAACAAACTGGGTCCATATTCGATACAGGTCCATTTTCCAATAAATTTAAAACCTGATTTTCTCAGTATATTGATATTTCCTCATGCTACTATACTAAATGTGGCGTAACTATTTTATAATTACAGATTATCATTAAAATGTTTATAATATGTATATAACATCAATATTTATATTCTAGTTTTTTATTTTATATATTCATATAATTATTAAACTGTTATAGCACATATCCTTCATAAATTATGAATCATAATGTAATGAATACAAATAATATAAATGTAATTTGTATTTCTTTTAATTAAAAAGTACATACATAAACTTTACAATTACAGTTCAAAGCGGCGAGCTAACAAGAGTGACAACACTTAAGTCATCGCATGCTATATGCGTGACAGTGTTCTACATATATGTATACTTTGCCCTCCATGTTTTACATGTAGACGTACGCCTCAGGTGTCCCTGATATACTGCGGTAGCCCCCTTTGTTACATCTTACGTAATGTTTATTTCATAAATAGCCCAAGCCTCCTCTACGATTACGTTATATACTAGTGATGTAAATGATGCCAGTCAAATATAAAGCATCGATGTAGTCTCAGTCTAGGTTACCTAAAGTCTCAACTCTGCTCGGGCTAATTTTTTGTCCGAAAATTAAACTCTCGGCTCGGCATCGATAACCAAAAGTCTCGGCTCAGCATCATTACATCACTAGTACATACAATAGCGAGTATCCATCATAATTAACCTGCTCACCGTACAAGCATTACAACACACATAGCCAATACGTAATCACGCGTATTTGTACAGGTCACAAATCAACGAGATCATAGGCCCCAAGCTATACGATTATATCCTCGACGCATTTCAGAACTGGCCATTAGACGATACATACAAGGAGGTTGCTATTCTCGTGTTCAGTATGTGTATACTACTATATATGTGTATATATGTGTGTGTATATATATATATATATATGTATATAATTGCTAAGACTTACATTCTGATGATATTTAACATGTTAATAGATCAGTTAGAATGTAGTCGTTAAGCTAGTTATTAATGTCAGACGTGCTAGATGTGCTAGACATAACCAACGTGGTGAATAGCTGTAATTGATCTCAGTTATAATGTTGACCTATATAACAATATCTTAAGCCGATGTAACGAAGCACATACTTTACTATTACCCACTAGAGCGAAGGGGTCATGACCCCTTCGCTCATGACCCTATTTTAGTGCGTAATACACTGTATATCATCATCACCATCATCATCATCATCATCACCATCATTATATCACATCTATATCGTTAGCGAGTAAGGGAATATTTAGTGTGCTACGAATCTAGATTTATAACAATAAAATATATTATGTGAAACATAATCGCATTGAAACAATAGTTCAATAACAGCGAGAGATACAATCACAGTGATTGTCCCCCCTCCCCCTTGTACTTATAACACACCTACGATATGTATCGTGCGTGTTGCATGGCAATATGAACGCATGTTTGTGTACACAAGCAGAGTTGAGTTGATCATCGATACGAATAACTTCATTGTAATGAACATTCTACCCGTGCTGAACCCTTGTTTATTAGTGAATATAATCAATGAATATGTTTTTAGCATAATATACAACTTTTTATTGAACCTAAATTTAAGTGAAACATGTATCGTCGGATAACTTCAGAATATAGAACCGCAATGATATCTAACAATATACCCTCTGTTAATAATTACTACTCACAGCTACCCTAATTTAAATACCATTATTTGGTTATCGTTATCGATTGTGTAGATTTTATAAATGTAGATTTTATTTAAATAATGTTAATTTAAATAACTATATTCATTTAGGTAAAATTAAGTTTATTATTTATTTTAACATACCACTTATTATTAATAATGTATATGTATATGTATATTAAAAAATATATATATATATATATATATATATATATTTATTTAATATAATTACATTATTAGTATTACTATTCTAATGTATCTAACTCTAATTATAATGTTACTAATACTTTAGTAAGGCTGAAATATAAACATTGTTAAATCAGATAAGTTAATTGTTAAGTCTGATACATTAATAAGTCCAGAGTGCGCATGGCTATTACTCATGGCATCACCATGTATTGGTACCTATGCATAATAGGTAATAATTATAAATATGTAAATCTATTTGTAAACAAAATATACTAAGAGCATATAATTATAGTTTACCTAGATCGGTAATCATGTGATTTTTCTTCAACAGACATGTGCCTCGATTTAGGTATCTTAGGATGGCCGACCATCACATAAATTATTATTTAATTAAATTAAATGTTGCAATTATATTGCAGTATAAATATATAATATAAATAAATATAAATGGTTATTTTAATATACGCACTTTATAAGCGTGTATAGAAAAAAAATTATATGTATTTAAAAATCAATATTATTTGTTGTTAAATGTATATGTCATGTCAGTCATCTCAAGATACCTAAACCGAGGCACCATGCCTTTTGAAGAATTTTAAATTAATAATAATAATATATAGTTTATTAGGAAAACAAAACAAAATAAATAAACAAAAATATGGAAGAAAAAATAGATATGAATTGATACCCAAATCAACATGGTACGAAAATTAACATTGGGTTTACATTTAATAACAAAACGCATTGGTTTATGCAGCGCCGAACTATTAAATTAGCGAGATATAGCAATCTCCGTCAAATACAAATCTCTAACTAACAGTTACAGATACTTTAATTATTGGTGGTGACCATATGTAGAGGTACATTGAGAGGAGAGGAGAATACATTTTCTTACGGTTCTCGAAGTTATTCTATAATAAATAATTGTCTAATCAAAAATTCTTTTAATAATTCGTTTGATTATACTTTTTAATATTAGGTTGCGAATATATTTGTCATCACAGAAATTAACATACTATAATTAACATATTATAAAGTATATTATAAATATATAATGAATATAATTAATTATACAGTTAAACTGCACAAATCAAATTATTCATTATATAAGTACATTAAACGTTGTACTAATTCATTAATTTCTAAACTTTATTGATACTTTATTTAAAGTATCAATAAAGTTGTAAAGTATAAAATATAAATATTTGCCGACTAGTACATTATTATCTTCGTATCTATTTCATTTATAATTAACTATTTGTATAATTTTTATAATACGTAGTTTTACTAAAATAACACAATATATTTAATTAAATTTAATCTATTTATATATATATATATATATATATATATATATATATATATATATATATATATATATATATATATATTATAGACATGAATGTGCCTAATTTAAAATATATAATAATAATAGTATATTTTAAATAATAAGTTATCATTAAAACTAAATACACCTGTACATATCTATCAGATAGTGGAAACGTGGCTAACCTACATTCAACCTTGGCGATATCAGACTTTCAAGGTCAACACCATCTCCATCAGTTCATTGTTAGTAGTATCGAGGACTCGCAATGGTTACCATTTGTACTACGACCTAGATACATTTCAGTGGTATATTTAATTGTATTTCAATGATTTCAATCTTTGAATCAGAGATATCGAGGATGTTTATCTGTCAAATAAAAATTAATTCATATTTTTAAATTGTATTTTTCAATAAATATTTTATTAAAAATACAAATTATTTCTAAATTAGGTTTGAAATGAAAGATTTTTTTTATATTATTTATGTCGACATTCCAAATAATATAATGCGTATTAAATTTTATGAATTAAATATAATCATATTGAAATCATTGATTACAAAATCAGTTTTTGCATAGATTGTTGTGTCACATCCAAATATGTACTCCTCGATAATGACAATAAGATAAATTCACTCAAGTGGAAAATAAAAGTTTCCCATAATATGCGTCAGCAGGTACTATTACCTAGGCTACGTAGTTATTACACGGAAGGTAAAAATGAATTCTACCTAATTAAAGAATTAGATCTATTTGACCTAGTTTTAATACACATAAAATACACGCATGAACATATACCTTACATCAGTGATGTTATTGTGCGTTACACTAGACATATGTTAACTGGGGCGCACACACACCCACACACATACCCACACACCCACACACTCCCACACACATCCATACACTGACCCACACACACTCACACCCACACACACCCACACATACACCCACACATACCCACACACACCCACACATACACCCACACATACCCACATAGACCCACACACACCCACACACAACCACACACATTCCCACCCCAACACAACCACACACACACACATCCCCTCAAATATCCCCCCACACAACCCCACACAACCCCCCCACCCCACCCCCCCCACACAGCCAGACTGAGATCAGCCAGTCGATGCACTACTACACTACACTATTAGCCGCCCTATTGACCCGGATAGCTTCAGTACGTTACCTCGACCTCTGTTTGATACGCATCCTGTTCCGTGTCTGCAAGGTATTCGACAGCGATGGCCTATTGCAGTGTATACGAGTAGGTTAGCCCCATTAGAACCCCCTACCACTAGCCCCATTTCCTTATTAAAACATCAATTATTATATTTTATACCAATATATATATTTATAGATAACATTTTAATAGCAAATAATATTATAATTTTTTAATTCTCATTACTTTATAATCTATTTATTGTTTTTAGTATATAATAGAAAGTACAAAGTATAAATAGGGCTAACAATAGTGTACATTAGTGAAATAAACATGGAATAATGCGAAATTAATCACATAAATAATGTAAAATATTGAGTAAATACATGTATATGTATACATACTATATATATATCAGTTGGGTTGTGTGTGTATGTATAGTGATTAGAAACAACCATTAGTTCCCTTTAGTACTGCTTAATACATCCTTATAGGACTGTGTACACACTGTATACAATATGTACACAATAGTGTACATTAGTGCACATTAACATAGTGCATTAATGTACACATTATGAACACATGTGTGCATTTTATGGGATAACATGTTTTACCAGTTTAACTTTTGTCTCTTCAAGATAATTTAAAACATTATATAACACATTTATTGTAGATTATTATTTTATATCGATTATATGCCCTGATAGAAATACAATGTATTGAGTTAATGTATTTGAATATTATAACTCTATTGATCAATGGTAGTAAGTGTGACATAACTTAACAGTGTGGTCTACATTATCGGTTAGTAACTATTATGTATTACTGTTGTTAACGATGCTAGAATGTGCTACTATATTAATTGTTATTCCGGAAAATGAAAAATTTAACATATAACTAATAAAAAACATATAAATATCAGGTAAATTAAATATATTTTTTTAATTTTGTTTAAAATATACCATTTAACAAATACTATATATATATATATATATATTATATATTAGATTGAATTAAAATTTGTATATATATATTTTATAATTTAATATAAAGGAAAAACTACAAAATAACTTATTTTAAATAAGTGATCTAATGTAAAACATAATAATAGAGTACTAAATAATAAATGTACATTTAATAACTTGTTATTTGAAAAATATATTATATATACCCTATGGATATATACCATAGAATCTATAGGCATATATATCTAGAAACAAATACATAAAATCACTTTATACACTAATAAAATTATCATTTTGATTTAATTAATTTCAAAAAAGATCCAGCATGAATATTTATTTTAAATTAATATGTTTATTAATTTTTAAATAAAACCTAATTTTGAATAAAATCTTCAATACATTTGTATAATTATGCTATATTGGGCAATATATGCTGATATTAATTATTTTTTACTTTGTATGCATTTGTATGAATACAGTTTATTTTGTTAGTATATTCATAATTTGTAAAAATATATATTAAATAAAAAATGGACAAACAAAGTTTATGTAAATTTTTGTGTCGATAAATAAAATATATTAAAAATATGATTATATATCTTAGGTTTTGTTTAGTTGTAAATGTAAAAAATGTCATTTATCTGTAGAAGTAATATTATTATGTCTCTATAGAATATTTGAATGGTTATCAGTATCTGGTCATGTCTACTAAGTATTAGGTTATATTGTTCATGCATATACACATATATATACACACACACTCATGCATGCATACACACACACACATATACAGTGTATATTATACACATACATGTATGCACACATGCAGCACTATTATAATCATGAAACACCTGGCACCCCACTACATAACAACACACACACACACACATATGCTCATACAACCCTCTACACATAACAACACACACATCATTACAGGAGAGGATATGCTGCATACAAACGGAATGTACACTAACCCAAGTCCTCTGTTCAATGTTCACATCACTCACATGGTTAGTAACGTGTGTGTGTGTGTGTGTGTGTCTGTTAGTGTGTGTGTGAGTGTGCGTGTGTGTGTGCGTGTGAGTGTGTGTGTGTGTGTGTGAGTGTGTGTGAGTGTGTATGTGTGAGTGTGTGTGTGAGTGTGCGTGTGTGTGTGTGTGTGAATGTGAGTGTGTGTGTGTGAGTGTGTGTGTGTGTGTGAGTGTGAGTGTGAGTGTGAGTGTGTGTGTGTGTGATATCTCAGTATACGTGCTATTATGCGGGGATTATGGGAACAACTGTACTATTTAATCATTCTTGAACTCGTTTAATTTCGCCGAATACAAATTCGATGACCTGATAATGTGTACAATATTTATAAATAAAATACCAATAATAACTCAATTTTACTCATTCATTAACTTGATATGAATAATAAGGATTCTAAGAATGGGTAAAATTTAGTTTTTTTAGTATTTTATTGTTAAATATTTTATACTTTATCTAATAACCAAATATGTATTCTGCGAAACTAAAGGAGTTTTAATTTACTATTTGACATTTACATTGCCATTATTCATATTCAGTTCTTCTCATGTATTACTGAACTATTGTACAATACCAAACTAGAATTAGTTGTGATTATTATTCTCTAGAACCCGTATGAACAATATTACAAATCTTATATCGAGATTTCATATCCTCTGGGAGGGATTACATGTTAAAACGTACTCTTATATTACGTGGTACTTCTGCTACACCATGCAAACGTGGTCAGAGATTATATCTGTGAGGATGTTATTGATTGTGTACACATGCCCTTAGTATTCTAGGATGTTGCATAGTTCACCCGTTCATATGATTGCTTAATACATATACAGCACATTGCACACCCTAATAATTCTCTCTTCATATATATATATATTTATATTTCAATTAAATCTAAAACTACGTTACATTTTATTTTAAGAGGAATCGTGACATTCGATAATTTACATGTAAAAGACAGGGCTATTATAGGCTGTATTCATTTATATATAGTTCTATCTATATTACTGGTAGATAGTCCTATTGTATATATATATATATATATATATATATAATATTACTATACAATTATAATACCTGCAGAGTAACATCAACATAATGAGACTAACTTATACCCCTTCACACCTGTATCACATGATCACTATAAGCCCCGCCCCTTGACTACTAGGCAAGGGAGATCATCGCACTTATCACTGCCACCGAGGAACAGTGCATCCCACCCCCCAAACCCTACATCCCCATTTTCTCCGTTGCGGGTCTGGTCAGGTGGCTGGCTCCGGCTGAAGATTCGGCGACGCCCACTTTCATCAACAGCTACGAATACCACTACCTGAGCAGGTTAGTGTGATTGGGGGCGTGGCTATAGTAGTAGGTGTGTGGTTATAGTAGTAGGGGTGTGGTTATAGTAGTAGGGGAGTGGTTACTGTGGTAGGGGTGTGGTTACTGAGGTAGGGGAGTGGTTATAGTAGTAGGGGAGTGGTTACTGTGGTAGGGGTGTGGTTACTGTGGTAGGGGTGTGGTTACTGTGGTAGGGGTGTGGTTACTGTGGTAGGGGTGTGGTTACTGTGGTAGGGGTGTGGTTACTGTGGTAGGGGTGTGGTTATTGTGGTAGGGGTGTGGTTATATGAGTTAGAAAGTTTACGCATATAAATATATTACAAATTAAATAGTAGTAACAGTGTTATATATTTACAGTGTTGTTAATATGCAATGTAATCCCTGTCAATAAATCTCACAACTAAAATTCACCGATTGTGATATCTACAAGACGTAAACAATACCTATTTAGTTATTTATCACGTATATTACATAACATATCTATTGTTACAGTGAAAATAGGTTGGATATCAAGTTAAAATTAAAGGGCTCTAGAGATCTCCTCAGTGATATCTTTCAGGTTACACCCTTCCCCCACCCTCTATTCTCATGTAATACTACACCCTCCCCCCACCCTCTATTCTCTAATAACACATGGCCCTACAGATGAGTCATAGGTTACGTTAACCACCCCCACACACCCCCATGTTGTACAGATACCACAAAGGCGCCGACGAACAGTATCGCCGAACCTCGACCTCTCCGACCTCGAACCCGAAACCTTCGACGGATCGCTGTTGACGCCCAAAGGTCGCGAACAACTCATTAACCACGAGCGGTCGTTCTCGAGTCTTCGAGACTGTCGTGATCTGGACGCGCTGCCCCCTGGCGACAGAGAAATACGGCCCCTCGTGATCGCGCTCGATAAAGTCTCCATAGCTATCAATTATCTGGTTGGTGTGTGTGTGTGTGTGTTGTGGGGATAGGCTACAGAGGACATGATATCACGTCCTTCTACGTATGCGAACAGAACCACTTTAAGCTGCTAACGTATCTCGCCTCATCAGTGTATAGCCATTTAGCGGCTGTTTACTATTATTTCTTTTAAATTATTATAATTTTCCCGATACTTAGTAAATATTCAAAAAACTAATAATTAGTGTATAACACCGGATTGCTATGAATGCAGCTTTATTTACATTCTTTTACTTTTATTCACGCGATATAATTATACATATTGACAATTTACAAATCAATAAATATAATTATTGTAGTAAATCCTCGGTGCACATAAACAACCGCTGAAAGTGTATATTTCGTAGTACAACATAAGAATTGTTTTCAAACATCCGAGTACATAATGAACTCTCACTACACATCATCATCGTTAATACATCATACGTTACCGTATACATTAGCTAAATAAACGTTTTTAATAGTGGAGCATGCTAGTTTTATATTTTATACAACTATTGATTCATTTTATTTGTATATAAAATTAAAATACCCACTTAATCGAATACGATAAGCTAAGTCACATTAACATCATGTCCATTGTAGCTGGTGATACGATTATTAAAGTTGTTTAAATGTTGTTATCTTTGTTATCTACAATTTGTGTACATCATTGTTTTATAAATATTTAATTTCAAAATATATTTTTCACGTGAATTTAATAATCGCCGATATAAAAATATTAAATTATTGGTTGCGGCTGAAATGCTTTATATTGTACATTTTCTATCGCGTTAGAGTATTAATTATCATACAATGTACTACATGTAAATGAACATTAGATTATAAATTAGGAATGTATAACATGTGTATATCGTACTAATTAGAATATATTACCATTAGATATTAACCATACAGAATGTATTCAACAATAGATTAGTTCATATTCACCACATGTATCATAGCAAACAAATATTGCAGTCAATTCCCTCCATACTTTAACATCACATATACTTCAAATATTAGAAGTGAAAATTAACGATATTTAGTAATGATGGAAATTAAATAATTTAAATATGTAATCTAGGTAGAACTTTTGAATTTGCTATCGTTACATAATACATTTTAGTAGTCATACACAATAGTATTATCTAAGGATGGGGATATTACATTACTTGTATTTGAATACACTGTTTTAGTGTATTTGAATAATTAATCATATATGTATATTATTAAATCCATCATTAATATACACTTTTTTAACATTTATATTTTAGGTGTTTGAAGAATAATAATTGATAATATAAACAATATATTAAAGTATAATATAGTATTTTGTGATACTAGTAATCTTAGCTAAGGTAATTGTTAATATATATATATGTGCAAGTAATTTGTGATGATTTTCATTATTAAATAACATTATTTCTAGTAATACTATAATAGGTAATACCAATTTGATATATATACTACTAGTATATATCAATATATTTGATAGTATCAACCATTTTAATTGATTAGATTCGTAAACATAAACATATTATAAAGGTCATGAATATTATTATGATTATATTTCCTATGGTAATCGGTAAGTTTTTATTTGAGATTTATTTCTGTTAATTGTACATTAAATAATATAATTATGAGTATACTATCTAATTAATATAGTATATATATATATATTAGTATAGAATACTAAGTAATTTATTGAACTTATTTATAAGAATGCATACGTTTATGTAATGTAACTACCCTTTAGATATTGAATAATCTAAATAAATAAATGTATTATTTAAATTCATCACTAATTATATTGCAAGCCATCTCAGATGTATTCGCTATACATCTTGTGCGAAATAAACTACAAATGTGTTATATTTACCAATTTTAATTGATCAATAAATACTTATTAGTTTATTGTTAAATTGTAATAGTCTATATAGCAATAATTATAGTATAGCCCATCCCAGGTATTAGCATATTTCACTCTAAAAGAGTATCTGAATATAATATATGTATATACTTAATATATATATATATATATTATCTCTGAAATATATTTATGATGACAATATAAACACTACATTTATACTAATGTTAATGTAATATTATTATACTTTAAAATATGGATTACATAAATATGTTATATCTTAGAAATGATAAAGAAACACCAACATCTGCGTATGTATATCACTAGCACTGCGTTGTATCTGTTTATTGCATTATTATTTGATTATTATTTCATTATCAGTAGTGTACAATATAATTAGAATTGTAAAGATATATATATGTATTTACTTAGTTTATATGTAATGAGCTAAAAATAGATTGTTTTGTTTGTTCACTAAAATACCATTCACTATCCTCAAGTGAAATCTTATTTTATTATCACATGATACCCATTGAATATGTTATACCTCTCAACTAGGCCTATTACGGATAAGATATCGAATCAATAAAGCTTATCGCTTTCAATGAACCTCCATAGACTTTAAACACTGATTCCATTCATTCAGATAAGGACGTATCTAAAATATAATTCTAAAAACTTCCTCTCGCGCTCGATAACCCATAATACATCAATAACTTGACGACGCCCACTACAGATAGGGGCGTGGCTAGAAAAGGAGGTCACGAAATCGACGTTCAGATCTCGCGTGGTCTCTCGTCTGACCACCGTCCGCAACAAGCGACCGTGGTTCACGCTACGACCCCTGTGTCGCGAGTACACCCTATTCAAGCTGGTGGTGTTGCTGCTGTTCCTGAGGCTGTACCTCGGCATGGACTTGGTGGTCAGCGTAGCGGCCGTACTCGTGATGACCGTAGTCTACGTGGCCGGTAGCGTGACGGTGGAACGTTGCAGAGGTCACGGCGCGACCTCTAGCCCCGCGCGGAGTAAACGCAGCTCGTGAATATGTGGTGTCATCGTGTGACTCACTTGAATACAACGCATGCGTGAATCATTGGATGACATAAGCGTGTTAATGTTGTACTATTACTACAAAACTCTCTCATATTACTACTACACAAAGTGTACTTGCCATACTATAGGCCGATGAAACGGATTCATCTTACACGCGTACGTAATTCAATAGATTTATAAATTACGAATAATATCGTGTATTTTTACTAATAATAAAATATTTAATTATGAATTTTACGCTAATTTTATATGTATAGAATATCTCAATAAAATATAGACTACTATCGTAAATAGTTTATATATAATTTATTATTCGAAATTTATAAAATATTTATCTATAAACACATTTAATAACCTGATGTACATTGCTATGTTACTAAGTATATATATATTAAATACATTTAACGAATACACAAATACATTGTTTTGATATAATCATATATATATATATATATATATATAGATAGAAATATATATATATGATATGATACATAATAATTGATGGAATACTGAAGTTAAATGTAAATGTAAATACAGGTGTAGATTATCTACATTATATTTAATTCGTAAGAATCGATTTCATCAAATTGTGAGTGCATCCTTTTAGACCATTCGTGTTGGAGTTGAGCCAAGTTCACCTGTTTGGTGATCGGTGTGGTATTTAATAATGTGTATGTTTGTATATATAGTAATCGTTAATTGGCAGGTGATAGAAGAAATAGAGCTAGTCGTCCATCAATGTACTTAGGAGATTGAATTTGAAGTAAATATAATATTAATTAAAATAGAAAAGCGATATCGGTGATTCAAAAGCGAAAATAGTAAAGATAAGTAAATATTTACATTAAGCTTTGTTGCAATATTGATTATTGAAATATATATTAAAAAAAATATCCTGCTTTCAAGATTAAGGCGAATTTGCGTAGTCATAAATTTAAATATTCGTAATAATTTAAATGTAATGAAATTTCCACCTGAGAAAAATGTCTATATTTTATAGTTACAATACTTTAAATATATATATATATATAATTTAAAGATTCTTTTGAAAGATAATATATATTTAAAATTAATTACATCAATTCTAAAACACTAGAATATAAAATTGAATAAACCTATGTTGCTTATATGAACTTACAATTATAAATTTTTATCATACAAATTATACTTTAATATACAATTATTTATCTATATACATATCAAATATGTATTACAATATTATTTAAGCATATTTGATATATACTCTATATCAGGGATTGGTTCAAATATATTTATCAGATACAAATACAAATACATTTTTCATAAATATTAAAATAAAAATACAAATATATATGTAATATTTTATTAAAATACAAATACACTTTATTAAATACAAATACAGATACAAAAAAAAATAAAAGTAAAGTAAAAAAAAATATGAATACACATCCCAAGGATGATTGAATTAAGGATTATTAGCTAAGTAATTTGGGAATAGTTTAAATAATAGTTATTTATAGTAATACAATTATTAATAAATGTGTAAAGTTGGATATAAAATTAGTATTTATCAATATGCTATCTTTAATAACTATTTGGAGTTGATTAACTCAGTTTATAATAAATATGTATTTGATAAGATAATATGAATAGTGGGGAAAAAAGTATTTTATGATGTCTTATGTAAAATGTTTATTCTATTTTTAATAAATAAACAAATTTTCAAATTATAGATATATAAAATACTATTTCTTATAAATACAGATACATGTGCAATTTATATAAATAAATACCATTATAGTAATTGAATTGAGCTATTTACCTTCATAAGGTTTTATATTATGTAAAATGCAATTTTAATTGTATTCGATTTTAATTTTGAATAAAAGTGTATTGAATACCTATGATATATGAGCATACTTCTACTAGTGTAATTAAGCCTAGCTCTTATCCTGTTAATGTTAAATTGATGATATATTTTTATAATATTAGAGTATATTTTATGTGTATAGTATATATTAATATATCTCTGATAATATCAAGTACAAATAAATGTATAACATCAAATATACTAAGAGAACATATAAACCTATCCACACATGTATTAATATGCTTAACACTATAAATAATCATATTTAACTATTACATAAAGGAACCCACAAATTACATATAATATCATTATAATATTATTTAACAATACTATTAGTCATCATAAATTACTTCATAAAATTCCGTTTTCAATATTACGTGTACAGAGAAATACTTGATTATATTATTAATTTGTTGATATATTTTTACAAATTATAAATTTTTAAATATCATTATTATTCTTATTTTCTTAAAACCTAATATATTTCCATAAATATAAATATAAAATATAGACATTAAAAAATCTTGATTTTTTACATTCATAAATTAACTATTTTGATTAAAAGTTTTTATAAAATAGTAGTTCTATTCAATTACAAATTAAATATATTGTGAGTGTATTTGATGAAATACACTAAATACAGCAATCCAATATAAATACATCCCTGATTAATCATTCAAATACAAATACGTATTTGACCCCATCACTGCTATATATATATATATATATATATATATATATATATATATATATAAACTATAAGTATAAAATGAAATTGTTGTGGTGATTTTAACAATAATTATATCTTATTTATTATTTATATAATGTAAATGCAATCATTCATTATCGATTACAATAGATTAAAAAAATAACAAACTGTTTAAATTATAATATATATATGTAATATAGATATATAGTATAAATAATAAAAAGTAAAATATAAATAATTATGATATCTTTAGTAAATAATGCACTAACAATTATTTAAATAATTTGTAAATTACTCTTTAAGACATATATATAGATATATATAAATATACATACCGATTACAAAAAGATGAGTATATCAATCATAAAGACTCATAAACATGAGATAAGACATGAACGTAAACACTCTATTAATAGATAATTATTTTAGTTACTACGTTACTATAAAACATGATGTTTACTGAATTGATGGAATTTATTAGTGAAGTTGTAAATAATAGTTTTAATATGGGCCGAGATCATATTATATTCTATAAAAACTTTGATAAGCCAATGTACATAATACATTTGATAAACAAGGTATTTTATAAAATTAACTGAACGTTATTATTGAATGGAATTATTTTTAAATTATATAATATTAACTGTACATCACCCGATGAAAGCATCGATTAGAGACTAGTAATTTCACTTCCTGTAACAGGTGTTAGAATATAGAAAAAGTGTACTCGGGTAATATTTACCATAGAAGAACTACACTAAGGCATCAGACACACAAGCAGTAGGCGTGGGTTATTACCCCGTCCGGTCCATTAAAATAGGTCTTAACATTTAGAAGTAATCTTATATAATTTGTATATACAAAAATTCTTAGCTCCTGTTAAAACCATGGATTCCTTAACACGAGGGCGGCTTTGAATGGACATTAGAGCCACGTGGTTATAAGTGAAACTACATCTAAGTCGTGGATGGGATGAAAGGACTCCACCAACATAACGATAACATGCACGCTACTGATGAAGACATAAATACCATATGTTTCCTCTTCTTCTGCGGGGACCCTCCCGCTCCTGCTGATCCTCCTCCTCTACTGTTACTGCTGCTGTCTGCCTCGTCTATTCCAAACGTGATGTCGAATTCGCTGGTCGATATTTTCCCTGGGGAATGAAATGTGCGATGAATACACAATGGCAACGATTTTACGTAGCAAATATTTATTATTCTAATTAATTTATGAAATTAATAACAAATTATACATATTTTGTAACATTCTTTATTATCATAAATACTTTGAAGTCTAGGTGAAAAATACCATAGGTGTACCACTACTACCACTACTACTACTACTACTACTACTACTACTACTACTACTACTACTACTACTACTACTACTACTACTACTACTACTACTACTACTACTACTACTACTACTACTACTACTACTACTACTACTACTACTACTACTACTACTACTACTACTACTACTACTACTACTACTACTACTACTACTACTACTACTACTACTACTACTACTACTACTACTACTACTACTACTACTACTACTACTACTACTACTACTACTACTACTACTACTACTACTACTACTACTACTACTACTACTACTACTACTACTACTACTACTACTACTACTACTACTACTACTACTACTACTACTACTACTACTACTACTACTACTACTACTACTACTACTACTACTACTACTACTACTACTACTACTACTACTACTACTACTACTACTACTACTACTACTACTACTACTACTTACTTTTCATACCAGAAGCACCGTTATTGTAGTCTTCCTCTTCTAAACTTCCTTCATCATCGCTGAGATCAGCGAAATCTAGCACCTAACCGGGGGGAGCCAAGTTAATATAAGTTTATACTATAATAGTACCATTTAGTTATTAATCAGGGTAGACAAGTAATTATATGTGTATATTCCAAAAGTAATATTTGATTACAAACATCGATAAAGGGGTACTAAACTTAGATTAAACAAAAGCGAACGAGAGAACAGTTAATAACGTAACAGTTAACAGTGACAACCGACCTTGACCGGTGATATGTCACCTAGTAGGGCGTCGACACCGCGCTTCAGCGGAGAGTTATCATTGGCCGGAGTACTGGACACCGCCAACGATTGTAGGGGAGTCATCGATATGCCGCTGTCGTCGTGACACGCTGTAACCATGGTAACAACGACGATGAGAGTAACGCGAGGACATCATTAAGGACATCATCAAAGATTTTGCGAAGCAAAGATATAACACTCCCTATGCATGCAACGTAATTTAGTAATAGCCCCAACCGCTGCAAGCAGTAGTATCGAAATCACTGAAATAGATTTAGGTTCGGCTCTGTTTGCATACAAAAATGTTTTCATTGCTCTATTAAATTACATGCAATATAAATTAGCTTTTACTCACTAAATATATACTTATAGAATTTAAAACATACATATCATATTTGTTTGTTATATATTAGTAATGAACACTTAGTTTTCATCATATAAATATTAATTTAAAGCATATTATTTAACATTTTAAAAGTGTATAGTTAAATACGAATTTACATTATAAACAACGCATAGTTCCTAAAAGTAACCCGCTATAGGTGGCACCAGGGTATTTTGTATACAAATTCGAATTACACGATTTCGCGTAAGTGTTATATCTTTCCTTCGGAAAATCTTTGACATCATTGTACAGGGGTAGTGGGCGGGGTAAGGGGTGTACAATAATGCGTGTGGCGTGTGTGACGTTATATTACTACTACTACTACTAATGTATATATATGCGTGCATCAATTGCACAGGTCCACTTTCTGTATATAGGTCAGTGTGTCAACTGTTCACTTCGCTATAACATGCATACCTGCATAGTGTGGTGTAATGTGGCTATGGGCTATGATCAGTAGAGTATGCATACACACACATCTCTCTCTCGGAATTAACATACAAACAAGTTACTGCAGTCAACAGAGTAATACAGAATAATCGATATAACAATTAATCATATGTATGTGTATGTATGTGTATGTATGTGTGTGTATGTATGTATGTGTATGTGTGTGTATGTAGGTAATATACATTATAATCAAGTCTATTGCGCTGTAGTATATACGGTTCTAAACGGGATAGATTATAGATCAAGCGAAGCACTGAAGGCAGAGTTATTAATAGGGGCGCGTACATAGATGTGACATTGTGACGATAACACTTCCAATAGGTGGCGCTACTAACAGTTGGGTGAATACTTTTTGACACTTCGTTTAGCTGACACATTCGGTGTCACGTTTGTTGAGATTTCCCCCAACGGGCGACGCTTTGACTTTGTGAAGGTGGGGTATTATGTTTATACTGTGATGTTAGGTGTGAGGGTATTATGTTTATATTGTGATATTGTAAATTATCTATAATTATTAATTTTATTTATGAAAAATAATAATTAATAGTAATAACTTATTAGTAATATATTATATAATATATATATATATATATATATATATATATATATATATATATATAAAATTGAATTAATATTTAAGATAACTGAGTTAGCTAACTTTCACGCTGTGTTTTGATTGACGGATGTTACTATTCTCCCCTCCAGCATTATATGTGTTCTCTGTAGACTGTGTTAGTTAGTTGATGCGTTAGTTAGAGGCACACAATGCTATAGGTTGATGATGATTGTAATGATTAAGACTCACGTAATTAGCTTTCTAATAACAGCACAATTATTGATATATATCATAACATATATGCTATTATAAATATAACGAATATAAATTATGTAGTGAAACCCACTCTTATAAAATTTATTATTTATTATGTTTTCCAGTTTAGTATAAAGTAAAATTTTAAAAATATATCATTTTTGTAATCAAAAGTTTCAAAATCATTAGAATATTCAGAAATTACAAAATTTGTAATAAAATAATATTGTTCATTATCATTTAATTATAAATAAATGCAATCATTTGTTTTACCATATATATATCATTATATATTTATAGTATATATCATTTTAGTAAGTATTTTAAATGTTTCAGTTATTATTAATATATAATTACAATATACTAAAAGTATAAATATATATATATATATATATATATTATTAGATATAGACAACAGACCAGTAGAAGAGTACCACATGATATATAATCACAATAACCTGCTTCAAACTTTTACGGTTACTTCTTCTGACATTCTCATTTTCATTAACGGACACCACTGTAAATTGTCACAATAGGGTTAGTGGAGATGTGGTATGCGTTACTGTTACAGTAACTAGAGGGAGGACAGATGTGTTCAGTGTAAATATCTCAGCGTAATATTAAATGTTATAGAGATGAAAACCAATACGAATGCAATGATAATAATATTCGCAATTAATTTGTTGATGCATACGTACAACAGCGTGTTTATTTACACGATTTCGCTGCGTGCATTTTAATTACATGTTGTTCATACGTGTTGATGCTGGCTATATTCAGATTGGAATATGTTTACCCCTCTCCTCGCCCCCGCACTCACCCCAACGCAATGATTGATAGGTCCGACATAAAGTAGGCCACATTACGGCGACTGTTGATTACTACTGATGTACACGGGTGAACATTCATCATCGTAGTCTACTGCCACTACTACCACTACTAGTACTGCTATACTATATTTACACTATACCAATAATATTAATACTTCAATATATAAAATATATATATAGTTAGAACAATATTAATATATAGTTATAGCAAAGATTTTCCGAAGGAAAGATATAACACTTACGCGAAATTGTGTAATTCGAATTTGTATACAAAATACCCTGGTGCCACCTATAGCGGGTTACTTTTAGGAACTATGCGTTGTTTATAATGTAAATTCGTATTTAACTATACACTTTTAAAATGTTAAATAATATGCTTTAAATTAATATTTATATGATGAAAACTAAGTGTTCATTACTAATATATAACAAACAAATATGATATGTATGTTTTAAATGCTATAAGTATATATTTAGTGAGTAAAAGCTATTTATATTGCATGTAATTTAATAGAGCAATGAAAACATTGTTGTATGCAAACAGAGACGAACCTAAATCTATTTCAGTGATTTCGATACTACTGCTAGCAGCGGTTGGGGCTATTACTAAATTACGTTGCATGCATAGGGAGTGTTATATCTTTGCTTCGCAAAATCTTTGGTTATAGTATATAGAATAACCTATAAAAGTATTAATATTAATATAATATATGATTACAATATTAATATGCTAGAAGAGTGAGAGGCCTATTATGTAATAGTAATACTATTGAATTGTAGTGAAAGTTAAATATTTAAATAAATCATAAATGATTCTCAAGTGTATATATAGAAATTCAAATAATAATTGTAAGTAATTCAATCCTAGCATTTAAAATAATAAAATAAACAGGAAATACATATATATAAAGTAACAATGACAAATAAAATACTTATTATAGATTGCCACCTGAGAACAACCTTGGGTATATGTATTGAATTTCTTAATAATGTTGTATAAATATTATACATTCATTTTCTACTGTAATTCATCATTTTAATGTGAGCGTAAACCATGGCTGTATCGTAAAGCATCCCTGATATGATAACCTACATTATCACTATTGTATAACAGTGTATCACAATCAACCAGGCTCCAATTTGTATTAAGGAAATTACTATAATATTTATGATATACTACATTCAGATAATATAAGACAGATATACTATCTACTGATATTATATATTATATATATATATATGATATATTGATATACTATAAATATATATATATATATATATACTGAAATAATTTCGGGAAACATACTGTTAAAAATTACACTGAATATAGAAATGTTTGAGATAAAACAATCAGCTGTTACACATGCATAACTTATTAATACTGTTGTGTGCGCTGCAGTCAATATATTAAACATAACAACTAATGAAATTCAGATTAACGACGTAACTACATTTCATAATTTGTCCCCAAATTTGTTTTCATTTTTTAATTAAATTAATTTTAATCGTAAATAATACTAATATTTCATTTTTTAAATAAATGTTGCTAACAAATAATATATTTTATAGAGAAATAATAACTTTTTTAAATGATTTTTCACTAAGAATAAAATACAAAATAAAGTAAAAAATACAACAATATATATTGAATACATGTGAGGTATGTGATTTTGGAGGATGAATAGAGAAGTAATTTGGGAATACTTAGGTAATAGTTAAATAATTGTATTTATAGTAGATTACTATTATTAACAGGGTTGGTCGGTTTTTTTAACGGTTTATTTGGTTTTTTTAACATTATAAAAGCATTATTTCATTAATATGGTGTTATATGGCTAATATCTATTGGATATGTAATTACTTTTTCCTGCCATATACAATTATATATCCTATACTAATGCTGTAACATTTAGAACTGTATTACGTTCTCAATATAATTGATACATCTATTGAATATATTATATTACCAGGCATTTAAAATAAATTACTAAAATAAGGAATCGATTAGGCAATGATAAGGATGCAAAACTTATTTTTTTATTTCGAGAATTAAATTGATTATATTTCTATTAGAAATCATCTAATTATTATTATTATTATTTTTTAAATTATTATATTGTTACAATTTGTAACTTGTTATTTTATTGCGAGAATTATATTGATTATATTTCTATTAGAAATCATCTAATTATTATTATTATTATTATTTTTTAAATTATTATATTGTTACAATTTGTAACTTGTTATTTTATTGCGAGAATTATATTGATTATATTTCTAATTACTGTATTGTTATTTTTTTAAATTATTATTTTGTTACAATTTGTAACTATTTTTTTTATTATATTTTACTTTATTTTTATAATAAATATATTTTAATAAAATAATTTTAATAATTCTTATTGAAAATTTAATAATATATATATATGATTAATATATATAAATAATATTCATTAGTGTTGTATATTTTATACTTACTCTATATATGTATGTTTTGCACAGACTATTTAATAATCGATCTAGGTATATATAATATTTTCTAATTAATAATCTTAACATTTAATTATAAAAAAACCAAAAAAACCACACAAAAACCACCAACTCTGATTATTAATAAACGTATAGATATACTTACATCTATAGTATATCTATATACTATTACAATTTATCAATATACTGTCTTTAAATAATATTTATAATTGATTAAATCGGTAAAAATGAATATATAGTATTATTTTATTTTATATAAAATGAATATATAAGTAATCTGTGACGAATCGCAAAGTAATTTGGGATTTACTTAAATAATACATTTATTTTATTTTAAATATTAAAATTATATATAATAAATACCATGATAGCTAAGATTTTGTTAAGTACAGATATAACACTTACGTAAAATCGGGTAATTCGATTTTGTACATAGAAATTAACATCGCCATTTGTGGAACTATGTGTTGTTTATAATGTAAATTCGTATCAAACTATATAATTTAAAATGTAAAATAATATTATTTATATGATGAAAACAAAGTAATCATTACTAATAAATAACAAAAAATATGCTACGTTGGTTTAAATGCTATACATATCTATGTGGTGAGTAAACGATAATTTATATCGTATGTAATTTAATAAAGCGTTGAAAACATTGTCGTACTGGAACGGCATTAAACCTAAATCTATTACGTTGATTTCGATACTAACGCCAACAGTGAGTTGGTATTAATTATGTCTCTTAGATATGGAGTGGTATATCTTTGCTTCGCAGAATATTTGACGATAGTCTACCCTGATTTAACCTCATAAAGTATTATATTATTTAAAATACAATTAACTGAAATAGAAATGTATGGAATACCAGATGAGTCATCTGAGATGACACCAACTCATACTAGTTTGCATGCAATTAAGAATAGATATATTCTAAAAGTTGTAAATATTAAATCGTATAGTATATCATAAACTTAATGTGTGTCCGCGTAGAGAAAGTTGCGTTATTTCCTCAACGTTTTGAGTGTAAAAATGCTATGTCCAACTTTCTTTAACATTTAGGTATTTGTGTTTAGCTGCATTTTAACCTTTAACCTTTATAGCTTTATGCTTGTATACATTTTAACGTTGATACTTACATTTTTAATATAATATATGTACAATGAATACAGTGGAAAACCGGCGCGCTACACTTTATTAAATCAGAGCAAAGCAAAGTAGGCATATTTTACGATATATAAATTTTATTTTTGATTAAATTTAAATTTACTAAATTTACTAAATTTACTAAATTTAAATTTACTAAATAGTTTAATATTAGAAATTATTCGATTATAATTCGAATATTTTAACATGAGATCGATATAGTTTTAGAATGCTGAATAGTTATGACTTTAAATGAATTATTGACTTTGCAGTAATATATAATTTATATTCATTCACGATTATTCAGATATAAATAATACGTATACTCATGTATATAATAGTATTCACTGAATAGCCTACAACTAATTCATTGTTTTTAGCGCGCAGAATAGTTTAAAAGTTTAAGTCCTCGAAGTGAAAGGCCACAAGCCCCGACCAGCCACCAATTTATTTTATTATATTTAAAAAATGTGCCTACTTTGATGCGGAACCATATTTTATAATGATTTTATAATTTATTAAATAATTATTATTATAATAATAATTATAATATAAAAATCGCGTACTAAGCACAATATTTTAATATAAGCACATTATATCATATAATATATGTGCTATTATAATAATGAGTATATGATATTATAATGTGACATTTTATATTTAATATGATTATCATATTAATTATAGTAATTATATAATATAGTATATTAAATATTCTCCGTATTATTTAATAATTAAATTATTAATAAATTTAATTTAAAATTAGTAAAATAATATTTATAATCATATTAACTATTTTAATACCTGCATGTGGGGTATATTTCTTTCTTGTACAATACATACTCTATATAACAAATTATATTTTATATATATAATATATACTAATAAATATATTAACTAATATTTATATATAAATATATTAAATTTAAATTATGTGTAAACAATTTTAAATTCAATACTAAACAATAGGTGACGTATTATTGTTGATAACAAATATTTAATAGGAAATAAATGGATTTTAATATTACATAGATTTGTATTTTACAACAAAGTAAAATATATTTTATAATATATTTGTATATATACATATAACATATAATATATTTGTATATATATATACATCTATGCACTGTAAATTACAGTCTGTAATAATATACTTGTAATTTTATTTTACCATATATATTTAGTAAGGGTTCTCTAATGTATACATAGATTTAGAGTACCAATAGATCTGGTACTCTTGATCTATGAATGTACATGACTTTTACAAATCAATAGATGCAGTAGTTATGTAGTTTAAGTAGTTTTAGTAGTAATTAATAGCAGCATAATATATTTTTTAAATTAATAGCAGCATAATAATAGCATAATATGCTATATTAGTTGCATCATCAGCTCACCTTTCTCTCGTACCTTCAACATTTCCCAGAAAACAAAAATAGTAACATCTGAGCCACAAAGCAACATTTTGTAACACATAGTAACATTTAAGTAATATTAATGCCACATATGTGGTATTAATGTTACTTAAATGTTGCTTTGTGGTTCAAACATAGCTTATTATCTAAGTAACATCAGAGTAACATTTAAACCACAAAGCAACATTTAAGTAACATTAATACCACTATAGTGTATACCACTATAGTATAGGTGTGGGTTGAATGTTGCTTTGTGGTTCATATATGTTACTCTAAAACGAGTAACATATGTACCACATTGTTTACAAAATGTTGCTTTGTGTGGCGTAGAATGTTGCTCAAATATGGCTCAGATGTTACTCTAAAACTAGTAACATTTGTACCACATTGTTTACAAAATGTTGCTTTGTGTGGTGTAGAATGTTGCTCAAATGTGGCTCAGATGTTACTATTTGTGTTTGCTGGGAAATGTTGAAGGTACGAGAGAAAGGTGAGCTGATGGCGCAACTAATATAGCATATTATGCTATTATTATGCTGCTATTAATTTTAGTTTTAACACTTTAGACCTAATAATTTCCCCCAACACTAATAAAATTATCACTGACCAATCCATCGGGCCACTCTTCTCCGACCACTTCCTCATATTCCTTACCCTTAGTCACCCCAAATCCACCAGACCCCTCACTACAAGAATCTCACGCAAACTTCACAGCCTCCCCATTCCTTATTTTATATCCGATATATCTTCCCTTCCAACCTCAACGTCTGCTGAACTCCATACTTCTCTCACCTCCACCATCGATAAATACGCCCCCTTATTCACTAAAACCTCCATCATATACCCTGACTCATCCTGGTATACTATATCCCTACTGAAACAAAAGAGAATCCTTCGCAAAGCCGAAAAATCTTATCTCAAACATCCCTCCCCTACTTCACTTGCCTACTACAATAACATAAAAAATCTCTACCGAAAAGCTATTTCTACTGCCAAAGCCTCTCACATCACCCACAAATTTGACAAACTCTCTAATGACAGTAAGTCTATACATAGACTTTCTGCAAAACTGCTTGTTCGTTCACTTAAAGCCCATCTTCCCACTGTCACCCCTGAAGAACTAACACTCCTCTTCGACAAATATTTCAACGAAAAACTTTCCACTACCCTTTCCACTCTTGTCATTCCCACCACTTCCATTACCTTTCCCTTCTCCCTTGAAAAATTTGAATCTCCCCACTTGATCAAATCATCTCCCTTCTCAACTCTACCTCCTCAACCTCAAATTCATCCCTTTACCCTCTTCCCCTCCCGATACTAAAGCAGATAACTATCACTGTTGCAACTCCCCTTCATCAAATCATTTGCGGTTCACTTTCTTCTGGCTCCGTCCCTCACAATTTCAAAAAATCAGTCATCACCCTATCCTTAAAAAGCCCCACCTTAATTCTCTGTCCCCCTCTAACTACCGACCCATCTCTAACCTCTCAATCCACTCTAAGATCCTTGAACGTGTTATCTCCTCCCAACTTATCACATACCTTACAACTAATAAAATCCCCAACATCTTCCAAAGCGCCTACCTTCCCCACAAATCTACTGAATCCGCCCTAACCCTCATTACCTCCGACTTACTCGCTGGCCTTAACAACAACTGTGGCACCATACTCGTCCTTATCGACATGTTTTCCGCTTTCGACACCCTTGACCACAATGTCCTCATACACATACTTCCCGCTATCGGCATCATCGGCATTGCCATCAACTGGTTCACCTCCTACATTACCAACCGCTCTTCCTCAGTCAGGATTAATATACACTCTTCCCCTTCCCGCTCCATAACCCACGACATCTTCACTGACAAACCCGTCATCTCCTTCCATACTTACGCCGACGACCTTCAACTATATCTTAACTGCACAGACTCCCCTACTTATGCAAGACCTCCTATAACCTCGAGGTTATAGGATGTCTTGACTTATGCCCCTGGCCGATTCTGCTCCAGTATAAAATCCATACACCACTGGCTTATCTCCAACTCTCTAAAACTTAACCCCACTAAAACGGAAGCTATTTTTCTCCACCCTACGGCGTAGGGCATACGCTCCTCCACCCTCCCTGAACCACCCCCATGTCACTCGACAACACCTCACTCCCCTATTCTCAACATGTCCGAAACCTTGGCTTCCATCTTGATACCACCCTTACACTTGACTCCCATCATATAAATATGCACAACTCCATCCACTACCACCTACACTACCTCCGCTTAATCCGAAGCTCCATTCCCTCAACATCGCTATTACCATTGCCTCCTCCTACATCATCCCCCTAGTCGACTATTGCAACTCCCTACTCTTTAACCTCCCTGAATATAAACTCATCAAACTACAACGAATCCAAAACGATGTAGTTCGTGCGTCCATTTACTTCCCCGTCGTTCTTTTTACTCCATTACACCTCTCTTAAAACAACTACACTGACTGCCAGTCTCCTACCGCATACAGTACAAACTTTCCCTGACCATCCACGAAGCTATTCATAACAACTCCCCTGATTACCTTGCCTCCCTCCTACATCTACACACACCCATCACTCCACTCCAGACCCGTTCCTCAAACACCTTTATCCTTACCACTCCCCATCTACACAAACTCCACTCTTCCAATATACGATCCTCTGCCCCTACCACTAGAACTGCCCAATCACCTACGAACAAACACATCAACTCCCTCCTTTAAACGCCACATTAAGACTTATTATTTCTCCCTTGCCTTCCCTCCCACTCAATAATTCCCTCCCATGGAGAGCCGATTGCTCACGCACTGATGCAGTCCATAAACCACAAAAAGTAAGTACATATAATAGACTTTTAATGGCAATATAATAGCAGCATAATAGCACAATGTAAACATTTTAGGCTATTATTTATGCTATTATGTTGCTATTATGAAGCTATAAGTAAGTAATAATATTGATAGCTGGGACATTATTTAAAATAATTACTCAATTATATATTTAATTATATTATTATTATTTAAATAAGTATTTAATTAATAAATAAATATGTTTAATCATAAATGGTGCAGATTGACATTTTGTCAGGCTACCCCGTTTTACTATGGTCAACCTGCCCCATATCACTAATATATATATAAAAAAAGTGATGAAAAAAGGGGATTATTTATTTAACAATTTTATTTCAATATAATTTGAGATTACATAGAATTGAAAGTAATCTGACAAACTTAATCAAATCATGTATACTATTTTAGAATTAAATTATAAATCTATGAATCCATAGAGTTAGAGTAAATTATCTCTAGCTCTACTAGAGCTGCTCTAGGTATAAATCAAATCATAGTTATATAGTTTACCAGTGGTAAAATACAAATCTATGATCCAATACAAGTCAATGGTTAATCGGGTTTATTCGGATATTTATATATTATTTTTTTACAAAGATAATAAAAATATAATATATTTCCTCGGAAAGTAATCATAATAGAAACAAAATAGAGATTGATATAAATATTGAATGTTTTACCATATTATTAATCAAACTTGTGCTTAATTTGAATTAGTTTATTTTTTTGTTTTTTAAAGTAAGTTGCGATATATATATTATATTTTCATAATCCACTTTTATAATTATTCAATTTAATTAAATATATATTATCTTTAAATTAATAATAATTTAATTATTAATTATCATTAAACATGATAATACTATTATAATTATAATAAACTATTAATAATTTATTTAAGTATTAAATAAATTTAATATAATGATACTCATAATTTATTTATGATTGACCTCATAAACTATATTATGCATGTATTTTAAAAAATTTCAAGATTATCTTGATATTGATTTTCAAAATTTTCAAAATCATTTTGACTTCCATATAATTTATTTTTTTACAATAATTCAATAATTATTAAATAAATATATATTATAATAATCGTAGATATACTATTAAATGAACATATATTAATACATCATTATGATGATCATACATTATATTATATCTAATAATAATCTGAAATAATGCACTCAAAATTTACAATATCATATTCAATATCTTTCGTAATTTCGAGGTATGTTTAACATTAAATGTTAATAGTTCTATTAGAATTATTAAAAGAATAGTAGTAACTTTAACATATTTATAAATATAATGATATCATTCTATCTTATATTATTTATATTTGTTTGTTATATGTATTCACAGCATATTATGATTTATAATTTATAAATATTATATTTATATATTTAATATTATATTATACTATTACTACTATAGTAATATAGTAACTATATTATATATTTGTATATAAAGTATTTATATACATTATATTATAAATGAAAAACCTCTAATACATATTTATCATTATCATTATTACAGCGATATCATTAATAAATAAAACCATCCCCAGATAAGAATACGGCGCAATGTGGCAAGGAAACAGTCCATGGCATAATGGACCTAATACTCCGCAATGGGGTGATCCACCACCTCTACTTCCAACACAGGCTTCGATGATGTCCCTACAACCGGAACAGTACATCAACAAAACCAACGGTAGTACTACGGTTCAGCGCGTATAACCTGCGATAGTTTAGATTATCTATAGATTAGCTGTTAATTACTATCATAATTTATTGATTATGTTATTAGTTCATGAATTAAAAGTATTTCACGTATGCCATTTAAGACCTGTATCTATTTTAATATGGTTATCTTTCTAAAGACTCGTCTAATAGTGACATTCCACCTATACATTTAATACATTTAATTATATTATTATTATCTATATTCAAACTTTAATTCAATTTTTAAATTTTTGAATATATATTATATATATATATAATTTAATATATCTTAGTTTCTATATCCTTTTTTAATTAAATTTAAAAGTGCGAATTTTACGAGTTATAATTATTATTTAATATATTATATTATATATGATATATATAATATAAGTTATTGGAAAATAAACTTTTTTCTGAAATTTTAGACGATTCCGATTACATTAATTATTAAATGAAATTTACATTTTTTTTAAAATGCATTATCATAATTTATCATATATAATTTTCTAGAATATTTGTTTATAGTTTATAATTAAAATCAGTATTAATAAATTTGTAAACATAAATTTAACTTATATTATAAATATCCTTATAATGATTTATATATTTAATATTTAGATAACACATGATATAGATTATATAATTAATATCTACGCTGTCAGTAGTGACATATCATGAATATTTGTAAACATAAATAGAACTAAATAAATATAAATATAAGTAGATAAATAATCTGAATATTTCATTTCTACATAGAATGGTGTTTTTATTAAATAATTTTAAAATAAACTTTATTATATTATACTAATTTGACACGTAATTCTAATACGATTTAACATATAATTATGTATCTAAAATACATTAGAAAATAACTATATTTCATAGAAATCATAGTTTATATGCTCGATTCTATGGATAAATTACCTCAGATGTGGTATGTTATAAATAACAATGAGATAGATATTATTAAGTTATGTATATTCTATCCTGTGAATAGTTCACAATAGTTTATTGTAATAATCATTGATTTCCTCATTTATAATTAGTAACATTTCACAACTTATATCTATTTGTGTTAATAAGTTTCAAATAATAAAAGTATTGCGTTTTATATAATATTCCGATACTACAGTGTAGGAGAGTTTTCACAATCACAATGTTATAGACCTCTAATGCGTTATATAGATAGCGTAAATAATAAAGCAAGTTTTAAATCATAATGATTAATAACCGACCCCATCGATATACATAGCTAAACCTTTATTCATTCCTTATTTCATTCCTACATCGTCGACAGTTAACTGGGCGGAACTAGCGAAGATGTGGATGACGAATCAGGTTACGGACCCTGTGCCCGGTCAGATGACATCTGCCCCCCCGGTGCAGCCCCACCAGCCCCGCCATCAGTCCCACCACCACCAGCACCACAACCAGCAGCATCAACAGCAGCAGCATCAACAGAACAGGGAGTCCTACGCGCAACCATCCAACGCAGCAGCAGCGGCAACGTCCGATGCGGTAGAGTCAGCTGACGGCGCTCCTTGGCAGAGTAACGACTACGACCCTACACCAATGATCATAAGCAATGCTTGTATGCCTCCGCCCCCACCTCCGGTTCACTTCTCTCTCTCTCTCTATAGTATATATATATGTGGCTAGGGTAGGGAGGCCCCCGAGGTAGAGATCGTTTATTTCACTTTAATCGTATGCTCGGGCGTGATAGATTATGAATCACACCGATTCTATTGCATGTGAGCCACCCCACACGCACGCACACATGCCTATACTATAACTAACACGTGAATGTTTAGAGAGAAGGTGAGGACATCAACGATATGGACATTGACGTTGATGATGAACCCATGAGCGATAACTATCAACATTCTCGTAGACAAGAGGTTAGGCGGGGGTCAACCCACTCTATTTATAGTAACACGTTACTATAAATAGATAACCTCTATATTATAACAGCAGCATCTGCAGCCGCCTCAACAGTATCATTATTTAGTAACCATGGTAACATAATGTTGCGACATATAAACATGTATGTACGTTATCAGTATTATTTAAAACTTGCGATTTATATGCTTCGACACTCATATTTCAGTATTTTATATTATTTGCGAATTTTATATTTCAGAATTACATACAACTCTTTCAACTCGTAATATTGATGTAAATAGGATGTTCATAATTAATAAACAACACGCACACATAGGAGGCAATCGATGACCCCAATTTCGATGAATACAATGACCTAATCGAGCCTCTCTCCGAAGAAAGATCTATCCCCGATCGCCACCCCAACCCCCACCATCAACAACCCTACAATCAATACCATATCCCGCCGCATAATCGCAATAAACCCAACAACCAGTTTGTGTACAATCAGAAATCCAACGACAACCACCAGAACCAGCACCACCACCACCAGCAACACCACCAGCAGCACCAACACCATCAGCAACAACCACCGCACATACAAGTACAGCAACAGTTTCCCCCCGATACCAGTTACCCCCCTCCCGGTAACAATCAGTCGTTTAATTATCAGATGCGAAACCCAGAGATTACCGCCCAACAACCAGGTTTGCATATGTGTATAATGACATGCTCTACGTGTGTATTTGTCATGTGACTTTGTACATGTGTATTGTAATAATTGTTTCTGCAAATTATTATAAATCTACTATTTTTAAGGGTATATAGTGAATTTAAAAAAAAAAATATGAATTAAAATGTAATTTTAATCGTAATATATTTGTATAGTATATCTGTAGACACATATAGATGATCTATAGATGCAACATTTAATTTGCTAATTTTATTGATAAAATTAATGTCCTATTTCAATTAGGAAATACATATACTAATATTTAATTTGATTAACAATTCTCTATGTAGGTATATGACTAATTAGGGCAATATTCAAATTTATAAGAGTAGCCTACATCACCCATATATTTACATATAAATCGTGTAATGGAGTGATGACTGACGTAACTCATATATTATACTAATTATATATAACAATTCTCTGGAATATACTATTTTAAAATAATAAGATGTATTAATTAGCATTTTCCAAACTTTGTTATCGTTTTTATAATAATTATATAAATTAATAATGATAACACTTTTTTTTATTATATTGCAATATCAAAGCCATTTCATACATATCTTGATATTTATAATAAACAAATTTATTCAGTGTACATTTTAAATTTATTCAGTGTACATTTTCAGAAATATGTTTATAATCAAATTTAAGTTTTGTAAAATATTATTTCAATAATAATTTTTTTTATTTATATTAATATTATTTTAATAATATTTTATCTATTAATAAATATTATATTAATTTATTAGATTACATATTATTAAATCAATAATTATTTAATCATTAGAATAGCAATTTAAGTGCCACTTATATACAAATACAAATATGTAGTATGTACTGTTTTATTGACATAGAAATGCAAATACAATCTAAATTAAGAATATAATAAAATATGAATATATAGATAATCTGCGATGAGGTAATTTTGGACGACTGAATAATTAAATTGTGTTGAATAGCGAAGTAACTGGGACGAATATAAGTAATATTAAATAACACTAATAAACATGTACAGGTGTATCGATACAATTATATATATATATATATAATAATATATATATTATTTTAATTTATTAATATACTGACTTTAATGACTTTGTCATTGATTAAATCGATAAATAAATCATATTTAATTTTATATAAAATTAATAGCAAAATTATTCTGAGAAGACTCGTAAATATTTGAGATGGCAAAGTAATAGTATAATAATATTATTTATAATAATAATATAATTAATAAACATGGTTTAATTCATTAATTTTATTTTTACTATATGCAATGTTATACAAATGATAAAGTTATATAAAATATTACTGTATCTTTAAAAATACGGATATATGTTCACTATATATAAACAAATAGAATATATTAAATGATATCATAATCAGATATAGGCATAATCTTCATAGGGTAAATAGATACATATAATCTTGAATACAAATTTATTGAACAGCAAATATTCATACTCTGGCAATACAGAATAGCTATCACTAAATATTAATGCTAATTATTTAGATATATCATACTATTATAATATTAATTATGTTATTTAAATATATAATAAACATAGTACACAAGTATACTTACATAAGTACATACAATAAATGTATTAACTTAATATGTATATTTATTAATTACATTAATTACTATATTATTACAAATGTAATAATATTTAACTATAGAATAATGCTGTCCCAGATTCACTCATCGTCTCATATCAAATTATTACATAACATTTATATTTAACCATTTAAATATCGGTGTGTTAATGTTAATTTTTATTAAAAATATCTTACTATAGATAATATTATTAACACTAATTTAACTCGTCTCATATAAGATATATCCCAATAACCTCATCCACGATTATTCATACCACAAAATACTTTATATTATACAATATTAAATAATAATTAATATTAATATAAAGAAATACAAATATACCAAATAAAATAGACTTTTACAAACACGTATTTGACTAAATCTATGATATGTATATATTTCAAAGATTTTTCTAAGGAAAGATATAACACACGCGAACTCCTGTAATTCTATTTTGTATACAAAAACCAACAGCGCCACCTCTATAGGGTCAATTTTCAGAACTATGTGTTGTTTATAATGTAAATTCATATCAAACTATGCACTTTTAAAATGAAAAATAATATCCTTTTATTATGAAAACTAAGTGTTCATTACTAATATATAATATATAAAGCAATAGGATATGTTGGTTTTAAATGCTATAAATATCTATGTGACGAGTAAAATCTAATTTATATTGAATGTAATTTAATAGAGCAATGCAAACATTGTAGTATGAAAATCGCGGGAAACCTAAATCGATTTTGATACTGCTGCTAACAGTGGGGTGTATGAATACTAATCACATTACGTAGATAGGGAGTGTTATATCTTTGCTTCGCAAAATCTTTGTATATATAATAGATATATATAAAAGATTTATTGAAATACTATCTTATATACATTAATTTGGTTTATGAAATATATTCTTAATTAGTCATGATACATGCTTCTGTAAACATATCTAATATGTATGAAGTTATGTAGAGTTTAGAAACAAAGTTATACTGAGTAGTATTGCATTATATTTCATATTAAATTATTTAAACATGTATTCATATAATATAATGCAATTTAATACTATATCCTTTCTATACTATCTATAAATATAATATGTATTATATTAATTAAACTAATAAATCATTTTTAGTTCTACTTTAATTATATTAGGAAAAAATGGTTAATGTTTATTCATAATAACAGAAACCACCACAAATCTCGGTAATATGGAATAATCTATATATTATTGATGGGTGTATTATAGAAATATAATTAAAAATACAATGTACCCATCACATTACCCGCAATATGCTATATATATACGGTTACAATATATATGGTATCGATGTTTATTTATAAACATTTAAATATACAGTCTATCAGATTTTCTATAATTAGATTTTATGTAATTCCCCTAATAAAATAACACTCATTGATATAGAATGGGGCTAAGTAGAAAATGTAGGAAATATTGACACGTGATTCTATGCTAACAATTATTCATTATTACTATATTAAATTACTATATTATTGTATATGAGCATAGTAACAAATATGTATATTGAGTAAATCCAGTTTTAATTAAATTTGTGCTATTCTATTGACAAAATAAATAATGTCCAGAATATATATATATATATTTGTGAAGCATATGTTAAAATCATGTCACCTAAATTTACACCATTATATTTATAGAAACTTTAATATGTATCAGTATAAATTATAACACATAATATATACAACATAATATGAAATATATATAAAAAATATAATCTAATTTGTTTAAAATATTTATAACACATATTTTAATTTATAGTTTTATTGGTGATTTAAAATTCTTCTTTTATGAGTTATTTTCTACATAAAAAAGAATAATGTATTAAAGATAATATTTAAAATTGTATTAATATATTATGAATATAAAATTAGATAGTGATTTTTATTTTGTGATTTGATGGTTTATCATGTACCCTTAAAGGTTATATATATATTCCTTAATTTACACATCTCTAGTAATTATATGTAAAATGTACACATTTATATTGCTATTAGTATTATTAAACTGTGCTTATATATATATATATATAATCACCTATTCTTTATTAATCTGAGTGAATATAAAATATAGTTTATTGTGACTTCAAAAACACATGGTGGTTATAGGTGTATCTAGATAATAAAAAACAAAAATAAAAATAAATAGAAGACGAATAACAAAATAGAATGAATTACAATAATTTAAAATAGACATACAGTTTACGTTTAAACAATGAAAGTGATGTTGTACAATGAATATCATATGGCAGTGAATTCCAGCTTTTCGCAGCAATAACCGAGAAAGCTGATTCAGAGTAGGCCAAATATGAGTGTTGCACCAATTTTATGACATGGAACTTCCAACTAGATCTGTTAGAACTCTGAATATTAATAGATTACGCTAGATATTCAGGAAAGCCAAGGTGTATATCCTTATTCGTAATACACAATAGCCAATGTTTACAAATATATCTAAACTTAAGCCAGCCTAGTGATCTCATTAGAGGGTGCTTGCGACTATCATTTTTTTCTAAAAAAAATTATAAATCAATTTTTATTTCATTGAATAATATATAATTAATTATCTTTCATTTACAAAAAAAATCGTTAAGAAATGTGCAATATAACTCATAATTCGATGTTTTATGACACCTACTAGTCATATTCTAAATACTTTGTAAATAAATAAAATAATAATTATTGTAAAATATTAGGTATTATAAATAATTCCATTTTATGAATATAAGATCAATTTTAATTTTTTTTAAAATAAATGTTTAGCTTATAAATATTAAAAAAAATATTAATTTATTTTTCAACATCAATTAACTTAGTAACTTTTTTTATGATAAGCAAAGTTAAAACATATATTTTTTATTATAAAATAATTTTTAATAAAACCTGCATTGGAATATATATTTATATATAGATTAAAAACAATAAAATGTATTTATAAAGATAACATATATATGACATTATTTAGAATAATATCTAATAATTTATAATTATATATGATATATATATTATAAATTTATAAACTACTTGTATATATTTATATAGAATTTTGTTTTATTGCATATAAAGCAGTATTTATTAGCTATATATAGAACAAAAATAGTCATTAGCTACTATAGATAAGAAATTTAACCATATTGCATAATAATTCTCCATGCCTATTTATCCTATCTTTTAACATGGTGAATTATATTATTGCTATATTTATTGGCAAAGTCACCAATGCATTAAACCAGATAAAGAAACTATTGAGGTAGAGTTTAGTATACATAATACATATATAGCACTGCTGATGTTGAATAAGCTCAAGTTTATACATAAGATTAACAGGTAAATTACATAATAATAAACAGCAATAGATAAGTCTACCGAATATTAGCGAGTGAATTAAACATTTAGTCATGGCAAAGGTAAGCTTATAACGAGATTTTCTAATATTATATAAAAATAGTTGGCAGTGCGTATCATGTTATTAATGTGTGAAGAGTATTCTAGGTGAGAGGTTATACCAAGGGTAGTTATAGATTGGAGAGTTTGAAGAGATAGTCGATATGAACCAGTAGTAAATTTATCCACTCTACTTTATGGAATACTCTATTAATTGGTCATCAACAATCTAAGTAAGTAAGACAACAACTTATATTTATATCTATATCTGTGTCTGTTTCTGTTTCATTTATGTATAGCATTATTTAGAGGAGCACTATTTTCGTTAATTAATTCGTTAAGTATTTGTCTATATTTGAATTAATGAATTTATTTACCGAATATTGGCTATAATAATCGGAGGGATACCGAGAAGCTATGTTTAGCTTATACTAAGGATACTATTTAATAACGCTTGTATATACATATATTACTTAATTATACATATCTACTTTCTATGTATGGCTTTATTTAAAATATGATGGTATACATCTACATAGTGATGATGTACATCATTAACCGAGAATAATGTATAGATACCGTTACATCGTTAGATATACAACATATTTGATAGATAACACTGTATATTAAATGGTTTAATACTTATTTAGTATAACTTTTTAGTATGTGATAGTAATACATTATTAATTGCATATCATAATATTTATGCAATACATTTATTTATTATAAACAAATCCTTTCATAAAGTAAATATAACAATAATTCTGCAAAATAAATAATAGATTACTATGAAATATAATTTGCCAAATTTATTTTGTTTATTTTCTTTTAAAAATACGAACTACAAATATTTTACTTTTTTATTACTTATATATTCTTTTTTGATAATAAATGTTATAAGTACAAAATTAATTATTTAGAAATAATACATTCTAAAACCCTAAATATGGAAAATTAGAAAATTGGCATATAGATATTAGAATTTTGTCGGTTTTTTAAAAATTTGATAATTATTTATTTGTTTTTAATTGAAGTATATTATTCGATAAAGATTAATTAACATTAATATATATATATGTATAAGCATAATTCATTAGTAATTATGGATACATTGAGATACTAGCTTTATTATTATGACTACTATTTTATGTTATTGTTTATATTAATTAATTAGTACAAATAAACACTATAAGTATATATTAATTAATTAGTCTTATATAAGAATTCATTAATATTGCATTGTATTCCGAGTGGCAGTTACTTAACATTACGTAGACCACCCAACACATACAATAAGTACACGTGTACTCAAGTAGGCGATCAATACACGCTGCATATACATCACTATATACACACAGTGAATAGCTCTAACAGTTTACCAGTATTATTATCACACACATACACACTAAGCATACGAATAGTATACATGTCTGACACACACATGATTAGTATGTAGTATTGGCATGTGTACACTTGTCTGACACATACAGTGATAGTAAACTGCACCTCTCTACCAGTTTCTTATCATCACATACATCAGCATACACACATCAGCACACACACATCAGTATACACCCATACACACATCAGCACACACACACACACATACACACCAATACATATCAGTGCACACCTACACACACACACAGCGATACTGAATGCCGCCTCTCGCAAGAAGCTGCCCCTGTGGATCCGTCAGGGTCTCGAGAAGATGGAAGATGAGAAGCATCGCGAGGAAGAGAAGAGGCTGAGAGAGGAGGAAGAGAAGAGTATCAAAGAGGCTAAGGAAGCTCTTCGTTGTAGGAATGTCGATAGCAGTAAATTTGTTAGACTACAGCTGTACCTATCAGAATATATCCCTCTTATATTACCTACATCTTACGTCTAATCCTTATAGTAGATTATGTCTATATCTTACATTGCTATACTATCTTAGGTAGCTCCATTTTCTTACAATCCACCCCTGTCTTACATTGTACTTGTATCTTATACTGAACCCCTATATTATACTGCACCCCTATATTATATATTGTTTGTTAACGTCTGATTATCATGTTTTAGGATTCAGAAGAAGAAGACGACGAAGAAGATGCTGCAGGATATGCAGATAAACTAAGCGATATCACTAAGAACATCGCAGATAAGGCTATGTCCTCCTCATCGCTGATGTCCTCCAGTGAACTGAACGGTAACCCAGACATCAATCAAGAGGACAACCTCGAGGAGGAGGAAGAGGAAGAAGATGACTTTGTTGAAGAAGAAGTTGAAGAGCTCACTGAGGAAGAGAAGAATGCTCTTCTGGTAGGTATCCCTGTTACGTATCTATGTATGTTGTAGGGTTGGCAATTTGTTTTAAATTGGAGTCGTATTCAGTTTAGTGAACAGTGATTCATTTCTAAATGATAGTAATTGACTTTATTACAATAATAATTATATATATATATATGCATATATTTTAGATAGTATTTAGTATCGGTTTAGATATATATATATATATATATATATATATATATATATATATATATATATATATATATTTATATATTAGTGGTTTAAATTATGATTTTTCAGGATTTTGAGATAATCTAAAACCTAAAATCAGTATATCAAGATCCTCAAATACCTAAATTCATTATCAATGAATAGTTTAGATAATTTATATCATTATATATATTAATATCGATTAATATTATGAATATTAATATCATCTTAATAATTTCATAATTATATTTTTATGAAACCAAGTTTTCAATATTACAAGAAGTTTGAACTATTAATACAATTATCAATTATAATAAAAATTAATAATTAATGTTTTAATAAATATTTTATTTCCATATATAATAAAGATGAGTTACTAATAATTATTAACTACCATAATTATTATTAAATACCGATTAATATTATATTAAATTATAATTTAATAAGTTTATTATATATAATTATATATAAAACATTATATTTAAAATACAGACAATTATTATTAATTAGTATAAAATAATAAAGTATTACTATACTTTTTAATATTTTTTATTAAAATTAATACTATTACGTTTTTATAGTGCCTTGTGCTGATCAATAATTAAAAACATGAATGGAAATATTTTACGTTGTGAAAATTAATATAATAAACTTGGGAAATATATGATAACAAAAATAAAGAGCACATACTTAATGCTAAACTGTTCTAGACAACCATTACTGTATATTTTATAAATGAATCACTTATCTCAGAATAACGTTCACTCTAATAGCTACGACTATCGCATCACACCCTCTCCCATACACAACCATATCCATATATGCTTTATGGTCATAACGCGAGACTCCCCTTATCCTCAATACAGATGAGAAGGGTGCGGCTAATGCTGACCGAAGTTCTACTGGACGTCACCAACTCGCAGCTGTCAATCATAGCATCTCGCGTACACCATAAGTCTACGTTGAGAGCCGAACGAGGTACCCATCTAGTTGTTCACCCACCACCACCTCCTCATCCTCCTCATCCTCATGTCTTTGATTCCTATTTCACAGGAGCATTAATGTTTAAAGCATTGTCCTCCTTTATCCCCTTCTCCCCCCTCGAATATTAAACATTCATCTCATCGTATTATAATGAATTTATCCATTCATACCTATACCTATATACATATACCTATTTTCTATATATTAGTTATTTCTAGCTATTGCATAACAAACGAGCGTATCACGTATGCATCGATGCGCTTGAATGATTGTTCATGCGCCATCACACACCATCGTAAGCTCCCGTAAAGCAACTGATCTCCTCTAATGCACTAAGTACTCTCACGTCAATCGGTAAGTGATAGTCTATGTACCCCTTATATTATCAACCAATCGCGTACTATTTACGCCCTATTTACGTACCCCGATAATAAATAATCATTATTTTTATTTATCGCTTTATTGTAATTTATTATATATTCGATAAAATATAGGTATCGAACAATTTCAACCAGTATTAATTAAATTTCTATTTTTATATAGATATTATATGCCTTTATATCTAAATACATTTTTTATGTTTATTTTGAATACCGTAATTCATTTTTTATTATTATTTAATAAAATATTTATATTTATTTATAGTTCATTTATGTTAAAATTTAATGATTTTCAATCTCATTAAATACTTATTACTAATTCTATTATATGAATAATTCTAGAAGAAATAAAATATTATAAAATAATATCAGAATATTTATTGATAAATAATATATTAGATATAGAATGCCAATAAATAGTTTATATATAAATAATATATCTTTATTAAAAGAATAATAATAATAATAAGATTATAATTTTTTATTTTTCATTAATTATATTGTTATTTCTATTTACTATATAATATAGGATATAGTAAATATTCATATTTTTAATCATAATTGAAAACATCTTTTAAAAGGATTATTGATAAAAAATACATTGATAATTATAATTAAATTATAATTTCTTTCCAATTTTTATAGATCTATCCTAATTATTTTAAGCAGATGATAACATTTAAAAACAATAAAATTATAAAATTTTAATGCTAATTAAAAAACTAATATAATGTATAGATACATTGAGTTAATAAGTATCATTAGTATTTTATAATTTTATTGTTTTTAAAAGTTATCATTTGCTTAAAATAATGTTTATTGTAGTTAAATAAATATAAATATTAAATGTTATCAGTTTATAATTATGTTGTTATGTTCTTATGGTGATAACACAAGTTCAAATTGTATAGTCATTCAGTTTTATTAGAATAGTTTGGTGAAACTTAATACAATATTTCAAACATATATAAAATGAATACATTTATAATCAATATATAAAGAGAATTTAGTATAATAATCATGCAAGTAGTAAATGTTACCAGTAATACAAGTAAATACCGGTCATTGTATCTATAATGTCGCGTATGTTGAAATATCAATCTGTACGTGGTAGGGCTGCTAATTACAATGCGTGGGGCGAGTGTTAGCGTGTATTCCCTACCGATCCCCTATAGGAGGGTACAGTGATTCAGATGATTCGGAGGCTGATCAGGATGAAGAGGCTGAAGAGAAGCTGAGCAGCAGTGAAGACGAACGCGACGTCCAACAGAGAGCCAGTATTCTCCGCAAGAGATACATTCGTAAGAGTATCGAGGAAGAGGAGGAGGTTGAGGCACAAGCCAACCGGCGAGGTTACCCTTCCACCTTTCCATCTCCCTTCCCCCTTCCATCTCCCTCTACCCTTCCATCACCCTCTTCCACCCTTCCATCTCCCTCCCTATTTCACCTTCTCCCATGCCTACCCAGTCATCCTTCCCTATACACATATCCCTTACTATCTCTACTCTATATAGTATGATCTATTGTTATAATTGATATTTGAAGATTAAACATATACATGGTTCTATTTTATCTTTGCTAGTATAGAGAGACGTGTTGTATATGTTTAATATATAATATTTTAATTACTATTTAATAAAACTATCATACATATTTTATTAATTTAATTTTAATTAAAGATTGAAAACCTAAACATATAAATGAGATCTCATATTATATTATTGTATTCAATTCAATTTAAAATAAATATCTTCAGATTAAAAAATTATTGTTGCGAATTATGCAATATATAATAATTTATAATTTATTTAATTAAAATGTAACTATATATAAAAGTTATTATTATTTGTAATATATGAATCACTAAACATTTCATATATTAAAAACCTCTAATCTGTTTATATCAATTAAATACAGCGGAGCTAATTAAAACTGCTAAATCTGTTGAAAGAGCTATACAATCTGTCAAAGAAGAGTCTTCGAATGAGTCAAACGGCGGGGAATTCAACAATTTCATTAAAGAACGTTCACCATCTCCACCAGTACAGAAGAAAAAGACAAAGAAGTCGAAACGCAGTCACCGTTCGTCGTCCAATGAAAGCAGGCAATCTTACGAAAGTAAACACTCGAGGTCGGGCAATAAACGTCGCTCAAGGTCACGAGAGAGTCGAAATTCTAGAGTGCGAGAAGTTAGAGTTAGAGAACGTTCAAAGTCGCACGAAGGTCGAAGATCGTGTGAACGGCGACGTTCCCCGTCTTACGAAGGTCGTCGCTCAAGGTCCTACGAAGGGCATCGCGATAAACGGAAAAGGAAGGAAAGAAAGCGTTCCAGGTCGTATACTCGAGAAAGAAATAGGTCAAGGTCGCGCGATAATAGAAGGTCACATGATAGACATCGAAATGATTCGAGAAGTCGAAGGAAAAGCAAAAAACATGCAAAAAGTCACAGAGATTCAAGGTCATCCTCTTATAGCGACAGTTATTCCAAGAAGTCAAGTAAATCTCGGCGGAAACATCAGTAAGGTTCTGTCCTTCATTTTACGGTAAGTTGAACATTATTCATTTCAATTATTACAAGAAGATTGGTTGTTATTATGACTAAAATTAGGTAACTTTGAGTAATTAATTATTTATACTATTAACTCTATTATATTATATAATACTATTTAAATTAATATCTAATGAAACATTTATTTATAGTTTTGGCCCATGAAATAAGAAAAGAAAAACAGAAAATTAGCTTTGTAAATAGATATTTTAACAACATATTTCTGTTTTCTATTAAATTTATAAATAAATTTATGAAAATATAATATCAATATTGGAATGTTTTTTATTATTAAATTAATGTAATGCATAAAAATAGACTCGATATTATCTGTAGAGGTCACAAACTGGACGCCGTATTATGTAGAGGTCGTTGACTAGAGGTCATGCATCTTGAACCCTGACTTCGATGACTGAATTCTTGCTAACGCCGCAGTTGTAGTTTAGCCGTAGGGTATTCACCCTCTTCTGACTGCGACCGGGCGGGTAGGGTTATCTTTTAAATTAACTAGTAAATTCAGCTAATTTTAGATTAGCTCTACGTTGCTGTTTATAAATGGTATCTTCATTATTATATGACACAGTGAACAAAAAAAAAAATTAATATATCACACAAACTGAATGAATTTAAATCTACAGGTATAATAAACACAAATGCTCTTTAGTTTACTATAGTATCTGTGCTAAATCTAACTTTTCTTTACTTTATACGGAACATCATCATTTCCATCAAGTATGCATATTTCTATGATGTTTTGCATTGATTCCACAGATTTATTCAACCAATGGTAGGACTGTATAAAGTAATATATAATATTATAAATTAGTCGTGGGCGAATCTCTTGATTTAATTAAATATATCGTAACATGTATTATTGCATGATATCTACCTATATTTACACTATACACGTATAATGGAAGAATAGTTAATACAGATAATGCATAATAATGAATTTCTTGATATCACATTATTAAATTGAATTTAGCAGTTATTATCACTAACAAAATATTTATATTCAATAAATAACAATATTACTTAAAAACATAATTACTAAATTTTTTATTTATTAGCAATTGATATATATATATGCATATTTACTTGTTTATAAACATCCTCTATGAATCATTATCTACTTCAATGTGTGCACTTCATTTCAATATGTGTGATAACTAGATAAACTTACAACAAACCATGCTTATATTAGCTAATAGTATGCTGCAGTACAATAGTATCACTAACAGATTCATAATCAGTATGTATGTAGTACTGCAAGGAGATTGTCTCCTCTAACTGACTCGTAATCGACAACGTTTTCTTATCCAGGACGTCAGAGATCTGAAATCAACGAGTTTATGTTGAAAAGTAGGTAAATCTACAACTATTACGTAATAATATCGTAATAAATATCTGACATATGATGTATGGTACTACAGTACTCCCAGGGTGTAATAGACGTGCTGGAAGTAATGGTGAATATTGACTGTTTATACATATATTGAATTACTGGAGTATTATTAATAAGCTTGTACTTTGTTGCTTAATTTATCTGTGGAATTAATTAAGAAATCCAGTAATAATTACATAATAACATATCGTTGATTGACAGATAGTCGTGAATTTATAGGATGATACTAATTTGATTAGAAATAGATATTTATATTCAATTTAAAATTAATTATATAAATAATAATTTATTTTTAAAATATGAATTTAATTTGAGACCTTCACTTAAATCAGTAAGTTCAACAATATATAATGTAGTTCTATTCCATTAGATTAGGTCATATGACCATATGTTATAAAATTTATAATATAAATGCTCAATCAATATTAGATATATACAGAGAAATATAAATAATCAATATAATAGACATTAATACTAAGAAATTAACTTATATTATAGCTATCAGTAATGATAATTAAGTTTTCTTTAGAAGGGGCGGGTAATAGATGATGATGTAGGCGGAGTTATCACATATAAGGAGGCGGGGCTTACGTTTATAAGTGATTCGTACTTTGGAGGCGGCCTCGTAGCATTCCATCAGGATCAGGAAACCCCCGACACTCTCCATTAGTATCACCGAATCTAGAAGCGATGAGGGCGTGATATCATTATAATCGGTGCGCGCGCAACGGATGCGTATAATCAGTGCATCGGTGTATATAAAAAGTACTGCTGCGATATAGGCATCGCATGCATATTATCAGTACGTAGTAAACACTATATACATATAAATAGGTCATAAGTTTATTAAAATTTAAGTATAAACTTTAATATTTAAATATATACTATACATATATTCATTATAATCAGTGTGAAGAATAGTATGCGTGTAAATAGTTTATCAATGTATTCATTTATACGATGAAGACTAACTCATAGAGCGGAGTGTATTTCATGTTTTAACACACACACACACACACATGGTCTTGCTCTGAGTCATAAAGTTGAGAATTCTGTATAACCACACGCACTCCATATTAGTTTATACATGTGATTAAGCATATCTATATAATGTGCACATATATAGATGTATGCTACACCAATATACATATAAGACATATAATAACTGTGCTATTGCGCTTGACATCACCCTACACAACGCAATACACATAGTGCATAATCTATTACTTTTAATACTGTTCTGTCGGGTGAAAAATTAAACTTCATCTAGATGTCTTCTTCGTTATACTCGCTTCTTTCTGTGCTCGTATCATCAGGGGCTGTGTGTGTTTGTGTGTATCTGTATTTGTGTTAGATATATGTGTGTGTTATATCTGATGTACATATATAGCCGACATCAATACACACATATATATATATAAAGGTATATATTTATATCTACCAGAAATATCAAGAAATTTAAGAAAAAACTACAAATATGTAATGAATAAAGATGCACTATAACTGGTAATACCAGTCTGGTAACCATACAATACTTTAATGTAGTTTATATATTTACATATTTCTATTCTATTCTATTCTATATAAATGTCTAAATATATATATATATCACTATCTGTTTACACTATTATTAATATTATTGTGTTTATTTTCTAGTATATATAATCTACCAGAATCACTGTAAAGATAAGTAATTTATTATTTATTTTTTCAAATACCATTTATTGTATATTATATCTATCTAACAAATTATCATTTTTAATTTATATTGCTTATTACTCATATAATTTCATAATTTATATCTTCATATGTATAATATTATGAATATGTCATTCATGCTTCATTGACTTCTTTGCTTCATTTCATGCTATTTGTGTATTACACATAAATTAAATTAACAATAGGACATTGAATTGCATATTTATTAATTTTAGATTCTTTACAAATCTAATTTATAACATTTACACTTCTTTAATATTTTATTTTTATATATATTTATATTTCTTTACAATTTTACTATTTAATTTTAAATTATCTTATATTTTTATATTCAGTATTATAAAATAATACCTATTAGTAATATATTATATTTATATACATTTAAATGAATGACATACACAGTATGTATAATACACAGATATAATATTATTTATATATTTTAATAATATATTATATTTATACATATCTACATTGTTTACTAATTATAATTCAGCTTGTATTATACTTGATTATATATTTTAATATTTTTCTTTAACATTTTTGTTGTCATGCCAGTGTCTCAAAAAGAAGAAATCAATAATCTGAGAATTTCTATCTCAGATTCAACTAATATAGTCAATACTTTAGTATCAAGAATTGATAATTTGACTGAGACTCTTGGTATTAAAGATAAAGTGATATTTGATTTGAAGAATAAAATTAATACTCTTGAACAATACTCCAAAATAAATAACTTAATAATTTCCGGGCCTGAAGGAATTTTAGATTCTGATAATCCCAGATCTGATTTTATTGAATTTGTGGATGTTAAATTAAATGAAAAAATTTAAAATGTTGATATAGTTGCTATTCACAAATTACCTTCTAAGGATAAATTTTTTTCTAAAATTATAGTAAAATTACACTTTCATGAAACTAAATAATAATAATAAATATAATATTCTTAAAAATTCAAAAAAAACTCAAAGATACTGGAATATATATAAATTAACATTTGACTAACATAAATTCAGACATATTTTACAGGGCACTTAGAAAAGATAAGTTAATTCATAGCTGTTGGATATCTAATGGTATTACCTTCATAAAATTACAAGAAAATAGTACTACAAAAATAATTTTGAATTTAACTGAGTTTCCATTTTCTGAATAATTTTAGTTTCTGAATAATTTTTCTTATTCTTTTTTTCTTTTTCTTCTTTTTTGTCTTTTTCTTTTTTTGTACAGTTTAGTTATTTAGTATATTTTTATTTTTTAATATATGGATTTTAATAATACGTATACACCTTTTGACTTTAAAAAATCACTATAAATTCTAATAATACTTTATTAAATGATGTTGATCCTTCTAATTTTAATTTAGATCTAACAATTGATTCTAAATATTATACTTTAGATGAATTTAATTTAAACCATAAATCAATTTTTCAACATGGGCTTAATGTAATTAATATCAATGTTAGAAGTTTAAAAAAAAACTTAGATAAATTATATTTATTATTAACTTCTTTTTCAATTTATTTTGATATAATATCAGTAACTGAATCTTGGTTAAATGTTGATAATAATTTTGTCTTTGATATTCCTGATTATAATACAGTATTATCTAGCCGAGTTTATAAAATAGGTGGAGGATTCTATATATATAGAACTCCAAACATCGATAATGTTTCATTTACTATGTTTTTCAATTTATTATTTCCAAATTTATTTAAATATGTTGATAAAAAAATAATAATTTGTGGTGATTTCAATATTAATTTAAAAAATTGTAACATTTGTAAAAATGCAGAAATATTTTTAGAAAAATGTCATGAGTTAGAATGTTCTCCTATGATAAATAGGCCAACTAGAATTGATTTAAATAAAAATTATTTTACTATAATTGATAATTTTTTTACAAATCTTTATTGCGCAAAATTTACTGGCATTATTATATCTGATTTGTAATATCATTTTCCAATTATATTATCATTAGATATAAATAAAAGTAATCGATTAAATATTGTTAATAAATATAATACTAAACATAATTTAATTAATGATGTTACTGTTTATCATTTTTCAAATTTTTAAAAAACTGTCAACTGAAATTTTTTTTAAACTGATAATTCAGAAACTTCATGGAATTTATTTATTGATTTTTTTATTCATAAATTTAATATTTATTGCCCATATATGAAAATAGAAAATATCAAAAAAAATGTATTCTATGGAATACAAAAGAAATTAAAAAAATGTAGGATTAAACAAAAACTTTATAAAAAATATAAATTAACGAATAACGAAAATGACTTACTCAAGTACAAGTTGTATACAAATTCTTTAACCACTTTAATCCGTAATACTAAAAAAACATATTATTCAGATAAACTTCAAAATTGCTCTGACACTAAAAATACTTGGGATATTTTGAATAATGTGATGAATAAATAACCTAACCTATTCCCTGATACATTTAAATCATGTGGAATTGAAATCACAGATCCATCTAAAATATCTAATACATTTTTTAGAGATATTAGTATTGAATTATATAATGTCGATGATTACAAATAGTTCTTAAAATCACCTAATATCAATAGTTTCTATATTACTCCATGTAATGAAAATGAGCTTTTAAAAATTATATTAAATTTTAAATCTAAAACATCTATAGATAATTTTGGTATTTCAATGAAGTTATTAAAATGTATTGCAATTAATATAATAACTTCTTTATCTTATTTAATTAATTTATTTCTTGAAACTGTTATTGTACTAACTATATTGAACATTTCTAGAATAATACCTTTATTAAAAAAGGGTGATACAAAATGATTTACTAATTACTGTCCAATTTCACTTAAAAGTAAATTCTCAACAATTTTAGAAAAATATTTTATGTTCGTTTTTATTCGTTTTTAAATAATTTTAATATTTTATATAATAGTCAGTTCGGTTTTAGAACAAATTTAAATACTACTCATGCAATTTTTAATCTTCAAACTCAAATATGTAATAGCTTTAGAAATAATAAAATATATGCAGCTATTTTTATTGATCTTAAAAAGGCATTTGACACTGTTAATCATGACATTTTATTTAGTAAACTAGAAAATATAGGAATACGTGGAATTTCCTTAAAATGGATTAAAAGTTATTTTACAAATATATATATCAGACTGTTAACTTTAAAAACTATTTATCTGATAAAATTAGAGTTAAAATCGATGTTCCACAAGGAACAATTGTAGGTCCTATTTTTTTTCTTATTTATATAAATAATTTAATATGTTCATCTTCAATATGCAATTTTACTATGTTTGCCGATGATACCACTTTGTATTTTGATGATTGTAATCAAGTATTTCTAGATACACTAATAAAAAAGGGATTATTAAATATAAATAAATGGTTTATTTCAAATAGACTTACTTTAAATATTAATAAAACCTGTTATATGTTATTCAATAATAAATTATCCCATATTAATATCTCAATAAATAATATAAATTTAACAAGAGTTAAATCTACAGAATTTTTAGGTATAATAATTGATCAGAATTTAGATTGGAAACTACACATATTTTATCTAAAAAATAAATTAAAAAAAATAATTTGGATAACTAATATAATTTCTAAATTTGTAAACCAAATGGCCTTGCTGCATGTATATAATTCAATTTTTACCACATATTAATTATTGTATAATATTATGGGGTAATACTTATAACACTAACACATTATGCATCAATATATTACAAAAAAGAATTATTCGTATTATACATAATAAACATTATCTTTATCATACTAAGGATTTAAATTCAACAATATATTACCTTTCAATGACTTAGTAAAATATAATACTTGTGAATTCATGTTTAAAGTATATAATAATGTTCACCGTGAAATAATAATTATTTTAGTAAAAAAATCTATTATTTATCCAATTCGTGACATAAATAACTTTAATATTCCTTCATCAAAATTAAATATATGTTCACATTGCCTTATATTCATATATTCAATTATTGGTCCCTATTTATGGAATTTACTATGTAATTCTTTAAAAAAAATTCACATTTAAATAAATTCAAAAAAAAATTAAAATTATCTCTTATATTAAAGATTAATTAAAATAATTTCAAATTTTATTTTTTCAAACTTAAAATTAGTTTTATTATTTTTACATTTATTACTTTCTGACATAATATAAAATTACAAAAATATAAATATAAATTAATATTATTAATTATAACATATCAGTATTAAAAAAAAAATTATTTACAAATTTTCAGTATTATAATATGTTTCATTTTTATTATATCATTTTACCTATTTTATCTAATATATTTGTTTATTTTTTCATTTATTTCTTTTAGTTTCTTTTATATTTAAATACTGTCTTTCTCCTATTTAGGTTCTCTGTGTTTTATTTTATTTTATTTTATTTCATTCTTGATGTATTTCTTCGATTTTAATTTTATTATTTTATCATTTATTTATATTATTACATGATGATTACATTTAGTTACATGATAAGTTTCATTTTTTTATCATATATATGTAAACAGGAAGTCATATTATAATAACATTATTATTTATTTATTATTCTTATCTATAACTTATCATGTTAATAAAGGGGTAATTGTCTCGATAAGCAACACTGCTTCTATAATTATCCTGGAATTGCCTAAATCTGATAATAATAATAATATTAAACTTATTAAAGTATTATTGCATAGTAGAACCAAAGCCCATGTATAAAAGGGCTTTTGTAGAACTATATAAGTTACAACAAGCATGATAGTGAGAATCAACTAACGCATCTTTTGATGTTTAGATTATCGTTATAGGTTTTCTCTCTCGGATAGTTGGACATAACCATTTCTGTAGTTGTGGGTAGACTCATGTCCTCTCCACTTTCAGCCTATGTCGTAATACATATTACATAATGTTTAATAAATTAATTGATATTTGAAGAAAATATAAAGTGATATTTTTATTTATTATTTAAGTACATATATAGAGACTTTTTATTTTTCATTTAAGAAAATATAATGAATTATATTATGTATATAAGAAAACATATAGTGATATTTTATTTGCTAAGCAAATACATTAGTTTTAATTTTGTTATATTACTTCTCAACTATCGGGCGATAACGTGCACATATTATCAAGGATACTTGAAGTTAAATATTATAATTATGGTATTTTTTAGAAACTTAATAATTATATAATATAGAAAATTATAATATAGAAAAATGCTTCACAAATTTGAATAAAAATATTGATCTTGTTTTTGATTAGGTTAATGAATATATGAATATAATAGATTTGTAATAAAAATAGAATATTAAGTTATTATTACTAATATTAATAATATAAAACCTATAGTTAATAGTAATTAATAGGAGTGAGTAAAAAGAATACATTATTTATTGTTATGGTATATATATAATTCCCAGAACAATTTTAAAATTGCTTATAATATAATTATTTATAAAAAATCTAATGTTCGAAAAATCAAAATATATTGAAATAACTTTCATATCAAAATATACGCAATACTGAAATATACGCAATACTAAGTATAACCAATATTATAATATATGTATTATTGATATATACATAACTGAAATTGACACAATATTGAAATACATCCTATAGAGAAATGTACGCAATACTAACATACATACCTGAGTGACGTATGCATGTATTACCTAGCAGAGTGACTCACCTGCGTCCTCGAAGCGCTAATGCTTCGGGCCTCGAGAATAGACAGTCTTCGGTGGCGGACTCGAAGAATCCCCAATGGAAGTTAGTGAGCCGATGGTAGCCGAGTCTACTATTATTATTATTAGTATTATTAGTAGTATATATATATGTCTATTAGTTTCGTGCGCTAATATATTAGCTATAATATATTATAGTACCTTCCCAGCAAACAGTAAGAGCAGCATAATAGCAGCATAACAGTAAATGCTAGAGCCTCAAATGTTTACATTGTGCTATTATGCTGCTATTATGCTGCTATTAATTTGTAATGATATTATGCTGCTGTTATGCTGCTGTTATGCTGCTATTATGCTGATATTATGCTGCTATTAATTTTAAATGTCTATTATGCTGCTATTATTATAATAGCAGCATAATAGCAGCATAATAGACATTTAAAATTAATAGCAGCATAATATCAGCATAATAGCAGCATAACAGCAGCATAATATCATTACAAATTAATAGCAGCATAATAGCAGCATAATAGACATTTAATAGCAGCATAATAGCACAATGTAAATATTTGAGGCTCTAGCATTTGCTGTTATGCTGCTATTATGCTGCTCTTACTGTTTGCTGGGTTAGTTAACATGTTAATAGAGTTTATACAATACTGTAGTTTATGTGTGTATTAGTTAGATATCCGTGGCAGTATAGCCATTACTACAGGCTGAATCTAACCCAGTCTGAGGAGTCTTATGTCATAGGCGGTTCTTAACAGATTGCTGGCCTCCTTCTGGGCTAGTTTACCTCATCTGGAGAACTCCTTTAAATGGGGGTAAGGATGAGGTAGGGGTATTCAATATTCAAAAATTACAATATATTAATATTATATGATTATAGATATTATTGTGATTTTGAAATTTTATATAATCTTTTAATTCCATAGATAACAGGGGTGTCCGTATTCGGTACCCATGTCCCAATACGGACACCATATATACCACTATATAAACTATATATTATTGATGAATCAATCAGACAAATTACAATTACATTATTTATAATTAATTTTATGAATAATTTATTCTAATTTAATTAGTTAATAATTAATTTATTTTTTATTATTTTTTAATTACTAATACAATTCAAGTACTTACATAATACAAATTTTAGATATAGCTTTATTGGTGGTATTAATATTATAACGCACGTGATTTTTATAAAAATCAGAATAGTTCATACACTTTGATTGGTTATATGGGTGCAACTATTATTAAGACATATAGAGTGTCTGTACTAGGGAATTATATTACCTCTAGATATATGCTTATAACTAAATAAATATTTGATAACAAATATAGAAATTATATATATAATTTTTAGAATGAATTATTTTTTAATAAAATAGTGTTATATTTTATCGATACATTTGTATATTTATGAGAAGGTTTTAAGTTGAAATTTGTTTTCATAAAAAATCAGTTTATTGGATTTATCAGCAATTTTTGATTAAGTAAAAATTAAAAATACTTTTTTAGACTATTTATATAATTATGAATATTTTATTCATTAAATATTTTTTTGTAGGATTTATGGTTTCTAATATACCGAGAGTGTCCGTATTCGTTTACTTTCCCCTATATATTTAGAAAGTGTATAAATATTTTTATTATCACAATTATCTCAATTGAACCTAATTGCAACACATTTCTGATCGAGTTTATTCTACAAAGTAATTATATCCACGTTTTAAAAAATATCCACGTTAAACCGTATAACAATGACTCATTAAAAACCTGGTTTTTGAAAAACGGTTTTTCATAATATTGAATTATCATATTCTTGTATTTTATTGATTAAATAAGTTGCCTCTCTTAATGTACTCTACGTAATGTTTTTTAACATATATAATATCATATATAACTTATATGAAATTCACAAGATAATGAACTAATAGCATATAATGCTTTTTTTCAGATTTAATGAAAGAAAAATATATATAGATAGTACATTAAAATTGGTAGTAATTATCAATATATATATGTATAAATAAATATTATTATAAATAAAAAGTAGTGGGCCAGATAGTGGGTTTCGACTGCAGCGCTCGTAGCGGATAGTGCCATACACTTAGTGTAACACTACATTCAATTGCTTATCCACTTTCTTTATATCGATGATCCAAACATCTATGAATTAAATACTGTGAGATATCAGATATATACATATGTTTTGTAATCATCTGATAAGTATAATACATTTTTTAATAATTTATTATTTATTAAAATTGTATTATAATTATCCTAATAATAAGGATAATTATTATAATAATAAATTATTAAATAATTTTATGAAAATTAATTAATAATTTCTATTAATTATAAATATTTGAGGAATTATGAAATATAAAATTTATAATATATCAATAATGAGTTATATAATTCCATAATTACTAATTTATTTTTAAATTGTAGTTTATAACCAGGTTTACAATAATAAATTTAAAAAATAAAATTTACAAATTAAATATACAATAATCCCATAATCATTTATCCAATCAGCCAATCACTACCATTCTAGATCTCCAATAATAATAAAATAAACAATAAACACAATAAATTACTATACTAAATCCTAAATGTAATATAAAAATACTATAAAAATAGTTATAATTTATTTTTAATATTTAGAATTTAAAGTAGAATCAAATTTGTCAATAATATCGTATTAATTGTAAGCATTTTGTATATGATATATATATGATATGTTGAAATAAATAATAGGTCTAACGCTTGTACTTTAGCATAATTTGATATCAATCTTCATGGTTATATTATTAATATTTATTAAATATTATAATAATTATAATCCTGTATTATAATTATCAAACAATAATGATTATTGTTTAATAATTAATATAATATTTAATAACTATTATTGTAATCACAATATAATATTTTGGTAAATATGTATACATAATATTATTATATATTTAATATTATATTATATATTAAATATATATATTAATAAACATTAATATAATATTAATGTTTATATTGCGTAGAATTTGTTGATAGCTTAGATTAGGTATCCTACGCCATACTCAGTACGGTGATGAAGAAACTTCGTTTTCTATCATAGAGTCTATGCATCACACAATATTCATTACGTGGAATATGTTTCAGATTTACATCTCCGATGTACATTCGGATGTAATATATATATAATACAATTTCATAAAATCTCCTTATTTATTTTCAAATAGCATTATACATAGTTACCTTAGTTACTAAATATTTATATAAACAATTATTTAAAATGTATTATAATTTTTATTTGTATCTTCTCTTTCGTAGTTTATGGTTAGTTTTTATTATTAATTTTATCTCGCATTTACTAACGATATATACCTAAGTTGATTAATAATGTATTGATTCAATAATTGAATCATAATAATAAAACTATGATAATAATTTATTCGGGTTTAAACCCCTATTGTCATAATAAGTATGTGAAATATCGTTATGGCAAATTACCACAGTAACTTGTTAAGATGACTAAATGCAGTAGTTAAATATAAATAAGATCTGGGATATATAATAATATATATATAATATATATTATATATATATATATATATATATATATATATATATATATATATATATATATATATATATATATATATATATATATCAGGATTACAAAATTAAGTGTTTGCCGCTTAGATAATAAGATATTCGGTAAAAAAAATAGGTATAAGTATTTTGGTAAAAACCTATATTTAATATAATATTAACGGTTAATTAACCTATATTAGGGTTAAGTCTATATTATAAAGAATAATTATTATGATAATATCCTATCAAGACCTCCTATAACCTCGAAATTGTAGGAGGTTTTGATAATATCATATACAAAATTAAACCTACTATATTAAATATAGTCTAAATAATTTACAAATAAATATAATTTATAGATTTTTATGCTATAGTTAATGTATAATTATCAAACAAAATAATACCGTATTACTTCTTCTTCTTTTCTTTTTTTGGTTTATGGACTGCATCAGTGCGTTATCAATCGGCCGTCCGTGGGAGAGAATTATTGAGTGGGAGGGATTACAATCATTATTATATATATATTATTATATATATATATATATATATATATATATATATAATACTAATAATAACATCAGATTATGGCATAAAGCCTGTGTGAATGAAAAATCATGCATGGCTTGTCAAGTCTTTCACCCATTGAGATAATGAGAAGACAAATTTAAATAAATAAAAGCAATAAACGAGTGTAATAAATGATATAAAATAAATCAAAAAAAAAAATTTTGAAATATATTTTTGAAAATGTCGGTTAAAAATTCTAAAAAAAAACAAGTATAACAATAAAATTTATATTTTCATATATACTGGAAAATTCAACTTTTGTAATTCAATACTTGAATAGGTAGTTCCCAAGACTTACCTTTGAAAACATAATATTATTGTATTATATTATTGTAAGCATTTGCTTTCCACCAAAAACTAATCATATACATATAAAACAAGTCAATATATTATTAAAATATCAAAAATGTTCTAATTATTAAATAAAAATATTAATATAAAAAATTCCTAAAAATCTAAATCATCATTTAATAAAATGTACATAAAAGATAACCATAAAAATAAAGTAGATACACATATATATATATACAAGTAATAGAGTAAGGTAGTCAAAGTTTTATACATTTAATATTATATTTAAAAATTAATATCGTTAGTTATTTATCATTAGTCATGTAAAAGATAAATAAATATATAGGTATAAACACATAAATTGACTCCAAACAATATATATATATATATATATATGTATATAATAAAAAAACATTAATAACATTTAATAATATTTAAATGAAATATAAAATTAAAATTAAATGTATATTTTTTTAAATGTTTCGTAAATAATTTTAAATTAAAATGTTAATTAATGAACTTGTAAGATTATTCCAGTACTTTACGCCAATATTTGTTAAACGAAATAGGTTTCTAGAAGTTCTAGATGCCTTTATAATAAATTTATTACAATACTTTTTATTTTTAATAAGTCTGATTTGCAAATTAATCCGTAATTTATTATAGAAACCTCTATGTATACATTTTATAGAATTAAATTTAACAATATAATCAAACTTACAAATAAAATTTCTCTGCATGAAATCATGAATATTAATATTTGTATTTAATATTATGCATTTTAATGTTCTTTCCTGTAAAATTACAATATGATTTCTTAGTTTTAAATTTATTACCTCATATATGTGAACAATAGTTTAAATGAGACATGAATAATGATTTAAAAATTAAAATTCTAGTATTTAAATTGAGGTTAGTATTCAATTTTGTTATTATACCAATAACTCTACATAGCTTCGAAGTAACATATCCGTATTATTGTTTCCAGTCTAGTTTTTCATTTATATAAACTCCTAAAAACTTATAATTTAATATATGTTTAATTGGAATTTCATTTAGAAAAATTGGTAATGTATTACTTGAATGAATATTATGTACATTAAAAAGTATATAAATACATTTATCAATAATCAGTATCAACTTGTTTATCGCTAACCAAGATGATAACTTTTACAATTCAGTATTCATTAATTCACTTAGATCAGATATATTATCACTTGAAAAAATTATATTCGTATCATCGGCATAAAGTACTGGTTTAAATAATTTCGATATATTTGGCAAATCATTAATATATAAAATAAATAAAATTGGTCCTAAAACAAAACCTTGTGGAAAACCACAATTTACTTTTTTTAAATCAGATAAAACACCATCAAACTCAATACATTGATATCTATCAGATATATATGATTTAAATAATTCTAAAGTAATACCTCTAATTCCATAATGATCCAGTTTCTTTAATAATATATTATGGTCAATGGTATCAAATGCTTTTTTAAAGTTTTTAACACTTTTTAACCACTGAACATTTTTTCAAATTTTCAAGATTATCATATATGGTTTCAATTACATCTGCAAGGGCATCACAAGTAGACATATTTGTCCTGAACTCATACTGTGCTTTATCAATAATTGAATATTTATTTAAAAAATCAAATAAACGAAATTTAATAATTTTTTCAAAATATTTAGAAATTTGTGGTAAAATAGATATTAGCCTAAAATTTAACATATCATTTTTAGAAACGGATTTGTACAAGGGTTTTATTTTAGCCTTTTAAAATTAATCTGGAAATAATCCCTCATTAATATATCTGTTAAATAAAAGTGATAAAATTTAACTTATTTCATCATTAATACATTTAAATAAGATAAATAAAATAGGTATTTTCATATTCATATTAAAAATATCAGTACTATATTTGGAAGTATTTTTATTGATAATATTATATTTTATGAAGGTGTAGTTGGAGATATAAAAATGAATATTTATTCTTATCTTCTAATGTATCATGAATACTAGTATTAATATTAGATTTAATAATTAATTTTGCTATATTATTTCCTACATTACTAAATATATCATTAAATTTATTCGCAATTGAAAAACTAGAATCATTATTTTTACATACATACATTATTCTTATTATCATTTGATTTATTTATAATAATTTTGATTAATTTCCAAGTTCCCTTAGAATTATGTATATTAATAGAACATTTATTATGATAATATTCTTTTTGAATAAATCTTAAAACACTTGTTAAAATATTTTTATATTTTGTGTATAATAATTTATTTTCCTGGGAATTATTTTTAACAAATATATTGTTTATATAATTTTTTTTTATACATATTTTAGTAATGAATCCGTCATCCAAGGATTTATTTTATGATTTTTATGAATTTATATATTTATATATATATATATATATATATTTATATATATATATATATATTTATATATATATATATATATATTTATATATATATATATATATATATATATATTTATATATATGATGATGATGATGATTATATACTGTTTATTAGGCACTAAAATAGGGTTATGTTACATGACTCATGTAGATCCCTTGACATTGTATACAAGCTATTTTAGGTTACATAGGTTACGCTTCTAAATCAATCATTGTATATCACCTATATGCAGAGCTGGGCAGTATCTATTAAGGGGATGTTCAAAATGATAAAAAAAAATTATTTTGTATTTATTTTTTATTCCATAATATTAATAAATGTAGTGTGTTTTAGTATCTGTATAAATATCAGCTGTGAATTCAATCTAGAAATGCCATAAAATTGATTTCTAAATTGCTATATTATCAATAGATATGTATACTTTCAACTTTCAAATGCTGTTTTCTCAGAATAATTATTTCGCGCTAGGTATGTGTGTATAAACTTAGGTATAACAAAAACTAGTATATGTATTCTACTAATTTTTATTTCATTATATAAATAACATATATATTAATACTATTACAGGCGTAATTTTCTAAATTTGTATATGTATAGTTGCAAAAAATAACAATTTCTATAGAAATTCCGTAAATTAAAAAATTAAAATGTGTGCATATAAATATATATGTTATATAATATATATTATAAAAATTACGTCCTGTAATAATATGTGTATACATTTAATGAATAGAATATAACAAAAATTAGCTCAATTCAATGAATAGAAATCTGCGCGCCTAGTTTTGCGTAGACCCATTATTTGCTATCTCTATACATAGGGAGACGGGCGTCGTGTGCCATCCCCTTAAGGCAAAAAAGCAGTATCGTAGATACATTTGTATTTGTATTTGTATCTATTATAAAAATTAAAAAAGTATTTGTAATCGTATCTATTAGTCATAAATAGTATCTACGATACGTATCTACTAAGAAAATTATGTAAACAAATACAAATACATTTAATTAAATAATATATCATTTGATATTATATGTATTTTATATCAATATTTTATAATATCATTTATAAATTAATTTTAATATATATAAATCATCAATATATTTTTAATAAAATATCTTTTGTAAATATTTAAATCAATTCATTGTTAAAAATTATGATATATAAATATAGTGAATTATTCTCAAAAACCATTATATACATTTATTGAATACAAAGAAATTATTTGGATAATATATGTTATAGAATAATTGATATATAATTAAACTACTTTCTAATAAATTCATAAAAATCATAATTATGATAATTTAAAAAATGCAATATTTATCTTTATAATTTAAAAATATATAACTTGATCGGCAGTTCATTACACGTTACCTCCATTCATATCTATCATTCATCGCTATCGGTAATTCCTCATTTGTGCACATCGTCTAATCATTTAATTAATTATTAATTGATCTAAATATGTTCTCATATTACTTCCTCGAGAGAGTCGTCAGTGTTGTGGATTCCAGAGTAATACTACACTTACTATTTCGCTTATGTTTCTCCAGCAGTGACCGTATAACCTCAGTCATTGTTCTCGTATTGTATCTGTTATTCTTGGAATGTTGCTGTACAACTCCTTATTTGTAATGTGGTCTCTCCATAGCTTGTTTAGTGTAGCACACAGCATGCGTTTATAGGCTCAATCAACTTTTTTGTATCTAATGTTGTAGTTAGAGTCCAAGTGATAAAGCCATATACAAGAACAGTCTCAACTGTAGCTCTAAAGAAGTTTCTTTTGGGCTTACTTGAAAGGTTGGATTTCCAGATGATGTTCAGGCTATTCAAGGCTGCCCACGAACTCCCGATTATTATGCTTAATAACGCTTAACTACTTAATAGCCAATATAACTACTTAGATATTTGAACTCTTCTACATATTTTATATCATGGCCTGGTAGGCTTTTTATGTTTATATGTTTTTCGTGATTATATCTTATCTGCAATTGGAGTTAGTGTGATTCCCCGATAGTTTTTTCGTGATAAAAATAACTACTTTTTTAGGAAAAGGATGTAAGCATCCTTCCATATGTTTATTGGTTCTTGAGAATATACACTATTGCACTAGTTTAGTAAGATTTCTTGACATTCTCCTAGTTTCCATACTTGAGCTGGTATTTCATCTAAGCCAAGAGGTTTTCCATTTGTTATGCTTTTCGTAGCTATCTTTAATTCATCTATTGTAAAATTCATTTTTTGATATCTAGTTCATTTTGTATAGTCAATGTACTTTCATCGTTTGATGTGGGAATTCATTGTTTACTGAGTAGTTCCTTGAAATGGTCATTCCATATTTGAATTCGTTCTTTTCCACTGTTTGCTTTAAGCAAAACTTATTGCTCTGATTGAGTTATTTCTTCCATTAACTTCATTTACTATTTTCCAGACTAAGGCTGATATTTTGTTAGGACTACACATCGCATTTTGAATTTCACTTATTTTATTCTGAATGTAATATGTTTGTTCCTTCCAATACGATTGTAAAAGTTGTAAGCTTCGTTGAAATGGCTGATATTTTCTGGTGTCGGTTGATTTTATTTCTGTTGCGCTGCTTCGTGTAGTATTTTACAGTTTTGACAGATATTATCTGTTTCCCAGGGTATTCATTTTTTCAACTTAAGTTTCAATGGGATTACTTTAGCAGCAGTTTCCTTACATAAAGTTTCAAAGTGATTATACCTTTTGCTAGAAGATAGCGAGGCTGTGGTGTCATGTAGAGCTTCGAATTTAGTTTTCACTTTAGTAATAAAGGTGTCTCGGGTTTCTGTATCTGTCTTTAATCTTGCCCAATCGTAATGTTTGATGTTACTAGATTTCTTGTTATTAGCTCTAAGACTAAGTCTTATATTTACTGATATAATACGATGATCAGATGCAACACTGATAAATGAGTTATACGCACTACAGTTTTTAGCATTTATGATATAATATATATCTATATAGTATATTATAATATATATATATATATATAGTCTATATATATATTGGATATAATTATAATGTATTTGTATCTACTAAGATGTATCTATTAAGACAATTCTGTATTTGTAATTGTATCTACTATGATTTTTTTGAAAGTAATTGTAGTAGTATCTATTATAAGAAAAAAGTGTGTAATTGTAATTGTATCTATTATATATTTTTTGAGTATCGTGCCCAGCTCTGCCTATATGTAATTAGGTAATTATATATCTAATTGTATATCTTTGTTTTATATGCTATTCACATATTTACTCGATACACATACACACATATATATATATATATATATATATATATATTAGTGATTTAAAATTTCAAATACTTGTTATTCTTGAGAACTTCAAATCTTAAATTTGTTGATCTCGAGAACTACAATTCTTTAACAAAATATCAAGTTCTTGAGAACTTCAAATTTCACATATTTATGTATGTTCTCGGGAACTTCAAATCTTTTAATAATAATTAAAAATTATTTTAACGTAGACTAAAATGAGATATAAATTAATTAATTATTATTAATAAATAAATTAATAAATAATTATTATTAATTAATAATATTATAATTAATTTATATTTAATTATTAATTAATAAATTATTATTGAATAATTAATAATTATTTAAATAATATATAATTAATAATATATATTTAATTATTAATAATGATTAATTATTATTAATTAATAATACAAATTATTAATTAATTAATTAATAATGATAATTGATAAATAATGATAATTGATAAATAATTATTAAAATAATTATTTTAATTATATTAATATATAATTAATAACTATAGTTATAATAATTATTATAATAATATATATTATTATTAATTAATAATAATAATTGATAAATAATATTAATTAATAAATTATAATTGAATAATTAACAATTAATCATTATTAATTACTTATTGAATACTTTACTATTATAATAATTCTATATCTCAATATATACACCGTAGCATATATAAGGCTAAATATAAATATTATAATTAGCATATATATATATATATATTATAATTAGTAATATTTATACTATAATATATTATAGTATATACTAATGATGCTCAAATCTAAAATATGATGCAGTCTCGGTCTTAGTTACCTAAAGTCTCAACTAGGCTCAGGCTCGTTTTGTTAGAGTCTCGGCTCGGCTCGGGCTCGAATTTTTTCCGAAAATGAAAGTCTCGCTTCGATATAAATAACCAAAATTCTCGGCTCGGCATCAATAAGCTCAGCATAATTTACATCAATAGTATATATTATAAATAGCCTATATATAATTAATTAATTATTTATAAATATAAATAAATATATATATATATATACTATAGTGTTACATATTTATTTAAAATGTATTTGTAGACAAATATAGTTTATGAATTAACATTTTTATATATTAGTACAGAGTATAAATCTAATGATATTCCTTCATGAATATTCAGAATATACGTTTTCATTTTTTAATATTTTAATGAATAATAAATCAAAGACACAGTGTCCTTGATAACATGATTATATTTTAAAAATGTTATCATATAGGTGGCATAAATAAAATTGATAGTATAAATTGTAATGGATATTTTAAAATAGTTGAAAGAAACTTAAGTTGTAGTAATTACTACATAATTATGTTAATCGATCGTTACCCGAAATTATACTACATTTAAAATAAAGATTTGATACCATCAAATCTTTCCAAATACCCAAAAATTAAAGATTTGAACCGAACCGAAAAAAAAGATTTGAAATTGTACGCACTAATATATATATATATATATATATATATATATATATCGATATATCAGGTTTAGTTTAATTTTTGTAAAATAGTTTTTTTTAGCTGAATTACATCATGTATTCATGAGTAGGTTGAGTAGTAGGCTTAA
>OZ025241.1:18634615-18759615 GCA_964019155.1 Osedax fenrisi
GCAAATAACGGTTCGTATACTAGTAGCTACTATTAATATTCATTACTACTACTACTACTACTACTACTACTACTACTACTACTATCAATCAATCAAAACGGGTTATTTAAGCACTTATTATTACATAAATGTCCACAAGAGTGTACAAATCAATAATAATAAAAATATGGTATAATGATAATAACAATGTTAATAATAACGACAATGATTAAAATAATGACTAACAATTATTTCAAGATTCATACGAATATTATACAATAAATAAATATTGTTTCAAATAAAATTTGAAAGTTAGATGACTTGAGATCTTTCTAATCTTTAAAGGTAGAGAATTCCAAAGCTTTGGTGCATGGCGTTGAAACGCCATATTATAATAGCAGCATAATAGCAGCATAATAGACATTTAAAATTAATAGCAGCATAATATCAGCATAATAGCAGCATAACAGCAGCATAACAGCAGCATAATATCATTACAAATTAATAGCAGCATAATAGCAGCATAATAGACATTTAATAGCAGCATAATAGCACAATGTAAATATTTGAGGCTCTAGCATTTGCTGTTATGCTGCTATTATGCTGCTCTTACTGTTTGCTGGGTTAGTTAACATGTTAATAGAGTTTATACAATACTGTAGTTTATGTGTGTATTAGTTAGATATCCGTGGCAGTATAGCCATTACTACAGGCTGAATCTAACCCAGTCTGAGGAGTCTTATGTCATAGGCGGTTCTTAACAGATTGCTGGCCTCCTTCTGGGCTAGTTTACCTCATCTGGAGAACTCCTTTAAATGGGGGTAAGGATGAGGTAGGGGTATTCAATATTCAAAAATTACAATATATTAATATTATATGATTATAGATATTATTGTGATTTTGAAATTTTATATAATCTTTTAATTCCATAGATAACAGGGGTGTCCGTATTCGGTACCCATGTCCGAATACGGACACCATATATACCACTATATAAACTATATATTATTGATGAATCAATCAGACAAATTACAATTACATTATTTATAATTAATTTTATGAATAATTTATTCTAATTTAATTAGTTAATAATTAATTTATTTTTTATTATTTTTTAATTACTAATACAATTCAAGTACTTACATAATACAAATTGTAGATAGTTTTTATAGCTTTATTGGTGGTATTAATATTATAACGCACGTGATTTTTATAAAAATCAGAATAGTTCATACAATTTGATTGGTTATATGGGTGCACCTATTATTAAGACATATAGAGTGTCTGTACTAGGGAATTATATTACCTCTAGATATATGCTTATAACTAAATAAATATTTGATAACAAATATAGAAATTATATATATAATTTTTAGAATGATTTATTTTTTAATAAAATAGTGTTATATTTTATCAATACATTTGTATATTTATGAGAAGGTTTTAAGTTGAAATTTGTTTTCATAAAAAATCAGTTTATTGGATTTATCAGCAATTTTTGATTAAGTAAAAATTAAAAATACTTTTTTAGACTATTTATATAATTATGAATATTTTATTCATTAAATATTTTTTTGTAGGATTTATGGTTTCTAAGATACCGAGAGTGTCCGTATTCGTTTACTTTCCCCTATATATTTAGAAAGTGTATAAATATTTTTATTATCACAATTATCTCAATTGAACCTAATTGCAACACATTTCTGATCGAGTTTATTCTACAAAGTAATTATACATAATTATACATAATTATACAACAAAGTGTACTAGCTATAGATTTCATAGTATGAAGGGTAATAGGGTCTATTTGAGAGGATGACTTTACTAATATTATTAAATTATAAATTTCAACATTTGAAGGAGAAATAATTTCAGTAAATGTAGGAGTTATAAGAGAAGTTGTTCTATTGTCAAATATTGAATATGTTATTGTTATATTATTTGTGATGGACGATAATTTCGAATTTATAGATAAATAGATGTTATCAATTTTATCAATAAAATAATTACTAAATTTAGTGCATAATATTATAACAGGAATATTAGGATATAATTTGGTGTGTGATCTTCCAAGGAGTGAATTGGTAAATTAATATAGCTCACTAGTGTTATTTCCACAGCAAGCTATTTTATTTTTATAATACGATCTTTTAGAAATGATTACGCTGTTTTTAAATTTACGTTTGTATTTATTATAGGTATCCAGATTAGAATCAGATGGTTCTATAGTTTAATTCCTCTATGCCTTTCTAAGTGATCGCTTATTCAGAATATTGTCATTACAGTACCAGTTATTAAATATTTGACTAACTATTTTAAATTTAATAGGTGCATATTTATTTAATAATGATAAATGAATTTTATTTAACGAGGAAATAGAGATCTCATAAATGATATTTTGAGTTCTGGATTTCAATTCATCACAAAAAGATTCATTAGCAATACTACAAATATTTCTATAATTTATTTGTCAAGTTAATGATCAGTAATGAGAAAGTTAATAGGTAGTAAAGTTAATAAATTTGGATTCAAATCAGAACAAATAATAAGATCAAGTATATTATTCGATGTATGTGTTCTTTGAGATACATGCTGAGTTAAAGATAATGAGGATAGCATATCCTTAAAATTAATAGCTGCAGTATTACTAGAAAAATATTGAAAATTGAAGTCACCTAGTATAGTTGTATTTTTGAGGGAGATAGTAGATAACTTTTCACACCAAATGTGCAGTAAAGCTTTTAATATTCTGAATATTATATTTAGATGCTTTATTATTAATGACTATTGTTACCTAACAAAAGCCTTTATAACATATGTTAGACCTTTATTAGAATATAATTCTTATATTTGGAACCATTCTAATATATATGTAGGCCTAAAAAATAAAATTGAAAAAGTCCAAAGGACATTCACTAAAAGGCTTTTCTATAGATGTGGTATGCCATATACAAATTATGAAAATAGGTTATTATTTTTAAACTTAACTTCATTATCTCAACGCAGGTTACGGGCTGATCTGATTCTTGCCTATAAAATTATAAATGGTCTAGTTGATGTTGATTGCTCGGGGCTACTAGAAACGTATTCATCAAGAAGTCGAGGTCCTTCCATTAAAGTTCGAAAAGACAAATGCAAGACTAATATTAACTTGAATTATTTTAGTAATCGTATTTCAACTCCTTGGAATTTGCTATCTAATTATAATTGTTCAGCAACTTCGGTCAATCAATTTATTACAAGGCTAGATAATTCATTGTATTAATATTTAAATTTTATTTTATTTTATTAATTTTTATTATTCAATTATTATATTATTTTATTTTTAGTTTTATGGGGTTAATTTATTCGGTTGCATTCTCTTTATCATTATTTATCGGGTATTACGGGTGTCAGTGGACAAACTCTTGGGTCAAGTTTCTACCCCCAAGGCACAGGGATTGAGGACCCCTTTCCCTAAAGTTGATACGGTGATTAAGTGCTTGCATCTGAATAATTCCCCTTTTTATTATTATTTTTTTATTATACAATTTGTTAATTTTATATCTTAACCATATGTAACATGGCATTTATAAATCATTATATATATTCGTTTATATTCGTTATTTGTTTTTTATTATTATTATTGTTTTATGTCATTTTGTTTGTTTTAAACAATAAACTATATTTATCTATCTATCTATCTATCTAACTTACTTTTACTTTCGTCAAGCTCTCCCTCGACCCAATTTTGATAGTTTCTTCCATTTACCACGATACATCATCACAGAACGAATCTCATCGATACTCTCAAGGTCAGTTTGAAGTTTTAGAGCATCTACAAATGTAAGCTGCTGACGTCCTCTTCTTCTCTTTCCTCGTGTGGGCGTCCATAGAACTAGATTATGGGCCATCTCTTCTTTGTGACGTACACAGTGTCCAGCAAGATTCAGCATTCTTTCAGAGATTATATCTGTTACTTTAGGTAAACCATTATACAGTTTTTCGTTGTTCGTTTTACTTTTCCATGAGATATTTTGTGCCATGCGTAGTAGTATCGTAGCGAGTATCGTAGCGAGTATAGCATCCATCTATCCGTTATCTCAGCTTACTGTCTACGGTCCAGCATTGACTTCCATATAGCAGAACGGTTTCAACAGTAGCTTTAAAGTTCCGGATCTCTAACTGATTACTCATGTTAGATGTCCATAGTCGTTTCATTCTGTGCATAACCGTCCAAGCAAGAGCCTTTCTGATTTCAAAGTACTTTTCAGAACTTGAAATCCATGCTCCCAGATATGTGTAATTGGACACTTCTTTTATTGTTTCACCACTTATTGTTTTAATAAATGGGGATTGTTGAAGGTTATATCCGATAACTTCTGTTTTTCTAGTGTTTAGCGTTTGACCTATTTTTCCAGCTTCTAATTCAACTCTCTGTAACAGTTCTTGAGCTTGGTATAATTCTTGAGATATCAGTGCTATATAGTAGATAAAAGTTCTTGAAATGACTCAATAAAAGACGAATAAGCATTGTTTGGTGGTCTATATATTACTATTAATTTGTAGGTATTATTATTACAAAAGTTAAGATTAGATACCAAACAGTCACTCTCTGGAAGATGAAATGATGATGTATCTAAAAGTTCAATATTGTTTTTAAATAAAATACCGACTCCTCCACCAAAACGGCCAGAAATACGATAAACTTGAGTACATTTATAAGAGTTAGACTTTAATTGCGATATAACTGTACTATCGAGTTCAATTAACCAAGTTTCCGTTAACACTATTATATCATGATTATATTAATTAATAAAATCAAGGACAACGATTAAATTAGCTTTAATTGAACGTGCATTAATCAATGATATAGTAGTGGTAGAGCATGTGGAGCTTTTTAGTCAATCAGTATTAGTCCGTATATCTCTATATCTATACGTGGAAGATGATGAACTATTATTTCTTTTTAATCAATTAATATATTCGTCAAAAGATTTTTCCCAAGTAATAAAAGTATCATTGGATGGTATAAATGGGATAATACTCCAGTTAATTTTATTCGAGTCATCAGTTAAAATAGATCATAATTCAAATTTATTATTTTTTCTATTAAATAAATTTATAACCAGTAATACAATTATTTTTTTATTGCATGATAGGAGATTTTTTTAAAATACATATCATCAGATGCTAACATAGGGTGAATAAGTAAATAATTATATTTAGAATTACGTAGTAATGATGTAGAAAATAATAACCGATCTCTAGAAAATAATGAATTTAATGTTATGATTGCACTACGATTTTTAAATTTTTCATTTATTATTGAGTTTATGTTTAATTTTAGGTGTTATTATAAATGTTATTATCATGTTCAATATTTTAAATTACAAGCATTATTATTGTCAGCACTAATATTTATACTATTTTTATTAGTATGTAATGATGTATTTAATTGTAATGATAATCAGTCATCTTTTTTAGTGAATCCGTGTATGAGATTATAAAATGATTACTATTATTAATAGAAAGAAGCTGTCGATAGTATGAATTTTGTATATCATCCAGTTTATCACTAATATTAGTTAATTGAGGTACATTTGTGTTAGGTTTATTGATATTAGTTGATATAGTTAAACATGAATTGTATTTAAAAGTAAAATCATTACTATTGAAGATAGATTTTGCATAATTAGATGGAGAATTATTTGTATTATTGTGTGCAATTTGAACATCAATAATATTAGCATCACATAAACATAATATATATATATTACATTATTACAAGATTAACATGTGATAATATCAGATGATGCAATTTTACAACAATGAAAGTATTTATTCATAATGAAATACAGGCGACGTCTAGATTATAATAAGATAACCAATATAATTAATGTTAATATAAGTATAAATATTATATATTATAATAAATTAGATATTATAAAAATTAAAAACTAATCTCAAGGTCACAATAGTATAATCGTGGGTTACCGGTAACTAGAGCAAGCCAGGCACGGGATGATCCTCCTGGACAGTGACCGAGATATGTAGTTTATAATAGGGCATACTCATGAGCAAATATGTTTCATATGTTTCGTATGTTTGAGTAACATAGTAACATAATAATAATAATAAAATAATAAACCTATGTTAACTATGATAATTAAAATTGTAAAAATATTCAAATATATGTATATAATATACCATATATATAATATATATATATATATATATTATATATGTATATTAATATATATATATATATATATATATATATATATATATATATATATATTCATTATAACTGCCTGTGTGGCTCAGTGGCTAAGGCGTCAGACACACAAGCAGTAGGACACGGGTTCGACCCTTGTCCGGACCATTAATTAATTTTATAAAATGGGTCTTGAAATATTATTTAGAAGTAATCTTATATAATTGTGTATAAATAAATGATTGGCTCTCGTTAAAACTATGGATGCATAACATGAAAGCGGCTTCGAAGGGACATTAGAGCCATATATGGTTATAACAAAGATTTTCCGAAGGAAAGATATAACACTTACGCGAAATCGTGTAATTCGAATTTGTATACAAAATACCCTGGTGCCACCTATAGCGGGTTACTTTTAGGAACTATGCGTTGTTTATAATGTAAATTCGTATTTAACTATACACTTTTAAAATGTTAAATAATATGCTTTAAATTAATATTTATATAATGAAAACTAAGTGTTCATTACTAATATATAACAAACAAATATGATATGTATGTTTTAAATGCTATAAGTATATATTTAGTGAGTAAAAGTTAATTTATATTGCATGTAATTTAATAGAGCAATGAAAACATTGTTGTATGCAAACAGAGCCGAACCTAAATCTATTTCAGTGATTTCGATACTACTGCTAGCAGCGGTTGGGGCTATTACTAAATTACGTTGCATGCATAGGGAGTGTCATATCTTTGCTTCGCAAAATCTTTGGTTATAAGTGAAAACGTCATCTAAGTTCCTGGATGGGATGAAAGGACTCCACCAAATAAAAAAAAATAATAATAATATATATATCAATATATTTATATATACATATATAAATGTACTAACATATGTGAATATATGGATTTATATGCCCTATATAATATAGTCTATATCATATCATATAGTCTATATGATATAATTTTATGATATTTGCAAATTCTTGGAAAATTCAATACATATTTGTATGGCTTTTTATGGCTTTTTCAATTATAATTTTAAATAATAATAATACAAAATAAAAATATGTAAACTGTAAATAAATGCAATTATAAAGTATAATAATAATAACGAATGGGTAAATAAGATTAATAAGATTAATATAATATTAATACAAATTATTATCTAAATAGATGATGACTTATCTTTATCAGAATAATAATTGATTTAAATGAATAAATAAAATTAGATGTTGATAGTAAATATGTAAACAGGAAGATGTACTACTACTACTACTACTACTACTACTCCGAGCAAACATTAACAGCCTCATAACAGCCTCAAAACATCCTCATTAAAAAAAACAGCCTAATATGTAGACAGATGCTGTTATATGAGGCTGTTATTAGGATGTTATGAGTCTGTTATGAGGCTGTTTTTATAGAATTTATGTAGGCTATTATGAGGATATTACCATAATGCTGTTGGGAGTCTATTATGAAGCTGTTTTTTTTCCATAAGATCCTATTATGAAGCAGATAGGAGGCTGTCATTTTAGAATATGCTGTTTTAAGCCTGTTATGAGGCTTTTATGTTGCTATGAGGATGTTATGAAGCTGTTAATGTTTGCTGGGCTACTACTACTACTACTACTACTACTACTACTACTACTACTACTACTACTACTACTACTACTACTACTACTACTACTACTACTACTACTTCTACTACTACTACTACTAATACTACTACTACTACTACTACTACTACTACTACTACTACTACTACTACTACTACTACTACTACTACTACTACTACTACTACTACTACTACTACTACTACTACTACTACTACTACTACTACTACTACTACTACTACTACTACTACTACTACTACTACTACTACTACTACTACTACTACTACTACTACTACTACTACTACTACTACTACTACTACTACTACTACTACTACTACTACTACTACTACTACTACTACTACTACTACTACTACTACTACTACTACTACTACTACTACTACTACTACTACTACTACTACTACTACTACTACTACTACTACTACTACTACTACTACTACTACTACTACTACTACTACTACTACTACTACTATAACTACTAGTAACCCTGTCTATAATATCTTCAGATAAACCAGGAGAAGATACCCAGAGACCCTTAAGTCTAAAAAGAACAGCCTCTTTGTCTCAGTTGTTCTGTTCTGATTTAAATCAGGTGAGATCTCGCGCTGAGAATAGACACAGATCAGTCCTATCACTGGTATCCAGTTCAAGTTTAATGCAATCCACGGTAAATATTCCCTGTGTACCTTACTTACAGCTTTCATATAATCTATCATACATTTATTATTAACATGATTGATTCTATTATAGAATGAAGAGCAAATATTTGAGATTAAGAATCTAAAGAAGGAAATAAAAACTTTAAAAAAAAAAGTCAAAAATGTAACATCTCAACTGAATACAACAGTTAGTGTTTCACGCTATGGCGCCTGTTCAACTTTGAACTACAGTTTACCATGAACAGGTTGCATTGATAAGTGGCTTTTATATGCCTCTACTGGACCGCAAGCGACGGAAGCATCTGTCTAAGAGAAATAGACGAAGGGTTTATTACACATATTATGATTATTTGCGGCATATATCTCTAGCACGGATCTTTCTTTGTAACAGGACTTATTAGCCCATATACAAAACCTTTTACCTAATACCTAATTAATTTAGGTACTTCCATCAACTTTATTATACATTTTTCATGTATAAATGTGATCACACCGGTGATCACATAATCACCATAAATGCTCAAATATCTATCAATAATTGATGGAAAAAGAGAGTTTCCTATAACACATTTACCTAATATCCCTATATCCTCAAGTCCTTTATTATCAAGTCCTTATTGTTATGGTAACCATGATCACCCTTCGACCTCTAGGATTGTCGTAAGTCTTCCCCTTCTTGCGGTATCAAATCTCATTGTGTATCTAATCAAGGTTATAGTTCATCAAGGTCACAGTACATCTAATGGCATGTTCATTCGCACAGTGATATTCATGATAAATAACTTCGTTTATATCGTGAATTTAATAACATTTATGTTGACAAAATGATATTAATAATATTCGATAAAATTACAATAATTCTGTATTTAGATGGAATATATTATATTAAAATAACCATTATACTATATCATACTATACACTTTCTCTAACGTAGGCTACCTAACCTAATGAACTAGATATAGCTAGTACTATAGCTAGTACTATAGTACATATCTACACATACCATCACACGACAAACTAATGATGTATAAGTCGTAATATGTCATCGGCTGAAAGCTAGGCTTCGATACTATCTAAGATCCATAAATACATACACATACACATACCTAAACACACGTATAATATAAATGAGCTTATACAGTTGTACGTAGGTAATCCGATTATTATTCACTTCTAGGTATGTTAATACTCATCATTACCCTACAATTAGGTATACCAGAAGAGCTTGGAGTAGAAATACGAATGTTCTTACTAGAACAAGTGAGAGTATGGGAGTATGGATGCAATGCAAATAACGGTTAGTATACTACAACTACTACTACTACTACTACTACTACTACTACTACTACTACTACAACTACTACTACTACTACTACTACTACTACTACTACTACTACTACTACTACTACAACTACTACTACTACTACTACTACTACTACTACTACTACTACTACTACTACTACTACTACTACTACTACTACTACAACTACTACTACTACTACTACTACTACTACTACTACTACTACTACTACTACTACTACTACTACTACTACTACTACTACTACTAATACTACTACTACTACTACTACTACTACTACTACTACTACTACTACTACTACTACTACTACTACTACAACTACTACTACTACTACTACTACTACTACTACTACAACTACTACTACTACTACTACTACTACTACTACTACTACTACTACTACTACTATTATTACTACTACTAGGATCTGCTTTCTTTTATTTTCAATACTTGAGTGGTTGTGTCTAGGTTGTCGATAAATATTCCTAACTGCCGATCTAATAATTCTATCGATAGGAATTAAGGTATATTTCGGTAGACCGATTAGGAGCGAATCACAATAATCCAAAGAGGAAACTAATGAATTCTTTATAATTGTTGTAGCTCTTTTGTTTAGGTAATGATATATCTTGCGTATTTTATAAAGTTTGTAGTTGGCTTTTTACATATGCTACCTAAAGTCATGTCAATTTACATGTCAATTCATATTTATGTTTTCATCAATTATGACCCCTAATTATCTGATTGACGTGCTTGGGCTTATTTTAATATTATTTATGAATATCTGTGTAAAATTGGAATAATTACCGGGAATATTCAACAATTCAGATTTCTCTATATTTAGCGATAGGTTATTATCGGTAGCCAAGCCTATATAGTATTAGCACAAATTGATAGTTCATTATCAAATTCAGTATTATATTTTGATAATTCATTTTATAATAAAATGTCATCTGCATATAAATGGTACTTAACATGCCTAAACTGTCTGATAACATTAGAAATTGGTATAATATATATGATTAATAGTAGTGGCCAAAGTACAGATCCTTGGACAACCCTGTATTAGATGAGTTATAATTAGAATATTCATTTCATATTTTACAGTAAACGTACGGTTCGAGACAAAGGACATCATCCAATCTAGAGCCGTATTTATTATTCCTATTTCAATTAACCTATGTTCTAGAATATCGTGGTCTAGAGTATCAAAATATGCTGAAAGTTCGAGAAGAAGTAGTTGGGTATGATTATTATTATCGAGGAACTTAATAATGCTATGCAAAACATCAATTAATGTTGTCTCGGTACTATGATTCGTTCTGTAGGCAATTTGGTAATTATCTATTCAATTGTTAGACTATACAAATTGTTTCAATTGTAACTTTAATTTCTTTTAATAGTAACTACTCGTTCAGGTAATTTATATATAGTAGGAAGTTGCGCTATTGGACGATAATTTTTCAAATCATTTATGTCAAGTTTATTTTTTTTAATTGTTGATGTTATTATGGCATGTTTATATTCTGGTGGAACTATTCCAGTAGTTAATTAGTGTTTAAAAAGAGTAGCATGGATATTGAGAGTGATATTGTTTTCAAGAAGAGGGTTGTAATTCTGTGAGTTTTTGATTTATTAAAGTCGAGCGGTCTATTGATGTATTATGTATATTGTATTGATTATTGTTAACTGTTCTACATAGATTATTGATTTTAACTATAAAATAGTGAGAACAATTATTGCATAATATGTGATCTGAATTATCTCGAAGGACTCTTTCTTTGGATTTACCTAGTACAGAATTAGTTATCCCATAGAGATGTTTTTGATTAGAGGTTGATTGATTTATTTCAGTATAGTAGTATTTATTCTTAGCTATTTCTATCGATTTTTTAAAATAACTCTTAGCCTTGAGTAGGGATTCTAAGGAAGATTCTGATGGATATTTTGAAAAATATCTTTCAGTTTTCCTCATTTCCTGTTTGGCTAATAAAGTATCAGAGTTAAACCATTTATTTGTACGACTATTTATGCATTTTACTCTAATTGGAGCATATTTATTTAGTATATATGATAGATGATAATTTAGTTCTATCGCCAATATATTACTATAGTTCTAATGTAGCGAATAAATAATCTATAATATTATTACTTGAACTTTGTTTATTGATATTTTCTATTACTATTGATAATTGTGGGTCAGTGTTAGAAATTTTACGTAGTTATTTATATATTGTATTATTAGTTTTAATTATGCTATTTGTTGATTTTATTAATATTGTAGTGTAAGATGGTGTTTGTGATTATAAGTTTTTGTATTTCGTTTATATTTTCGTTGAGTAATTTCAAAGAAGTTACGTCATTAACACTATCAGTTTGATTATTATTAATTATGGGAATATTTATACATGAAGTACATCTAAATGTAAAATTTATACTACTTAGTATATCCATTACAGCTGAGGATGGATTATTACTGTTTATCCATTAACAAATATATTTATCCGTTTAATACACTACCACTACTACTACTACTACTACTACTACTACTACTACTACTACTACTACTACTACTACTACTACTAATACTACTCCACAATTAGGTATACCAGAACACTTAGCATTAGACATACGTATGTGTTTGCAGGAACAAGTAAGATTATGGGAGCACAGATGCAATACAAATAATGGTTCGCTTACTACTATTAATATGTTTATAAATACCATATAAGTATATGTATGATTACGGATTATAGAGACATCTTAATTATCTAATACATCATTAATTAATACCTAAAACACATTATAATAATAATACTACTATAGTATGTTATACCCAGTAAACCAAATTTGAAAATAATTTACAAATGATTTTCAATTATTTATGAACATTTTTCGAAAATCATTTGCAAACTTGGCCCATAACTTTAGGAATTTAATAAATATTTAGTCAACAATTATCTGGAGAATATAATAAAAATAAAAGTTATTGTTATATATAACTAGAATATTATTTTCTTAAAATTTTCAAAAATTATTTTCATATTATTATCATAAATTATTTTCACAAATTTTACAAACATTGCGTTTAATTTGCAAATTATTTTCAAATATTTTAAAAACTTCATGTATTATTTTCGAAAATATTACAAACTTTTCATTTTATTTGCAAATTATTTTCGAAACATTTTCTAAAATTATTTTCGTATTATGGCAAACTTCGTATTTTATTTTCAAAAAAAATACAGAAATTTACGAATATTGAAAATTATTTACAATAATTTTCAATATTGTAAATTTAAAATGTTGGTTTACTGGGTAATATATAAACAAGCTTATACAGTTGTACGTAGGTAATCAGATTCTTATCCACTTCTAGGTATGTTAATACATATCGTTTATCTACAATTAGGTATAATAGTAAAGCTTGTAGTAGACCTACGAATGTTCTTACAGGATCAAGTGAGAGTATGGGAGCACGGATGCGATGCAAATAACGGTTTGTATACCACTACTAATATTCATATGTTTATAAATACCATATAAGTATATGTATTATTACCATAGAGCTAGAGAGAAATGTAGTGTTAATACTCAATGCCTGGCAGCGTAAGCCAATTCTGAAATTAAAAGCAGCCATCTTGCGGTGACCAAATATTAAAATATAATATTCTTTTGATCCTAACTTTTTTATTATTAATTATATCATAAAAGTAAAATATGAAACTTATATTACCTTTTTTATCCTCTTACCAATGGTATTAATAATTATATTCTAGCTATGAAATAAAAATCAAATAGGTAAAATCCGCGTTTTTGCAGTGACCAAATTAGATTGACGCTTTCTGCATGTCAGATACCTCGTTTACTAATCTATTTCTCTCTAGCTCTATGATTAATTCGGATTATAAAGACATGTAATGCATCATTAATTAATACATAAGACACATTATACTACTACTACTACTACTACTACTAACTCAGTCTATGATATCTGCAGGAGAAGGTGTGGGACCCACAAGTCTACAAGAAGATAAAAGCGAGTGTGTAACATGTGACGTAATACGAACAGAAGTGTATAATAAATAAATTATTTATAAAATAAAAAATAGTAATTTATTCACTAATTAATATAAAAATATAAGAATTATATATTTGATAAAAGAGTTTATGAATTTTTTAACAAATATTTTGTAATCGACTGATTAATAATAGGGTTATTTATATATCAATTCAATTAATACAAGTTGGTTATTACTAAATTTAAGTAAATTTGGGTAATAAACTATTTGTACTATTAACACTTATATTATAATACTATTTAAATTAATATCTAACAAAATATTTATTTGTAATTTCGGCCCAAATAAGTTAAAAAGAAAAGAAAAAGGAAAGAAATTTAGTTTCATAAATAGATATTTAAAAAAAACAATTTTGTTTTCCATTAAATATAATATCGATATTGGAATGTGTGTGTTTTATTATTAAATTAATGGAATGCATAAAAATAAACAGGAGAACGACGACGACGACGCCACCGTCGTAGAGGTCGTAGACTAGAGGTCACGCGTCTTGAACCCTGACTTCGATGAACCCCGAATTCTTGCTAACGTCGTCGTTGCCACCGCCGCCGCAGTCGTAGTTCAGCCGTAGGGTATTCACCCTCTTCTGACTGCGCGCGGGCGCGTAGGGTTTATCTTTAGTGGGGTAGCGGCCGGGGACGTGGTACCAGGCGGACTGGTGACTAGTGGCTTTAGATTCGACGGTGGTGGGCGCCGGCGTAACGTTGAAGCTAGAGTTGGGGCCGTGCACCGTATCGGATACCGTACACGACACGCCCGCCTGTTGTAAGTAGAAGTCATCGCATAGCGCGGCGTTCTTGACGGGTCCGGTGTCCTTGTTGACCGGCGACGCCCCCTTTCCGGTGGTCAGGTGGTCGACGTAGTTACCACGGATGGTGACGTCGTACAGGCGGTGGCAGTTCTCGTTGCGGTTCAGTGTGGCCTTCGCGATCTTCGTTAGCTTGTGTTCCTTACCTATGTTGGGGGGGTAGATAGTAACTAATAGATGTCGTTGTATACCTATTACGAACGCTAGGTGTATAGCTAGTTGTATTATGTAGTTACTATCTTTGTTAGCTTGTGTTCCTTACCTATGTACCGTGGGGGTGGGGGGTAACTAATAGATGTCGTTTGATACCTAATACGAACGCTAGGTGTATAGCTAGTTGTATTATATAGTTACTATACGCTATCTCAGCAATGTGTACATGTACCTTAGTGGACGTGTAATTATCAATAGAGTTCATGTATATAGATCTGTGTGTACTAGTTGGATATCCGTGGCAATATAGCCATTACTGCAGGCTGAATCTAACCCAGTCTGAGGAGTCTTATGTCGTAGGCGGTTCTCAACAGATTGCTGGCCTCCTTCTGTGCTAGTTTACCTGTCTTCCTCGTCAGGAGAACTCCTTAGAGGCGTGGGTAAGGGTGAGGTAAGGGTGGTATCAGTGCCGGGCAACTATTACATCTAATCTGTACTTGCACTTGCACTCTATACACTCGCACATATAACATTTAATGTATTAATACATCGAACAGCCTCATTTATATCATCATTTTCGTTTTAAAATCAACTAGTACTGTCAATCTCCTCACTATATAGTGCTGCACTGGGGTGGGGGTGCTAGTTGCCTAACTACGCGACCTACTGACCTAGTTTGTACATCTTAATCGCCTGGAAACAGTTGGCAGCCCCGAACAGCTGGTTATTGATGAGCAACGCCTGTCTGTACAGACTCTCCGCCTTATCCGGATTGTAACTGTGTGTGTCGATGTGTAGGTGTTATGTTGGAGGTAGGCGAAAGTGTGTAGGTTGTATTGAAATGTAGAGGCTGGCATAACTTTTTATTACATTTTACATATATTGTATACGTTTTATAAACAAATTACAATTTGTAATATTACAAATATATTTATATGTATATGTATATATAGTAATAAGCGTATATATTGTTATTGTTGTTATTTTTATTTGGTGAAGTCCTTTCATCCCATCCAGGAACTTAGATGAAGTTTTCACTTATATAAACTTATGGTTCTAATGTCCCTTCGAAGCCGTTCTCACGTTAAGGCATCCATGTATAAACAATTATAAACGATAAATTCTAAATATTATTTTAAGAACTATTTTAATGGTCCGGACGGGGCTCGAACCATCGACCTACTGCTCGTGTGTCTGATCCCTTAGCCAACTGAGCCACACGGCCGGTTATATAGAATGATACGTAAATATTTGTATTATATATTTTTGTTTATTGAGTTTATTAAATCTGCAAAATAATATCAATGTATTTGTATATTTAGATATATAATATCAGTATAACTAAACAGGTTAATGAATTCTGAGTATTCAGTGTATCACACATGTAACAGATATGGAAAAGAGCGATAGTTTTAAATTGTTACTTTATGAAAATATATTGAGATTTTATAACATTCTAAATTGTAGGTGAGACTGTTGCGTTATTATATTTAGCAAATGAGACGATCTGGTACTTATAATTATGTTCATTTACATCACTGGTTCTGGCACGACTGAACCGTTTTCATCATTAATAAGCGGTATGTACAGTAACAGTATAACACTCCCTATCTACGCAACACGATTAATATGATCGAATATTAATGATCAGGTATCCTAGCAGTAATATCGCTGAATTAGATTTGGCATGATTTCTATACAACAATGTCTTCAATGCTCTATTAATTACATGCAATATAAATTATCTTTTAATCGCAACATAGATATTTATAGCATTTAATACTAACATATCATATTGCTTTGTTATATATTAGCAATGGACACTTAGTTTTCATCATATAAATAATAATTTAAAAACATATTATTTTACATTTTAAAAGTGTAATCTTTTTTTAATCTTTAATATAAATTTACATTATAAACAACGCATAGTTCCTAAAATTAACCCTATATAGAGCACTGTTGTTTTTTGTGTAGAAAATCGTTTTATGCGATTTCTCATAAGCGATATATCATTCTTTAGAACAAATTTGGTATCGGTAACACTACACATGCGTATGATAGAGGAGGGGTGTGGGGGTGGGGGTGACAACAACGTACCAGGGTAGATCAGCTTGCGAGATGAGCTCGGCGTACTGAAACATCACGTCGCCCACCGAGAAGTGAGGTCTTCCCAACTGTTTGTCCAGCACCTCCATCGACTGGCGGTAGTCTCTCTCCGCTTCCATGTAGTTACCTTGCTTCTTTCTGTGATCGGGCGGGCACGCGAGTGGTTAGAATACGCAGATTATAGGGGGGCTCATTCGATTGTGTGTTTACTTAATTATGTGTAAATAATCATTACTTCGACGATAGTAATACATATACTATACATGATTAACTATATGAATAATTAACGTGTGAAATGACATAAAAATAGGTATAATGGTGACATTTAAATAGGATATACTAGGTTGTTTCATATTTATTCTTATTTATTTTTATATTTATTTATATTTCAATGATTTTAAAGATATCAGATTTTTATTTATAAAATAAACAAGCATTTTTTTAATTTGAATTTCTATATAAATATTTTATTAAAAATATGAATCTATTTATAAATTATGTTTGAATTGAAAGATGATTTTCTATTTTATTTATGTTGACATTAAAAATAATATAATGTATATTACATTACAATATTGATATAATCATACTGAAATTATTAATTTAAAAAAACGCATTAGCATTCATTAGTATATCAAATTTAGATATAAGAATCATATATGATGCGATAAATCAAGCGTAAAATAAATGTTCACAAAATATATGTTAACAAGCGTCATTTCCTTGATATCATGGAGTCAGGAGATAGTGTGCTTTTACAACTGAACTCCAATGTGTATTATAATATACGGATGTAATGGATAATCTGTATCATTATTTGTGCACGTTTCAATAAATTATATAATTTGATATATTAAAAAATATTTGATATTTTGATGATAATAATATTGTTGGCATTCAGCATAACTGTGGCATAGTGTATGTAAAGTATTCGACAACCATCACACTATCAATTTAACACTCGTTTATTTTAATATGTAAATATATATATATATATATTGTGAGAATACACTTAAGACCCATGCATATAGACCCCTAGAGTAGGGCTAACTTAATATTAGATCTACGGTACTAGAGTAGGGCTAACTTCAGATTAGCTCTATGGTACTAGAGTAGGTCTAACTTAAGATTAGCTCTATGGTACTGGAGTAGGGCTAACTTAAGATTAGCTCTATGGTACTGGAGTAGGGCTAACTTAAGATTAGCTCTACGGTACTAGAGTAGGACTAACTTAAGATTAGCTCTATGGTACTGGAGTAGGGCTAACTTAAGATTAGCTCTATGGTACTGGAGTAGGGCTAACTTAAGATTAGCTCTACGGTACTGGAGTAGGGCTAACTTAAGATTAGCTCTATGGTAATGGAGTAGGGCTAACTTAAGATTAGCTCTACGGTACTAGAGTAGGACTAACTTAAGATTAGCTCTACGGTACTAGAGTAGGACTAACTTAAGATTAGCTCTATGGTACTGGAGTAGGGCTAACTTAAGATTAGCTCTACGGTACTGGAGTAGGGCTAACTTAAGATTAGCTCTACGGTACTAGAGTAGGACTAACTTAAGATTAGCTCTACGGTACTGGAGTACGGCTAACTTAAGATTAGCTCTACGGTACTAGAGTAGGACTAACTTAAGATTAGCTCTATGGTACTGGAGTAGGGCTAACTTAAGATTAGCTCTATGGTACTGGAGTAGGGCTAACTTAAGATTAGCTCTATGGTACTGGAGTAGGGCTAACTTAAGATTAGCTCTACGGTACTGGAGTAGGGCTAACTTAAGATTAGCTCTATGGTACTAGAGTAGGGCTAACTTAAGATTAGCTCTATGGTACTAGAGTAGGGCTAACTTAAGATTAGCTCTATGGTACTGGACGGTAGCGACCCCTACAGGACACCCGTATTCCTTCATCAGCAGATCCGCCTCGTGAAAGTGTATTCGCGATGATTCCAGGTAGCCGAGCTCGCTTTCGTTGTAGCCGAGCATATCTAGGATGTGACCTAGTTAGGGGACAGGGGTCGGTTAGTTAGGAAGGGTGAGCTAAAGTGGTTAGAAGTCCTAACTTAGATAGGGTGTTAGTTAGTTAATAGGGGATATTAGTTAGATAATAAAGTTTCAGTTAAATGACATGGTATATCAGTATAATATGTAGGCTAGCTCGCTTTCGTTGTAGCCGAGCATATCTAGGATGTGACCTAGTTAGGGGACAGGGGTCGGTTAGTTAGAAAGGGTGGGTTAGGGAGGGTGGGTTATATAGGTAGTTGGTTAATGAAGTTGTATTTACTTAGTGTGTGTGTCACTTAGTTAAGACGAGGGTAAGTTGGTTAGTTAAGGGGGTAAGTTAGGGAGGGTAGGGTTAGTTAAGACGAGGGTAAGTTGGTTAGAAGTCCTAACTTTGGACGGGGGTTGGTTAGTTAAACGGGGATAGTAGTTAGATAATAAAGTTTCGGTTAATTGATTTGGTATATCAGTATAATATGTAAGCTAGTAACTTTATTTTAAACAAAGATACAGGTAAGTAAATAAGTATATATATATAAAGGGTATATATTATACACACATAACGTTCGATGTAGCTGAGAATATATAATTATCTAGGTTACAGTTCGAAATACCCGAAATGTAAATGTATTTAGACTAAAAAATCTAAATACATTTACTTTTTATTAAGGGTAAATTTTCGTCTTGAATAACCAAGTTTCAGGTATTTCGAGCAAGTTTCGAGCTAGATACTTTCTCTGCTACATAGATCACTACATCGAACACATTACATATAACTAAATATAGTTATATGTATATCATCAATATACAGTTTGTTTACAGAGATATTAGCTAAATAGCAGGCTATATTTCTGTAGTGGGCAGATGTTACTGTTTATACATAGTATCTACATTATTATATAACACAGTGAACGATCAAAATAAATACATACATTAATATAACAGACAAACTGAATGAATTTAAATCTAAACATATAAACACAAATGCTGTTTAGTGTACTATAGTATTTGCACTAAATCTAACTTTTCTTTACTTTATACGGAACATCATCTTGTCCATCCAGTATGCATATTTCTATGATGTTTTGTATCGATTCCAGAGATTTATTCAACCAATGGTAGGACTGTACATAAGAATTGCATGATTATTTCATAGAGTAAATGTAACATTATAATAATATAAAGTAATATTTAATATACATTAGTCATAGTGAATTATAAACTATTGTGATTTAATAAAATAATCTATATTTGCAATATAAACGTATAATGGATAGTAATAATACAGATAATTCATAATGTATTAGCATGTATATATCAATATCACTCTATTCATTAAATCAAATTTAGCAGTTATCGCTAAACAAATATTGAAATTAAATTTATATAAATAATAATTCATACGTGATAACTACAGCATAGATAAGTAACTATACTCTTTATGTTACTGTTAACTATTGTCACTAACAGATTCATAATCAGTATGTATGTAGTACTGCAAGGAAATAGTCTCCTCTAACTGACTCGTAATCGACAAAGTTTTCTTATCCAGGACGTCAGAGATCTGAAATCAACGAGTTTATGTTGAAAAGTAGTGAAATCTACAACTATTACGTAATAAACATCTGACATGTAATGTATGTTACTACAGTACTGCCAGGGGCGTAATAGACATGCTAGCAGTAATGGTGAATATTGACTATTTTTAAATATGTAGAATTAGGATACCTACTGGATTAATATTAATAATATTGTATTTTGATGAATAATTTAGTGTTGGAATTAATTTATAAGTTTAGTAATAGTTACAACATAGCGTAGGTGATTGACAGATGTAAATAGTCGTGAATTTAGACGATGAAACTAATGTTATTAGAAATAAATATATATTCAATTAATATACTATTAATTAATTATATAAATAATAATTTTTTGTGAATGATTCTATGAAAAATATGAATTTAAAAAAATTCACGAACATGGAATAATTTTAATATTATAAAAAAATTCTTTAATGAACTTTCATTAATGGACATTTGATTTGACATGATGAAGATCTTCATTTAAATCAGTAAGATTAACTATTCATCTATTCAATTAGCTTAAGTCATGTTATAAAGCTAAATCAATATTAGATATATACCATATATATCAATGAGCAATGTTCAATAATCAATATGATTATCAGGGATATTAAAAGTTATTAAAGGAGTCAGTCTTAAATAAATTACAATTATAAATAAAAATCACTTCTATTATAACTATCAATGCAGTTAATTAAAGTTTTCGTTAGAGCGGCTGATAGCTGATGATGTGGGCGGAGTTAACGGGGACATTAGAGAATATAAGGGGGCAGGGCTTACGTTTTTAAGTGATTCGTGCGCTAAGTTCAGAACTTTGGAGGCGGCCTCGTAGCATTCCATCAAGATCAGGAAACCCCCGACACTCTCCATCAGGATCGCCATGGAAACCACAGAGTCTTTGGAGAAGTCGATCTCCGAATCTAGAAGCGATGAGGGTTATTGTTATTGTTATTTGGTGGATTCCTTTCATCCCATCCAGGAACTTAGATGAAGTTTTCACTTATAACCATATATGGCTCTAATGTCCCTTCGAAGCCGCTCTCATGTTAAGGCATCCATGGTTTTAACGAAAGCCGATCATTTATTTATACACAATTATATAAGATCACTTCTAAATAATATTTTAAGACCCATTTTATAAAATTAATTAATGGTCCGGACGAGGGTCGAACCCGTGTCCTACTGCTTGTGTGTCTGACGCCTTAGCCACTGAGCCACACAGGCAGGGTGATATCATTATAATCGATGCGCGCGCAACGGATGCGCGTAATCATTGCATCGTTGCACGCATCGCGGGTGTGTATATAGTACTGATGCGATATAGGCATCGGATGAGTATGATGCAGTGCATAGTATGCATCAGTTTACACATTAATATGATACCGATATACGACTATAGTAGAATATTAAGTTATACACACATTGTCTCACATATATCATTAAGCTCAGAACCCTTATAGGTCTATCATAGCTCTGAGTCACCAGGTAGCGCATTCTGTATACCTATACCCACTCTTTCTATACACTGTATACATGTCATTATTCATAGCTGATTCTCTGTGAGATACAGGTCTACACACGCACACACACACACACACGCACACACGCACACACACACACGCACACACGCACACACACACACACACACACGCACACACGCACACACACACACATATATATATATATATTTCACTTATGTAGAATATATATATATAAATACAAGTTATATAATAATAATATTATCAGAATTTAAGTTTCTTCGTTTACCACGGTTAAACTCATGCTTAAATTCTGATATTATTACTATTATATACCTTGCACGTACATATATATATTCTACATCGATATACTTAAATATATAACATATAAATAATAGATAAACGTGATATATAAGACATATAATAACTGTGCTATTGCGCTTGACTTCAACCTACACAACACAACACACACACATATTGAATGAATGAATGAATGTTTATTTATACACAAAAATAATGTTAGACGTTCTCTATTGTGTAAACAAAATATAAAATTACAAAATAGACAAAAAATATAAATCAGTTGAAAATAATAAAATTAATTTTTACGAATTAATAACAATAAATTAGATTTAATTATTACATAATCTCTTACTTTTAATACTGTCCTGCCTGTTGAAAAATGAAGATTTCTTCTTCATTTGAATCGCTTCTTTGTGCGCTTGCATCATCAGGGGCTAGAGTATATGTGCATATGTTAGTATGTGTATGTTTGTGAGTGTTTAGTTATATGTTAAAACTAGTAACAATACATATAGAGCCGACATTATTAAAGCATATAAATATATAAAGGTATATTATATATATATAATAAATATATACAAGAAATATATACAAGAAATTTAAGAAAAAACTAAAATATATTTAATGAATAAAAACCAGAATGGCTGTCATCCATACAAAGAACATAAATAGTCATTTGAGAAAATAAACTATTATATTGTTAATAAAAAATGTTCTGATTTAATGTAGTGTATAAATATTTCATTATTACTATTCTATTCTATTTAAATATCTAAATATATTAATATATATATACTTATTAAATTATTATTGTATAGTAGAAGTATATAAGTTACAACAAGCCTGATAGTGAGAATCAACTAACGCATCCTTTGATGTTTAGATTATCGTTATCAGTTTTCTCTCTCGGATAGTTGGACATAACCATTTCTGTTGTGGTGGGTAGGCTCATGTCCTCTCCACTTTCAGCCTATGTTGTAATCAACATTCAATAATGTTTAATAAATTGATTGATTTTTTAAGAAAATATAAAGTGATATTTTTATTTATTATCTAAGAAAATATAAAGTGACATTTTTATTTCTATTTAAGAAAATATAATGAATTATATTTTGTATATACCAAATATATATTGATATTTTATTTGTTATCTAAGCAAATATAATAATTCTAATTATAGTAAGGTTACTTACGCAACTATCGTGCACTCATGCGAGATAACATGCGCCTATTATCATGGGTACCTGAAGTTTAGCTCTTTCTATCATCTCGATGTGAGACGTGGCGATGTCGTATCCGTTCTGTTCCAGCTCCCTCCAGTACATCATCAAGTCTCTCTTCTTCGTGTCGAAACAGCAGCCCGTTTCCATGCTTCCAAACATGTACAGGAATATCCTGTGGCGATATCAACACTTTTATTTATACGTGGCGTTTAGTTTCTTAGCAGGCTAAGGCGTCAGATACACGGGTAGTAGTCTACTAGTAGAACCATTGAATGCGTAAAGTATGCACGCATGTATGTGCGTATGTACGTCGTGCACATATGTGTATAACATATACTGCCTATGTTGCTCAGTTGGCTAAGGCGACACACACGCAGGTAGTAGGACACGGGTTCGAGCCTCGTCCGGACCATTAAAATAGGTCTTAAAATAATAGTTAGAAGTGATATTATAAAGTTGTGTATACATAAATGATCGGCTCTCGTTAAAACCATGGATGCCTTAACAAGAGAGCGGCTTCGAAGGGACATTAGAGCCATATAAGTGGTTATAAGTGTAAACTTCATCTAAGTTCCTGGATGGGATGAAAGGACTCCACCGAAATAACGACAACATAATCATCGTAATATTATCGTGTGAATTATATATATTCGATATTTGTATCTATATGCGATATATATTGTTCGATAAACATTATAGAATGATTATTATTAATGAAGTGTTTAAATAAATAGTTTCAACAACAACAACAACAACGACAATCTAAGGGCGCGTGCGCTGGTGGATAAGTCAAGGTGACCTTGAATCGGTGAGAACTTCGATGAGTTGCTTCCAGTCGGAGCAGCGCACCAGATGCCAGGGCAGCTCTTCGGTGCGCCGGAACGAGTGAGGTTGAGCCGAGAAGAAGGCCGCCAGGTGGCGATGGTAGACCACGTCGAAGTCGTTCGCGGAGTGTTGACGCTTCATCGCTTTCGGGGGACACGTCTCGACGGATCTACCTGAGGGTCGGGATGTCGGGGGTCAGTGTGGGGTGAAGTCAATAGGGCGGTGATTAATGTAACCGCGTAATAACTGATGTAATAATAGTAATTTGTGTCATTTTTTGTTTATAATAATTAATAATAAAGATACGAATATTCAATATATTTGTACTTCTGGTTTCAAATTAAAATGCATTAATACCTATCGTTGCTACCCAGTGATACATTTGTATGAATTGAATGTGTAGATAATTGTGTAGTTAGATAGGTTAGTATAAAGGTAGATTGAGGTAGTAATAAGGTAGGTTGAGGTAATACATAAACTAATGTTCCGATATATCAATGTTATTTAAATCTATGAAATAATGCATTTCATATTTAGATGTCTATTTATTTGCAGATTTAACAAAGGATTTTAAATAATAAATTAATTGTAATGGATATGATGAATTCTTTATAAGAATTGTATTTAATTAGGATATTATCCTGGTTTGTATTATTCATAAGCCAGGAGTAATACTTTTGCTAAGCTGTTATAATAAATATTATCTAGAAACAAATATGATACTACAGCAGTGTTGATTTTATTAGAAAAATATTTTAAATATAGTTACTCAAGCAATCATTATAGATATAGTATTTTTAGAAACTTAAAAATTCCCATCATGTATAATGTTTCACAAATTCTATGAACAATTATTCTATTTTTTATATGAATATATTAAAATAATAAATTTTATAATAAAAATATAATATTAAGTTATTATTAACAATAAAAAACCAAAAATGAATAGTGTGAGGAACAAGAATAAATAATATACTATTTTAAGTTATAGATTTATTTCCCACGTTATAATATTTCTTAAAATATATATAACTATTTATAAAAAAAATACTCTTCGAAAAATCTAAATATATTGAAATAACTTTAATAACATCGAAATATACGCAATATTGAAATGTAACCAAACTGAAATACAAGAATTACTGAAATCTACTTATAAGTGAAATATACATATATGTGAAATCTACATATAATTAAAATCTACTTATAAGTGAAATCTACATATAATTGAAATCTACATATAATTAAAATATATTTATAAGTGAAATATATTTATAAGTGAAATATACATATAAGTGAAATATACATATAAGTGAAATCTACATATAAGTGAAATCTACATATAAGTGAAATATACATATAAGAGAAATATACATATAAGTGAAATCTACATATAATTAAAATCCATATATAATTAAAATCACATATAAGTGAAATATACATATAAATGAAATCCACATATAAATGAAATATACATATAAGTGAAATATACATATAAGTGAAATCTACATATAAGTAATGTATCCATGGTGGTACCTAGCAGTGTAAACTCCACCGCGTCCTTGAAGTGCTTATGGAAGAACTTCAGCAGACCGCCGGGCCTCGAGAACAGTGAGTCTACGGTGGCGGACTTGAACAGTCCCCACTGGAAGTTAGTGAGTCGAGTGTAGCCGAGTCTACAGCGCAGGAGGGCCGTAGCCTCACCGCTGCATAGTCCGTGACGACTGACAGCTATCAGACGGAGGGCGTCCGCTACCCAGCCTGTGTATGCTGTAACGGGGGGGGGGTACGGTGTAGGGTGGGGTGTGATAGGGGGGGTACAGTGTAGAGAGGGGTGTGATAGGGGGAGTACGGTGTAGAGGGGGGTGTGATAGCGGGGGTACAGTGTAGAGAGGGCTGTGATAGGGGGGATACAGTGTAGGGTGGGGTGTGATAGGGGGAGTACGGTGTAGAGGGGGGTGTGATAGGGGGGGTACAGTGTAGAGAGGGCTGTGATAGGGGGGGTACGATGTAGGGTGAGGTGGTTAGGGGGGTACAGTGTAGAGAGGGATGTGATAGGGGGGATACAGTGTAGGGTGGGGTGTGATAGGGGGAGTACGGTGTAGAGGGGGGTGTGATAGGGGGGGGTACAGTGTAGAGAGGGCTGTGTTAGGGGGGGTACGATGTAGAGGGGGATGTAACGGGGGGGATACGGTGTAGGGTGGGGTGTGTTAGGGGGTACAGTGTAGGGTGGGGTGTGATAGGGGGGATACAGTGTAGGGTGGGGTGTGATAGGGGGGATACAGTGTAGAGAGGGCTATGATAGGGGAGATACAGTGTAGAGAGGGATGTGATAGGGGGGGTACAACATATATTTGGTGTGATGGGGGGAGTACAGTTAAGTGTTGTCTGTGACAATAACCACAAGTCATATCTAGGCATTAAAAGCCTGGCATCATTGACATCATTAGTATACACAACTATAGGGTGACGTAACACGTCGTATGTGTTATATATACATAATTAGCCATCGAATGGAATAGGGCTAACATTTAGGTGTTGCGTTAGTCTGCTAGAGAGAGACACGCTACAATTATGGAGTTAGGTATACAGTGTATAATCTATGACTAGGGCTAACATTTAGGTGTTGCGTTAGTCTCCCTGAGAGAGACGGTCTTACAGTCGCTGTAGTCGTTGATCCAGCGACAGATCACCCTGCTCCACAGCTGACGGATACTGGTGGTCTCTAGGTACGAGTCGAGGTAGTCGTCTAGCTGAGAGTAGGCTCCGAATATCTGTAGGTTTGTGTGTCAGTGTGAGGGTGTGCGTGTGTGAGTGTGTATGTGAGTATATGTGGGTTATGAGTGTATGTGTAATGGTAATGTGTGTGTAATGTTAATGTGTGTGTGTGAGTGTGTGAGGGTATGTATGTGTATGTGTGTGTACGTATGTGAGTGTGTGTGTGTGTGCGTGTGAGGGATTATGTATGTATGTAATATTTTTAAATTAATAATGTGTATGGTATAAGTGTGTATGAAGGTATATATGTATGTTCGTATACGATAATATGTTGATGCATGCGTGTATGGGAATATGTATGTACGCATGTGTCAAGGTGCATGCATACCATCGTTACGATGTAAGAATTGTTTATTAAGATGAGCGGTATGAAATGTAATTTTTAATAATACGTTATGTTATTGTATTTTAATCAGGATTTTATTATTCATTATTATTGTAATTGTATTTAAAAGAATATAATATATTTATAACTAAATGATATCTATATATATATATATATATATATATGTATATATATATTCATATTTCTAAGATATAAAATAAAATGTTGAGTTAAATAAGCCACATTTGAATGAGACTAATTCATAGCTGAACTAACCCTGAGTTCGTTGGAGAGAATTGACAGGAATATAGGTTTATTGGATTGTTTACAGTCCACTATTCTTTTCAGTTGTTCGTTCGTCAAGGTTTTGCAGTGAGCGTATAAATGCTTGTTGATGATTTGCTCTTTGTACTTGCCTTCCGTTAAGAGAGGAACTGTCAACTGTTCACATGTAGGTTGATATTGATATTCATGTATAGTTTATTGATTCGATAAAAACACGTATAGTTTAATGGCGACACGATGAATAACGACAACAAATATATCTCAAATGAATAATAATAATATAGTTATATATAAATATATAGTTACCAAATATTATTCATATATAAATGCATGTGAAAAATGCTCAAGTATAATTCACTTTGGGCATGGCTAGTATATATATATATATTATATAATAGCTTTTACATTATATTTAATAGATTTACCACATCGAATTGAAGATTAGCACATCGGATGTAAAGATCTATTGTCAACTGTTTATTTATTTATTTCAAACATAATTCAATCTATATAATTTACAATATGCAAAAGAATAATAATATTAATTATATATAAATATATATATACAAATATATATGATATTGCTGTAACTGAATACCCATATAATACAATTTCACCAAGATATAACCAATGCTCAATGCATATTATCATATTATCTATTAGAATAATGCACAGTGGTCGAAAGAAACAATGTCAATGAAGGTCATTATAATAAGTGCATTTGGTTGTTATATCATTGTTATATTGTGATATGCACTTATTATTATTATATATATATACCTATATATATATATATATATATATATATATATATATATATATATATATACACTTCATTGATGTAAATATACATGTATTACAGTCATACTAGTATTGTAATCCTTATTATTATGAATGTACTGTGTTATTTTGGTGAATTCCTTCAATCAAACCAGGAACTTAGATGAGGTTTTCTCTTATAAATGGCCTAATGTCACTTCTAAACTTCTATCAATCATATTACGACATCCATGATTTATTAGCGAATCAATTTGTTATACAAAATTAATAAGATCGCTTATAAATACAATTGAAGACCTATTTTACGAATCTGGACGGGGATTGAACTAGAACCCTACTGCCCGTGTGTCTGACACATTAGCCCACTGAGCTGACACACAGAAAGATTAACACTACTAGTATGAATACATCCCAGCGTACATCTTGTAACCTTATTTAATTGGCTATTATTATTATTTTATTAAGGGTATCCTTAGTATAAGCTAAAAATAGCTTCTGGGTATCCCTCCGATTATTATAGCCAATATTTGGTCAAAATAAATTCATTCATTCATTCAATAACCAAAACCACCTTTAGAGATATATGAATGACATTATCACACAAGTGCGTTTCATCGTTATATCATCTACTTATCACAATAGCGCTTACTATAATAAAATAGGTTAACATTAATATATAGGTATATATATAGGTATAGCTCATGGCTATGTACACCTGTATGTGTAGCCCGTTAGTTACACTCGCTGTACACCGATGATGTACTAGTAACCTTTCTGACCCCGGGTCGTTTGCTGATGGTTTTGTACGCGGTATCAGCATCTGAGGCCGTCAGTATTATCTTGCTGTTACGGGGCAGGGGGGACGGGATCCATTGGAATTGTTTCACCTACACCGGGGAATGTGTGCGTGTGTGGTTATATAATGATGATGGTGATGAAGCGGGGTGGGGGATGGAGTGTGTGGGGTGGGTGGAGGGTGGAGGGGTGGAGGGTGGGGCAATCGTATCACTTTAATCACTGTGTACCGAATCTTTATAAACGATCTTTTATTAGAAGTATTTTGTTTTAATATAAATTAACAAATATTATTCAATATCTTTTTTACATTTAAAGGGTTCAAATTAACATGTCTATATTTACTATTGTTTTCACCAAGCATAGCAATACAATACCGTTAATAATTACTTATTAAATAATATATTAATACTATATATTTCTCTATCCCTCTCTCTCTCTCACTCTCTCTCCCTCACTCTATATATCTCTCTCTCTATCCCTCTATAGCTCTATCTCTCTCCCCTCTCTCTCTCTCACATGTGACACCTACCTTTTGTTGAGAGATACCGTAGGTAGCGGTCAGTTCGTCCACCCCGTCGATGACCACTAGACATGGCCGGAATGCCAACGCCGCGTTGAAAGACTCGCGGACACCGGTGATCTGATCCCTCCAGTCTTTGTACTCCGGTCTGCCACCTGTTGGTCAGCGTGTGTTACTAATATTTTGTTGTTGTTATTTTGTTGTTATTTTAATTAGTCCTTTAATCTCATCCACTAATTTATATGAAGTTTTCACTAATAACTATATATATACTACAAATTATATGGCTCCGATGTCCCTTCGAAGCCTATACATATAAACTAAATACTAAAAGCTAGCTGACCACTAGCAACGCGTGTCAGTAACACATGATGACTCATGGTGTTATTGCTGATGATTACGTCTTCGTTGTCTGTACGGTGACGTCATCAAGCTATCATTGTTTATATACACATAAACATACGATTAATGGAGTATTCGAGTCATCGAGATATATTCATACGATTAAAAACACGCGCGCTCGTTATGATTAATTATACGCTATAATATATATGTATATATATGGTTAAGTGATTATATAGGTTAACGGCAAGATAAAAATGTAGATGATATCAATACACAGCACAGCGTAGTATGCTGAGTATGATGATTAATGATATGTTAAATATAATGGAATATAATAACGTTATTTAATATCATATATAGAAAAATATATAGAATATATATATATATATATATAATATATAGGTCTATAGGCCGACATCGATTACTAGATGTAAAGATAATCAATACTTGAATAGGTATACACGACCTACTATAGTAAAGCCACACAGACGCTACTTGTCCCGTAGTGTGTCGTGCCAGGTACAGTACATACAGTCAGCTGTATGATATACTGTGTGTTTGTGTGTGTGTGTATACGCGCGCGTGTGTGTGTTGTAATGGAGACACACACGTGTGAGTGCACACACACAGTAGATAGGTGTGTTATCTAGTGCAACGAGTTCGCCAGCTCTACTTTAGGAGACGTAAGACGGCTATCGGATGACAACTATAGTGGGTCAGATAGCACGACGAGTATTATTAACTATGTAGCATTCATTCATGGTGTAATATTATATATGTGTGTATGTCATATTTAGTGATGATATTGTAGAACAATATTACATGTGATAATTAGATTAAAATGTCTGCAGTGTTAAGTCCATGCCACATCAAATATTATAGAACAATCCTCTCTGGCTCTGTATGGCACCCCCGATATACATACAATTGTCTTTAATTTAATTTATTTTAAAGACACTTTGTGCCAGACCAGTCAAGCGTCTAATTTTAGCGATGTCTCTAATATTTAATCTATTTACGGATGACTTTAGTCACTTGGTATTAAGATGGAGTTAATTATTCAAAAATAACGCATTTAGATAAAATCATAACATTATTGATAAAATAAAATTGTTTGAACTACCCCATTTGTTTAGAAGGCAACGTTTTCCTCTACTAATAGTTTGAAAAATTAACCTTTATTTGCATATTTTTTTTAATATTTTATTATTATTATTAGTACTTAATTTTTATATTTTGTTTTAAGTATATGTATACTTTACACAATACATATATGCTTTTATAATATAAAATATTGTACCATAATATTCATTCAAAAAATAAAAATTCCTAACAGGAAATTTATCAAAATCCAAGAAATTTAAAAAATATAAAATAAAATAATGAAATATTGAAAATTTTAATTTGAAATACAATATGAATTTTATAAGAATTAAGATTATTTCTGTAGTGTAAATATTACTAGTATGCAAAATCATAAGTCATATGTATTGTATATGTATATAATGCATCATAGAATATAAATCTTCTACATCTTAAATTTCTAGGGGTGGGCGGATGATCCCATGTGGAGCCCCAATTTTTAAAATTGTTTGGAATAAAATAATTATATATATATATATATAATTACATATAAATAAGTCATTGTTGATGATAATAATTTTGTAATCTCCTTCTTACTGCGCATATAATATTATCATTGTTTGTGTAAATCAAAGTGTTTATATTTTAAAATTTTTTGTTTATTTTTAAAATAGTTAAACATCAATAAAGGTTTCACACGAACTCAAATGCAATTATAAAAGGGGTTTCGCACCAACTCGAACGCAATTATTAACTCTAATAATTATAGGTTAAAGTTTAACTCTAATATTTAAATCCAATATTTAAAATAAAATAAATGCTTATCTGTAAAAGGGGTTAACACTAACTCAAACTCAATTATGAACTCTAATAATTAGGTGTAAAACCCCTTTTACGAAGATTTAAATAATATAATTAAACTTTAACCTCTAATAATTAGAGTTAATAATTGTGTTCGAGTTGGTGTGAAACCCCCTTTAGAGAGCATATTTCGAGCATTGAATTTTTTCAAGCATATTTGTAAAAATTTGGAAAATTCAAAAATAATAAATTTGTAACTGAATATATATTAATATTTAATATAAAGCGATATGAAATATAAATATTTATTATTTGTATTAATATGAATATTGATTTATCAGAGTTATAGCCGCAAATATTTTAAAAATGAATCGCATGAACACTATAAATAACGAAATAAGTAATATAAATATATCGCAAACATTCAAATTTAGTATACATTTACATTGTAAACATATATATATTATATTTTCATTTATATCGTTATTATGATAGATATTTTTTAAATATTAATTAATAAAGTTTAAAATAAAAAAAAATAAATTTCTAGAATATATAAATCATATTAAAAGTTTGATATATAACATAAATGTAATTTCATTATTTACATGCTCTCTATAATAGATACATATCATAAGGGTACAGCTAAACTTAGCCCTATATAAATTGCATTTCGGTAATTATAATTATAATACTATAGTATCTCATTTTGTATTAGTCTGATCATTTTTACGTTTATGAAATGTTATCAAATCCACTTTCATATTTTTTGAAATAATTCGATTTTAGTTGCTGAAAGTTGTATAATGACACTACACTATGTAGTACATAGAACGGCGTGTTCTTTCTACCACTCGTAAATTATCTACTAGATATTTGATCTTTAATTATTAAGTTAATAAAAAACCATTTATGAATTTGCCTAATTATTAGGAACACACGTCTTTCGTAGGCAACGTCATATTCCCTCACATTTACATGATTAATATCCAATTTGATTATTTTAAATTGGTTATCAATATTAAATGAGAGTTAAATAATGTATTATAAATGTAATTTAAATAAATAATAAAAATAATTAAAATTTAAAATTATTTATAATTAATTATTTACTAAGTTACTTACTAATAATAACTTATTAAAATAAGGGTACTTATTTAAGTTATAAGTTAAGGGGATTCACGGTCTTTAAAATAAAAAAATTTATAAACAAAATTTTATTTTTAAAATAGAATACTACATGTATAATGTATGATATGTTAAAATATCATATGTTAAAAACATATATAAAGCATAAAAAAAATAAATTTATAACACTACCTATTTCTAATAAAATAATAATTAAAAAAATGGCGCAAAAATTACGGTTTACATATATCATAACACTGTTTTTCAGCGCCATCTGTTATTACCAGCGCTATCTGTTGGTTTTATTTTATAAATGCTAGTGATTGGCCGTTGGCTTTGTTCTATAATAATAAGATAGCGTAATTTCATTATTATTATTATTTAATATGGGTCGATTGACTAAACGACAACTTTCGAGGCGTAATCGAGATACAATCAAGGTTTATATTATATATAATATGTAACTATTATATAACTATATAATAGTATCATATATTATTTATAAAACGTCAGTTAAATGTGTTTATTTAGGAAAATAATATCATAATATATTTACAATATTTCAATTTGATAATATTGAAACAAAGCAATTAGATTTTATTATATTTATGCTAATCTAATTTTATATTATATATAATATATAACTATTATATAACTATATAAAATTATCATATATTATTTATAAAACGTAAGATAAATGTGTTTATTTTGGAATATAATATCATAAAATATTTACAATATTTCAATTTTATAGATTTGACGGGTAGATGCGGCGGCTAGAGATGCTACAAGAGTGAAAGCCTCTAAGAAGAAACAGGTGACAGAATCTAGGGAAGAGAGACGGGCAAGACAAAGAAGGCAAATTTCATCAAAGGATTATGGAAGTGGATTACTTTTATAATATCTAATAAAAAAAAAATCAATCATAATTATAATACAATTTATTTTTTGTATATTTTTATTCTTTCATATGCAACTATAATATATAATAATAATAATTTATATAGATGCAATGTATTTCAAAAGCATGACAAATTATACAAGTTATATAAATATAATATAAAAATTGTAAGAATTAGCTAAACTAACTTTTACCATAATAATAAATGTCAAAAAGCAGATAAATAATATAGTCAATCTTTAAAATCAATTATCTCAGAATATACGTTTTTTTTATGAAAATTTCTATTTCTCAATGAATAATTGACTAAACTTGTTCAAATTTTCAAAGTATTTTTAGTATTATATGTAAATTGTAGCTACAGAAAATATTTGTGATTAGATGTAGAGTTTATGGATCAACAGAACATTACGATCAACGGACAAATTATACGGACATCGATGTCCGTTTATTCATAGAGACGAAAAAATAAACGGACATCGATGTCCGTTTATCGTAAATTAAATTTTATTTACTATAATGTTTATATATATTTATAGATGTCCGTTTATCGTAAATTAAATGTTATATACTATAATATTTATATATTTATAGATGTTCGTTTATCGTAAATTAAATGTTATATACTATAATGTTTATATATTTATAGATGTTCGTTTATCGTAAAGTTAATCTTACATACTTATAGATGTTCGTTTATCGTAAATTAAATGATAAACGAACATCTATAAACGAACATCTATATAGGACACCTATATATAAAAATTATAGTATATAACATTTAATTTACGATAAACGAACATCTATAAGTATATAACATTTAATTTACGATAAACGAACATCTATAAATATATAAATATTATAGTATATAACATTTAATTTACGATAAACGGACATCTATAAATATATATAAACATTATAGTAAATACAATTTAATTTACGATAAACGGACATCGATGTCCGTTTATTTGTTCGTCTCTATGAATAAACGGACATCGATGTCCGTATAATTTGTCCGTTGATCGTAATGTTCTGTTGATCCGAGTTTATAAATAATTGATAATTACATTTTTTAAATAAATATTTTATTTTTACAAAATTTTTATTTTTTTTAAATGTTGATATTTTCAAAACTATTATTCTAATCATTTAGAATTCCTATAGAACAATTAACACAATATATCTTAATGTTAAGCAATTTAAATTATGTGAAAATCTTAATTATTTCTTGAGGTTTTGAATTTTCAAAAAAAAAAAACGTCCTATCTAATTACATTGAAATCTAAAGACCGTGAACCCCCTTAAACTTACTAAATTATAAATATGATATATACATTTATTATTAAACCTTCGTCACTAGAATGTCATATGTAGACAAATGTAATATGTATATTATATATTATATACTATTAATTAATATGGAGATAATATTATTATAATAATTATATTATTAAGATTTAATTTAAATATAAAGATTTAAATAATTGTAAACAAAAACATTTACTTGTCACTCACTTAATTTAGGAAGAGCGGGAAAATATAGGTTAATTTTACAAGACGATGTCATAGAACTATATATAATTAGGTATTCTATATATTACCAAACTATTTGTGACTCAAAAATTGTGAGTAGGATCGTTAGCACCATAGAGATATAGCGAATGGTTAACTATAGCCCTAGATCTAGGATTGTAACGTATTTGACTATTTCTGGTGTATATATTTTAAACTAATATTTAATAATATATTTTTATAAATATATTTAATATAATATTTATATGATATTTATAGAAAATGCTACATCCTAAAATCCTACATATCAATAAATATTTAATTTTAATAAATAAATAATCAATATATTGACAAAGTTATAACTTTTTCATTATTTATTGATTTATAGGGTTTAATTTATAACATATCATACATTCTTGGGAAAACCACGAAGTTTCACCGATAAATTTTGTCATATAATAATCAGGGCCGGCTTTAGGGGGGGGGGGGCAAATCGGGCAATTGCCCGGGGCCCCAAATTTTGGGGGGCCCATGAATTATTTGAGAAATTTTTTTTTTACTATTTATATGAAAAAAAAAATTTCTTAACTATTTTTCTTATATATTATTAATTCTAATTCAAAAAATAAAAATAATATAATAAATTAATTAAATATGAGTCATTTAGGCCGATTTGAAGAGTGAATTTTACAAAAATTGACACGAAGATATGGTGGAAACAGCTACATGAAGATTTTGGAGCACATGCTAATAGTTATAACATAGATCTTCTCACACATCTCTGATTGTTAGATAAAATAGTATGAAACGGATTGATAAATAATTGTTTGATAAACTAGAAGGTGATACATGATAAACGTATTAAGGGATTATTAACCAAAGTTGAATATTAACAATTTATAATTCTATAATTAGTTTACAAAACAAAAAGTATACTTTTTTTTATTAAAATTAAATATGATGTATATAATAAGATATATTTTAACTATGATTTCTGATATTTGTAAATGATTATAATGATTATAAATTACGAAAAACGATATTCTATATAGATTTATAATTGTTATAGTAATTAAAAAAATAGATATTTTCAAAATAATTAATTGTCTCTATATTATGATCGTATTAATAAAATGTGTACATTCTCATAGTGTATATATTATTATAGTTGTATTAGTACACATAATATATATATATATATATATATATATATATATATATATAATAGTTTTAATTTAAATAGGATTATTCTGCTTTAGGTTATTCCTATAGTATTTGTAATAATGTCTATTGATGAAAGGGAATTATGTAAATAAAATGATTATCTTTTTCAACATACTATTAATACAGAAAGATATTATATTTATTGAAATAGATATTATTTATAAATATATATATATAACATAAATATAATACTAAAGGCATTTTTCAATTATCCACCTATTACTTACAAATGAATGTTAGATTGACATCACCCTCATCTATTTATTTACAAATAAATACACACAATGGCGATATTCGTATTGGAGAATAGGTGATAAGTTATCACTGATAACTACATAATTGAAGAAATACAAAATTCAAAATATTATATTATATATCAGTGTATTAAATTCCAGATATATCACATGTAGCCTACATGATGTAGGTAGGTAACAATTATCGTTATTTATATCAAATTAGGTACTATTATTATATAAGTATTTATTGATTTACGATTGTACGTTGAGATTCATTATCACTGATAATGTATCACATCGGTCAATATTTAGCTACCGATCTATTAGCATTTTTTAAATAAAAATATAATTATAATAGATTATAGAGCTCAAAGTTATGAAAATACCAGCAATATCTCTGGAAGATTCAACGACATGAAATATATTATAATATACCATAGTCCATTAATGGACTATGGTCAATATGGATCCACATATCTACACTGTGTATTCCTTAAATCTGGTTGGGCAAAATTCCGTTAAATCTTCGAAAAGTGTAGCAATATTCTTTGACTTCATCCCAAATCAATATAATTTATTTAGCCAAACTATATAAAGAATATATTTACATCTAGATTAAAGAAGAATATAATATTTTTTATTGAAAGAATTATCGAATATAAAATGGTGATCGCAAGCAGATTATATTAGTGCACTCTCTTGTGGACTTCTTATAATTACATAATTTATATTTGATATTATATATGTTAACATATAACGTAAATTACATTACTAGAGTCAACGTATTTATTCAATAAAATGCAAGAATTTGAGACTTCAATATCATGAAAACCGTTGAACTAATTACTTTGTAGAATAAAGTCGATGGGAAAAGTATTGCAATTAGATTACATTGAGATAATAGCGGTAATACAAATATTTATGCACTCTATAAATCAGTGGTTCCCAACCTATGGGTCATTGAATATTTTTTGTAGGTCATGAGTCAATTTCTAAAAAATAATATAAATGCTTTTATATGCAAATTGGATTTATGGACGAGAAAAATTTAAGATGGAAATATATATTTAAATATATGTATATTAATGTTTATATGATTATTTTATGATTAAAAAACAATAATAACAAAATAAAATTTTCATTGGGTCATGGTATATTTTTTAATTAAGAATTATAAAAAAGGGTCACGGTGAAAAAAGGTTGGGAACCACTGCTCTAAATATATATGCGAGAAAAGAAATTATTATGAGGAGTTGATTAAAGTATACAAACAAATTACAAAATAATTAGTATAATGATAAGATATGATAAAATTGAAGAGTTATAAATATTAGTTTTTGCTAAAATGGCCCATTTAATATGTTATTCAATTATTATGGGGCCCATACGTTTTTTTTTGCCCGGGGCCCATAGTATGCTTAAGCCGGCCCTGATATTAATGCCTTTTTTTTACTATTTTCATATAAATAGTGTAGGAAAATATAAAATTTGACTTATATAATTTGATATTATAAATATCTTATAAATGTTAATTAGTATATAAATATATAAACTATATTAATTATTCAATATTTTCATATTTATTTGACTGATTCTAATCTTTACAAAATATAAATAGAGTTCGGATATTTTCACCTACATATCCACAACTACAATACGGTAGTGGATATCCTTCCGATACAGGCGATTATCCACTTTCAAGTCCTTAAAAAGGAATTGATTTGTTCCCCAATAATATTGCACAATATTTCTAGCATTCATTAGCGGGAAGCCTTCAAGTTAATAAAATATGAAATCTAATAACCTATGTAATGATCAATAAATATATCCCATCCTCTTCTATTTATGTGTGTAGTGGACCGTGTTAAGTGCTTACCCCATGTAACATGGTGACCTGGTTAATGAACTAATCTTATTCGCAGCGCGCACTTTTTACGAACTGATTATAAGTGTATTGCCAACATAAGTCAACTAGTATCACTAGTTAATCTTCTGACAGCCTAGAGGACACGAGTTGTACCTATACTACCTATATCGCTAACAATGCCCTTCAGACAACAATACAAAGATTATAGAACTAGTGTGTGTAACGGATACACGCGCGTTGCGACGTTTAACAACGCGTGTCCGCGCATCTAGTGCATACGCTTGACCTCTATAGTGGTAGAGGTCACGCACTAGCAGAGGTGACTTGTATCGGGTACACTAATAGAATCGATAGAACGAATATATTGACTAGCGTAACCACTATCGCGAGTCTATTAGGTGGTTTACCTATAGTGTATATAGATCTATATTAAGGTACTATGTGTGGTGTTACTTTACAGGTACAGTTATATACATATAGGTTATGTACATATGTACACACGGAGATATGTATCAACGTATACACATGGCTGCGTACGTTATCCATGCGTGCATTACGTTTGTGATAGAAAAGAGATACATTGAGGGATAGAGATCGATGAAGAAGGATGGGAGAGAGTTAGAGAGAGAGAGAGATAATGTGAGATATAGATAGTGAGAGAAAGATAGATAGAAAATGAGATGGAGATATAAAGAAATAGAGAAAAATATAGGGATATCTGGTGTAGAAAGAGTGTGAGAGAGAGAAATAGAGAGATCGTCATATAGAGTGAGAGTGAGAGAGATAGGTAGAGAGAGAGATAGGGAGAAGTATAGATAGAGATAGAGAGTGAGAGTGAGAGAGTGATGTGCGCATAGACGCGTAGGTATAACTATAGCTTACTAGATAGGTACATGTAAATGAAGATCTATGGCTATATGTGAGACATTGTCCTACATGTGTGATGAACAGTGTGCTGGTGTGAACGATCATGATATAGTCAATAACACTTGTGAATAGAAACATTACGTTATGTATATGTTATACAATATAGGAACATCTATATACAGTATATTATAGGCTATTGAATATAATATATAGGATATATACATAGGACTCGACCTATATATTATGATATGATATGATATGATAATAAATGATATTATATTATATGATAATATATGATATTCTATATAAATAACTGTGTTATAATATATATATATATATATATATATATATATATATAACTATATTATAGCAAGTCCTTGATTATAGTCTAGTATAGTTATAATTAATAAAGAAATGCGATATACCGATGTGTAAATAAACTTCACATTAGGTATATACCTATAACCACAGTGTTTGAAATACCATTATTCGTATACAGATATCATGTAATAATTCTGTAGTAAGCTTAGTAAAGTATTATATATCAACGTTAGCTATAGTCATAGATTTAGAGTACCACTAGATATATGATACGTCAGATCAATAGCTATAGTTATATATAGCCATAGATATATATATATATATATATATATATATATATATATATATATATATATATATATAATTCTATATGTGCGACCATAGTTCATAAATAGTGGGCGTGGTTATAGAGTTAATGTTATGTAATGCACGCAGTATCACCACCATCGATATAAAGAAAGTTTTGTTATATCGATGATCACCACTTACCGATGGGGGTTTCGTCAGACAGTTCGACGTAGTCATCTTTAAGTCCGTTCTCGGCTCTCAGCATGGCGTTAGACGACGGTGTCAAAGTGTCACTTGTCACCGGCGGGTCGCCACATTCGTCTGCGTGTCACGTGATATTACGTAATGGTATGGCGTGTGCTTTAAACCATTACTTTGCGTACTTATATAGTGATATCTATCTAAGAATATATATATATATATATATGTTTATATACATATATGTACGATACACATTTATTTCCGTGTTAATAATACAAGTATTTAGTGGCAAAAGTATACTTATAAGTATATCTATAGATATAGAATTCATATAGTGAATATTTATAACACATTTAAATGCATCGTATTACTATGCACTATTGACCAAAGGAGAACACGATGATTCACATACATAATGCGTCACTGTAGTACTGTAGTGTTGTATAGGAAGGAAACCTAAAGGGGGTCACATCCCACTACAAGATGCCCCGGTAACTTGCAGGAAATATTTTAACTTTAAAGCGATTTTCTAGCAAGTTAACTATAGTTTTCCCACTTAAATTGTATACAATTTAAGTGGGAAACCCCCTTACTTTCTGGCAACTTGCCTGAAATATAGTAACTTTATAGATGGTATCCCATTATAACTCGATAGAAAATGGTTTTAAGTTACAATATTTCCGGCAAGTTAACGGACAATCTTTTAGTGCACTACATCCAATGGGATGTGACCTCCTTAACTTACATATATTTAAGTTAGTCCTTAAGTACGCGTCCTTGCCGGGTTACCTTTCAGCGCGATGGTCAGTCTCCTCATCAGTCCGATGGCGTCGAAGCTGAGCGAACTGGCGCCCACGTGATGCGACACCACCGAAACCCTGGTGGCCACCTCGACGTTATTCTCTTGGAGAACGGACAACTCGCCCAACCAGTTGGCTATCACGGAGGTCTTACCGCAGCCCCGAGGTCCGCTCAGCAGCATTAACGTTCTACAACGATGTAGTTATGTAAGCGAATATCGTACAGGAGAAATGTGTCTGATCGATATTATGAGATGTAAATATTTGCTAATTATAACATATTTTTAGTTAGTAGGAGTATAGCTTTAGTTTACAATTATACGTTACAATAGTGTGCCATTAACGTTGTTATTAGTTACGATGGGGAATCAATAATGATATTGTTAACTACAATATATTTGATAGGATATCAATTATTATCATTATCAGTTATTCTTAGTAGTAATAATCCCTATAGGGTTGTTTATTCTATAGAATTGAAAAACTCGGCCAATATATATATGTAATATAATTTAATTTTGTATTATTATTTATTTATTTCAATAAAGTGTAAGCTGCCATTGGCAAATATTTAAACTTTATACTTTATATTATATATAAAGCGTAAATATAGGAGAACAACTGAATACCGAGACAAGTATGATTACTATACATTGATAATAATGATGAATGTATTTCTATAGAAATGTATGTAATGCCGATATGGTGATAAGTATGAGTCATTATGTAGGCTATAGTATGTAGACACAAGTACACACGCCATGAATCATACGCTGACTCATCTCTACCGACGTAGCGGTATGACTCACCCATCTTTGCTGTCACCGGTATCCTCGTACAGGAAGTCCGTCAGACTTTGGAATATATTCTGAAGGCTGGGCGTCTTGATGAAAGTTTTCCTGCGCGTCTCGGCGAAAGTTTCGTGCGCCAACCACTCCACAACTCTCTCGCTATCTGTAGTGTTGTCAGTGTTGTTATTATTGTTGTTGTTGTTGTTGTCAGTGTTGTTGTTGTTCTTTGCGGCGAGGCATCACATGGACCAAAGTCCGTGTGCGAATGCTAGTACAGCCTTGGGTGATTCCACAAACACTGATAAAGGAAGCGCCGCTCACCCATTGTTGTTTTTGTTAATGAAGTTATTATTCTAATTTATGATTTTTATTATTAGTATAATTGTATTGTTATAATATATAGATATAACGTTGTGATGAGACAATAACAACGTCATAAAACGAAATAATAACATACAACATCATAATAAACAAAATAATTACTTGTTATTCATTCATACATTACTAGGTATCTATTTACACTGTTTGGGTATAACATAACAATATCGATATTGTTATGTTATCGATAATGTTATTGTTATTGATTGTTATGTATAACACACGCACGCATGCGAGAATAGACCGTATACGGTCACTATAGTGAGTACGTACTATTACATAATAGCAGATTAGTGAATTACGTGAGAAGTTAATTAGTTATTTCCACATATTAGGTACATACACACACACCCACACACACACCCACACAAACCCACACACATACTAACACGCACACGCATATTACATACAATGTATATTGTTATTGTAAGTTTATATGCTATAATTAATACATTAATACATTATTATCGGTGATCATTATAGCTCATTATAACAGTATTTCTAAATATAACTTTAAGTTTTACCGGAAATTGTAACCGGGTCAGTTTACAGCTGATTATATATGTGTGATTTATTACATATATGTAAGTGTATCCAAGCTCGATGATGTAATCATATTATGTAATGTGGTTAGTCATGATATTGTACTGTTGATTTTGTTGGTATATTCAATTTAATTAGCGTAATAATTAAAGACAAATTTCATTATAATGAAATTTGTCTAGTGTTTATAATGAAAATTATAATTGTATACTATATATAGTATACTATAGTAATATTTAATATAATTAATATATATTCTATATATACTATTACAATTTGTATTTGTTATATTTTTCTCCATTTATTTTCTTTTATTCATTTCTAGTATTCATATATTTCGGCTAAGTATTATAGTTATTGTGCTTGTGCTTTATTGTTATTGTTATTTGTTGTTTATTTGCGTACAATATGAGAGTGTTGATCACTTTGTGTCTATTCAATGTATATCATCATCATCATCATCATCATCATCATCATCATCATCATCATTATCATCATCATCATCATAATCATACTATATACACCAATGCACGTGAACACACATACAAACAATAGCAAGGACATCACAATGTAAAATATATTACGTACCTCCCCCCCCCCCCACATGACTAACACGTATCTAGGACAATGTTCTCTAAAGGTTTATTTCTATAAAGTTTACTACAATTATAGTGGTATAAACCCTTAGTTTACGGCACCATGCCGGATATATAGTAACTTTAAAGGGGGTGCATGGTTCCCATGGTGCACTACAACATGCTATAAAAAAACTTTCTAGAAAATATTTCCGGACATTATTTTCGGAAATACTGGTAGTGGGATACTCCCTTAAGAAGCACACACGCGTCGAGGAAATTACCTCGACTAGCGATGAGTCATAGGTTGTGACTAACACGCGTCTAGAACCATGTTCTCGAGGGGCGGGAACAGTTCGTTAATGATAGCCGTCCAGTCGCTAAGCACCAGAGTACACAACTCTTCCGGGGTGTTGAAGTACTTGATGGAGAGACCCCGCTTCGCTACCTGAGGGTGGGTGCGGGTGAGTGGTGACGTGTGCACACACGCATGCATGCGGGAGTAAAGGAGTGTAAGACAGCGGCGCGATATCTGCGGTGCGGTTATGGTGTGCGGTATACCACGCTTATAAGCGGGGTATTGTTATTAGATAATATACTATAACGTTATACTAGTATACTAGTACGTTATAACGGGGTTGAGGATGTGAGGTGTGTATGTATACATCATTGATGCCTCGGTACATCGTATCGTTGCTTCCATTATATTCAAGCTAAGGTAGACACAATTGTATACTATGTACAACGTATACAATTGTATACATTGTACGTATACGCGCGTATATATATACAGATTATGTCACATTTGCGAATATTACACAGTGTATATTCATCATTATATAACACATTTAATCTATAAAAACCGCGATTATCAGCGAATATTCGCAAGTTTTGACCTCAGCTTTTCGCGTATACACCTTGGGGATATTTTAATGACTTCGTAATCAATATGTAACAAGACTTCCGATTGAAAACAACTATTAGTCACGTGTCCGTATAGATCCCATATTAAACATCAGCCTATCACGCATCCTCCTATTGAGAAGTGCAGACAGGCTGAGATAGAATATGGTCAGTATATGCATTAGGGACGCTGGAACGATGGTGTGTATGTAAGGGGGACCAACCAATCAAAATAAAGGTTGTGGTAAAAGTAGGGCGGGGGACCAATACATAGGAGGTCCCCCTAGATTTAAAGTGGGGGGCATACCCCAGTCCCCCCGTTCCAGCGCCCCTACTATGCATACATGCAGGCGTGGCACATATACCCACGCATCCAGTTGAACAATATATTATCACGTGACCATACGCTACAGCGTATTATAATATATATGTAAGTATATTTGTGTGAATGCTGTATAAGTATTGTGTATGTTAGTTTGAATATTGTATATACGTAATACACTATATATATTACTAGAAATGAGATTTTCAATCAATAAAAATATCGTAATTGATATCGATTATTAATATCGAGAAATAATGTTTAACACCATGTACATTAAATTGAATAAGTACTACATATATTACAATTACGTATATTTAATATATACGACATTATGTTATTCGGGCTTCACCTATACTGCATAGTAAGGTATACTTTTATGAATGAATCCATTCAAATATAAACGTGTATACGTGTATTATTATAAATACGTATTTTTACGTAAATAGAGCTAATTTCGCAAGTTAGCGAATTTGCCGACTAAACTATTTCATTGATGAAAACGTTGTATACATAATATAGGCTTAGTAATACATTACTAAGCCTATAGGCTCGATAACTATGCATGTATACATTGCATGTTTATCGTGCACGTGATGTACACGCATGCGTATAGGTGAGCAATTACTACGTATTATTGGTTGTCTAAAGAAGCACGACTTATATCTATAAATAGAATCGATTATGTGATTAACGACATGTCTGGTGACTTATACAATAGTTGAGATATAATGAATCATCTTTAATATGACTAGGCTATTTTATATTTATAGCTATAGTAATCGATAAAGTATACTATTTTATAATACCTAAGTATGTATCTATTACATTTTTATTATACTTATATATTCAATAAATATACTTTATATATGTGTATACTATGATAGTATATTAATGTATACTATTATATTATTAATGTATAATATTATCAAAGGGCTTTGCTATTATCCTACTTACATGTTTAAAATTCACAACCATTAATAATTATTAATTATTAAATTATTAATTATAATTAAAATATACCCGAATTATCTTACTATTTATACTCATTTTCATTGTACTGTAGTATAATATACTATATAGTATATACATATTCCAAAGGATTCGCAATCGTTGGTATATACATATGTATACATTCTATAAAATGATAACTTGTCAGTTACTTGTAAGATATATATTAGATATAATAATAGGTACATTTATGTACCTATTATATTGTTATATATAAATAATACCAGTTAGGTATTACGGGTAAATAATGTATAAACCTCGATGACATAATACACACATCTTGTTAACGATGTATACGCATGCGTGACATCGACATTCCACACATTCCTCGTTATATAATGACATCACCTCAATATCAATAACAATACATCATATTCTACAGTGTTAAAAATAATACCCGTAAAAACCATTTATTTTTTAAATATAAATAGATGGTTATTTCGTAGATAACTAGGTTAACCTAATTGGTTTATCGAAACCCATTAATACCGTACATTTACATTTACATATATAAAGGGGTTCTCTTTATCAATTAGAGTAATCAATTTCAAAACCATTGACTTTATAAATTATAAATCTGTAAAGGTTTCGCACAAAACCCTTTACTATTTTAATCTTATTTTCAGAGTTTCTCGAAACCCTTTAGTATATCAAACTTACATACATGGATTATAATCTATCAGGTACACACGCTATAATACCACTTTAGTTTGATATTATTAAAATACGCGGTATTATTTATTTTTAAATTAGTAGATACATAATACGTTTCGATTAAGATATTTAATTGTTGATTAATGCATATTTCCTATAGCGATATCACTAATTTGTATGAGGGGATTGTAACATAATTATTTATTTAGATTGAGAACAATCATGTTCTATAGTCACTATATATTATATAATATATAGTATATACTATACTATATATAGAGTATACTCTATAGGCATAGTGACTATAATCGCTCTGCATAAAGGAGTGGAGTCAGTGCTATTTTAACCAATCCAACTTCATATTCTTATATACATATATATATATATATATATATATATATATATATATATATATATATATATATATATATATATATATATATATATATATATGAATAATATTCCAGACGATATACGGAAATCAACCATATATCGAAGAAGCGATATACTTAAACACTACATTACGTAATATGTTTATTCAACTTATATATTATAATTCATAATATATTTTATTTTCGTTTTTATTTTATTATATTTTATTCTTTTTATCGAGATAATATGCTGTATATATCCTTTTTATTGTTATACTATTAAATACGCATTAATACTCACTATTTATTATTATTATTATTGTTATATATAAGTAACATACTATAGTATACTTAAAACACATTCGAGAATAGCGCTCGCTATTATATTTGTGTATAATAAACCATCATATATACATGTATATATATATATATATCATATATGAAATGGGTTGAAAAAATGGAACAACATATTGCTCCATTTTCTCAACCCCGTATTAGCATAAAGTTATTCTATATAGAAAGGTGACTCACACCCGCATCACGTGACACCCATACGTATTGTCCGCACGTAACAAACACGCCTTTAGCGTAATTACACACACACACACACGCACAGTGTACGTCGCACACTCACTGTCACCGTATGCGATTCGATGTTTCCTCGTGTTAATGAGTAACCACCATTATCTCGGCATTATCTCGGCATTATCTCATCGTACTACATTGAACACTCACCTATTGATCCCTAATGATCTCTAATGATCTATAATGATATCTAATGATCCCTAATGATCCCTAATGATGGTTAATGATGTGTACAACTAACTTATCAACACACACACACAATATATTGTTTGTATCATTTCATCCCACCCAGGAACTATAGAGGTGTAGGAAGAAGCCGAAGAAGCCTGTCGTTTTCCGCCTCGTTTTCCGCTCGTTATTCAAATTTACGAGCAGAAAAACGAAGTGTTCAACTTGTTGGGCGTTTTAAATCGGCATAGAACTTGTTCAATTTATTAGATGAAGTTTTCACTTATAACCACTTGGCCTTAATGTCCCTTCGAAGCCGCTCTCGTATTAAGGCATCCATGGTGTTAACGAGAGCCGGTTATGTTATAAAATTAGTTCACTTCTAAACAGTATTTGTAATAACTATTTAAATGGTGATGATGTTAATTTAACCAGCTTCCTACTCCCCGTATAATCTGAGCTAGCAAGATAGTTATATATAGTATATATTATATACATTACATTTATTACTTTAAATGATAATGTAATCACTATTAATATCAACATGTAATACTCAACATCGATTTATACAGGCACAAATTGTACAATGCCTAATACATTGCATATATGCATATATAAGTATACTTATAATAAGGTGTTGTGTGAGTCACACATTATTGCATAATATAGTATAATGTTGATGAATGAACTCATTACTATATATATATATATCAGTAATTATATTTACTGAATATATAAGTAAAATATAAATGAAATATATCCATACTTAGTTATTATAAAATAATATACTTTATAGATTACTATATATATAGTAATCTAAAAACTATAGTTTTTAATATAAAATAGCTTAGTCATATCTAAGATGATATCATTATATCTCAACTATTTTATAAGTCACCAGACATGCCGTTAATCACATAATCGATTATATTTATAGATATATATATATAATGAATGTAATACTATTTATATATTTACGTAAATAGAGCGACTTTTGCAAGTAAGCGAATTTGCCGACTTATTTTGTATACGCCGACTTCATTGATGAAAACGTTTAACTCTCGATCTAGTAGTAGTAGTAGTAGTAGTGAAACCCTAGATAACTTGACAATCGCAGCACATATCACGTGAGAGGAATTACTAAGTGTTGCGTAATATTCGCATCGACCAATCAAACGCGAGCGCGACTTATATATAAATACACATCTATTAGATGATTAACGAGCCTCGGAGGTGTCTGCAGATGACTCAGCAAGGTGAATCATAATTGATGACTGATGCATGCGTGAACCTATATGTCTATAGACATCGTGATATCATATACCGCTGATATCAGTATTACTAAGCTATGCGTTATTTCGTACAGTACAAATACCATGGTATGATTCGTTATAACATTGATATTCTATATAATGATTACCCTTAGTTTACTTAGTATATATACTTATTAACATTTACAACCGTTAATAATACAAACATATATATGTGTGTGTGTAAGGTAAACCCGACATATCTTAATATCTAGTTTCACTTTCGTTATGCTATTATATATATATATAATAGAATATATAATTTACGTTAGTCCTATATACAATTAAACCAATTTATATAAAAAAAATATTATATATAATACCATGGAGTAATACTCCCTGTTAATACTTATAACTTACATGTAAGATACCTGTGATATATTAATTCTAACTTATAATTATTTCTAATTCATTAATCTAATTATATTATATATATATATATATATCTATAATGATGTAATACTAATTTATTTTCAACAGTGATGTACGCATGTGAGAAATGAACATTCCACACATTCCAGTCCTTTCTATCTATAACCACGTTATTGGTGTATTTGATTTGTTTACCTATCCATCATTATTCATATAAAAAAATGTGTATAAATATTTATATATATATATCATAGTATCCCATTTGTTCAACCCATTATACTTATTATATTATTATTGTCATTATTTACATTGTTGTCATTGTTTTACTCCTTTACTCAAGTTTAGGTACTATACCTATAGTATACAATAACTTCATATTTGTAGATGAACCGTATACAATAATATATACATTACCTTATATACACACACACACACACATACCCATACACACATGCATACGCATACACACATACATACACGCATACGCATACACATTCATATTGTGAGTATATATGCATATATGCCTATACATGCTCATATATATTCATAGATTTGTATTTTACCTAGGTAAACAATAGTTTATATATATATATATATATATATATATATATATATTGTAATAAAGACATTATATATAATTCTTCATATATATGGTATACCGTGTTTCCATGTTTCGAAACAGTTTCGAAACCAGAGCCAACTGTTTCGATACCAAACATTTTTAAATTTATAAGTTTCGAAACCAATAATTAAACCAGATGCCAATGTTTCGAAACCAATAATGAAACTATAGTTTCATATACATATATGTATTACATACGTACCACTACTGACCATTATCTCGACAGCTGATCTAGTATAGTATTGTTATTCAATTAGAGAGAGAGATATAGTGTGTGTGTGTGTGTGTGTGTGTGTGTGTGTGTATGTGTGTGTGAGAGAGAGTGTGTATCTGTATGTATGACTCACATGACAGTTGTAATTACTGCCCGCATATAGCGACCACGCCTTATAGCGGAATTCCACTTACACTCGACGTCGTTATATGCGATTCACTGATTCCTCTTTATAGCGAATAATAACCGTTACCTCGTAATCATTACGTTGTATCGAATAACCACGTGGTGGTGGGGTTCACATAATTGTTTACAAAACAATATTTCCACTGAGTATACTTACCTATAAGTATACCTATATATGATGGTATACCTTCAATATGAATGTATGTAATAATAGTAATACATTTTATTACATGATATATAACTTAATACATTACTTCATTGAAAAAAACAAGTATCTATCAATCATAACAGGCATGCATAGTTTGTTTTATACCACACACACACACACGCACACACACACACACACACACATACACACACACACACATACACACATACAGTGTGACTCACACACACACACACGCACACACACACACACACAAGTAATTCTACTATATATGATATATATATATGAATGTCGGCAATGTTATATCTATACACGTAGATGCATACATATACATTATAGTGCGTATATGTGTGTAGTGTGCGCAATGCACGAAATGGGCCAACTCACAGTGTTCGTGTCTCCATGTTGTATCCTTAAGGACTACGTATACGTATATATATATATATATATATATATATATATATATACATTTATACGTGTAATATAGCTGTGAAGTAACACCGATGTAACTAAACCCATGTATACAATATGTACTATAGATATCAATTATGTCGCATCTATAGATAGTATATATGACTGCGATGTACGCGCGGCTTTACACGAACTCTGTGATAAATGTGTTCGATACTGTGAATATTACGATGTAGTGTACACTGGCCTACTTTAAGGTATACACATTATGGCGTAATGTGTTTACCTTCAAACGTATACCGCTATAGCTAGTAGCTAATAGATACCTAATTACGTATGCGTACAACACCTACAATATAGTCTATAGTCGTCTATAGTCGACATACACGTATATATATATATATAATTATAATTATATATATACAAACCGTTGTAATATATAGGTTATGGTACAGCGTATACTCGTCTAGGTTAGCCTACCACATACTACGTTTACTATAAAGTCCACGATGTACCCTGTAAACTGTACACACAGTAGTTAACCTGCGACTTGAGGGAGATCACCCTCTTCTCCGCGAACTCGTTCTCTGCCCCGAATGATGTCATAGGTTTAGCGTCAGCACCACCCCGCTGCTGCCCCCTAGCGGTGCCCGAGTGAAGGTGTTCCGGTCTTCGGAAGTAGAAGCGAGCGTAGCGACTGTCGGCTCGGAATGTGGCGTGTATTATCTGTCACGTGTGTATGTGTGGGAGTGTGTGGGTGTGTGGGAGTGTGTGTGCGTATGGGAGTGTATTATGTGATTATCTTTCGCTCCCATCCCTACTGTCCGACGGACGGCGTGTGTTTATCGAAGGATTACGTAACAAAACGTACCACGTGACCACAAGTAAAACATATAGTGGACAGATGTACAGTGTACGATGTACATTGGTCTACTTACCACGATGCACATTTTACAATGATGAACTTTATATTAATTAAAGTTTGGCTCATAAGTTTATATATATATATATAAATATATATATATATATAATTTTAAATACGTAATTTAAACAAAATCTACACACTAATGTTACGTTTACCCCCGCTACCGGAATACCCTCGCCCCCGGTCCGCATTACCTCCAGTTCAGTGACGCTGCAGTACCGGTACTCGGTCTCCTTGATCCACTCGTAACCCGAACTAGCCGCCATCTCCACGTTCTTCTCGAACCAATCGTCGTCGACGTCGACGCCACTTTCTGAGGTTAGTGTGTACGTAGTGAATTAATTAAGTCGTTTGTGTGGACGCCGAATATAGTTCTAATGCCCTCGCTGATGTATAACGTACTGATCGAACTAATACAAAACGTACGAAATATAAAAACTGACAGTTGGTAAAAATAAGAAATCCCTGGGTATATATATATATATATATATATATATCTGGATAATATACTATATAAATAAATCATATACAAATTGTGTATATATATATGTTTTATATATATAATATATAGGGTGGACCACACCCGGTGGAGTGAATTTTGAAATAATTATGGCTGTCTGGTTATGTCTCGCGATAGTGATTTAAGGTTATATTCGGATTTATTGACATTATTGCAAAGTTAAACTAATAAGTTTAAATAGTTGTTGTTAATTTAATGTTAAAACAATATAATGATTGCATCTTGCGTATATCATACCTTATACGGTACGGTAGATAACGATATATACCTCTATATACGGATATATCGACTATAATATAGGATATTCGATGTACGAGGAACAACAAAGAATAAGTTATAAAAGTTTACGTAATACGGGCACAGACTACACAGTTAACAAAATATGTTTCCTATTTGTGTTTTTATCGTTTCTTGAGTGTCTTAATGATAATCGGTTTTAAATCGATTCCTAAAATTAAAGTTTAGGAATAGTTTTTTAAAACCGATTCTCAATAATTAGTTTTGGAATCGATTATATAGATTCCTGCAGGAATCTATATAATACATGCACGATAAAATGTAGGATTTTTTTTATAATTCGTTTTCTAAACAAACTTTACAGGAATCTGTTTTCCAATTTGAATCCGATTCCTATAATAAAATCGTCGTAGGAATCGGATTTTGTTAACTGTGTATAGGCACTATATCGGCAGGTTTACAGCTATACACAATTGTATAGTTAACTAAAGTTATAACTTATGATTTAAATTTAATTTTCATATAATCATACTCTAGAATCTAAATACTATAGTATCTAAAAGACACATTACAAATACATATTATATAGCATATATTAACTTATTATTTAACTACTATAAGATTATATCATACATTATATATATATATATATATATATATATACATATATATATATATATATTAATATATTATTAGTAGACGATTATGCCTCAGCTATCTGTGGTAGTCGGTCATGCATTCCGCAGTGCGAAGTAATATATAATGTACGATATGACCGATAACTTAAGACTAATAAATTATACGATGATAAATCAAAGATCTATAAATTATAATTATATAACACTTAATTACGTATATCACACCGGATTCTAGTCCTTGAATATTCTTATTTTATAAAATATATGACAAACTATTTATAATGTATAAATGTATATACTATGTAAACGTTTAGAGTTTTAGATGAATTTGCATGTACATATACGTTATTAGTATCAGTTCATAATGAACGGTGAATTTGTCTGAGAGATAGTAACTTATAAGTTTCCTATAGGTAAGATTATAGAGAGTAGTAGGTCAGAGATAGTAGGTAGGCGGGGTATATATAGATATATAGAGATATATATGGGTAGAGATGGAGGTAGATATATATAGAGAGAGATAACGAAATATAGAGAGACAGTGATATAGATAGAGTGAGAGATACATAAATATATATATATATATATATATATATATATATATAATATGTCTGACAGAGTTGCCTCGTAGATAGAGTGGTCTAAGAAAGAGGACGGAGGAAAGGTCTACTCTTTGACTATAGTCATATATAATCAGAGATAGTTGTCAGCAAAAGTAGCCCGATACTGTTACCGGATAGAGATACCGAGATATATGTATAGAACGAGAGTGACTGGATATATATAGTAGTCGGATAGAGTGGTCAGTTCAAAGGTCAGCTAGCGTGGTCAGCAGCAGAGGGTACCGACCTTGGTCCGGACTGCGATGGGTGCCGTACCTCTCGCCCAACAGCCCTATGAAGAACGGGGTGCACTTCTCTATGTAGTCGAAACACAGCCGGATCACTTGCGAATGATTAGCCTGCGGGGTCACGGGGGTCAACGAGGTATTACGTCATCGAGTCATGACGTCACCGTGAATGACGTCATACGATACCGGCGTTATAGAGGTGCGCGTAAAGGTGCGAGTACGCATTATCGCACAAGTATACATCGATAACACAGGGCAGTAGGATATATACCTATACTATATATATAAATTTCAAAGTACATATGTAAATATACATATTTTTAATATTACAATTATTTTTATCAGATTTATATGTATATTGATTACAACCACTAAACTTATAATTATATTAATTCATAGCATTTATATAATGAACTTATGTATCTTCCGTTGATACGTATATAAGCATAACTACTTATCGAGATAACCACCCTTGATAACCACCCTTGTCAATGGTCCATTGCTAAGCACCCTTGATTATTACCCTGATACGATAGCGTAACGTGTTAGTCTTGAATGGTAAGTTCCATTATCAGTTATAATAATACGTAAATAGTAATATGAAAATGATATACAGATATAATAATTATGTATGTGTTAAGGTACATGTATGTATAAATATGACATATACTCATCATATTATTACATTATATATATATATATATATATATATTATTTATTAAATATGTTATAACATATAACATAATATTATACGTTAATGGTAATACGTATACGAATATTATTGTTTACTATAATTTACTTATTAACATTACATCTACCAGTACGACCACCCTTACTAGCGCCCTACTACCACCCCTACTACCGTTACCACCACTACCACGACGACGGCGCCACGCTAACCTGCTTCTCGTTGATGCCCCACCTGAGATCGATGGGGGCGCAGTAGGTACCCCTACTATGACATAACGCGTTCAGCGCCGGGAACACGTTCTTCACGAGCATGTCTCTTTCGATCTGTTACGTCATGCGTGGTCGCGAGAGAGTTACGTCATTATGTTGTGTCATCGCACGTCTACACATAGTATCGTGCCATACGCACATCTTTTGGTATTATAGTATATATTTCTAATTTTATAATATATATATATATATATATATATATATCGAAATTGAGTTGAGAACAGACTGAATATTAAATAAATTAGTATAATAATTATATTTATATATATATATATATAATACAAAATCACATCGGTTATAACGAACAAAATATGTAATGCATGTCATATATACGGACGATGACACGATGTGTTCCACACACGCGAAATACGCACCGCCAACTGATAACTAATTAGGTCATTAAAATAAGCTACGATTATATAATAACGAAATATAAATATTAACATTTGATCTAATTTATCATACATACACACACTATCGCACGTACAAACATCTACACTATTAGTTAAGGCTACGCATATATGTGTGTACTACCTGGAAGTCGGTGAATGTGGAACTAATAAAGGGGAGAATGGGCTTTCTGTACTTGAATAGGTCCTTCACCTTACTTATGTGAGACTTATCCACGGCCGCCATTGCTGCTGCGTTCCTTCCGTTGTCCTAGCAACTGTGTAATACATAGCATAAGTATATACGTATGTGTATAGGTGCGTACATGGGTACGTGTAAGCGTGGTTACAATATATATATATATATATATATATATATATATTATTATTAATTATATCTCAATACTTCAAGTGTATACACTATATAAGTGTATACTATATATAGTATAATAGTATATATAAATAGAAGTATACTGTATCAATAAATATATAGTATAAATTATAATGATATTGATTCACAGCGATTAGTGTCCGGCGTACAGTGTACGGCTAAGGGAGTAAGGGAGTATGTATTTAGCGTTGACCACCTACACAAGTTACTATGTGTAAACGTATACAATACACATACTCCTTTATTCCATACTATTTATATATATACCTCGATACAATGAAAGTTTGAGCAGGATATATACATCGATTACACATAATTATCCGACACTAGAGTATAGAAAGAGTTTTCTCGACTTCGATACAGCTTGACCATACCGATATCACACTATGTTGACCTATACTGACCACATAGTAACTATAGCTAGTGGGTGGTCGTATCTGATGACGTCACGAGGACATAGCGCTTGACCGTCGTGGTAATGCTGCTCCGAGGACATGGACTTCTCTCTCTCTCCCTCTCTCTCTCTCTCTCTCTCTCTCTCTCTCTCTCTCTCTCTCTCTCTCTCTCTCTCTCTCTCTCTCTCTCTCCCTCTCTCTCTCTCTCTCTCTCTCTCTCTCTCTCTCTCTCTTATCCCTTGTATATAATCGATACCAGTTTTCATTTTAATATACACTATAACACGTACTGAGCCGTACGAGTAATCGAGTAAAGGTGTATATTTGAATAAACGTGACTCACAGTATATGAGTCATGGGTAATAAAGCTAAGGACATAGCCAGCCTACAGGTGACATTAATAATATACACACACACGCGCGTCTATAGGTATGTCCATGTATGCGTTACGGTATACAACCTATATATAGCATATCTATAGGACATGTACCTCTGACTCTCTCGTTCTGTGGTGTCTCGCTTGTAATGTAACACGATGTCCATTAATCTAATGCATAATACATAGCAGGTATACACTCATGTACAGTGTATAATATACATTTGTACACATATATATATATATATATATATATATATATATATTAGATCCATAAAATCGCATAAAACATTCATAACATATATACAACAATTGATCTCAGGTGGCAACCTGTAAATAATACTAATATTGTTTGTCAGTATTATTTTATTTATTAATTTCCGTATACGGTTTATTATATTTTATTTTATTATTATTAATGGTAATTATTGTTTTACCTAATCTATTATTTGTATTCTATGTATATAGATACACTTTTGATAAATCATTTATGATTTATTTAGGTGTTTACATAAACTTTCAATACATCAATCAATATACTTATAAGTGTATGTGTACGTATGTGTACGTATGTGTGTGTAAGTATGTATGTATTTGTGTGTGTGTGTGTGTGTGTGTGTAAGTGTTTATGTGCATATATAATATAATGTACCATTTTGATAAATATATTTACAATATATTTACAATACCCACAGTATACTTATATAACATACATATAATCAATGTAAACCTAAACACATGTATATGTGCTAATTACGTGTTTTCGTAAATATATATCATTGTGATTATAATAGTATGTTTATCATATAACTATAATGTATATTTACATTATAGGGGTATACATTTTATATATATCTACATGTTTGTACATTTTTCTATCATTATAATATTTATAATCATTATAATAATTATAATGATTATTACAAATAATTAATTATAATATATATATTATAATTACGCGTTAGTTTTTATTTTAGTATATATACTAACATAAAAACTAATGCGTGCCTTTATATATAAAGGCACTATAGTAATAATACACTGTATGTATTCGATATACACGCACATACACACACTCACATACATGTATGTGTGCACACACACTAAACCACTCACACACACACACACACACACACACACACACGCGCGCGCAGTGTATATATTTATACTTAATATTTAATGATTAATAGTTAAGATCATAGTGTTTACTATGCGAATTGTATCACCTATTGAGTTACGAATACGATATTCGGTATATCTTAATTCTAATAAATTATCTTAATATGTACGACTATACTTACTATCTGACTATATATATATATATATATATATATATATATTAATTAAATATAGGTACTGATTGATAAAAATACTATACATTTCGTTATACACACATAGTAAGAATAATGTATTATATTGTATACAATGAAGCCTCACACCTACCTGGCTTAATGTTAAAACTGTATTCCCAAACGATATTTTATGTATTATTATTATTCCGATTTCTCGTTCGTTCGATTCTACGATCTTTGTGGGCGCGTTAGCCGCAGACGATAATACGATTATAAATGGCGCACTCGAAGCATTGACTAACGCAACAACAACAACAGCTCAGGCGGGTAGCCACCTATCGACGAACGCACTAATTCGATATCCAGGTATGCGGGCGACCGGCTCATTCGTCAGCGTTGGTTTCCTACTGAGTTACCTGCCGAGGTGGTTGACTCATGGCCGGTGATTCATAGACCGCCGTGACTCACCGCTCTGTCCTGCGTCACACGCGTGTCGTCGATTACGTCGCGTACAACAATACACCCCCAATGAACAATACCACGTGAACAATACAACCCCTATAACAATACAATACTGTCGTGTTGTAACACGTGTGAACACGATTATTCGAAATCAAATATTTTACTTAGTTTCATTATTTTATTAAATTATAATATCGCGTGCGTATACGTAAACTATAGTTGCTTGATATACGTGATATACGTGATATACGTGATATACGTGATATACGTGATATAATGTATACAATAACCTATATATAGGTTATTTTATACATTATATCACGCTTATAATACAACAGGGGCGACACATAATATATATATATATATATATATATATATATATTCTATATAGTAATATATATAATATATTCCCTAGAATATAATAATATTATTATAATTATATATATATATAATATTATATAATATATAATAATATAATATAATACGGTAAATATAAAAATGTAATTCATATAAACAGTTTTAATATATTTTATAAAAATATAGTTTTATATCTATAGATATAATAAATACGAGTAGCTATTTATTCGAAAAGTAACAGTAATATTAATACAATTACGTAATATTTCATAATATATCAAACGATATGACGACTATTATGCAATGTACGATTACATGCGTAGAGGATAAACTTCAATAATACTTTTAATGTTTATATTAATTAGTGATGTAAATGATGCCATTCAAATCTAAAGCATCGATGCAGTCTCAGTCTCAGTTACCCAAAGTCTCAACTCGGCTCGGGATCTTTTTGTTAGAGTCTCGGCTCGGGTTCGTTTGGCTAGAGTTTCATCTCGGCTTGGGCTCGTTTTTTTCTGAAAATAAAAATCTCGGCATAAATAATCAAAATTCCTGGCTCGGCATCAACAATGTATGTATTATTTACATCAGTATACTGATATAGATGAATAGATGATCTATAGATGAAATCGCAAAGTTGGCACAGATAATTTTTTTAAATTTATATATATGTGAAATATATAAAAATTAGTATTAAAATGTAACTTAAAAAATGTATCATTTCGGCTCGGTTATATTTTGTAAGAGTCTCAACTCGGCTCGGGCTCGTTTGGCTAGAGTCTCGGTTCGGCTTGGGCTCATTTTTTTCCGTTAATGAAAGTCTCGGCTTGGAATTTATAACCAAAAGTCTCGGCTCGGCATCATTTACATCAATAATATGTACATCTGCAGAGGTACATGGTATATAATATCTACATATAATATCTACCATGGTATATAATATCTACATTATATATCATGTACCCGTGGCACAATATCCGCATATAATATACACAGTGTTATCTATAGATGATATATGCCTCTAGTAATCTCTATTACACATTGTTATGTTAGTTTATTATTCTAACTATCGAGGTATCGATCTGGATGCGAAAGAATGACTATGTTACGGGATTATGCTCTAGATCTGATGTATTAATTAAAATACGACTGGCTAGGTATATATTTATTTACGAGAGGAAGTTAATGTGAACTGTGTCAAGGGTCGTAGGTCACGATCAAATAACAATAAAACACTCATAACATTATAATGCAAATTACATCGTTACTGATACATTGACTATTGATAACACTTCATTTAAGGCCCTATCACAGTGTACACGCTGCTCGGACCACATTTACCAGATGTTTTCAAAATACAATGTATATAGATATAGGAAAATATATGTATATCTATAGAATATATTCAGAATACTTTTCACGATAGAACTATTATCCGTATTGAGTCACTTTTTGTTGTATACTATACACATTATATAGTATAACAGTATTACAATAGAACATTAATATATATATATATATATATATATATATATATATATTTATATATATATCGTTATATATATATATGTATACATATATATATAATAATATATATATGTTTTTTTAAATTATTATTTATAAATCAACTTATGAAACTATTTGAAATATTATTTTTATAATATTCTATTGTAATGATATCTATATAGGGGAAAGTCTCCGATTACCGTCCCCTAAATGATTATTTGTTATAACTTATTCAATATTAAATATATTTATTTGAAATTTTGTAATTAGGGTAATATTATGGCAATAATGTGGCTATTTTAAATTGTTGATATAATTATATTTACAAGAATAAACAGGTCGATAATCGGATACATGTGCCTAATACCGACCCCTTCTCCTATTACCGACCTCCTAACATAATCATGTAATAAATAATTGTAGTATTATAATATCCAATAAAAATAGTAGATATACATAAATATAATTAATTATAACATTTATAACATAACGCAATTTATTTTGTATTGAATTTATGTTTTAATAGTAGTTTTAAATTTAAATTTAAACTTTATAGTAATTATATTAAAATAGTGTATATTATTAATTAATATGTATTTATTTATATCAGTATGTATATAATCAACTCAAATCATGAATCTTAAATCTATATCAATGATACACAAACAACTTACGACATATTTTAAAGTAAAATACGTATCTATTTTGATTGGATATTATAAATCACATGGGGTCAGTATTAGGGTAATTTAGGAGGTCGGTAATAGGAAAATCATATGGTTTGCTATAAGTTAGATATATTGGTTAATAGTTATTCAAATTAAAATATTTTTATAATAGTTATAAACATTTTATTGATCTGTATATTTTATTGATCTACAATATCATGCACAAAATTAAGTTTTCTTTTAATTAATGAAGTATTTACAATTATTTAAAAATAGTTATTATTCAAATATTTAAAAAGTAAAAACAGAATATTACATTTTATCAAATAACAATTGTAGGATTAAATATTTTTTAAAACAAAATACTTATTCATATGTATCATTAAATTATTAACAGTTCATTTATATATAACTTTTTGAAATCTCTTATAGTTACTGAGATATGAGAGGGGGTCGGTATTAGTTGGGGGTCGGTAATCGGAGACTTTCCCCTATATATATTTTCTATAAAGCAATACAAATTATCAACAAATATCAAATAGATTTTCCTGTAGAGTAATGCATACACAACTAGAGTGAAAATATTGATCATTAAGTAATAATCATTTGAAATTTCATAGCATAATATTTGTAATAATTATTTCTTATCTTTTATAAACTTATTTATTATCTATCACAATACATTTATAAATGACTATAAGGATGTGTATAATATATATATATATATATATATATATATATATATATATATATATATATATATATATATATATATATATATATATATAATAGTATCTATATAATAATGTACTATAATAAATATTACTATATTCATATTATATAAAAATGTATATAAATTAAAATATTTCTACTTTTTTAAATATAGTATACTATAGGGTCATAGAAACATGTTTTAGATAACATGTTTTTTGTGATGTATATATCGTTTGTGGATGCACATTTTTAATATATACTAAATTACACAGGTAAATGGTATACCAAAACTATAGTTTTATGGAATAATATTTATTTTGTATTTTTATGATATTTAACCATTTATACACTGCGACAGGTCCTTAACTGTTAAAGGTTAACATAAGCCTGTACAATGTACAATGTACATCTGTACAATGTACAATACACAGTGTACATCTAACATAAAGCTTATTTTGTCATATTTATTATATATATATATATATATATTCCAAAGATTTTTCGAAGCATCGTCGAAGCAACATTTCATCCTTTGGAAAATATGTGTATATTTTAAACGGATGTTCGAGAGGGATTTAATATTATCGTCAATTATAATTAATAAACATGATTTTGTTATTACTATATTAAGTTCGGTGCTCGATTGTGTTGCTGATTACATTGATTATAATCGATGTTGTTATTATTATACACAAAGTAAATAATAGGGGGCACTGCACTTAATAAAGTAATAACAGAATCACGTTTACAAATTATAATCTAAATATTAGGAGTTATATATATTCACGTCTACAACTCTTTATACATAATTGGTTAAGATTCTATATATATAATCCATAGTAGTTAATACATACATATGGTTAAGTTCGTATACAATGTATTGTATTATTATATATAGGTTAATATTTCTATCAGATGTAATAATCTATGATGTATCGATGTATATTAGTAGTGTATTATATCTCTTTAAAGGGGGTGTATTATATCTCCCACTAGAATATTTTCCGGCAACTTACCTGAAATATTGTAACTTTAAACCCATTTTCTATCAAGTTGTAATGGGATACCCCCTATAAAGTTATTATATTTCAGGCAAGCTGCCGGAAAGTAAGGGGGTTTCCCACTAAAATTGTAGTTAACTTTATAGAAAATCGTTTTTAAGTTAAAATATGTCAGGCAAGTTGCCGGAAATACTTGTAGTGGGTTACCCCCTTTAGATGTATCACTGTAGTGGTTATATCGGTAGACTATTGATATATTATACCTATAGATTATACATCTGACATATCATATACTAAAGTATAAGCATACACACAAGAACACACGCATACACAGACATGCACACATACACAGGGGCGGATACAGGAATTTGTCAAGGGGGGGGCTGACATTCAAATAAAAGTATATTTTTAAAATAAGACATATTTACTATGATAATATTCAATTGATATATATAAATTAAATACTATATTAAATTAAATAGAATAATATTTTATATTTTATTGAATAAAAACTATTAATCCAATATATTAATCAATTGCTTTATTCTTGGATTACGTATTTCAAATTTGGAAATAATATAATCACAATCGATCTCTATGTCTTTATGTATATATATAAAGAAATTATTTTTAGTTGATCTTCACTCATAATCGAAGGTAAATGTGTATTTATTATTCTTAATCGGTTAAATGAACGTTCACATTCACACAAGGTAACTGGAGTAGTAGCCATCATTAAAAGCATTTCATAGATATTAGGAAAAAATGTATATAATAATATATATAAATTATAAATTATTTAATAATTTCAATTTACCTTACCATGTTATCGAGTACTTGAGTACTGGTCGTAACAATTTTTATTGTATTAGGTATACCTATATCTATAGATATTTATTTTCTGTCCATTTAACTTCCCAACAAATCAATTCGGTTTGTATTAAATGTATCTTTGGTAAATCATCTTTTACTAATTCATAAAACTTTAATATATTTTCTTTTCATGAATCCTTGTTTTCATTCATTACTTTTGGAATTAATAATGCTCCAAGAGATATATACAATATGTATATATTGGATCCTTCTTTCATCTCCATTATCAAATGATCCAAGAATGGAATATATATTACTTTTTTTTAAATACTCTTCAGATGATGAAGCAAGTGTCTTTATTTAACCTTGGTAAAAAAATTCCTTCATTTGAATATGATAATAAATGTGACGCTTCTTCATTCCATTCTAATTGTACTTCATCAATATTATCTCTACAAACTTGTATCCCTTTAATCACACTTTGAATATCATGATTTGCCTTATATGCGCCTATTGACCTACCCAGGAGAGCATTTGTTAAATTTTCTATGAAATTAATTGAATTATTTTATATAAAATGTTTTATATTAATGACATACTAAATTGAGTATTAATCATAGAATTGTAAATACCGTTAGCTTTTGTTATACTTTCTGAATTCCATGTTTTATCTTCATATATTTCTAACATTTTTCAAGTATTGCTTGATACAGTTTGATAAATACTCGCAAAGCATCATGTCTGGCAACCGATCTCGTTTTACTTTAACTAATTTCTTTTTAGAAGATTCAACACACATTTGTGTAAAATTTTCTTCAAATAAACCTTGCCTCTTAGCAGAATATTTAAAAAATATGCAGATTTCTAATAATATGCTTACCATATTTTGAATTAACGACATTTTGCATTCATCTACTATTGATATATTTAATACATGTGATCTATAGTATACATGAGTAGAGTTAGTGTTCTTATTCAGAATTATAGTTGACGCTCCTTTTATTTTTCCAGATATATTTCCTGCTCCATAGTATCCTTACCCTCTTAAATGTTCAATATTTAATTCAGATTTAGTTAGTGTATCCATAATCAAGTTAGCTTTACTTTCTCCACTAAGATGTTCACATCCTATGAAATAATTACACTTTTCAGTGATACACTTACCATTATAATATCTAATTTATAAAGCCATTTGTTCAGTATTATATACATCTATGGTTTCATCAGCTAAAATATTTAGCTTTTTTTATACCATCAATTATAATTGAAGAATAATTATTCTGTCTTTAATATATTCACCACATTCAAATATCAATTCATTCTGTGTTGTTTTTGAAGTGTATTTAGCATTTTTACTACACATTAATAAGTGTTCTTTTAATATATCATTTCCAGAGTTTATACATAGTTTTAGAAGTGCATTGAAATTTCCTAGATTAAAATGTGGATCAGTATACTAATCTATAGATTCTAGAGAATACTCATTATGACCATGTAATGAAATATGTTATCTTCTATAAAGAATTATTATATCTAAAGGGGGTATCCCACTACAAATATTTCCGGCAAGTTTTAACTCCAATATTTTAACTTTAAAATGATTTTCTATCAAGTTAACTACAATTTTAGTGGGAAACCCCCTTACTTTCCGGCAACTTGCCTGAAATATAATAACTTTATAGGAGTATTCCATTAAAACTTGATATAATAATTTTTTAAAGTTACAATATTTCAAGTAAGTTGCCGGAAAATCTTATATACAAGTATAGTGGGATACCCCTTTAATATTGATTTAAATTTTTCTCTGTTGCATTAAATGTACTTAGATATGTTATTGTTGACTTGCATTATAGCTGATTGCAGCATGCTTCTTATTTTCTATCACTGCAATAAAACGAGAATTTTCTTCCAAAGAGTTATTGTTGTAAATATATCAACTATAATTGATTCAAATTTTCTTAAATCTGCAATCGAATCTTTAAACTTAATCATGGACGAAGTGACATATTTTCCAACTTTATTGTGATTAATTTTTAAATGAAAAATACATGGTATATACAATCGGCCATTTAAAGAATCACCCTACCTATAATTGATATTGAATGTTTTGCTGATTTAACCATATTTTCTATTTTTAAATCATATATTTTAAAATCATGAGGGGGGGGCTAGAGCCCCCCTAGCCCCCCTCCTGTATCCGCCCCTGTACACACACACATACACTATAGCCTATAGAAATATCGGAGTGAAACACACGATTGTGTAGTTATTCGCATATATGCGCATATATATATATATATATATATATATATATATATATATATATAGGTAGGTATACTGTATCTGGTAAGGAATACTACAACATACAATTGTATTTAAATACTAATTATAATATATATATATATATATATATATATATATATGTAGAGAAATATAGAAATATAGCTATATAAATATTATATTACATATAACATTATTATAATAAATATATTATTATATGTAGGATATTTCAGTAATCCTAATTTTATTTATAATAAAATCTGAAATACATACACATTTATTTGTGAACAATAAAATCCCAGTGTAAATAAATATTCAAATCTCAAAGTCACATGGTTCCTAAATATAATATGGCGGACCGGATGGCGGACGTTGGATGTTCTATTTACTATTGGAAAATGCCTAGCTACCTAATTAAATATGTGTGCATTTAATATATCTAACTAACGCAATGCAGATTAATATATACATCGTATAAATCATATATGATTAATTACGTTTTATGTCACATTAATTATGAGCTTACATTTTATTGAGTGTATTTTCAGCATATTTGCGAACTTAATAAGTCTTAAGAATAATTAAATTAAATTGATTATATATGATTGATTGATTGATAATTTATATAAGCAAATACATAGCCGAAAATATAATAGAAAGTATAAAGTATAAATATTTGCTAACGATAACATACGTTATAGAAATAAACAAAAATAATACGAAATTAAAAATTAAAGAAATTAAAACGTTTTGCAGTTACCGTAAAAATAAACGAAAAACAATCGAAAGTAGAAATAAATCATATAGTAAAAATAAACGAAAAATGATCAAAATAGAAATAAAAGATAGCGTAAAAATAATCGAAAATAGAAATAAAATCCATTATTTTGTAAGTGGCATCGAAATATTCAATTTCTACTTTAACTTTATAGAATTATTCTTATCTTTGTACCCTGTTTTAGTAATATATTACTAATGTATACATTATTAGTTATATAGTTTAATATTTAAATGTTAAATTATAAATATATTATAAACAGAACATGTTATAAATCAATTAAACCAATACTAGAATGAAACAAACAAATAATGTAATAGGTTACTTACCAACATCTGTAATAATAGTAGGTATACCTGATACTATAGTGCTTTATTAATTTTATATTTTAATTGTATAATACATTTTAAACATATATATATATATATATATATATATATATATATACAAACATAACACGTTAAAAATAAAATAAACCAATAAACCTATACCTATATAAAAACAGTTAATAACAAAACATACCAATAATATTACGAAACAAACAATATAATACTTATCACTATAATCTGAAATATTAGAAAATGATTAATATTGTATTTTAGTAATATAATACATTTGAAAGATATATACAAATATATATAAAACAAACATATAATACCGAACAAACAAAAATAAAATAATACTTCCCACTTTATCTGTAATAATAATGAATTATTAATTTTATATTATAATATATTTGAAATATAATATAAAAACCCACATTTTCTATAAAAAAAACACATTTAAAAAAAAAACCCGAAGAGATAATGCAATAATTAAGATACAAATTTTAAAATAAATCAATATAAAATTATAAATTTCTGTTAAAAAAAAGTTGTTTGTCAAAACAGATTTTGTTTATTTTATTTTTAAAAGATGAAACAGATATATATATATTTTATTATATCATTATTTAATGAATTCCATATATTAACTGACCTATTAATTAAATTTGTAATTGTATTATCATAATTATGTATTACAATTAATTTTTTACAATTACCTACCTCTAGTTCTACAATTATTCGAAATGTTAAGAACATCAGATATATTTATATCTGTAAAATTATTTGAAATTTAAAAAATTGTGGTTTACGTCGTACATTTCTTACCGTACTTCTTCTATTCTTATCAATGGGCACATATCATCTTCTAGAAATATCCTTTATGGAGTTCCCCAAGGCTCTGTACTAAGACCGACTCTTTTTAATATTTATCTACTTCATATTTTTGATATCATTTCTAAATTTCCCTTTATATTATTTCTGCTTTATATCAGTCCAATCATACGCTAATGATATACACCTTAACGTAAAATGCACTTCTGATATAACTTTTTCTCAAAATCTCATGTATAACTGTATTAAATCTATACATAATTGGTTTTCAAATAACTCTATCACTGAATCCCAATAAAACATAAACCACATTTCTTCACCTCCCTTCTCCCAAACTCCCATTAAAAGTCACACCTTTTATCAATTTTAACAATTATAATATATTATAATCTGATAATGTTATATATATTTATGTTTATTTCGACATTTCTCTATCTTTTCATTGCCACATTTCAAATATTCTGCACTCTATAAACTTTCATATTCACTCTTTCCGTCTATTCCGTAATTCCATCTCCCTGAGTGTTTCTATAACTCTCGCCTCATCTTTAATATTACCACTTTTTAATTACTGCAATATTCTCCTGTTATCCTTAACTGGCTATCAAATTAAAAAATTACAAATACCACAGAATGCGCTAGTATGATCATTTTTTAAATTGATCGCTTTTCTCAAATACATATTTCTCCATATTTAAAGAGATTGCATTGGCTACCAATACAATTTAGAGTGATATTTAAAGTTCTTCTACTAACTCATAACTCTCTTCACCACAACCTATTTGAATATATATCTTCCTTAATCTCTATTCCTACTCATACTATCTATATCTGTTCTACTACTTATTACCTTCTATATATATATCCTCTAAACTTAATCTCCATACTACTAATATTCATGGATGGCATATATCGGCCTATTATTTATGGAATAAATGTATTCAAATTTACTAATTAAATATCTATTAAAACGCTTCTATTTACAATTGCATTTCCCTGATCACTATTTGTATCACTATTTGTATCACTATTTACAATTTTATTGACTATTTATATTAATGTTGAGTACTTTCTGTATTCCTATTGTTCGTTATTATTAGTTATTTTATTTTCGTTTATGTTCAGTTATATTATTTTCTGTTTTTACTTTAGACGCTTTATTGCTCTGGCACAAATAGTCTTTAAAATAAATTAAATTAAATTAAATTAATGAATATTTGATGACAAATATAGAAATTGTGTATATCATTTTTAGAATTCTTTAGTTTTTAATAATACATTGTTATTTTTTATATTGATACATTTGTATATTCTTGAGAAGGTTTTAAGTTGGCTTTTTTTTCAAAAATTTAAAAACGTAATTAAAAAATCAGTTTATTGGATATAGGCGATATTTGAATAATTAAAAATAAAATATACAGATTATTTATGTAATTATGAATATTTTATTCATCAAAGATTTTTTTGTAGGATTTATAGTTTCTGAGATACAGAGAGTGCCAATATTCGGTTACTTTTCCCTACATTTAATATTAACCTTGTCTGTACATTTTTGTCGCTATTAATTAACCACCATCATCACTTTCCATAACTGGCTTTGCACCAACTGATTTCCACCAACTAATTTGCATTACAATAAATAATTATAACATCCAACATATCCTACACTAATCATCTCCAAGAGGGTCATTCTATAGCGTGTTATTCCAATATCCTCTGTTTAATCATAGATATAGTATAACCTTTGTAGGTATTAGCCTATTAATGAATAAATAACGAACATAATACGAATAATCCATTATGAACTTAATCATCGAAGTGTAAACTTAACATTATCCTACATCTAACACCATTTCTATTTGTATAGTTATTACTACCACTATTTGACAGCATTACTATTAAACCTACCCTCCCCACATATTTCTAAGTTACACATGTTAATAAAACGAAACTGGCTACTAATAATATAACGTATATACTGTACAATACACTGGGATATAGTAAAGCTCATAAAAATGTAGCTACTGCTTATACACAAACATACCTACACGCATTACCTATCCTACTCTTCATCTGACTATTTAACATGTATTATCTCGCTCCCGTGTCTTTTTTAAGGATGTGAAAATGGGTGGGCCAATTCCAAAAATATTATGTATTAATTCGACAATTTATATATGATGAATGTATTTGTAGATAGTGTACTCTAAATCTATATATGTATACCATGTAGGATAACATACGTAAACACACACGTTTAGCAGGCAATACTAACGTCATACGTAAACACAACGAAATTATAGGTATGATATTCATGACTCTTTGATTTATTTAAAAGAAGGTCACTGGAGAGATACTACAGTTGAATACATGAAGCACTTAATAAGTTGAGGGAGATATATATATAAATATATATATATATATATATATATATATTAATATATCCATAGAGAAGAAATAAAGTATACCATCAGCATAGGTAGTATTGGGAGAATCACGATATGAAGATATACTGTCACATATCGATAGAGAATATATGTAAATAATAGTGAACAGAGGACGATGGATATATTGTCTTAATAAATATTGCTATGCATTTATAAAAAAAATTAACATAATATATAATATTAACTATATATATATACTTTATTAAAAATGTAATAATAAATTTACCTATATTGCTAGGAATTTATAAATAATATTTAACATAATATATAATATTAACTATATATATATATATATATACTTTATTAAAAATGTAACAATAAATGTACCCTATACTCTAGCCGATTTCTATGTAGTATACGTTAGCTATACATAAACGACGTACATTCTAGCGTCGAGCGATCGCCAAGAAAGTCCTAGACAGCGAATCGTTCATGGTGAACGTGTTGTCCGTAAGATTATCGCTGCGTTTGTTCACCGTGGACGACACTTTCTCTCTGGTCTTACGGCTCGTCGTCGAGTATTTGATGGCGTACGTGAAGGAGAACATCGCTATCACGGTGATGCAGGCCATCGTGCCCGCCACCACTATTAGCACGATCTTTACGTCGATCTCGGCGGTCTTGTCATCTGAATCTACATATTGTGTATATTATTATTATATTCTATATATATATATACATATATATATATATATATATATTTATATATATATATATATATATATATATATATTTATATATATATAATATAAATAAAATATAAATACATTGATTACTATAATATATAATATAATTGTATTAGTACATAATCTGAACTTTACAAATATTGTCGGTGTGAGAGCCGCTTAAATACGATAACCCACCTAATTCAGAATAAATAATTTTCAAGAGTGCACTCAATAAGTAAAAAACTAATTATTGCATAACTAAAGATATGTCTCTTTAATCGCAAAGTACTATCCTAATTAGGTCTTAAGACAATCATACCTAATAATTTATTTTACAATAAAAACTATCCCCTACTATCTCTTTATAAAGTCGATAGTTTAAATATGTTCATACAATAATAATAATCTATATGGGAGCCATAATAATATATTATTAATATATAAATTTATAGAAATTAATTATAAAAATATTAATCAATTTATTTATACAAATCAAGACTATAAATATAATATACTTTATAATACAATTATAAATATAATAATCATATTATATATATATATATAAATTATATGAGTTAAAATAGTAATATGGTTAAATAACTAATTAATATTTAACTAATTAAAATTAAAAACCTTTATCCCTTTCTTTATAAAACACTAGAATATTAATATTGGATTAATTAAGTTTTAGTTATCGATATTTATATGTATATTGTCTATTTATTAACATACGTTGTTATATTAGGGGAAAGTGGACACCTAATACTGATATTTTACCAATAAATGGTCTTAACATTTTATAACCCAATATTGGTATTCAAAAATTACAATATATTGTAATTTTTTAATATATTAATATATATATATATATATATATTAATATTATATATTAATTATTATATGTATATTATTATATATTATATGTTAATAGATATTATTGTGATAATAACATTTTATTTTATCTTTTTATTCAATTGATATTTATTAGATAGCGGGGGTGTCCGTATTCGGTACCCATGTCCAAATACGATACCATATATACCATTAGATAAACTATATATTATTGATGACAAAATCAGCTAAATTACAATTATATTATTTATAATTAATTTTATGAATAATTTAATATAATTGTATTAGTAATTAATTTGTTTATTTTTATTATTTTTTTAATTAATAATACAAGTTTGGTATCTAAATAATAACTTTGTATTAATATTATAACGCACGCGATTGTTATGAAAATCAGAATAGTTCACACGCTGAGAGCTGATTGGTTATATATACCATATAGTGTGTCCGTATTAAGACATCTAGAGTGTCCGTATTAGGGACTTTTATGACCTCTAGATATATGCTTATAACTTAATTAATATTAGATAACAAATATAGCATTTATGTATATAATGTTTAGCATGCTTTAGTTTTTAATAAAATATTATTATGTTTTATATCGATACATTTATATATACTTGAGAAGGTTTTAGGTAGACATTTTTTTTCATAAAAACATAAAAAAATCAGTTTATTGAATATATCAGCACTATTTTGAATTATTAAAAAATAAAAAATACTTGTATAGACTATTTGTATAATTATGAATATGATATTCATTAACAATTTTTTAGTAGGATTTATGGTTTCTGAGATATCGAGAGTTTCCGTATTCGGGCTCTGTCCGTATATTCGGTTACTTTCCCATAAGTATACTTATACCGCTATAGCGCCATTATAATATTAATATTTAGTAGCAATTAATAATTACTAACTTATACATATATAAGAAAATAAAATTATAAAATAAACACATAAAACAACACATATATCAAAGATTTTCGAAGCAAAGATATAACACTCCCTATGCATGGAACGTAATTTAGTAATAGCCCCAATCGCTGCTAGCAGTAGTATCGAAATCACTGAAATAGATTTAGGTTCGGCTCTGTTTGCATACAACAATGTTTTCATTGCTCTATTAAATTACATGCAATATAAATTAGCTTTTACTCACTAAATATATACTTATAGCATTTAAAACATACATATCATATTTGTTTGTTATATATTAGTAATGCACACTTAGTTTTCATAATATAAATATTAATTTAAAGCATATTATTTAACATTTTAAAAGTGTATAGTTAAATACGAATTTACATTATAAACAACGCATAGTTCCTAAAAGTAACCCGCTCTAGGTGGCACCAGGGTATTTTGTATATAAATTCGAATTACACGATTTCGCGTAAGTGTTATATCTTTCCTTCGGAAAATCTTTGCATATATCGTGTATTTAATATATATAATAATTTTAATCATAATTATATTATTAAAAGTACAGTTATAATAATTATGTATATATTTTAGGGTTTTAATTATTTAATATTTGCATCTAAATAGTGAAAGATAAATAATAATAATAATATTAGATTTAGTGTTAATACACCTCTGCTGATAACTAATGCATATTGGTATTATCGATATATAGCGGCCGTTCCCGGATAGTAACCGAATACGGACACTCTCGATATCTCAGAAACCATAAATCCTACATACAAAAAAACGTTTTATGAATTATGTATTCATAATTATATAAATAGTCTAAATACATATTTTTTAATTATTTATAATAGTGATGATATATCCACTAAACTAATTTTGTTATTAACGTATACGTTTTAAATTAATGAATACTAATTTCAACTTAAAACATTCTCAAGCATATACCAATGAATTAATATACAATGTATCAATATATTATTAATAAATAAAGTATTCTAAACATTATATATGAAATTGCTTTATTAGTTATCAAATATTAATTAAGTTATACGCATATATCTAGAGGTCATATAAGTCCCTAATATGGACACTCTATGGAGTTATAGACATTCTATAGAGTATATCTATAGATGTCTTAATATGGACACCCTATAACCAATCAGCGCGCAGGATGTTAAATATTCTGATTTTATTAAAAATCGCGCGCGTGCGTTATCATATTAATATCACCAATGAAGCTAAATCATAACTGTCCCTATTCGCATAAGGGTACGAATACGGACACCCCGTTATCTATTGAATAAAATATTAAATACAATTTAAAAATCACAATAATATCTATAAAAATATAATATTAATATATTGTAATTTTTGAATACAAATATTAAGTCATAAAATGTTAAGACCAATTATTATTAAAGTGTCCGTATTAGGTTATTTTCCCCTATATTAAAGGACCTGAATTATTAGTAATTTTTTAAATAATGAACATAATTATATATAATTATGTTCATTATTTAAAAAATTACTAATAATTCAGGTCCTTTAATATAGAGGATATATATATATATATATATATATATATATATATATATATATTAAAAGTAATAATAATAATGATTATTATTATTGGTAATACAGACATACCACCATTACAATAATAGAATAAATAGAAAATTAAATTTAAAAAAAACAAAGTATTAATGACTATAATATAAGTAGGATATTAAATGTTGAAATCTAAAATATATTTGAAAATTTGATAAAATGTATTATGGGATCAGGTTTAGGGTATTGAATGAGTGAATTACATATAGGGGAAAGTCCCCGATCTACGACCCCTAAATGATTATTTGTAATAACTTATTCAATATTAAATATATTTAATTGAAATGTTGTAATTAGGGTAATATTATGGCAATGAATAATGTGGCTATTTTAAATGTTTGATATAATTATATTTACAAGAATAAATAAGGGGGTCGGTAATCGGATACATTTACCTAATACCGACCCCCTTCTCCTATTACCAACCCCCTAAAATAATCGTGATATAAATAATTGTAGTATTATAATATCCAATAAAAATAGTAGATATACATAAATATAATAAATTATAACATTCACGCAATTTATTTTGTATTGAATTTATGTTTTAATAGTAATATTAAATTTAAATTTAAACTTTATAGTAATTATATTAAAATAGTGTATATTATTATTTAATATTTATGTATTAATCAGTATGTATATAATCAACTGGAATAATGAATCCTAAATATATATCAATGATACACACACAACTTATGACATATTTTATAGTAAAATACGGATCTATTTTGATTGTATATTATAAATCATATGGGGTCGGTATTAGGGTAATTTAGGTGGTCGGTAATAGGAAAATCATATGGGTTGCTATAATTAAGATATATTGGATAATAGCTATTCAAATTAAATTAATTTTATAATATTTATAAACATTTTATTGATCTACAATATTATACTCAGTATTAAGTTTTCTTTTAAATAATAAAGTATTTACAATGATTTAAAAAAAGTTATTATTCAAATATTTAAAAAGTAAAAACAGAATATAAAATTTTATCAAATAACAATTGTTACATATTTTTTAAAACAAAATACTTATTCATATTTATAATTAAATTACTAACAGTTCGTGTATATATTATTTTTTGATATCTCTTATAGTTACTGAGATACGAGAGGGGGTCGTTATTAGATGGGGGTCGGTAATCGGAGACTTTCTCGTAATAGGATCAATATAATTAAAGGACCGATCATTATACGTGTAGGGAAGGAGAATAGGGGTATAGAACATACGAGAAGTGTGTTGTCTAAGAGTTGCATATGTATATATGTTGACGGAGATGTACGACGTACATTGTACGTGTTAAGTGGGAATAAGTTTACGATTTAGGAATGTTCTCGAATATAATAATAGTCTATTTTATTGTAATCTTTATAGTATATTTAATTATAATCTATAGATTATATAAATCTAATTATATTTTATATTTATATTAAATATATACTATAGTATATCGTAATATACTACATATGTTATAATAATATTTTATAATTGATAAATATATAACCTGGATTGATGTTCATAAAGTCACCGCCTATATCATGAATTAAATATATATATATATATATATATATATATATATATGTATATATATATAAATAAATATATAAATAAATAAATATATATATATATACTCATACAAATTATCTAAAGTGAAGACTATATTTTATAAGTGTGTATAAGTAACCTACTATTATATAATCACTTGTTTTCATCCTAGTAGGTGTGGCTGTCTGCACTATAATTTCAAATAATAATGTTAATATATATATATATATATATATATATATATATATATTATATATACATCTTATTGAATAATAAACTGTTAATGTGTATCTATGTAATAATAATAATATAGTTTATTTAGAAACTTATATAATAGTAGAAATGAGTTACTAAAGTGTAAAAATGTATATATATATATATATATATATATATATATAGATAACTTTTAAATTTCGTATTGGGATTTCTGATATGGTCACCTCCTTCTGTTTGGTTCGACTTATCTGTTAAATATTTTAATATTTTCCTACAAATTATGTATTATTTAAATAATTATTTATATGATATACATATATATATATATATATATATATATATATATATATATATATATATAGGTTAAATACATTTACTATACACTATAGTTAATATTGCATTACTGACACGAGTGTTCTGTTAGTATACTTATTACCAGTTAATATTCAGTTATCACATCATCGTGCAATAAACATAGGCATACACACATACACACATATATACTACCACATGGTAACATTTACATTAGTTTGTTATTTAATGTCGTAATATTGTTTATTTAAATAAAGTGTGTTATCATAAAGGTGGCCATACACGTATAATGTGTGTGGGGATCTACGTTTGTGTGTGATTCGTGTACTATAATAATGGGTATGTAGGTATTCATTTTACGATGAAGAGCCAGTGTAGTTTATTAATGGGGTGGTTGTTGATGACGTATGTAAACGTATACGTTATGTAACCATGTATGGTAATCTAATTTATTGTTATTAATTCGTAACAATTAATTTTATTATTTTCAACTGATTTATATTTTTTTGTGTATTATGTTATTTTTATATTTTTTTTACATTACGAGAACGTTTAACGTTATTTTTGTGTCTAAATAAACATTCATTCATTCATTCATAATATTTTATTAATGGACAACGTATATAACCTACTTAGTTTATCAATATAGTTATGCAATATGATGTAGTAACAATTACAAACGTAGAATAGTGGAAGAAGTTTATAGAATATCGAAAATAGTCTTAATTCGCAATGTTTTTAGAAATACGAAAGGATATCCTTTTATTTATCCTATATTTACATATGTAACTAAAAGCTGTCCGTATGTTTTAGCGACGCGAAAGTCGTATGATACCCCATACCTTACGCAGTAGGTTTCTACGATCAACCATAGAGATTACGGTATATCGTGGATCGGTAATCTAATAGAGAAGGTGACTAATAGTGTTGTTTATAAACGTAAAGGTAAAAAAGGTATACCTATAATGACAATTAGTTATTTCGTATAGGGAGATATAGGCATAGTATATTGGTAGTCTCGGATACATTAATAGATAGTTAGTTGTCACTAGGGGCGCTATAGCGCGATTAAGTATGTATACATACATATCCCCTATACCAACCAATCAAAATAAATGCTGTGGTAAAAATTGGGTGGGGGACCAATATATATGAGGTCCCCCTAGATTCTATTTGGGTGGGGGGGCATATCCCCTCCGTCCCCCCTGTTACAGCACCCCTAGTTGTCATATAGTCACGTCGATAGGTCAGTGATACACCGAATACCGATGCAGGCCGCACGTTATATGCTAGTTGTGCAGGTATTTAATATTCGATATCGCCAACATTATTATGAATAGCTATAGAGGGATAATTATGTATAATAGAGAATACTGAAAGGCAGACATGATTACTTATAATAGGGCATATGACACAACTTGGGTAATACAGTGATATATAGTACAGGGATCTAAGGCGAATACACTGCTGCATACGGATATGATATGAGTAGACATATAGGAATTGATAGAGTAAAGAGTTTAAGATAAGATTTAGAAGGGTCAGATGGTTGATGATATCGAAGGAAGAGGATATGTCGATTATTTATATTTGTGTTTAGTATTTATTTGATGTAATATATTTATAATTATAAATATTGTATATAATTTCGAATATAATTATATATATATATAAACTTTAGCTGCATTACTTCCCGAGTGAGCCTATAAAAGTATATTGTCACGGTTGTGGTTAGGTTGGGTTAAGTTTTAATTTACCTATATAAACATATTAATACAAATTCCCAAGTATATCACAAAGTGAACGTTACGCGCGAACACAGGCGAAGCCGGGCCCCGGCCACCTAGTATATATATATATATATATATATATATATATATATATATATATTCTACTTAGTTTACTTACCTATAATACACCGTATATTTTTCGGGTCGAGGCAATATGTATCGTTACTTCTTCTTAGAAAACAAGATAAGCTTAAACTAGGCCGGTCGCCTAGACGACATCTAGGATTAGGTTCTACGGTGAAGCCGAACTCGCCGGTCACGTGACGGATCCACATCATACTACACTTGCACGTGAACACGTTATCGTGTATACGAAATAGTCCTATAGAGTTACGACCCCTTAGAAAGCCACTAAATATCGGTTCTAGTAAAGTCGATAACCGATTATGATTTAAATATAGAAAAGTCAACGACTCGAGCGGTCGCAGTTCTAGGCGAAAACTATTGATTTTATTGTGCGCTAAAGAGATGGTGAATAGTTTAACGTTGTTTTTAAATACATCGGATTCTATTTCTAAAATTGAGTTGTAACTTAAATCGATTACTTCTAACGCGTATAATTCGGAAAATTGATAAAACTTTAAGTCGGTAATATTATTCTGCTTTATAAGTAATTTCGTTAAAGCGTTAGTTTTATTATTAGGCAAACGTAAAGAAGTACTCTGAATGTGGGTGATACGCTGTTGTCGACAGGTGAACTTGTAGCAACCAGTTAGTACATATGCCTGTAGAACTCCTTTTCTAATATCTTCGTCATTGCATCCCTATAGACAAGTACGTATATATATATATATATGTATATAGTTATATATATATATATATATATATATATATATATATATACGGTATATATAATATATATAATGTCAACCTATACTGTCGATAGGTTGATATTATACTGTATATATAATATATATAATATATATATATATATATATATATATATAATAATATATAGTATATATATACCTATACTGTCGATAGGTTTATATTATATATATATATATATATATATATATATATATACTATATATTATTATATATATATTATATATATTATATATACAGTATAATATCAACCTATCGACAGTATAGGTTGATATTATATATATTATATATACCGTATATATAACTATATACACATATATATATATATATATATATATATATATGTATCTATATTCTTAATAATTTAAAATATTAATAAAAGCTATATATTAATCATTATATGTTAGTAATTTAATACAAAATGACGATATAGTATAGTAATAAAATAGTGGTAGTAATACAATAATAATGACTAACACATCTCGAAGGTAAACATGGAATTATCAATAAACATATATAATATAGTTTATATACAAACATATTTATATAGTACGTTAATTTGGGATAGATTTATTATATACAAATGTGTAATTAGTTTTATATTTTAATGTTTTAATAGATTATTTTTTTATATTAAATTTATTACAATTGTAAACAAATTAAATTAAAATTTTATTTTTTACGCTTATATAACATCGAATATATAATTAATCTATATATACCTATTTTTATATATGTAATACTAATAATATATTATTGGTTTTCTATTGAATGCTAAATAGATAGATAGATAGATCAAAAGTTTATTATATTACTGGTTATTTATTAAAAAAGAAAAATAAATACATTATAATTATATAAAATATATAAACAAAATATATAAATGTGATAACAGTAAGACAAAACGAGACGTTATAAAAAAATAATAAATAAACGGAGAAGTAAAATAAAAATAAAACATTGGATTATACGAGCCGTTGAAATAATCTATAGGATCCGATAGTGCAAGTTGTCAACATGAGAGGTAACAAACCCGAAGGTCTCGGGTTAGCAAGGCACATATGGCATGGATAAATTCCCAAGGGTGGATGAGTCCCTAGTATGTAATTTGGATGCCGTTTCCTGGAGTTAAGCTACTGTAAACTGGTGACGGCAAGCAGAATATCAAATACTAGGTACTAGATTGGTAGAATTAATACGGAATAAAAATAACTTGATTGATATATTTGGTAAGAATTAATTTTTCATGGAATAGTGTTACGATTTTACAAGATGAACTTGTGATAGGTAACGCGTTCCAGGAAGATTATACTCTATTTCAAAAATAATTAGGATGGACTTTCTACACTTTTTCTTTCGTAACTTCACTTTATGCCATCTACAATTGTTGCTATATAGATCAAAGATATCAGTTGCATCCACATCGATAAGTCCTTTCAATATTTTATAAGTCAGGGTAAGATCATCTGATAACCTGCGATGAAATAAAGTTTTAATATTGAGAAAATTAATTATATCTTCATAAGACCGTTTAGTAAGGTTAGGATCTATAAAAAAGTATCTTAGTGAAATAGATTTGAATATTTTCTATATTGTTAGAATTGCATATGAAATTGTCTGGATTCCAAACAGATGAATCATATTCCACAATAGGGCGAACATATGATAAATAGGCTTTAAGCAAGTATGTATAATCATTGGTTATGTAACATCTAAATAAGCTATTAATAATTAAGTGCGCCTTAGTATATATATAGTGTTAATATTAGTTGTATAACTCATATTATTATTAAATGTTATGCCTAAATCTTTAAAGAAGGTATATATAGGCAGTTCAAAATCATTTATGAAATACGAAAGAACAGAGTCTTTTTTACCAATTCGCATGACAACACATTTAGTAGTAGAAAGTTCTAGTTCCCATCTCTTCATCCATTAATTATAAACTTGTATAATCTTTTAAGCCCACAGAAAGGTGTTAACCATTAAAATGTGCTATTGATGAAGTTAGTGAATTCACAAGTATTGCAATAGCTGCAAAGAGAGAAGCATACGTGGTTGATTTAATAATAGTAGGTAAATCATTAATATAATTTAATAATAACAACGGACTAATAACGGCCCTTGAGGAACATCAGATATAACTGGCGAGAAGTTAGAAAAACTATCATTTATTTTAAAACGTTGTTTTCTATAGAGTAAATAATATTTTAACCATTTATAAAGGTTACCAGTAACGTCATAATAAGATAATGTATGTAAAAGTTTAGAATTGATACTTTGTCAAAGGCCTTAGCTAAATCAATATATGCAATATCCGATATTAGGAATGTATCCATAGCTTCATACATTTTTTATAAAAAGATATTAGTTGCAATTCGGTTGACTTTTCAGCTAAATATCCATATTGACATTTAGTGATATAAATATTTGAACGCAAATAGAAAGTTAAATTATTCGAAAGAATGTTTTCAAAAATAATGAGCGTGCTAGGTATAATGCTAATGGGCTGATAATTTGCTGGTTTAGTAGCGTCACCTTTTTTAAATATTAGAATAATATGTGATATTTTCCAAATATCCGGATAAATCCCTGAATCTAGAATGTTTGTAAAAATATCGATAATGGATGACATAATTCAAACGATAATTTCTTTAATAATTCTTTCGATATACCGTCTGGTGAATTATTGAATTTACTAGGTAGTAAACATAGACATTTACGTAATACCTCAGGAGTAGTAGGATAAGATGAGAGTGATGATGATATGTGAGATGATATAGATAATATAGTTATATTAATATTATAACTTTTATTAAATACATAACTATATTGATGCGATAAACAAGACGCCTTGTCAAAATCAAATGATAATATTGAATTATCAAATTCATTATAAAGAGTTGATATAACATTAGATGAATGTAATTTCTTATTAAATAAAATACAAGTGTGTATAGATATGTATATGTTAACACGTTGAATGTAAATAAATATCATAACGAACAAATAAATGAAATAAACAAATAAAATCTAAAATATGTTATATAAAGTAAAGTTATCGCGTTTATTATAACAGGTGGTACATTTGATAATCGGGCGATGACAGGTCACGTTGTAAATAATAACATATTCACTCGTTACCATGACTACCATGACTACTAACATGACTTAGGCCGCGTTTGTGTAGCATACCAACGTACCATGTTATCAAGAGTTGTTTGTAACGTTGGGATGGTGCGTCGACAATGTAGTACCAACGTACAATCTGAATGTTCATATAAAGAATAAATATGGGACGTTGGTATGTTACAACACACTCAGCCTAGTTCAATATTTGGGATTAAATTCGCGATATAAAAAATAGGGTTGTCAGAATTAATCTTAAAAAATCGTAATGGATCGTACTATATCGTTTTAAAGGTGACAATAGTTTACGTGAAGATGATTAACAATACTAAGTTTAATTTAGTTGAAGTTAGTAGTATGTTTGGATATATTTATGTGTTATTATTTCATGTAGGTATATTTAAGAAATATTTGATCAACATTAAATAAAGCATATTTACGATACTTTACTGTATTTCTGATTTCATGTTTTCACTGGTAACGAACAGGTAGCTGATGTAAATTATTTATAATTACATAGATTATTTTACATACTTAAATGTCTAGAAATCTTTATATATCAATAATGACGAGTAATACCACTACCCTAGTCGACTATAGTCACCCTATAGGGCCTACCTAATATATTATGTATACCTATAGGTATTACCTATATCTATAGATATAATACAGTATAGTACAGTAGTGGATACTTTAAAAATATGTATACACGTTTTTGGACACAAGTACTTGTAATTAATTATACATACCTATCAGTAATTAGGTGTATTTTTGAGCACTACATGTATTAATACAATATAGTTATTACTATTGTAAAATTGACATATCTAAAATATGTCTAATTGAAAGTAAAAACAAACTTTTTAGTTAACTTTATATCATCATCATTTTTATTCTACGCATTTAAACAATAAATATAAATGAAAATATGCAATAAAATTAAACTATATTTAAAATTTGTAATATTTACAGTTAATTAATATAAATTAAAATTAGCGTGATAAATTATTATGTAATTAAATATGAAAACGTACTATTTTGATTAGTAGGATATATTATAAAATGTGTTCAATTTTTGTTATCACTATATTTTATAAATACTTCATGGGTATACATATCTATATATATATATATATATATATATATATATATATATATATATATATATGTATATATATATATATACATACACACATACATACATATATAAATATATATATATACATTTAATAAAATCTATAGATTTTATGTAGCAAGTAGCGTACCCTTTAAGGGTACGCTTCACTTGTAGCGTGTAGCGTACCCTTTTATTTCTAACAGCTGTTAAAAATAAGGGTACACTAGAATTCACAAATGGGTACGCTAGAAATAAAAGGGTACGCTACACGCTACAAGTGAAGGGTCTGGTTCGACTTCTAATTTTTTTTTTTTCAAATTTTATAATTCCTAAAAGGCCTTTTCACATAGATATGTGCTTGCAAAAAGTAAAATATATTTAATTAATAAATTAAATAAACGTGGATAGGATATTTTCACTTAAATCAATAAATGATATCCTACAAATTCCTGGTTCTTTTATTTCAAATTCGTGTTTTTCACTAATATCATGTTGCATCATTATGAATTCACTTTTTTCCATGTAATATTCATCGATATCTTTAATATCAGCATACAAGTGATGAAGTGCTATATTATAAAGATGATTGTCAATTTCTGGAAAGTACATTTTTAATTCATCTGGCAGATTAATGTAATGCCTTGTTATATTGTGTTGTATTTTAGTTTTCTTAATTTTATTAGAATAGTCAACATTCAGTATACGAATAGAACATTTTGAAGTTCTTGTTTAAAGTCTTACGATACGAGTTATCCAATTTTTCAATGAAATCCATGAAAGGCAAACATTTATTTTTCCCTAGATAAATATTATATCAGATTATTAATAAATAAATATAACCTAGGTTGCACAAGCTTGTAAAGAAGTGTTCAGTGTATTAAGTAAATATAAAATGTCAAACAGATATGGCAATCCCAATACTAACTGGTGTTCTTCCCATTTCATTACTAGTTCAATCATATTTTGTTCTCGAAGACAAATAATAAGAGAATAAATTATCTTTACAACTTTACCTTTTGATAACATTCGGAGTTGAGCATAATATAATAAGTTGTCAATGTCTGATTCCATGTCTTCACATATTATTTTGAATACACGATTTATCAAAGAACTCGACTTACTGAAATTCACGGTTTTTATTATTGTTTTTAAAAATGTTGATAAATATTCTGGAATAACTCGTTACGCAAACGCTTTTATATTAATTAAACAGTGTAGGGGAAATTTATCCCTAGTAACCTAATACGGACACTTTAACAATAAATGGTCTTAACATGTTATGACTTATTATTGTTATTCAAAAATTACAATATATTAATATTATATGATTATAGATATTATTGTGATTTTTAATTTTGTTATTATTTAATCTTTTAATTCCATAGATAACATGGGTGTTCGTATTCGGTACCCGTGTCCGAATACGGATACCCTATGTTATAATACGGACACTCAAAATATTACTAGATAAATCATAAATTATTGATGAATCAATCAGATAAATTACACTTACATTATTTATAATTAATTTTATGAATAATATATTCTAATTTAATTATTTAATAATTTATTTATTTTACGGATACCCTGTGTTATAATACGGACACTCAAAATATTACTAGATAAACCATAAATTATTGATGAATCAATCAGATAAATTACACTTACATTATTTATAATTAATTTTATGAATAATATATTCTAATTTAATTATTTAATAATTTATTTATTTTTATTAATGTATAATTAATAATACAATTTAAGTATCTAAATAATAAACATTTTAGATTTAGCTTTATTGGTGGTATTAATATTATAACGCACGCGATTTTTATGAAAATCAGAATAGTTCATAATCTGCATGCTGATTGGTTATAGTATGTCCGTATTAAGACATATATAGAGTGTCCGTATTAGGGACTTATATGACCTCTAGATATATGCTTAATGAATATTTTATAAAAAAATTATATATATCATTTTATAATGTTTTATTTTGTAATAATATGGTGTTATATTTTATATCGATACATTTGTATATTCTTGAGAAGGTTTTAAGTTTACATTTGTTTTCATAAATTTAAAAACGTAATAACAAAATTAGTTTATTGGATATATCAGCAATATTTTGAAAAATTATAAAAGTAAAAATTCTCTTATTAACTATTTATATAATTATGAATATTTTATTAATTAAACATTTTTGTGTATGATTTATGGTTTCTGAGATACCGAGAGTGTCCGTATTCGGGCACTGTCCGTATTCGGTTACTTTCCCCTATTAAGTTTTAGAATATGTATTTTCTACAGACCGCCTTCAATGAACTACAAGAATACAATATTATTATGTAATTTAATGTTAAGGATTATTGATATAAATATTTTTTTAATTTCTCATAAAAATATGCCTTAACTTGTTAATTTCAATACTCGTTAATTCAATTTATTAGATATTATATAATAATACTACTATATAATATATATATATATATATATATATATATATTTATAATATACTACTAGATATTATATAATATTATATCTATAAGTATACTTACTAATAATAAAATGAGTGCACTTATATACATGTATCTAAGCATCTATTATCTATATTATCTATTATCTATATACAATATCCAAGCAATTAAGCCTTTATAATATTATAACTTTATAAGTGACCATTTAGCAATATCATCATAAATTATCTATAATAAAATTAGTAGTAATTATAATTGATAACATATTTTTACCTAAATTAAATTTTAATAAGGCTAATTTTGATCTAATAAAATTGGAACTTTCTGCAATTGACTGGCCAGTAGTCTTAAATTCTAAAATAAATTGTCCCTCTTAACTTATTGTCTTATTTATTTCTACCGTAAATGGTATAATTTCAAAATTTACACCTGTTACTAAAAAGGGGTCAGTTTATACACCATCTACATATCAAAAAACTAATAAATAAATGTAAAAAGTTTCATAGTGTATCTAAATCTATCCTATCTTATTATGTAAAATGGTGGAGTTTGCAATTTAAACTTTATTCAGAAATTAAACTTTATAATATGAAAACTGAAGAACATGCACTTAATTCTAATGACAAATCTTCTTTTTTAAATATATCAATTCTAAACTTAAGTCAAATAAACGTTTGTTTGTTCTCAGATCAATCTCAGATGGTTCAATTATTACCAATTACTCTGATATTCTGGAATGTTTATCCTTACAGTTAAATTCTGTATTCAATAATAATACAGCACCTAGGTAGCTGTACCTTATATAGGTATTTATATAAACCTACTCTCAATAATGTTTAATAATACATTCGAATCATTTCCTTTATCACCTGAAACTATTAGAAAATGTCTTTGTTTTTTACCTAACAAGTTAATAATTCATCAGATGGTCTACCGAAAGTGGTATTAAAAATTCTCTTATTTGAATTATGTGAACCTTTATCCATAATTATAGCCGTTTCCTTAAGTAAGGCTATTGCCAAGATTTATGGATACATTCATACTTTACACACATATATATATATATATATAAGAAAAGTGACCTTATACAAGCTGTAAATTATAGACCAATTAGTATATTACCGAGTTCTTTGATATTCTTTGAAAGAAGTCTATCTAACCATGTAATGTACTTCTTTCGAGATAATAATCTATTTAATGATACTCAATACGGTTTTATTTCGTGTAAATCAACTGACCTTCAGTTATTACAATTTTATCGAGCCATATTTAAAGCCAAAGATAACTCTAAATCTTCGGATATTATCTATATTGATATGGCTAAGGCATTTGATAATGTATCGCATAAAGTATTACTCCATAAACTATTTAATATTGGTATACAAGGAGATGTACTGAACTGGATTAAATCTTACCTATTTAATAGTATTCAAAGCGTTAAAATAATAATAATATGTCTAAACCCCAAAAGGTAATTTCAGGTGTTCCGCAATATTCTGTATTAGGACCAATTATATTTCTAATATACATTAAGAGGACGAGCGCCACTCGTTTTATCATAAAAAAAATTTGTATTCTATTTTTTTTTTATGAGAAAATATGTATAATTGAATACTTTTACATATATACATCTAAAAACTGTGATATAAATCATCATATAAGTATCTAAAAAATGATGTTTTATAGACCCTATTTTTCACAATATTATTCAAAATAGTTAAAATTATAAGAATATATATTATATGATAAAATTGTGAATACTCGATCGATTGAAACAATTTGAAAACCATTAGCAACTGTCATATTATGTTGTTTATTTATAATTTGAACTTATGAATATGTGAATACATAGGCGTCGCTACATGTCATTCATTAGCCAATGAATATTCAAGCTTTATACCTGTATTTTCTGATAGCGTCATTCAGTTCACAATTTATTATTATCATAGAGATTTTTGTTTACATATTTCTATATTATTATATACCTATCTATTACTAAATTTATTTCTAACTATATATTTACTAATCATGACTACATATATAACTATATATATATTTTTTCATTATATCATAATTTTCTATTTTTATAAAAATAATATATTTGTTTATATATAACATCTGTGTGTATGTAATACATACAATGTATATATATATATATATATATATATATATATATATATATATATATATATATATATCAAAATTAGTGTATACATATTTATATTGATAATAAATATTTACTCATATATATATATATATATATAAATGTGTTTTTTATTGCTATATTATCAGTTATTCCATAGTATATTGCACAATATAAATGAAAATCACTATAAATTTACCATAAAAATAACTATTTACTTTGAACTCGATTATCTCAGAACTTTATTTTGTCATGCATACCAACATTAAAAACACTAAGGATATTTTTTTCCCTTCATTGAATTGTATTCAAATCTTCACCATTATAAAGATAATTAATTGTAGTTATATACAAGAGTAAAACTTTTTAATTTTAGTCATAAAAAAAATATATTATATAAATAAATTAGCATAAAAAAATTAAAAAATAATAAGTTTTATAAAACATAAATATTTAATAATTGGTAATTGAAATACAAAATGTTTCACTCTTTTCAAATAGAATAGAATAAACTCTACACAATAAAAAAAAAATTAAATGTATAACTATATTGTATACAAAGTCTTAGGGTTTTTAAAACACGTACCAATTCCCTATCTCCTACATGTTAATGACCTAACGGAATGTGTGGAGAAACCGTTATATACCTGTCTATTTGCTGATGATGCAAACATTGGACATATTCTACAGTCATCTGATGATATACGTATTCAACTAACACTTGCCAATATTGACAAATGGATGTCAACTTGGCAACTGTAATTAGCAACCTCCAAATGTAAAGTTATTCGTATTGGTAAATGTATCAACAAATCTAATTATTATCTTAATGATAATTTATTAAAATAGTGTACCTAGGTATAATAGCTATTATACAGATCTTGGTATCATATTCACAGATAATCTAAAATGTTATACTCATATATCTGAGATATGTTCTAAAACATATAGAATATATAATATGATATTTAGGTATTTCATAACTAACCAATACTCTACTTTATTATATGCATACCTAACCTATACGACCAATTCTAGAGTATGGCTCTTCTGTATGTAATCTTCATTCTAACTATATTGGGTATAATGATTTACTTGAAAAAGTGCAAAGAAATGTTACTAAAAAATTATTTTATTGTTGTAATTTATCATATTTAAATTATTCTGATCGATTGAAATTCTTAAATTTACATTCACTCTTCCAACGCAGAACTATTGCCGATCTTACTCTGGCTTATAAAATCATCAAATGATTTTTTGATGTGCCGGTGTCGGACACCATGAATACATACGTATCATCTAGCAGGAACCCGTCTATAATGATATTGAAAATGAAATTAGGACCAAACCACTATTCAACTAGTTTGGTAATAGAATATCTTCAGATTGGAACAAACTAACCGATTTGATATTACAATGTGAAACTGTTTTCTCTATTAAAGCCTTAATGATTCGTTGTATAATTATATGATCAGAATTATCTAATTCACTGTATTGGATATACTGGTGTTGATGTCAGGATATGTCAACACCACTACATTAAGGGAATTACCTACCCTTGGGGGCTGATCCACATCATATGGGTTATCCAACCTCTAACCCGAGACCCCCGATATTAATCAGTGTTATCTTTATGGTGGAGATGAGTGTTCTGCTTTTTGTCTGTTGTTTTTATTTTATTTCATATATATGCGCATATTCGCATATAATATTAATATATCTTATGTTCGGCATGCATAAACCAATGCGTTTTTTTATTATATGTAAGCCCAATGTTAATTTTTGCACCATGTCGATTTGGGTATCAATTCATATCTATTTTTTCTTCCATATTTTTGTTTATTTATTTGTTTGTGTACCTAATAAACTATATATTATATTACTATATTATATATATATATATATATATATATATATATATATATGTAATATATATTATAATACAACTATTGAGATTCGTTATATATATTGTTCTTTATAATTGTGTTAATAGATAATTAAATATACTAAATTAAATTAAAAAGTTTATACCACGATTATAATATATATTGAAATATATATGTATGGTTAGGATATAGTAAATGTTGATTCAATGTTTTATATAATCGCACGCAATGTTATCAATATATACAAATATTTATTTCAGATCATATGATTGGCTTAAATCATCGTGAAGTGGCCACATTACCCTCTAAAAGGTTGCCATATATAATATATTACGTGCTACTATAATACCCATAGGTATCACGCTATACAGTATATAGTATATACACTATAGTGTATATATATATATATATATATATATATATATATATATATATAATAATGCATTTTTCTCACTAACATAAATGGCTTACAAACTAGTTCTATAACATCCAACTTTAATTTTCAACTTATATTATATATTAGTGATTTAATATATGTTTAACTAAACTTTTATTTCAATTTGTTAAAAAGTAAATCGATTTTTATGTATTTTTACATCATTTTTTGTATTAATAGATATACAAATTATTTTTACTTATTTGAATAATGCTTACCAATACGCATATTTCATGTAGCCTATACATTTTTTAGATTTATAGTTTATGAGATACACCAAGTGGCCATATTACCCTCCTGGCCACATTACCCTTATTTACCCTATACACGAAAACTTTTATTCAAACATTTGCAAATCCACCCAACTGAAATCATACTAGAAACTATCTAAAATATCAACCCCAACCAATAATTATTAAATTTAGAATAATCATAATTCGATATAAAAATAAATATTGTAAATGAATACAAGATTATATTTATATATATTTTTTAATTTGAAATGTGTTCTTGTATGTTTAAACCATACTATTCCAACACGTATATACTATAGTATATAGTATGGGCGCCGGAACAGGGGGGGTTTGGGGGGTTGCAACCCCCCCTGGCAAAATAATGGAGGGGTTTTGATACCTAAAACCCCCCCTGCCATTTAGGTAAAATGAAGAATTTTTCTTATGACCATTCTCTATAATGTGCGATGGAACCCAAGATATAACTTTGGAAAACCATGAATCAATTGTGATTATATACATTGATGAAAATCTAAAAGTACAAGAAATATGTATAGGATTTTATTCATCTACATCAAGTATTGGCGAATCTATTGCAAATATTCTGAAAGATACCATTATTCGTCTCAGTCTATCCATGTTTAATTTACGTGGAAAATGTTATGATGGAGCGTCTAATGTGCCAGCTTTATACAAAGGAACAAAATCTCTGATACAAAAAGAACAACCTTTGGCATATTACACACATTGTAGTTCTCATCGCCTCAATCTTGTTTGTAAATATGTTGCTCAATGTAAAGCTTTACTTGGTTCTCTATCCATTGTGAATGATATTGGTGTTCTTTTTAGCAAATCTGGAAAATTTAGCAATTTATACCAATATATTGATAATAATAAAACCAGATTCAAATAAATGTGTCCTACAAGATGGACAGTCAGGTGTAAGGCTATATCAGCAGTCTTAAATAACTATTTAGATATTATAAATGCATTAGAAAAACTGACAATGGCAAGCGGAAATAGTACTGAACTAATCGAAAAAGTATATTCATATAATAATACTCTACTAGAAACACCTACATATATTTCATTAAATATAGCATTTGATATATTAACTTTATTAGAAAAATTGGTTAGTGTTACTTATAGCTTATACTAATTATTATTGATTGAAATATAGATAGATAGATAGATAGATATATTTTATTGGATTCATTAATGTTTTCTTTTTTTTTTCATTTATTATTCTTTTTCGTTTCTTTCTTCGTTTCCAAATGGCTTCAAAATAAGACCTTGATCTTTTCGGGTTGTTGCCAGTGATTTATTCATACATGGGACAGGAACAGTGATTGTTTAATCATAATAGTTAGCTATATATTTCGTATTTACATAAAAGATAATAATAAATAAATAAAATACAGTAGATAGACAAAATTTGACATTAACAAAAATCAAAATCAAAATAATAATAACAAAAATAATTCATACATACATATATATTTTATATAGATTTTTTATTTTATTTTTTTTTTAGTTTTTTTTAATATGTTAATTTTATTAAATTAATTTTAAATTCATTAATTTTTTAATTTATCTATAATATAATTCATTATTGATTAACATATTTTTTACTCTTGTCTTGAACAAATTTTCATTTTTTATATTTTGTATATTTGTTGGAAGTAAGTTCCAAAGTTTTGGACCTTTTATCAGTAAACTATTTATTGTTCTTGTTGATTTTGAAATTGGTATAGTATACGTTTTATTTGTTCGTAGAGTATATTTATTATTATTTTTTGTGTGTATTTTAGTTAAATTTGTTGGTAATTGATTATAATATTGTTTATGCATATATAGTAGTGTATTATAATATGTTAGCTTATCTAATCTAAGTATTTTATTTGATGTGAATAATTCTTTTGTATGATCTCGAAATTTTCTTTTATTTATTATTCTTAAGGTTTTTTTTTGAATAATTGTTGTATTTAGTGTATTATTTGAGAATGTATTTCCCCAAAGTATATTTCCATAGTTTAAGTATGGTAGGAAAATACTATTATATATAATTATCAATGAATTTGTTTTAATGAATTTGCTCAATTTTGAGATTAAAAATTGAATTTGGGAGAGTTTGATATTTAATTTAATAATATGATTTTTAAAATCAAGTTTGCTATCAAGAATTATACCAAGATATTTATAATTATATACGTTATTTATTAATGTATCATTTAATGAAATAATATTGTTTGGATATTTATTTGAGTTGAAATTTATCATTTCTGTTTTACTAATATTGAGTTTTAACTTATTATATTTATACCATTTTTCTATTTTTATTAAGGTTTTTTTAATTAAATTTGTTAGTTCTATATTATTATCTGCTGTAAAAGTTATAGCAGTATCATCTGCATATACTGTAAATTTTACATTATTATCTTCTAAATATAATGGTAGATCATTGACATAAATTATGAATAGTAAAGGACCTAGTATGGAGCCTTGGGGTACACCGATATCATTAGTTATAATATCAGATTCTGTAATGTTAACTTTAACTAGTTGAGTTCTATTATGTAAATAGTTTTTTATCAGTTTAAGAGGAATCCCTCTAATTCCATATTTATCTAATTTGCTAATTATAATAGAATGATCAATAGTATCAAAGGCTTTACTTAAATCTAAAAATAATGTATTTATTGCTTTATTTTCTTTTTTATTTTCCATTATATGGTTGTAAATATCTAGTGTAGCTTGAGTGGTATTATGTTTTTTAAGGAAACCATATTGAGTAGTATTTATTATGTTATTATTTTGTATGAATTGCATTAGTCTATTATATATTATTTTTTCTAGTATTTTCGATAGTTGACTTAAAATTGATATTGGTCTATAGTTAGATATAATATTGATATTATTTTTTTTATGAATTGGTTTAATGGAGGATAGTTTCATTTTTAAATGAAAAGTTCCTGACGATAAACATAGATTAAAAATATGGCTTAATGGAAGGTCAATGTAATCTTTTGAAATTTTTAACAATTTCATGTTTAGATAATCAGTGTCTAGAGAAGTCTTTGATTTATTATTTTGTATAATAGAATTTATCTCATGTGTTGATGTGGGATGAAGATATATTGATTTAGATATTGGTGTAATGTTAATTGGGTTGATGTTATTTATGGGAGAGGTGAATTGATTATTTATGGATTGACTTGTATTTATAAAATAAGAGTTAAATGCATTTGCTATTTGTTTATCATTATTGAATTTATTTTCGAATTCATCTATTATATAATTTGGAGATTGTTTAATTTGCTGTTTATTTATGAGGTTATTTATTAAATTCCAATTTTCTTTAGTAGATATACTATTTTTTATTTTACTATCTATATATGTTTGCTTTGCTTTTTTAATATTTAAGGTTAATTGATTTCTTAATTGTTTGTAGTTATATAAGTTGATTTCATTTTTATTATCTAAGTAAAGTTTATATAGTTTATACTTTTTATTAATGTCTCTTTTTATTTTATTTGTTATCCAATTTTTTGAAAGAATATTTGAAGATATTTTATTTGTAAGTTTATATATTAATAAAATATAAGTATATATATTTATATTAATTATATTAATTTATATTTATATTAAAAGTATAAGTTATAAAATATATCTCACTAGATAAGTGTAATTGGATCAAAGGTTACTATCAATGAAGATGTTGTTTTACTCATTAATATGTTAATCAAGTAGGAATAAACACATGAGTTATCACATTTATTTAGAATAGATTTTAAAAGAATCTGAAAATCTATATTTGCTACCATTACGTAATCCTAGAAAACGTACAATTCCATCACAGTTTGTATCATATATTAATATATATATATATATATATATATATATATATATATATATATAATCTTATTTATTTATAATTATAAATATTGTTAGACTTGTTAAGGGCCAGCACAACACCCTGAGTTTAACATGGTGGAGATAGGAAAATCATGTAATACTAAAAATAGATTCAATCTATGTATACTTCAAAATATCAACTAATTTTTTTTAATATATTATATAACTAATATTTATCTACAAATATACCTATCGACTATGAGATTTAGATTATTAAAATTATATTAAAAAAGGACTAACATAATAGCTATTTATAGAAAAAAAAATATGTAAGAAATTTCAATAAAATATAAAAAATATTATATATCATTGAATAATGTATTAGTTTTATATAGTTATATCCGAAGAGTAACATAATATTAATATACTGTAAAAAGTTCATGTTATTTGAATAAGTATTTCTATAATCGAAAGTGGTGCAAACATAGATGGTAATAGTTTTTTTTTAATTCAGAGATATTCACGTTTTTAAAAATAGAGATTAGAAAAAATTATCATATTTATATGAACTATATTTCAGCTCGTATTTATAAATGCTATATATATATATATATATATATATTATCTTATATATTTATAAATTTAATATTAATTATTTTTATAGAAACAACAAAATTAATCAATTTATTGATGGTACAACCAAGTACGTCAGTGTCTGTTATGTGTTAATGTTAAGAAGATTGTAGACGTGGTTAAGGTCACAAATCAAACAGCAAAAATAAACATATTGGTTATCTGCAATGAACATCAGGATATATTAGATTCTATTGACAACAATAAATTGATAAAAGAATTTTGCCAAAGAAATAATTGTAGAAACATTTTTATCAGTATAACATAATAAATATATAAACTATTTTGGGATTTATTCTTGTTATAATATACATATTTATTTAAAATATTCTAGATATGTTCATTATGGGATTCATATTTTATTAATTAGCTCAGTATAATTATAATTATATGTTTTAACATTTAAAATAAATCATAATTTGTACTCTATTATATGTTACAAGATATATTTTAAAATAATTACAGTCTAGTATTTAGTTGATAAATTATACTTATTTCTTAAAACCCCCCCTGGGAAAAACTAGTTCCGGCGGCTATAGTATATAGTATACGTATAATATATTATATCTAAATATTAGATATATATGTATAATATACAAGCATTATAACATAGTATACTATAACTACTACAACGGAAGTATACTTCCCAACTAACTATAAGTGTCATATATTTGATATATTTGGTTTATATACCAAATCTATAATATCTAATAATAGATTTAAATTTAGTTTTATTTTACAAATCATAATGTTGGGTAAATATTATATTTTTTTTATAAATTTTATTTTAAACAAATATTAAAAATAAATGTAAACAAATAACAAATAACTGTTACGTATGATAATTACGACGTGTTTCGTGTTAGTAGATATACACATATATATATATATATATATATATATACACACATATATATATATATTAACTTATTATATAGTTATTGTTATTGTTATTGTTATTTTTATTTGGTGGAGTATTTTCATCCCATCTAGGAACTTAGATGAAGTTTTCACATATATGGCTCTAATGTCCCTTCGAAGCCGCTCTCATGTTAAGGCATCAATGGTTTTAACGAGAGCCGATCATTTATTTATACACAAATATATAAGATCACTTCTAAATAATATTTTAAGACCCATTTTATAAAATTAATTAATGGTCCGGACGAGGGTCGAACCCGTGTCCTACTGCTTGTGTGTCTGACTCCTTAGCCACTGAGCCACACAGGCAGTTATAAAGTCAACTATAGTAACTATAGTTTATATATTATAATATATAGAAAGAATATTTTAAAATTCTCATATGAATTTATTTTCAGATTTTTAATATAATTTATATATATATTTTTTAAATTTATTTAAAAGACTGAAATGTGTTCCTGTATGTTTAGACTAGACTATTCTAACACGTATATACTATAGTATACGTATACTATATTATATCTAAATATTATATTATATGTATAATATACAAGCATTAGATTATAACAATATATATATATATATATATATATATATATATTGTTAAATATACTACCTAACTAATACTAAGTGTAAATTAATATATGATATATTTGGTATATATTCCAAATATATAATATCTAATAATATACAAAGATATCGCGAAGCAATAATAGTAGAAAATCTGTGTAATATATTAAAATTTAGTTTTATTTTACAAATCATAATATTTGGTAAATATTATATTTTGTTATAAATTTTATATTAAACAAATATTAAAAATAAATGTAAACAACTAATTGTAACATATGATAATTATGACGTGTTTCGTTAGTATATATATATACACAAACACACACATATATATATACATATACACACATATATAAACCTACATATATACTAGTATGAATAATAATGAAATGATAACATCATAACGCTGATGATGCATTGAAGCATATACGCTGTGTTTACCCACACTCAGTATACTTATACCTATAGGTTACCTACTATACTATACCTATAGGTTATCGTGTTACCCCTTACCCGTATACCCCGGGGTAAAGCTAACCGACCATCGTATACGGGGTACTATAGTAACGTATACGGGTGCACATGTGTTATTTATTGCGATACCACGATATATATATATATATATATATATATATATATATATATATATATATATATATATATATGTATATATATATATGTGTGTGTATAAATAGACGGTGTGTAATCTACATATTATATTAGATATATTTAATAAACTAAGTCAATATACAATCATAGATCCTGTCACTATAATGAATATATCCTGACGTGGCGGTTCCTCCGCGGAGTGTGCCCATCAATGGTGACCTAGTTACAGGGGGTCACGTGTGCGCATATCAATGGTGACCTAATTACTGGGGTCACGTGTGTGCGCATAGCAATGATGACCTAGTTACTGGGGTCACGTAAGAGGGGGTTAGTATCGCGTGTACTTAGCTATGTAGTTCTTATCAATACTTCAGACATGTGTGTATCTAAATTAATTAATAAGATTATTTAAAGACACTTTATATTTTCAATATATATTTCAATATTTATATAGATATATATATATAAATATATATATATATATATATATCTAGAGTATTAGGCTATATATAGACCGATTGTCTTTGATCACCTTAGTGAAATGATAGCTATAGCTATAACTGATCTTTTTTTATTAACTTTTCTTAATTACAATACAGGCAATAGGCTATATTATTGCTGAATTGCGTAACTTTAAAGTTATAAGTTATTAGTAATATATAATATGTCACTATAAGTTATGTGTTATATAAACTCATAAGTCAACTTATTATTAATCACGTATTACTTATAATCATATTACTACGCTAATAGATAATATTAACAATAGCGATTAACTTGTGTATATTCACATAATACACGTATTTAATAGCAATTCATAGAATCATATATATATATATATATAATTATATATTTATATATTAATATATATTTTATATTAATATATTATAGGCTATAGCCTATAGTAAAGCCTTTAGTATACTAAATATGCGATATATTACATATAACAATTGAACAATAGTATATAACATTATATAAATAATAGTTAATTATAAAATAATATAGTATACTTATTAGGAAATACAAATCGCTCGTAGGATATCGAATACTATAGTAGTACTATAGTAGTACTATAGTATTACAACCTATAGACTAGTGATATATAACATGCATGTAAGTGTTAAATGTAAAAAATTAAAATGAGGTAATTCGAAGCCTGTTTCATTACTATTCGGTTATACTCTCTAGTGGAATAGCTACAGATACAACCGCTAATACTGACCGCATTAAGTAGACCACACAAACACCTACACAACTACCTATATATGTCAAGGTCGCTATAGCTGTTACGTAAGGTATGTTATTAATACGTAATGGTTAACACTAGCAACATTAAGAGTGTAATAATAGCCTATATTGAGGCTGTTATAACAATAATATATAATATATTACATACTTAATTATGTAATTACATATATTGTTTACCACACACGTGTAGCTTATAGTTAACAACACAGTATACTGTGGTATAGTAGGTACAGTATACTATAGTATACCTATAGGTATACCTAGTAGGTACTACATACCCATTGTATTGTTAATTGTTAATACTTATTTCCTATTCAAAATGTAGGAAGTTATAATTAGTTATAAATCAGCGAATTCTATTAATACATTATTTCAATTCTAATGATATTGATATCCACAATTTTACATTTTTTTTTCATTTTCAATCAGATATATATTTTGTATATTTAAATTAATAATATCTCGGGTTTTACATGTCGTATTGACATGCTATTTCTACATTTATATGTAATAGATGCATTTTATATACATCTATAAATCTATTACATCTATTAAATATATTAATATATACATTATATATAATGTATATGTGTAAATATACATTATATATAATGTATATATTAATATATTTTATATATATATATATATATACATATATACATATATATATGTATGCGGAAATCTGAAGCGTAACACCACCAGTGGCTTATCCTGGACTCCGCCCTCTTCCTTACATCTCATATGCCGTTACCACGTGAGTCAACAGTATTGAGTGACGTGGTTGTTCCTAGAGAGGGAGTCGGGTCTTCTCGGCTCATCGAACCGTTACGCATCAACGCTTCGCTATGTCGGAGGACATTAATGTGAAAGTATACTTTAAATCTGAAATATTACGTACATTATTTACCGATTTTAATTATTTACCGCGACTATTTAGGGAACATTACCTCCGTTTCACACACACACACACACACACACACACACATATATATATATATATATATATATATATATATATATATACTATATTAATACGTTAATAACGAAGCGAGTGTTTCGCCGAACGCCATAAAATAATCGTATAGAGTATATCGAGTATATTCAATACGAGTTTTTAAGACATTCGGCGAAACACTCGCTTCGTTATTAACGTATATATATATACGAATTCGATACATCCAGGGTATATTGTATGCAATAACTATAATGACGTTATCAACTTGTAGCTTTTCCTCTTCTACTACTGCAGACCTACCGTACACTACAACTGTACGTCGTACAGTGTACGATGTGTGAGGGGGGGTCAGTTATCATTAAATACTATAATACATGTAAATGCATTTAATATATAGATTAATAAAGTTTATAAATAACAACTATATAATACAAATTATAAGATACTAAATATATATTATATATAGTAACTCAGTAAGTAAAGTAATCAGTGATAGTGTTTAGATTATAGTTTGACCATCATCATGATTTGTGATTAACTGATCACAATACGATTACAATCATATTACAATCATTGATAAGCAACTATGGTTGCTATAGGCTTTGATTACGAACTACACTTCTAAATCATTGATATTAATACGATTGTAATCAATGATTGTTAACTGATCACTAACATTGATTCACGATCAGTTGATAATCATTGATTGTAATACCATTGTAATCAATGATTGTTAACTGATCACTAACATTGATTCACGATCAATTGATAATCGTTGATTGTCAACTTAACAGAACAAATTTACGGTAGGGTCCCATCCATAGATGTAGAGAATTATAGAGAGTGTATTCGCGATAATTGATTACACAACAATGGAAAATCGGGTAGGTGTATCGATTAAGAGGTGACAAAAACAACACACACCATAACATACGAAACTTAAATTGTTCACAAGTTAGGCATGCATATTAATACTTCACTTGTATTGGGTTATACATATTATTTATAAAAATATATTAAGAAAGTTGATGGAATTTGTTAGCGTGGTGTATCACGTGGTATATATATATATATATATATATATATATATATATATATAATATTCAATTAATAGTATTGATCAATTTATTATATTTTAATATATTTCAATTTTTTGTTATTCTTAATAAATCGTAATTCGTAATTTAAATATTATAATATTCAATTATTACTCTATGAAAATAGACTAAACCTGTAATTGAAGTATTAATTTAGTAGAATAATTAACGATTTAAATATATTAAAATATAATATAGAGGATATATAAAAATTTATGAAAAATAATATTTGAATAATTAACTAATTATTATATGCACATATATATATATATATATATATATATATATATATATATATATATATATATATACATGTACATTCAACAAAATGGCAGTCCCATGGCGATATCCCCTTAAAGATAATAAAATATTAATAATGTTTAATTAAAAATTCATATACTATAATATTTGTCATATATACTATAGTATACATATATGCATACTTTTTTGTAATAACGTTAATAATTTATATATATATATATTCAATTAACTGGATATATTCGTTATATTACATCTGTAATGTTATCTATAGATAACATTACAGATTTAATATGGTATACCATATTTCCATATGGTATAACATCTAATTCCGAAATTTTCTCCGTCTTGCCGTCTCCAATTAATAGTAAATTATCTGCGAATTTATTTGCATTATCGTCATTTGCTGTATAAACTCTCATATTTATTTTTAAATTAAGTGATATAATATGTCTCCACAATGCAGAAGATTTTATACATGCATTTATATGGTCAGCCTTGGATCCTCTTATTACAACTGGCAAAATCTGTCTAAAATCTCCACTTAATAGTAATGTTATGCCTCCCATGGGTACATCATTATTAGTGACATCGCGCAACATTCTATCGACAGTATGTAATGCATGCATGCATTACATGCTGTATACAGCATGCTTATGAATCATTGTACATTCATCCCATTCAATAAATTTACAATTTCTGAATCCATCGACTATCTTAGAATTCTTTAGTACATTACATATAGAATCTTCTGTTAATTTAATTGGTATTTTAAATACATGTATTTAAAATACCAATTAAATTAACAGAAGATTCTATATGTAATGTACTAAAGAATTCTAAGATAACAGAATGCAGAATGCAGAATGCTCAGTTCTACCACATAAAAGTAGAGTGCACTCCATTGAGGCAATTCCTGAAGATGCTAGTGCTAATATATACTTACCAGATAATTATATACCGTTACCATGGTACTCTTGCAAGAGTACATTAATTATAAAAGTTTTAGCTGTCCTTGCAGGCGCGTCCAAAAAATGACTTTCCGTCTTCATTATTCACACTTGATAATATCGTATTATACACTAATCTCTGATCTTGATTTACTTTGGGTTCATTTTCTAATATCATTACTTCACACTCGGTATACTTATATTGATTATGGATATCATCCTCCATCAAATCTATTTCTGAAAATCCATGGATTTTCAGAAATAGATTTGATGGAGGATGATATATATAATACAGCGTTAATGTTAATACAAAATATAGTATTAAATATGGGAGGAAATAAATTAGTAAAATATGCATATTTTACTAATTTATTTCCTCCCATATTTAATACTATATTTTGTATTAAAATTAACGCTTTGTTATATATGTATTCTCTATCAGTTTGCTCACCTTCGCTATCGTAATTTAGTCTAAAGGCAATATCTTCTACCATGGATTCACGATTATTGATCCATAATCTTGGAAAATCAGATATTTCACAATAACATATCATCATTTGTATAACTTATTACCAATTGTATTCGACTTAAATATTCCTTCTGATATACGATCTCCTTCAAATCGTTTCTTCCATATCTTAGATGCTTGTTACCAAGTGTAATATTGCGGTATGTCTTGATATGATAACGTTATCGCAAATATATCAGTTTTAAAGATTTCAAAAAATGCTATTAACGTGTTTGTTGGTGTCAGTCGCATTCTTTCTGTAATATTGTGTTCATTGAAATATACTCTCTGTCCATTTTCTAGGTGAACAGCTAATTGTGTAATTGCGGGATATCTTTGATGTATGGGAAAATCTAATATTCTCCATATGGCCTCATTACTACTGATATATCTTGCCATTTTGTATCTTTTAATTTCATCGTATTTGTCTGCTGAATCTATACCTATCATTGCCATATCCGATCCCTTATTTATGTATTTACATATATATATATAAATATATATTTACATACATATATATAAATTTACATACATATATATGTATATATATATATATATATACATATATATATATATACGAAGTTATCATATAATGAAGGCTTATAAAGTCGGCGTGTGGCCCAACACTTCTATTATATATATATATATATTATACATATATATATATATATATATATATATATATATATATATATATATATATTGTTACTAATATGAATGTTATATTTATAATTTAGTTTTGGTTAACTATGTCACATTAAAAATAACATTTATATATTGATAAGAAAATATAAAACTATTACTTTATAACATTGATTTTATATTATCTAAATGTATCATTTTATTATTTTATAATTTATTTGAATTTTATTGGAATTTATTTATTGTTGACTTTTCAAATGTGTTTTACTCGGAAACATTTTGTTTGCTATGTTTGCTTATATAAATAAGTGAGTGTTTAGATAAAAGTACTGAAGCGATCGATCTATAAGTATACTTTATTGCGCTATATATAAATAACATATGTATGAACAATTCTAGAGAGACAATATTAAAAATGTATTGGATTTTATAAAAGTTGTTACAAAATAAAATAAAATAAAAGTATGTATATTATTATACAATGTATAATATAAATATTAATTATATATTTTTTAATTTTATTGTCTATAGGATAAGATATAAATGTACTTTTTATATATAACACAAAAAAAACAATTTTTAAATTCAATGAAAATGTTTTTCGAAACACTTAATAAAGGAGACAATGTGTTTCCTATCTCTATAGATATATATATATATATATATATATATATATATATATATATATATATATATATATACATGTAAATTCAACAAAATGGCCGTCCCATGGCGATATTCCCTAAAAGGGAATAAAATATTAATAATGTTTAATTCAAAATTAATATACTATAATATTTGTGATATATCCATGAATAATATGCATACTTTTGTGTACTAACGATAATAATGTATATTTATTCAATTAAATATAAATATATATTCATTATTACGAATATAGTACATCTAAAAGCATTATTTGCATACTTCCACACGTGGTCTTACAACGTTCTGGTTCTCTATTTGTTTATCTCGGGTTTTACGTGTAGTGCTGCATTAGTATGTAAGTGTGTAGTAATATATTAGTACATTGTACTGTATTTTAGATTTATATTACATATATTAATATATACATATATGTATACACATATACGTATGCTTAATATATGCCTATAGGCCTATATATAGACTATATATAGGCTATTTATATAGGCTATGGAATAAACCACAACAATTAATTCATAACATTTAGATAATCTATTATTTCTAATTATCATATTATAAATTATAAAAAATCGATATGTTTTCGAAATTGTAAAGCCTTTTATATAGTATATTTACATATATGTAAATATATATATATATATATATATATATATATATATATATAGTATATATATATATATATATATATATATATATATATATATATATATACCCAGTAAACCAATGTGTTAATGCATTAAGTAGACCACACAAACACCTACACAACTACCTATATATGTCAAGGTCGCTAGAGCTGTTACGTAAGGTATGTTATTAATACGTAATGGTTAACACTAGCAACATTAAGAGTGTAATAATAGCCTATATTGAGGCTGTTATTACATACTTAATTATGTAATTACATCTATTGTTTACCACACACGTGTAGCTTATAGTTAACAACACAGTATACTGTGGTATGTTAGGTACAGTATACTATAGTATACCTATAGGTATACCTAGTAGGTACTACATACCCATTGTATTGTTAATTGTTAATACTTATTTCCTATTCAAAATGTAATATCAACGAATTCTATTAATACATTATTTCAATTCTAATGATATTGATATCCACAATTTTACATTTTTTTTCATTTTCAATCAGATATATATTTTGTATATTTAAATTAATAATATCTCGGGTTTTACATGTCGTATTGACATGCTATTTCTACATTTATATGTAATAGATGCATTTTATATACATCTATAAATCTATTACATCTATTAAATATATTAATATATACATTATATATAATGTATATGTGTAAATATACATTATATATAATGTATATATTAATATATTTTATATATATATATATATATATATATATATATATATACATATATACATATATATATATATGTCTGTGGAAATCTGAAGCGTAACACCACCAGTGGCTTATCCTGGACTCCGCCCTCTTCCTTACATCTCATATGCCGTTACCACGTGAGTCAACAGTATTGAGTGACGTGGTTGTTCCTAGAGAGGGAGTCGGGTCTTCTCGGCTCATCGAACCGTTACGCATCAACGCTTCGCTATGTCGGAGGACATTAATGTGAAAGTATACTTTAAATCTGAAATATTACGTACATTATTTACCGATTTTAATTATTTACCGCGACTATTTAGGGAACATTACCTCCGTTTCACACACACACACACACACACACACACATATATATATATATATATATATATATATATATATATATATATATATTATATATTAATACGTTAATAACGAAGCGAGTGTTTCGCCGAACGCCATAAAATAATCGTATAGAGTATATCGAGTATATTCAATACGAGTTTTTAAGACATTCGGCGAAACACTCGCTTCGTTATTAACGTATATATATACGAATTCGATACATCCAGGGTATATTGTATGCAATAACTATAATGACGTTATCAACTTGTAGCTTTTCCTCTTCTACTACTGCAGACCTACCGTACACTACAACTGTACGTCGTACAGTGTACGATGTGTGAGGGGGGTCAGTTATCATTAAATACTATAATACATGTAAATGCATTTAATATATAGATTAATAAAGTTTATAAATAACAACTATATAATACAAATTATAAGATACTAAATATATATTATATATAGTAACTCAGTAAGTAAAGTAATCAGTGATAGTGTTTAGATTATAGTTTGACCATCATCATGATTTGTGATTAACTGATCACAATACGATTACAATCATATTACAATCATTGATAAGCAACTATGGTTGCTATAGGCTTTGATTACGAACTACACTTCTAAATCATTGATATTAATACGATTGTAATCAATGATTGTTAACTGATCACTAACATTGATTCACGATCAGTTGATAATCATTGATTGTAATACCATTGTAATCAATGATTGTTAACTGATCACTAACATTGATTCACGATCAGTTGATAATCGTTGATTGTCAACTTAACAGAACAAATTTATTGTAGGGTCCCATCCATAGATGTAGAGAATTATAGAGAGTGTATTCGCGATAATTGATTACACAACAATGGAAAATCGGGTAGGTGTATCGATTAAGAGGTGACAAAAACAACACACACCATAACATACGAAACTTAAATTGTTCACAAGTTAGGCATGCATATTAATACTTCACTTGTATTGGGTTATACATATTATTTATAAAAATATATTAAGAAAGTTGGTGGAATTTGTTAGCGTGGTGTATCACGTGGTATATATATATATATATATATATATATATATATATATATATATATAATATTCAATTAATAGTATTGATCAATTTATTATATTTTAATATATTTCAATTTTTTGTTATTCTTAATAAATCGTAATTCGTAATTTAAATATTATAATATTCAATTATTACTCTATGAACATAGACTAAACCTGTAATTGAAGTATTAATTTAGTAGAATAATAAACGATTTAAATATATTAAAATATAATATAGAGGATATATAAAAATTTATGAAAAATAATATTTGAATAATTAACTAATTATTATATGCACATATATATATATATATATACATATATATATATATATATATATATATATATATACATGTACATTCAACAAAATGGCAGTCCCATGGCGATATCCCCTTAAAGATAATAAAATATTAATAATGTTTAATTAAAAATTCATATACTATAATATTTGTCATATATACTATAGTATACATATATGCATACTTTTTTGTAATAACGTTAATAATTTATATATATATATTCAATTAACTGGATATATTCGTTATATTACATCTGTAATGTTATCTATAGATAACATTACAGATTTAATATGGTATACCATATTTCCATATGGTATAACATCTAATTCCGAAATTTTCTCCGTCTTGCCGTCTCCAATTAATAGTAAATTATCTGCGAATTTATTTGCATTATCGTCATTTGCTGTATAAACTCTCATATTTATTTTTAAATTAAGTGATATAATATGTCTCCACAATGCAGAAGATTTTATACATGCATTTATATGGTCAGCCTTGGATCCTCTTATTACAACTGGCAAAATTTGTCTAAAATCTCCACTTAATAGTAATGTTATGCCTCCCATGGGTACATCATTATTAGTGACATCGCGCAACATTCTATCGACAGTATGTAATGCATGCATGCATTACATGATGTATACAGCATGCTTATGAATCATTGTACATTCATCCCATTCAATAAATTTACAATTTCTGAATCCATCGACTATCTTAGAATTCTTTAGTACATTACATATAGAATCTTCTGTTAATTTAATTGGTATTTTAAATACATGTATTTAAAATACCAATTAAATTAACAGAAGATTCTATATGTAATGTACTAAAGAATTCTAAGATAACAGAATGCAGAATGCAGAATGCTCAGTTCTACCACATAAAAGTAGAGTGCACTCCATTGAGGCAATTCCTGAAGATGCTAGTGCTAATATATACTTACCAGATAATTATATACCGTTACCAAGAGTACATTAATTATAAAAGTTGTAGCTGTCCTTGCAGGCGCGTCCAAAAAATATCTTTCCGTCTTCATTATTCACACTTGATAATATCGTATTATACACTAATCTCTGATCTTGATTTACTTTGGGTTCATTTTCTAATATCATTACTTCACACTCGGTATACTTATATTGATTATGGATATCATCCTCCATCAAATCTATTTCTGAAAATCCATGGATTTTCAGAAATAGATTTGATGGAGGATGATATATATAATACAGCGTTAATGTTAATACAAAATATAGTATTAAATATGGGAGGAAATAAATTAGTAAAATATGCATATTTTACTAATTTATTTCCTCCCATATTTAATACTATATTTTGTATTAAAATTAACGCTTTGTTATATATGTATTCTCTATCAGTTTGCTCACCTTCGCTATCGTAATTTAGTCTAAAGGCAATATCTTCTGCCATGGATTCACGATTATTGATCCATAATCTTGGAAAATCAGATATTTCACAATAACATATCATCATTTGTATAACTTATTACCAATTGTATTCGACTTAAATATTCCTTCTGATATACGATCTCCTTCAAATCGTTTCTTCCATATCTTAGATGCTTGTTACCAAGTGTAATATTGCGGTATGTCTTGATATGATAACGTTATCGCAAATATATCAGTTTTAAAGATTTCAAAAAATGCTATTAACGTGTTTGTTGGTGTCAGTCGCATTCTTTCTGTAATATTGTGTTCATTGAAATATACTCTCTGTCCATTTTCTAGGTGAACAGCTAATTGTGTAATTGCGGGATATCTTTGATGTATGGGAAAATCTAATATTCTCCATATGGCCTCATTACTACTGATATATCTTGCCATTTTGTATCTTTTAATTTCATCGTATTTGTCTGCTGAATCTATACCTATCATTGCCATATCCGATCCCTTATTTATGTATTTACATATATATATAAATATATATTTACATACATATATATAAATTTACATACATATATATGTATATATATATATATATATATATATATATATACATATATATATATACGAAGTTATCATATAATGAAGGCTTATAAAGTCGGCGTGTGGCCCAACACTTCTATTATATATATATATTATACATATATATATATATATATATATATATATATATATATATATATATATATTGTTACTAATATGAATGTTATATTTATAATTTAGTTTTGGTTAACTATGTCACATTAAAAATAACATTTATATATTGATAAGAAAATATAAAACTATTACTTTATAACATTGATTTTATATTATCTAAATGTATATTCTGGAATGTTTATCCTTACAGTTCAATTCTGTATTAAATAATAATACAGCACCTAGGTAGCTGTACCTTATATAGGTATTTATATAAACCTACTCTCAATAATGTTTAATAATACATTCGAATCATTTCCTTTATCACCTGAAACTATTAGAAAATGTCTTTGTTTTTTACCTAACAAGTTAATAATTCATCAGATGGTCTACCGAAAGTGGTATTAAAAATTCTCTTATTTGAATTATGTGAACCTTTATCCATAATTATAGCCGTTTCCTTAAGTAAGGCTATTGCCAAGATTTATGGATACATTCATACTTTACACACACATATATATATATATATATATATATATAAGAAAAGTGACCTAATACAAGCTGTAAATTATAGACCAATTAGTATATTACCGAGTTCTTTGATATTCTTTGAAAGTAGTCTATCTAACCATGTAATGTACTTCCTTCGAGATAATAATCTATTTAATGATACTCAATACGGTTTTATTTCGTGTAAATCAACTGACCTTCAGTTATTACAATTTTATCGAGCCATATTTAAAGCCAAAGATAACTCTAAATCTTCGGATATTATCTATATTTATATGGCTAAGGCATTTGATAATGTATCGCATAAAGTATTACTCCATAAACTATTTAATATTGGTATACAAGGATATGTACTGAACTGGATTAAATCTTACCTATTTAATAGTATTCAAAGCGTTAAAATAATAATAATATGTCTAAACCCCAAAAGGTAATTTCAGGTGTTCCGCAATATTCTGTATTAGGACCAATTATATTTCTAATATACATTAAGAGCGCCACTCGTTTTATCATAAAAAAAAATTTTATTCTATTTTTTCCTGTATTTTCTGATAGCGTCATTCAGTTCACAATTTATTATTATCATAGAGATTTTTGTTTACATATTTCTATATTATTATATACCTATCTATTACTAAATTTATTTCTAACTATATATTTACTAATCATGACTACATATATAACTATATATATATTTTTTCATTATATCATAATTTTCTATTTTTATAAAAATAATATATTTGTTTATATATAACATCTGTGTGTATGTAATACATACTATGTATATATATATATATATATATATATATATATATATATATATATATATATATATATATATATATATATCAAAATTAGTGTATACATATTTATATTGATAATAAATATTTACTCATATATATATATATATATATATATAAATGTGTTTTTATTGCTATATTATCAGTTATTCCATAGTATATTGCACAATATAAATGAAAATCACTATAAATTTACCATAAAAATAACTATTTATTTTGAACTCGATTATCTCAGAACTTTATTTTGTCATGCATACCAACATTAAAAACACTAAGGATATTTTTCCCTTCATTGAATTGTATTCAAATCTTCACCATTATAAAGATAATTAATTGTAGTTATATACAAGAGTAAAACTTTTTAATTTTAGTCATAAAAAAATATATTATATAAATAAATTAGCATAAAAAAATTAAAAAATAATAAGTTTTATAAAACATAAATATTTAATAATTGGTAATTGAAATACAAAATGTTTCACTCTTTTCAAATAGAATAGAATAAACTCTACACAATAAAAAAAAAATTAAATGTATAACTATATTGTATACAAAGTCTTAGGGTTTTTAAAACACGTACCAATTCCCTATCTCCTACATGTTAATGACCTAACGGAATGTGTGGATAAACCGTTATATACCTGTCTATTTGCTGATGATGCAAACATTGGACATATTCTACAGTCATCTGATGATATACGTATTCAACTAACACTTGCCAATATTGACAAATGGATGTCAACTTGGCAACTGTAATTAGCAACCTCCAAATGTAAAGTTATTCGTATTGGTAAATGTATCAACAAATCTAATTATTATCTTAATGATAATTTATTAAAATAGTGTACCTAGGTATAATAGCTATTATACAGATCTTGGTATCATATTCACAGATAATCTAAAATGTTATACTCATATATCTGAGATATGTTCTAAAACATATAGAATATATAATATGATATTTAGGTATTTCATAATTAACCAATACTCTCCTTTATTATATGCATACCTAACCTATACGACCAATTCTAGAGTATGGCTCTTCTGTATGTAATCTTCATTCTAACTATATTGGGTATAATGATTTACTTGAAAAAGTGCAAAGAAATGTTACTAAAAAATTATTTTATTGTTGTAATTTATCATATTTAAATTATTCTGATCGATTGAAATTCTTAAATTTACATTCACTCTTCCAACGCAGAACTATTGCCGATCTTACTCTGGCTTATAAAATCATCAAATGATTTTTTGATGTGCCGGTGTCGGACACCATGAATACATACGTATCATCTAGCAGGAACCCGTCTATAATGATATTGAAAATGAAATTAGGACCAAACCACTATTCAACTAGTTTGGTAATAGAATATCTTCAGATTGGAACAAACTAACCGATTTGATATTACAATGTGAAACTGTTTTCTCTATTAAAGCCTTAATGATTCGTTGTATAATTATATGATCAGAATTATCTAATTCACTGTATTGGATATACTGGTGTTGATGTCAGGATATGTCAACACCACTACATTAAGGGAATTACCTACCCTTGGGGGCTGATCCACATCATATGGGTTATCCAACCTCTAACCCGAGACCCCCGATATTAATCAGTGTTATCTTTATGGTGGAGATGAGTGTTCTGCTTTTTGTCTGTTGTTTTTATTTTATTTCATATATATGCGCATATTCGCATATAATATTAATATATCTTATGTTCGGCATGCATAAACCAATGCGTTTTTTTATTATATGTAAGCCCAATGTTAATTTTTGCACCATGTCGATTTGGGTATCAATTCATATCTATTTTTTCTTCCATATTTTTGTTTATTTATTTGTTTGTGTACCTAATAAACTATATATTATATTACTATATTATATATATATATATATATATATATATATATATATATGTAATATATATTATAATACAACTATTGAGATTCGTTATATATATTGTTCTTTATAATTGTGTTAATAGATAATTAAATATACTAAATTAAATTAAAAAGTTTATACCACGATTATAATATATATTGAAATATATATGTATGGTTAGGATATAGTAAATGTTGATTCAATGTTTTATATAATCGCACGCAATGTTATCAATATATACAAATATTTATTTCAGATCATATGATTGGCTTAAATCATCGTGAAGTGGCCACATTACCCTCTAAAAGGTTGCCATATATAATATATTACGTGCTACTATAATACCCATAGGTATCACGCTATACAGTATATAGTATATACACTATAGTGTATATATATATATATATATATATATATATATATATATATATATATATAATAATGCATTTTTCTCACTAACATAAATGGCTTACAAACTAGTTCTATAACATCCAACTTTAATTTTCAACTTATATTATATATTAGTGATTTAATATATGTTTAACTAAACTTTTATTTCAATTTGTTAAAAAGTAAATCGATTTTTATGTATTTTTACATCATTTTTTGTATTAATAGATATACAAATTATTTTTACTTATTTGAATAATGCTTACCAATACGCATATTTCATGTAGCCTATACATTTTTTAGATTTATAGTTTATGAGATACACCAAGTGGCCATATTACCCTCCTGGCCACATTACCCTTATTTACCCTATACACGAAAACTTTTATTCAAACATTTGCAAATCCACCCAACTGAAATCATACTAGAAACTATCTAAAATATCAACCCCAACCAATAATTATTAAATTTAGAATAATCATAATTCGATATAAAAATAAATATTGTAAATGAATACAAGATTATATTTATATATATTTTTTAATTTGAAATGTGTTCTTGTATGTTTAAACCATACTATTCCAACACGTATATACTATAGTATATAGTATGGGCGCCGGAACAGGGGGGGTTTGGGGGGTTGCAACCCCCCCTGGCAAAATAATGGAGGGGTTTTGATACCTAAAACCCCCCCTGCCATTTAGGTAAAATGAAGAATTTTTCTTATGACCATTCTCTATAATGTGCGATGGAACCCAAGATATAACTTTGGAAAACCATGAATCAATTGTGATTATATACATTGATGAAAATCTAAAAGTACAAGAAATATGTATAGGATTTTATTCATCTACATCAAGTATTGGCGAATCTATTGCAAATATTCTGAAAGATACCATTATTCGTCTCAGTCTATCCATGTTTAATTTACGTGGAAAATGTTATGATGGAGCGTCTAATGTGCCAGCTTTATACAAAGGAACAAAATCTCTGATACAAAAAGAACAACCTTTGGCATATTACACACATTGTAGTTCTCATCGCCTCAATCTTGTTTGTAAATATGTTGCTCAATGTAAAGCTTTACTTGGTTCTCTATCCATTGTGAATGATATTGGTGTTCTTTTTAGCAAATCTGGAAAATTTAGCAATTTATACCAATATATTGATAATAATAAAACCAGATTCAAATAAATGTGTCCTACAAGATGGACAGTCAGGTGTAAGGCTATATCAGCAGTCTTAAATAACTATTTAGATATTATAAATGCATTAGAAAAACTGACAATGGCAAGCGGAAATAGTACTGAACTAATCGAAAAAGTATATTCATATAATAATACTCTACTAGAAACACCTACATATATTTCATTAAATATAGCATTTGATATATTAACTTTATTAGAAAAATTGGTTAGTGTTACTTATAGCTTATACTAATTATTATTGATTGAAATATAGATAGATAGATAGATAGATATATTTTATTGGATTCATTAATGTTTTCTTTTTTTTTTCATTTATTATTCTTTTTCGTTTCTTTCTTCGTTTCCAAATGGCTTCAAAATAAGACCTTGATCTTTTCGGGTTGTTGCCAGTGATTTATTCATACATGGGACAGGAACAGTGATTGTTTAATCATAATAGTTAGCTATATATTTCGTATTTACATAAAAGATAATAATAAATAAATAAAATACAGTAGATAGACAAAATTTGACATTAACAAAAATCAAAATCAAAATAATAATAACAAAAATAATTCATACATACATATATATTTTATATAGATTTTTTATTTTATTTTTTTTTTAGTTTTTTTTAATATGTTAATTTTATTAAATTAATTTTAAATTCATTAATTTTTTAATTTATCTATAATATAATTCATTATTGATTAACATATTTTTTACTCTTGTCTTGAACAAATTTTCATTTTTTATATTTTGTATATTTGTTGGAAGTAAGTTCCAAAGTTTTGGACCTTTTATCAGTAAACTATTTATTGTTCTTGTTGATTTTGAAATTGGTATAGTATACGTTTTATTTGTTCGTAGAGTATATTTATTATTATTTTTTGTGTGTATTTTAGTTAAATTTGTTGGTAATTGATTATAATATTGTTTATGCATATATAGTAGTGTATTATAATATGTTAGCTTATCTAATCTAAGTATTTTATTTGATGTGAATAATTCTTTTGTATGATCTCGAAATTTTCTTTTATTTATTATTCTTAAGGTTTTTTTTTGAATAATTGTTGTATTTAGTGTATTATTTGAGAATGTATTTCCCCAAAGTATATTTCCATAGTTTAAGTATGGTAGGAAAATACTATTATATATAATTATCAATGAATTTGTTTTAATGAATTTGCTCAATTTTGAGATTAAAAATTGAATTTGGGAGAGTTTGATATTTAATTTAATAATATGATTTTTAAAATCAAGTTTGCTATCAAGAATTATACCAAGATATTTATAATTATATACGTTATTTATTAATGTATCATTTAATGAAATAATATTGTTTGGATATTTATTTGAGTTGAAATTTATCATTTCTGTTTTACTAATATTGAGTTTTAACTTATTATATTTATACCATTTTTCTATTTTTATTAAGGTTTTTTTAATTAAATTTGTTAGTTCTATATTATTATCTGCTGTAAAAGTTATAGCAGTATCATCTGCATATACTGTAAATTTTACATTATTATCTTCTAAATATAATGGTAGATCATTGACATAAATTATGAATAGTAAAGGACCTAGTATGGAGCCTTGGGGTACACCGATATCATTAGTTATAATATCAGATTCTGTAATGTTAACTTTAACTAGTTGAGTTCTATTATGTAAATAGTTTTTTATCAGTTTAAGAGGAATCCCTCTAATTCCATATTTATCTAATTTGCTAATTATAATAGAATGATCAATAGTATCAAAGGCTTTACTTAAATCTAAAAATAATGTATTTATTGCTTTATTTTCTTTTTTATTTTCCATTATATGGTTGTAAATATCTAGTGTAGCTTGAGTGGTATTATGTTTTTTAAGGAAACCATATTGAGTAGTATTTATTATGTTATTATTTTGTATGAATTGCATTAGTCTATTATATATTATTTTTTCTAGTATTTTCGATAGTTGACTTAAAATTGATATTGGTCTATAGTTAGATATAATATTGATATTATTTTTTTTATGAATTGGTTTAATGGAGGATAGTTTCATTTTTAAATGAAAAGTTCCTGACGATAAACATAGATTAAAAATATGGCTTAATGGAAGGTCAATGTAATCTTTTGAAATTTTTAACAATTTCATGTTTAGATAATCAGTGTCTAGAGAAGTCTTTGATTTATTATTTTGTATAATAGAATTTATCTCATGTGTTGATGTGGGATGAAGATATATTGATTTAGATATTGGTGTAATGTTAATTGGGTTGATGTTATTTATGGGAGAGGTGAATTGATTATTTATGGATTGACTTGTATTTATAAAATAAGAGTTAAATGCATTTGCTATTTGTTTATCATTATTGAATTTATTTTCGAATTCATCTATTATATAATTTGGAGATTGTTTAATTTGCTGTTTATTTATGAGGTTATTTATTAAATTCCAATTTTCTTTAGTAGATATACTATTTTTTATTTTACTATCTATATATGTTTGCTTTGCTTTTTTAATATTTAAGGTTAATTGATTTCTTAATTGTTTGTAGTTATATAAGTTGATTTCATTTTTATTATCTAAGTAAAGTTTATATAGTTTATACTTTTTATTAATGTCTCTTTTTATTTTATTTGTTATCCAATTTTTTGAAAGAATATTTGAAGATATTTTATTTGTAAGTTTATATATTAATAAAATATAAGTATATATATTTATATTAATTATATTAATTTATATTTATATTAAAAGTATAAGTTATAAAATATATCTCACTAGATAAGTGTAATTGGATCAAAGGTTACTATCAATGAAGATGTTGTTTTACTCATTAATATGTTAATCAAGTAGGAATAAACACATGAGTTATCACATTTATTTAGAATAGATTTTAAAAGAATCTGAAAATCTATATTTGCTACCATTACGTAATCCTAGAAAACGTACAATTCCATCACAGTTTGTATCATATATTAATATATATATATAATAATATATATATATATATATAATCTTATTTATTTATAATTATAAATATTGTTAGACTTGTTAAGGGCCAGCACAACACCCTGAGTTTAACATGGTGGAGATAGGAAAATCATGTAATACTAAAAATAGATTCAATCTATGTATACTTCAAAATATCAACTAATTTTTTTTAATATATTATATAACTAATATTTATCTACAAATATACCTATCGACTATGAGATTTAGATTATTAAAATTATATTAAAAAAGGACTAACATAATAGCTATTTATAGAAAAAAAAATATGTAAGAAATTTCAATAAAATATAAAAAATATTATATATCATTGAATAATGTATTAGTTTTATATAGTTATATCCGAAGAGTAACATAATATTAATATACTGTAAAAAGTTCATGTTATTTGAATAAGTATTTCTATAATCGAAAGTGGTGCAAACATAGATGGTAATAGTTTTTTTTTAATTCAGAGATATTCACGTTTTTAAAAATAGAGATTAGAAAAAATTATCATATTTATATGAACTATATTTCAGCTCGTATTTATAAATGCTATATATATATATATATATATATTATCTTATATATTTATAAATTTAATATTAATTATTTTTATAGAAACAACAAAATTAATCAATTTATTGATGGTACAACCAAGTACGTCAGTGTCTGTTATGTGTTAATGTTAAGAAGATTGTAGACGTGGTTAAGGTCACAAATCAAACAGCAAAAATAAACATATTGGTTATCTGCAATGAACATCAGGATATATTAGATTCTATTGACAACAATAAATTGATAAAAGAATTTTGCCAAAGAAATAATTGTAGAAACATTTTTATCAGTATAACATAATAAATATATAAACTATTTTGGGATTTATTCTTGTTATAATATACATATTTATTTAAAATATTCTAGATATGTTCATTATGGGATTCATATTTTATTAATTAGCTCAGTATAATTATAATTATATGTTTTAACATTTAAAATAAATCATAATTTGTACTCTATTATATGTTACAAGATATATTTTAAAATAATTACAGTCTAGTATTTAGTTGATAAATTATACTTATTTCTTAAAACCCCCCCTGGGAAAAACTAGTTCCGGCGGCTATAGTATATAGTATACGTATAATATATTATATCTAAATATTAGATATATATGTATAATATACAAGCATTATAACATAGTATACTATAACTACTACAACGGAAGTATACTTCCCAACTAACTATAAGTGTCATATATTTGATATATTTGGTTTATATACCAAATCTATAATATCTAATAATAGATTTAAATTTAGTTTTATTTTACAAATCATAATGTTGGGTAAATATTATATTTTTCGCTTTTCCTCTTCTACTACTGCAGACCTACCGTACACTACAACTGTACGTCGTACAGTGTACGATGTGTGAGGGGGGTCAGTTATCATTAAATACTATAATACATGTAAATGCATTTAATATATAGATTAATAAAGTTTATAAATAACAACTATATAATACAAATTATAAGATACTAAATATATATTATATATAGTAACTCAGTAAGTAAAGTAATCAGTGATAGTGTTTAGATTATAGTTTGACCATCATCATGATTTGTGATTAACTGATCACAATACGATTACAATCATATTACAATCATTGATAAGCAACTATGGTTGCTATAGGCTTTGATTACGAACTACACTTCTAAATCATTGATATTAATACGATTGTAATCAATGATTGTTAACTGATCACTAACATTGATTCACGATCAGTTGATAATCATTGATTGTAATACCATTGTAATCAATGATTGTTAACTGATCACTAACATTGATTCACGATCAGTTGATAATCGTTGATTGTCAACTTAACAGAACAAATTTATTGTAGGGTCCCATCCATAGATGTAGAGAATTATAGAGAGTGTATTCGCGATAATTGATTACACAACAATGGAAAATCGGGTAGGTGTATCGATTAAGAGGTGACAAAAACAACACACACCATAACATACGAAACTTAAATTGTTCACAAGTTAGGCATGCATATTAATACTTCACTTGTATTGGGTTATACATATTATTTATAAAAATATATTAAGAAAGTTGGTGGAATTTGTTAGCGTGGTGTATCACGTGGTATATATATATATATATATATATATATATATATAATATTCAATTAATAGTATTGATCAATTTATTATATTTTAATATATTTCAATTTTTTGTTATTCTTAATAAATCGTAATTCGTAATTTAAATATTATAATATTCAATTATTACTCTATGAACATAGACTAAACCTGTAATTGAAGTATTAATTTAGTAGAATAATAAACGATTTAAATATATTAAAATATAATATAGAGGATATATAAAAATTTATGAAAAATAATATTTGAATAATTAACTAATTATTATATGCACATATATATATATATATATATATACATATATATATATATATATATATATATATATATATATACATGTACATTCAACAAAATGGCAGTCCCATGGCGATATCCCCTTAAAGATAATAAAATATTAATAATGTTTAATTAAAAATTCATATACTATAATATTTGTCATATATACTATAGTATACATATATGCATACTTTTTTGTAATAACGTTAATAATTTATATATATATATTCAATTAACTGGATATATTCGTTATATTACATCTGTAATGTTATCTATAGATAACATTACAGATTTAATATGGTATACCATATTTCCATATGGTATAACATCTAATTCCGAAATTTTCTCCGTCTTGCCGTCTCCAATTAATAGTAAATTATCTGCGAATTTATTTGCATTATCGTCATTTGCTGTATAAACTCTCATATTTATTTTTAAATTAAGTGATATAATATGTCTCCACAATGCAGAAGATTGTATACATGCATTTATATGGTCAGCCTTGGATCCTCTTATTACAACTGGCAAAATTTGTCTAAAATCTCCACTTAATAGTAATGTTATGCCTCCCATGGGTACATCATTATTAGTGACATCGCGCAACATTCTATCGACAGTATGTAATGCATGCATGCATTACATGCTGTATACAGCATGCTTATGAATCATTGTACATTCATCCCATTCAATAAATTTACAATTTCTGAATCCATCGACTATCTTAGAATTCTTTAGTACATTACATATAGAATCTTCTGTTAATTTAATTGGTATTTTAAATACATGTATTTAAAATACCAATTAAATTAACAGAAGATTCTATATGTAATGTACTAAAGAATTCTAAGATAACAGAATGCAGAATGCAGAATGCTCAGTTCTACCACATAAAAGTAGAGTGCACTCCATTGAGGCAATTCCTGAAGATGCTAGTGCTAATATATACTTACCAGATAATTATATACCGTTACCAAGAGTACATTAATTATAAAAGTTGTAGCTGTCCTTGCAGGCGCGTCCAAAAAATATCTTTCCGTCTTCATTATTCACACTTGATAATATCGTATTATACACTAATCTCTGATCTTGATTTACTTTGGGTTCATTTTCTAATATCATTACTTCACACTCGGTATACTTATATTGATTATGGATATCATCCTCCATCAAATCTATTTCTGAAAATCCATGGATTTTCAGAAATAGATTTGATGGAGGATGATATATATAATACAGCGTTAATGTTAATACAAAATATAGTATTAAATATGGGAGGAAATAAATTAGTAAAATATGCATATTTTACTAATTTATTTCCTCCCATATTTAATACTATATTTTGTATTAAAATTAACGCTTTGTTATATATGTATTCTCTATCAGTTTGCTCACCTTCGCTATCGTAATTTAGTCTAAAGGCAATATCTTCTGCCATGGATTCACGATTATTGATCCATAATCTTGGAAAATCAGATATTTCACAATAACATATCATCATTTGTATAACTTATTACCAATTGTATTCGACTTAAATATTCCTTCTGATATACGATCTCCTTCAAATCGTTTCTTCCATATCTTAGATGCTTGTTACCAAGTGTAATATTGCGGTATGTCTTGATATGATAACGTTATCGCAAATATATCAGTTTTAAAGATTTCAAAAAATGCTATTAACGTGTTTGTTGGTGTCAGTCGCATTCTTTCTGTAATATTGTGTTCATTGAAATATACTCTCTGTCCATTTTCTAGGTGAACAGCTAATTGTGTAATTGCGGGATATCTTTGATGTATGGGAAAATCTAATATTCTCCATATGGCCTCATTACTACTGATATATCTTGCCATTTTGTATCTTTTAATTTCATCGTATTTGTCTGCTGAATCTATACCTATCATTGCCATATCCGATCCCTTATTTATGTATTTACATATATATATAAATATATATTTACATACATATATATAAATTTACATACATATATATGTATATATATATATATATATATATATATATATATACATATATATATATACGAAGTTATCATATAATGAAGGCTTATAAAGTCGGCGTGTGGCCCAACACTTCTATTATATATATATATTATACATATATATATATATATATATATATATATATATATATATATATATATATATATATATTGTTACTAATATGAATGTTATATTTATAATTTAGTTTTGGTTAACTATGTCACATTAAAAATAACATTTATATATTGATAAGAAAATATAAAACTATTACTTTATAACATTGATTTTATATTATCTAAATGTATCATTTTATTATTTTATAATTTATTTGAATTTTATTGGAATTTATTTATTGTTGACTTTTCAAATGTGTTTTACTCGGAAACATTTTGTTTGCTATGTTTGCTTATATAAATAAGTGAGTGTTTAGATAAAAGTACTGAAGCGATCGATCTATAAGTATACTTTATTGCGCTATATATAAATAACATATGTATGAACAATTCTAGAGAGACAATATTAAAAATGTATTGGATTTTATAAAAGGTGTTACAAAATAAAATAAAATAAAAGTATGTACATTATTATACAATGTATAATATAAATATTAATTATATATTTTTTAATTTTATTGTCTATAGGATAAGATATAAATGTACTTTTTATATATAACACAAAAAAACAATTTTTAAATTCAATGAAAATGTTTTTCGAAACACTTAATAAAGGAGACAATGTGTTTCCTATCTCTATAGATATATATATATATATATATATATATATATATATATACATGTAAATTCAACAAAATGGCCGTCCCATGGCGATATTCCCTAAAAGGGAATAAAATATTAATAATGTTTAATTCAAAATTAATATACTATAATATTTGTGATATATCCATGAATAATATGCATACTTTTGTGTACTAACGATAATAATGTATATTTATTCAATTAAATATAAATATATATTCATTATTACGAATATAGTACATCTAAAAGCATTATTTGCATACTTCCACACGTGGTCTTACAACGTTCTGGTTCTCTATTTGTTTATCTCGGGTTTTACGTGTAGTGCTACATTAGTATGTAAGTGTGTAGTAATATATTAGTACATTGTACTGTATTTTAGATTTATATTACATATATTAATATATACATATATGTATACACATATACGTATGCTTAATATATGCCTATAGGCCTATATATAGACTATATATAGGCTATTTATATAGGCTATGGAATAAACCACAACAATTAATTCATAACATTTAGATAATCTATTATTTCTAATTATCATATTATAAATTATAAAAAATCGATATGTTTTCGAAATTGTAAAGCCTTTTATATAGTATATTTACATATATGTAAATATATATATATATATATATATATATATAGTATATATATATATATATATATATATATATATATATATACCCAGTAAACCAATGTGTTAATGTAACGTGCTTAACACCAGACATATGTCACGAGTTGAACACTTTTGATTTTTAAAATGCTCGTAATTCGTAATCAATATATGGTTTTAAAATATGTTATGGATATATAATATATTTATGATCTAGTTAACTGTAATATAATAATAAATGATCTCAAACTTGATTTTTTTTCAAAGGTGTCATACTCATAACAAATGTAATGTGTTAAGCACACTCCATTATGCTGAGTTGAGCACCTTTGAATTTCAAAAACTAATAGATGTAAAATAATTATTAATTTTAGTATAATATATATTATAATAATTTAATTAACTATAATATAATAATAAATTATCTCATACTTAATTTTTTTTCTTCAAAGGTGTTACACTCATAACCAATGTAATGTGTTAAGCACACTCCATTGTTCTGATTTGAGTATATATATGTAATATGTATTTAACACATATAACACATATAATATACATACCATAACATAATATTATACATACATATTAACACAAATATATACATTTTATTAATACAATATTTAAATAACCACAGATATAAAACACATGTGCTATTCGATGTGAACAGGCTGATGAAATACTTACAGAGTCTTGTTATGTGTCGCTATTGTATATATACACATATATCGTATTTATATCTATAGTTACTATATAATATTTATGACTTTGACTATACAGATTGTTAAACGATTCTGATGTATATATAACAACCGTATGAAGTCATTCAGTATAGCTGAAGTGATATTTATTTTTGAAAGTACTTTTAATAAAAATATAAATAAAAATAATTAAACATTTATTTCATTATTTATAATAATCATCTTATATATTATAATGTAATATATAATTAGTATATAATTATTAATTAATTCAATATACTATAATATTTAAATAATAATGTACGAAATAGAACACGTACTTGTATAAACATAAAGGAAAGTTTACAGACTAACAATATGTAGGTACTACTTTTTATAAAGCTAATTATATGATATGATTGCATATTCTAATGAATATAAAATTAATAAGGTGTTAAATTCCGAACCCATCAAATTTGTCTTAAAATATTATTTAAAAGTGATATTTTATAATTGTATATACAAAATAAGCAGCTCTCGTTAAAATATTGGATGCCTTAACACGAGATCGGATTCGAAGGGGCATTATAGATATTTAATAAAAATATCATATAAGTTATAAGTTTGTTGTTATTTCAACCGAATTCCAAAAATAAAATAAAAACACAAATAAATAACTATTAATTAATGGTATAAGAGAATAGATAATTTATAATATAAATATGTATGATTAAACATTATGACTATTCTACCATGCACACAGACTTATTTAGACCAGTCCAAAATGTCATCCATCCAGCTTCTCTTTGAACGGCCTCTATGTCTAATACCTTAAACTGAGCTTCGCAATATCATCTTAGTTAGCGATTCATGTCTAGATATATGCACACAAACAATATTTGTCTACGTACCTCCTTTTCTAAGAGAGGCTCTCATAATTACCTATTTTCCTTTCTATTTCAGTAAATATGTACTATTAGTTTTCCTTTGTTTGTAAGTGATATTTGTTTCCTATGTGATATTTAAGAATATTTTAGAGAAGATTCTATATATAGTATTTATATTCGAATTCACGAATCTTCTTTTTAGACCCTTACAACATTGTCCAGGTTTCACACCCATATAGTAATATGGATAGCATACTAAATATTTGTAGAGCTTGTACTTGAGATTGAATTCAATATCTCTAGATTTCTATATCTTCTCCAACCTCACAATTACTGCAGTTAATGTATATAGCCTTCCTGAGGAATTCATTAAGGTTGTTGGCCGCCCTCTGTTGGAACTGTACGGCGTACACTGTACAGTGTACGCCCTGACGAGGGGTCAGATAGGTCTCGTGACTCGGGTATTTGTCTCGTTTTTCTCCGGCTACGGTCGGAACGGGTCCCATAAAGCGGTACTCGGAGTTCTGGTTCTTTTTGTAATCGGGCATTACTGTGCTACCAGGCTTCACCACGTACACACTGTATAGGTTATAGGTTTATCTTATATATATATGTATATATATAATTATATATATTTATATATATATATATATATATATATATATATATATATATTTCCAACGACTCAGCTAAGTCACGTTATATACTATAGACGGATGCATACCTATATTATATATAACTATACTACTGCACAGGCTAGGATTTAACATATGTTATATTCTGAGTCAGTATTACTGAGTTCTGACTTATAGCTTTCCTATGCAATAGTCTATAGACTATAGTCTCTCTCTCTCTCTCTCTCTCTCTCTCTCTCTATCTCTCTCTCTCTCTATATATATATATATATATATATATATATATATATATTTTAGTATCTCACTGACATACAAATTATAATATAACTAATAATACAACACACTAAAGAAAGCTGACATATATCTGTCAGCTTTCTTCAATAATGTTGTTATAAAGATATCTATATAACAGTCCGAGTCTTATTGGTAACAATTTGGAGAACAATACTTAAAAGCCAATAACTTATGTGATATATATCATGACATTTAGTCATACTTCTCATAACAAATGCCATTGATCGATTACTTATTAAACATACCGGTTAAATGTAGCCAGAGAACCTCCGGGCTTAAGATTCATGAACGATCGTTGCCTAGCAACGCGTTCTCTCGTCTCCCTCTCGAGCGGGGTCTCCACAAGCACGCCATGGCGTCCTACATCCTGCAGGGACTTCGTTCAACCGGACGTCGTCACAGGAAACCGAATGATAGCCGGTAGGTGGCACCGTGACGAGTTCCTGTTCTAGATCCGCCACGCACGGAGGTCGCGTCCAGTTCTCCGGATATAGAGGGAGCACGTGACCGGCTGGCCAATGGGAAGACCCGTATTGTTCTCGAAGCT
>OZ025241.1:18764615-18769615 GCA_964019155.1 Osedax fenrisi
GTAGTAGTAGTAGTAGTAGTAGTAGTAGTAGTAGTAGTAGTAGTAGTAGTAGTAGTAGTAGTAGTAGTAGTAGTAGTAGTAGTAGTAGTAGTAGTAGTAGTAGTAGTAGTAGTAGTAGTAGTAGTAGTAGTAGTAGTAGTAGTAGTAGTAGTAGTAGTAGTAGTAGTAGTAGTAGTAGTAGTAGTAGTAGTAGTAGTAGTAGTAGTAGTAGTAGTAGTAGTAGTAGTAGTAGTAGTAGTAGTAGTAGTAGTAGTAGTAGTAGTAGTAGTAGTAGTAGTAGTAGTAGTAGTAGTAGTAGTAGTAGTAGTAGTAGTAGTAGTAGTAGTAGTAGTAGTAGTAGTAGTAGTAGTAGTAGTAGTAGTAGTAGTAGTAGTAGTAGTAGTAGTAGTAGTAGTAGTAGTAGTAGTAGTAGTAGTAGTAGTAGTAGTAGTAGTAGTAGTAGTAGTAGTAGTAGTAGTAGTAGTAGTAGTAGTAGTAGTAGTAGTAGTAGTAGTAGTAGTAGTAGTAGTAGTAGTAGTAGTAGTAGTAGTAGTAGTAGTAGTAGTAGTAGTAGTAGTAGTAGTAGTAGTAGTAGTAGTAGTAGTAGTAGTAGTAGTAGTAGTAGTAGTAGTAGTAGTAGTAGTAGTAGTAGTAGTAGTAGTAGTAGTAGTAGTAGTAGTAGTAGTAGTAGTAGTAGTAGTAGTAGTAGTAGTAGTAGTAGTAGTAGTAGTAGTAGTAGTAGTAGTAGTAGTAGTAGTAGTAGTAGTAGTAGTAGTAGTAGTAGTAGTAGTAGTAGTAGTAGTAGTAGTAGTAGTAGTAGTAGTAGTAGTAGTAGTAGTAGTAGTAGTAGTAGTAGTAGTAGTAGTAGTAGTAGTAGTAGTAGTAGTAGTAGTAGTAGTAGTAGTAGTAGTAGTAGTAGTAGTAGTAGTAGTAGTAGTAGTAGTAGTAGTAGTAGTAGTAGTAGTAGTAGTAGTAGTAGTAGTAGTAGTAGTAGTAGTAGTAGTAGTAGTAGTAGTAGTAGTAGTAGTAGTAGTAGTAGTAGTAGTAGTAGTAGTAGTAGTAGTAGTAGTAGTAGTAGTAGTAGTAGTAGTAGTAGTAGTAGTAGTAGTAGTAGTAGTAGTAGTAGTAGTAGTAGTAGTAGTAGTAGTAGTAGTAGTAGTAGTAGTAGTAGTAGTAGTAGTAGTAGTAGTAGTAGTAGTAGTAGTAGTAGTAGTAGTAGTAGTAGTAGTAGTAGTAGTAGTAGTAGTAGTAGTAGTAGTAGTAGTAGTAGTAGTAGTAGTAGTAGTAGTAGTAGTAGTAGTAGTAGTAGTAGTAGTAGTAGTAGTAGTAGTAGTAGTAGTAGTAGTAGTAGTAGTAGTAGTAGTAGTAGTAGTAGTAGTAGTAGTAGTAGTAGTAGTAGTAGTAGTAGTAGTAGTAGTAGTAGTAGTAGTAGTAGTAGTAGTAGTAGTAGTAGTAGTAGTAGTAGTAGTAGTAGTAGTAGTAGTAGTAGTAGTAGTAGTAGTAGTAGTAGTAGTAGTAGTAGTAGTAGTAGTAGTAGTAGTAGTAGTAGTAGTAGTAGTAGTAGTAGTAGTAGTAGTAGTAGTAGTAGTAGTAGTAGTAGTAGTAGTAGTAGTAGTAGTAGTAGTAGTAGTAGTAGTAGTAGTAGTAGTAGTAGTAGTAGTAGTAGTAGTAGTAGTAGTAGTAGTAGTAGTAGTAGTAGTAGTAGTAGTAGTAGTAGTAGTAGTAGTAGTAGTAGTAGTAGTAGTAGTAGTAGTAGTAGTAGTAGTAGTAGTAGTAGTAGTAGTAGAAGTAGTAGTAGTAGTAGTAGTAGTAGTAGTAGTAGTAGTAGTAGTAGTAGTAGTAGTAGTAGTAGTAGTAGTAGTAGTAGTAGTAGTAGTAGTAGTAGTAGTAGTAGTAGTAGTAGTAGTAGTAGTAGTAGTAGTAGTAGTAGTAGTAGTAGTAGTAGTAGTAGTAGTAGTAGTAGTAGTAGTAGTAGTAGTAGTAGTAGTAGTAGTAGTAGTAGTAGTAGTAGTAGTAGTAGTAGTAGTAGTAGTAGTAGTAGTAGTAGTAGTAGTAGTAGTAGTAGTAGTAGTAGTAGTAGTAGTAGTAGTAGTAGTAGTAGTAGTAGTAGTAGTAGTAGTAGTAGTAGTAGTAGTAGTAGTAGTAGTAGTAGTAGTAGTAGTAGTAGTAGTAGTAGTAGTAGTAGTAGTAGTAGTATACTACTATAGTAGTAGTAGTAGTACTTACCTGACATTGGGAGGTAGACGTCCTTTATTTTGTTCTATAAAAACTCTAGATAGAGTTTTTATAGTGCAGGCATATTCACCGGGTGGGTTTATTATAGTAGCCCGCTGATGTGAAGTGCGGAGTATTGTTATAAATCAAATATAATGCATTTCATATGTGAATAATCTAATTTACATATATATATATATATATATATATATATATATATATATTACAAATTACAGCAGTCTTGCTTAATATCTCCTACAATATATTCAAAAATATAAACTGTTTAGTGGTTAATTTACTCATATTTCAAATACACTAAATATTTATTTATTTATAAATTAAAAATTCAGTAATTTTGTAATATTAATTTCTTTAAAAAATGTAATATAAATATGTATATAAATAATATTGTTTAATTAAATTTGTATAATTATATTATTATAGAAAGTATGTACCTATAAAATAACAATTATTCAAAGAAAACCATAATGATAATAAATAAAAGAAAATGTCAAGAACATACATGATAATTATTCACACCTAATACAATACTTAGATTAATCTAATTAGATAATCTAACATATTATAATATATTAATATATATACATAAACAATATTACAATCAATTATAAATAATCTAAATTGATATATACATAAAAAATAATATTAAAATGAAAATGATAAAACATATTTAAATGCTCTACGAAAAAATAAAACCTATTCTATTTCAATTTCAAAATCAACAAGAATAATAAATACTTTCAATAAACATACAATATATAATAAATGAAAATTTCAAGAAAAGAGTAAAAAATATGTTACTCAATGATATATTATAGATAAATACAAAAAATAATTAATTTTAAATTAATTTTAAAAAATTAAAAAAAACCTCAAAATAAACTTAAAAAATTAAAATAAAATATTAATAAACATAGAAATAAAAAAAATTAAAATACGATAAAATAATTGAATATTAAATAATCAAAACAAAATATGATAAAATATATATAAATTATTTGTATTGTTGTCAAAGTATACTTACATATATGCATGCTTATTTTTGTTTACTTAATAATTATTATTTATTTATTATAATATTTTATATCTATATGTATATATGAAATATATAGTTAACTAGTATAATTACACAATCAATGCTACTGCACTTATATTCCTGTATCGTCATTTATATATAATTCATTTGAGAGAAGAAGTTTTAAATTTGGAAAATAACTTTTGTGAATAAATAAATATATATATATATATATATAAATATTCGATTTTTTTCCAATATAATATCCCCTCTATATTAAAAGTAAAGTTTTGCCTCTGCTAAAGTGTACTTTCATAACTCAGTAAATTATTTTCATTGCCTTTCATTTCATTTCATATAGTAATATTATAATATTTATATTTATGAATAATTATATATGAATATTCGCAATATAGAATATGTTAAGATAATATCTTATAGAAATTAAATTTGAAATTACTGTTTTATATTTTATTATTTATGTATGTACATGTTTATTATATTTTCACATTTAATAAATAATTTTGAATTTATTATATATACTTTTTTCATTCATTTTTAAGGTAGAACACTTATGTATTATATTTAGTCGTAAATTTAAATGTGTTCGATATTATTTGTGTCGACTTTTTAAGTAATAAGAACTGTATTACATTATATTTCGATCTAGTCATAATTCATATTAAAACATTAATGTATAAACGAGTTACTCCTTTTAATTTGAATATTAAATTAAAATGTTTACTCCAAGACCATCGCATGATAAGATAAAATCATTCACGTATATTTATTTCATATGTTTTATATTAATATATTAATTAAAATTATTTCTATAAGTATACAAAATAGTAAAATAACCAGCATGTATGTAGTTGAAACAGGTAAATAACTACCCAAACGTATGGAATTATTACAAAGCATTTTCTCAACGGTATATATACAAGAATATAATCTTAAAATTAATAATCTAACTAAGCTTTTAAATTCTAATTAAAACATAGAAAAATGTGACTTGATATATCTTAATATAATTTAATATATATATATATATATATTACATAGATTTTAAATAAATGTAAACTAATATGTAAATATATATATTAGTTAAATCTCCAAATTTCTATTTAAAATAATTTCTAATTTAGCATAGTTAATTGACTATATAGTCAATATATACTAGTTATAGACTATAGAATAGTATCAATATTGCAATATAGAATACTATCAATATATTGATTATTGATAGTAAATATTGTATATTAAATATTAACATTTTATTATATAATTTAATATAATTATAGTTTATGTTTTAATTTTTCTATTTTTAATCAAATATATTGTTATCTATGATACGTATACCTTTAACATACATATATATATATATATATATATATATAAACGTGTAAAACCTTTATCAGTGTTGGTATTTCCACGAATACACTTTTAGGTACTTGGCTGGCATCATCTATGATAGTAATGGTCTCCTGCGTGTGTTAACATAGCAGTGAAAGTATCGAGTGAAATGAGTTATTAGTCGATGCTTTTAGATTTGGGGTTATTGAGTAAGCGTATCAAATCAATATAGTTATATTATCAAAAACACAATATATTTTGAAAATAATATTTATAAATTATGAACATTTTATAAATATTTATCAAAAGGTTCAAAAAAATATAAAAATAGTAATATATTCCTATTGCTATTATTACAGTGTATTAACGTAACCACCCCATGCTATTATGTTGTGTTATATTAATGGCTTTGTGGCAC
>OZ025241.1:18772115-18777115 GCA_964019155.1 Osedax fenrisi
CTCTACGCACTATTCATATACGTACATACCAAAAAATAAAAATAAATCATACTTATAAGTAATAATAAATAATACAGTGAGTAAGCAAACTCAATTACTCAAATAACTCAAATACTCAACATGTTAGTAGAATTACGAAAAAAAGTTTGATAAAATAAAATGTATATAAATAATTTTAATAAAATAATAAAGGGTAATAAATGGACAAATGACTTTTCCATTCCAAGCTGCATTAACTCTGAGCTTGGATATTGAGATACTGTAGGATCTGGTGAATAATATAATGTTAGAATATAAAACCTGTATATATTAGATTTTTAATTTTAATACAAAATTGTTTTAATGTAATACTACTATAAATAGATTTTAGAGACATTGGAAGAATATTCCAGCATCTAGGTCCATTATTTGTTATATTAAATTGTTTACAATTATTTTTTGCAAAAGGGTTTATATATCTATATGAATCTCGCATGTTATATTTTGAATAATATCTTATGAAATAATTAGTAAGTCTTTGAGGGATCATATATGATATACCTTTTATAACTCTGAACATGAATTTACATGTATTAACAAATAGTAGTTCTTTAAAAGTAAAGATTCTCTGTTGTTTATAGTGAGACACTTATTACACATTATATATATATAATGTTAGTGTTAATTCGTAAAATATTTAAAATATCTTCTTATAAAAACATTCCCTTTTTCCTTGGTGATGGTCTGATTGTTTCCATAACAAATGGTACTTATTTAATTTAGTAATTATTTATCGTCCTCCTATAGGTATATTAATATATTAATGACTATACTCTTTTTTATGAGATTTCTAACTTTCTTATTGATATCAATATATCAAATTATATTATTTTAGGTGAATTTAATTTTCATTATTTTTCATCTTTATTTCCTTATACAGAATTCAAATATCTATATATTTTTTTTCTCAGTGAAGCAGCATGTTGACTTTCCTACCCATGTTCATAGTAATTGTTTAGATTTAATGTAACACATGATCATCTTTGAAGACAGTTCCATAATAAAATCTACTATTCCCTCGTATCTCATTACGAATCATTTTGCAATTATTTGTAAGTTGAAAATGTTCAAAGTGAATACAGATAGTTCTATTGTTTACCATAGAAATATTAAATCAATTGATTTATATTTATTTTATTCAGTTATATCAGAATATATAGCAATTGATAATATAGATATCATTTATTTTAATGATACATTATCAAAGGTTCTGGATACTTTTGCTCCTTTACATTTTTTTTTGTTTACCCTCAGCCATCTTCTCCTTGGTATAATTTTACATTATTTAATTTGAAAAGAAATTTAAGAAAACTAGAGAAAATATATCTACATGAACCGAATTATATACATTTTCGTGAATTTAAGAATATACGATTGATTTATAGGAAATCACTGTTATCTGTTAAACACCAGTTTCTTTCAGGATAAAATATTAAATTGCAGAAACGATACTAACAAATGTTTTCATTTATCAATTCTCTATATAATAATGGTTCTCCTAAATTGTTACCAACATATACTGATAAGGATCTCTGTAATATTTTTTTATGATTTTTATATCAATAAGTTATCTGATATCTGTTAGCATATTTCCAATAATGTATTAGTATTATATACAATATATAGCATAAATGGTTATCTGCTAAATAGCGATTAATATATAAAATTATTATTATTATTTATAAATGCATATACCTTAAATTACCTAAATATTTGAAGGATTTACTGACGTAACGGATTGAGTCGAGAACCTCTAGATCGTCTAACAGCAAATTACTTCGTTAACATAAGTTCAAGCTGATTAGATATGGCAAAAGATCTTTTCGGCATCCGTCAGCTGCACTATGATATGGTCTACTCTAGATCTAAGAATTGTGATATCCATAGAACGTTTCAAAAGTAAAGTCAAGATTTTAATATTGGTAATTTTTAATATTCGTTATTTTTATTTTTCACGTTTATTAATCTAACAATCCTATTTTATTTTATTTCGTTATTTAGAGTATTCTCACGGTTTTTGTTAAATATATGCGGCTATAACATAGATTTATAGTTTAAACTATAAATCTATGGGCTATAACAACAATAACTCATTTCTTCCTTATACATCATAATGTAATACATAATACAATATAGGGTATAAGTGACAGTCTAAAATCAGGTAATTGTAGCATGCATTCTGATTGGTTGTACAATTGTCATGTTTTTATCGTGTGCGTCATTATTTGAAGATACTCGTAGAATAAATACATGAAATATTTAACATATATATATATATATATATATGCATATTCATCATTCATTTATTCATTCATTATATAGGAATATGCATATAACCATGGTTATATGCATATTCCTATATAATGAATGAATAAATGAATGAATAATATGTATTTTACTTATATACTATACATAAATAATTAGTATATATTAAATATGTGTACAATCAAATATAGTTATAAATTAAGTATAAAAGGAATTATTTAATATAAAGATGCTGCCTAGAAAGGTTTCCACAAAATAAATATGTTTGTTATATATAAGAATAAAATAACAAACACAAAATAAATATGATAATAGCATAACTATAATAATATATAATAAAATAAAATTACATAGTGAATCAAATAGTTCCAATCTTATGTGCGGTAAATATCTACATACAACATGCACAAATGACATGCCCGAATGGCCTTTATCGGTTACATGTCTTTGTATATTAGTACAAAATTGTATTGGTATATAATATATTAATATCTTAGAAAACCGTAATATATATATAATGAATGGTCATGTTTAAATGCTATTTCCATAGCGATACACACACTAGTAATGCCTTATACCTTACACACACACACACTTAAGGTGTAAAGTCTGGTATTGAATATCGCGAAGCTGCGTATACATATGTTATGTTCATAATTACTATGTGAACATATATATATATATATATATATATATATATATATATATATATATATATATATGTATATAGAGTTTTCTTCCTAGTTATCATGTTTGATATATTTTGAATAGTAACGAATAAAGTTTCTTAAAACGTATACTTATTAGAATATAAAACACAAACCTTTAAAATATACATATTTTAATATATCAAAGTTCACTATGGTAATTTATAGTTATCACTATAGTGATATGTATACATGTTTCCTGATCATAATTATTATCTAATATATATTTATCTCCTTACTATTTGTAATATTAGTTATCAATGTCACCTTATCTCAGTTTACGTATGTAATATACAACTTAATATAAAATACACTTCAGATATACATTTTTCTCCAACTCTTATTTATATAATTGTAAAGCTTTCAAATAGATCTCTATTACTGAATCTCAATTAAACATAAACCACATTTCTTCATCTCCCTTTAACCAAACTACCGTTTATAGTCCCACCTCTTATCATGGATAATAATCATAATATCATATATTTCGATGATTTTAAATATCTTGATGTTTATTTCGACAACTCTCTTTTCATATGATATCGTCTCAAATCTTCTTCGTTCTATAAAATGTCATGGTAATTACCAAGAGTTAACTCTTTCCGTCTAATCTGTAACTCTACCTCCTTAATTGTATCTATAACTCTCGTATCATCATGTTATCTATTTTTGATTACTGTAATATTCTTCTTTTCACTTTATCTTATCATCAAATTAAAACATTACAATTCATTTTTAAAATCATATCTCTCAAATAAAAAAATCACATTTATTCATATTTTAAGATATTACATTGGCCATTAATTAAATGTCGATTGATATTTAAAATTCTTCTATTTACTCACAAATCTCTTCACCACAACCAACCTGCATATCTATAGATATATATTCATTACTTTCAACTGGTTAAGATCAAAAAGGACCGGTTGAGTAGCAAAGGTTAAATTTTAAATGTGAAATAAATTTATATAGTCTCATTTTGGGATGTAATGCAGCTAAACAAAGCAATCAGGACTAAACTAAACCAATTAAATCAAATAAACCTCAAATACAAATATAATATATACATATATACTAGTAACTCGTATTTCAAATGTAACCTCTGACCCCCAACTCGTCATTATCGATCGTCTCCCCTTTCAACTATCACTCATCGACGTGTCTTCATCTTACACCGAGTAGGCGATACAGCCGCTGAAGCAGACGGAACCGTTTGCTTGGCTTTGGGTTTATACATCATCAATATTGTGAATAATTAACAAATAAAAAATACTTATTTAGACTATTTATATAATTATAAATATTTTATACATTACAATTTTTTTATAGAATTTATGGTTTCTGATATACCGAAAATGTTCGTATTCGGGCACTGACTGTATTCGGTTACTTTTCCTTATTATTTTCTTGAGCTTTGGTTGCAGTGGTATTATATTTTTAACTATTTACTTATATGCTGCTTCGAAATGTGTGCAAGACGTATCTGAAGTTAGTGTAGATGAACTCTTTTTAAATACGTATAACCTGTTTTTTACTTTTGTAATGAATGAGTTTCGTATGTTAGTATTATTCTTCAGGCTACTGCAGTCATCAGGTTTGTTATTTTTCTTTTCTTCTTATTTTCTCCAATGGTTAGTTTTATTTGAGCTGAAACAATTCAGTGCGCGTAGGAACAACTTACAAAATAGTTTTATGCTCTACAGTAATTTGCACTATTTTTCCACTTTTTGTTAATTATAACATATATATATATAGGGGCGTCGGAACGATTTCAGAATAGGGGGGCATGGTTTTGTTCTAGATATTTTGTTTGCACCCCAGCAAACAGTAATATCAGCATAATAGTAGCATAACAGCATATTCAATAGCCTAAAATGTTTATATTGTGCTAGTATGCTGCTATTATACTGCTATTAAATGTCTATTATGCTGATATTAATTTGTCATGCTATTATGCTGCTGTTATTATAATATCAGCATAATAGCAGC
>OZ025241.1:18779615-18849615 GCA_964019155.1 Osedax fenrisi
AGTTAAATTACCTAGTAAAATATAACTAAATATACACATGTGTGTTTAGTTTAATTAGTAATCGTATTTTATCAATTACTGATTCAATATATGTATCATACATTGTATGATTCATAAACTATATTATTCATTATATTAATATATGGTGTATGCATTGATGCGTGAATATAAACATATACTCTATTTATAACTATCTACGTGCGTCGCGCGCTCGCGCGTTCGGCGCCCGCCTCAATTGCATCCCCCTAAATATTTTATTATCTGCCGAAAATATTGTTTAATAACATCAATTATACATGACTTAATATAATATGTATTATAATAATAATGGTCTAAATAATAAATATATAATTAATATAATATGTATTATAATAATAATGGTCTAAATAATAAATATATAATTAATATAAATTATAACATTAATTAATTATAAATATTAACTATTAATGCTGTATAATAACTCAATAAAGTTTAATGATATTATTTTTAAATATCATAAAAATTTGAATTATCTGCCCAAAGTATTGTTTGTTTACATTTTAATGTAAATAAACAAACTTTCTCATATTACCATTGCGAGATAGGGAGTGGCACCGCTTGGAATATGACATACATTAAAAAAAAGTTACATAGAAAATGTCGATCATCGCCAATTATTCTTTAGAATAAATTCATTTATGATTGCAGTATTTGTAATTATTCTGTATTAATATTGTCAAACTCTTTAGGATATTTTACATATGTATATTGGGTATTAGGAATTTAACCTATTACAGATTTTAAACTACCTACTAGATGACATGTTGTTTCTCAACCATGTTTTTACTCGGAGAAGGGTACTAAATCCTCTTTCACAACTCACAGAACTTATCGGTTTGACAATGATTAATTTAAGAAGATTTAAAATATTTGGAAATAATTTAACATGTTCAACATTCATAAAGTAAGAAATTACTTCTTCTATTGTAGAAAACGAATTGGCAATTTTGAATATCTTTAACTCCGCTCTTAGATCATATACGATTAGTTCACAATATTTAAGGATCTGTACATTATTATAATATATATTAGTAAATATAATAATTAGGTCTAGATTATGGGATGTACTAAAATTCAGAACTTTACCAGAACTAATCCAGAACTTTTCCAGAACTAAATCAGAACTAATCCAGAACCTACGCAGAACTAAATTAGAACTAATCCACAACCTGCGCAGAATTAAATCATAGTTATGATAAGTTAACTTATCCAGAACTCTTCCATAAATAAATAATAACTAAATCACAATTAATCAAAAAATAATATTCTCATATGTACGATTTATAATTCATATTGTATATTTTTGTGTAGCTGCATATGTGTTTGGATGATTTTTATGTAATATGAAATAAATTTATTATTTCTATATAGCTTTTTTTTACATTAGAATAACACATTTTAATTCTAATTTAATCCTATACAACATTTTTATTTTTTGTGACAATGTTTACATATAGTTAATAAATTTGATAGGGGGCAGTATATCTTTTGCCCCCCCCCCCCCTGAAAAAATATAGGGGGGCAGTATATATATTCCCCCCCCCCCCTAATTTTTACTTATATGTATATATTAATATATCCACATCTATATATATATATATATATATATATTTACATTGTATAGTTATTAAATTCACTATACAAAAAAAACATTATTTTATTACTCTATTATCTGGAACAATTATTTTATTACTTTATAATAAAGTTATAAACTCAATGTTTTTTGTATAGTGAATTTAATAACTATACAGTTTAAATATATATATATATATATATAGATGTGGATATATTAATATATACATATAATTAAAAATAGGGGGGGGATATATATACTGCCCCCTATATTTTTTCAGGGGGGGCAAAAGATATACTGCCCCCCCCCCACTATATTTTTTCAGGGGGGGGGGCCGCCCCCCCTTGCCCCCCCTATTCCGACGCTCCTATATATATATATATATATATATATATATATATATATATATATATATATATATCTAATATAGTCAATTTGTGAACTGCTAGAGGTTGGATATTTATATGTCCATTTCTGACCTTGAAATGTGTATTCATATATACAAGTTTATTCTCGAGATGACGATTATTAAGAATATATCAGTTTCTATTACTGTTTTGATGATACTATAGTTTAAAACCGCCGTTTTCTCCTAGATGTGTATTGAAATCACACCTAATTATCAATGCGTTATTCCTCGGTACTTGTCTAATCAACGAGGAGAGGTCTGCATATATTAAAATATTCTATATTAATAGAATTATGGATATTAGAAAATTTAGGATATATCCTACTTTTCTAGTATACTAGAAAAGTCTGCCTATATGCCTAATTGTATAAACACAAACACATATATATACATGTATATGTGTGATAGTACACTATTACTAGGCGATCAAAGGTATACCGCTACTTGCCTAGTAATAGCCTATATATAGGTGTATACACTCAATGTATATTGCAGTTATTCCTGATATCATAACACACATATGTTACCAGAGTGTATATGGCTTTACACAAGTTAATTATATTAAAGGTGGGGCGATGAAACAATTATGTTAATTAGAATATTTAAAAATAATTCATTATATTTAAAATGATGTATATTGTGTATGTATATGCATACTATATAGGATATAGTATATATTATCCTATAGTATAGTATGTGGTTTAAAATTAACTATAAGTGATTTATTTATGCATTATAAACATACTCCTATAGGTTTATTATATATAAGTATTATAAATACATAAATACATGTAAGTATATATATACAATATAATAAGCATTATTATGTAATATATATACAATGCAAAACGTTAGTAGCTTATAGGGTATAGCCCATATATATCGGAATGTAGGTTATGAAATTTATAATGTGTGGAAGATTCCACCTTTGAACCGTTTGATAAATATTTATAAAATGTTAATAATTTATCAATATTATTTTGAAAATATAACTATATTGCTTTAAAAGAGGTGGATCAACTCAAGAAGCTGTCCGGAGGTCGAATCGACTGTCGTTTCAACTGTCTAACTATGACCGCCAATAAGCTGCACGGAGGTCGATTCGACTCACAATTAGAAAATCAAGAACGGTCAATTCGTATAAGAAGTACAACGGTAAGAATATATATATTTTATGATTAAATTATAATATAGTTAACTGCTAAAAAGAATGGTTTTGCTTATATTAGTTCAACGGTAAGAATACGTATATTATATATGCTGCACGGAGGTTGATTCGACTCACAATTCGAAAATAAAGAACGGTCAATTCGTATAAGAAGTACAACGGTAAGAATATATATATGTTATGATTAAATTATAATATAGTTAACTGCTAAAAAGAATGGTTTTACTTATATTAGTTTATTTTATTTATGTTTTATAAACTATATATATATATATATTAAATGATAAAAAGAATGATTTTACATTTTTATTACTACGGCCATATTCATATATGAATATATAATAAGTAATAATAAATTAAAATAATAAAATAACATAATAAACATGATAAAAAGAATGATTTTACATTTTTATTACTACGGCCATATTCATATATGAATATATAGAATATATAATAAGTAATAATAAATTAAAATAATAAAATAACATAATAATAATAAAACTAGTAAATGAAACAAATACACAACTGTTATAATAGATACAAAACTAAATCTAAAACAAAAGAAACGCAATATAATAAATAATAATAATGCGTAGGATATAAATACAATTTTTAATTAAAATTAATATTTTTAAAAGCATTACTAAATATATCGTAGTTAATTGCTTCGCTATTAATTGATATTTTACATTTATTTAACATGTCTATAATGTCTTCTTCATAATATATTTTAATTTGGGGTTATAATTGGGGAAGGTGTTTAGGATGGCATTGGAGAGGGTGTTGGGGAAGGTGTTAAGGATAGAATTGGAGAGGATGTTGGGGAAGTTTCTGGGGTGATCTGTCGTGATCTGCTGCGCGCATGGTGACGCTCATGCAGCGATCTCCTTATTACCTCAGATGTACATTTGTACGCCAATATCTTCAGTAGAACATACGTCATGTCCTTTGTAATTTACGTATATACAATTCATTATACCGATACTATCTCGTTGTAATCTCTCACTCTATCGATTGCATTGATTAGTTAATTAATCATTTAAATTATATACCTTACGTTATATAGTGGATTTATATATTTGTATATAATTGTTTATTATATAAGAGATATACATATATATATATATATATATATATATATGTGTAACTATTGTTCACTAGTGCACGTAGAAGTAGAGATCCCGGTGTCGGAGGAAGCGACGGCTAGTTATAAGGCAGGGGACTACGCTATGACCTTCGTCGACGATATATTCAACATTCCGGAACCGGAAATCACAGGTGACCTCTCCTACATCGATATCGAGGGTGATCTGTGCTATTACGAACTGCCACCGGTGAACCGGAAGAGGTGCGATGAACGGGCCGAGGGGTTCGAACCTTTCAAACCACCGACGGAAGAAGCCCCCTACGAGCAGCCTCACACGGACGCCGACCGTAGCGCCATCTACGATAAGCTTCGCGAACAATACGGGCGTTCCCATTGGCCAGCCAGTCACGTGATCACTCTGTATGCCGAGAACTGGACGCGACCTCAGTGCGTGGCGGATCTAGAACAGGAACTCGTCACGGTGCCACCTGCCGGCTATCATTCGGTTTCCTGTGAAGACGTCCGGTTGAACGAAGTCCCTGGCGTGCTTGTGGAGACCCCGCTCGAGAGGGAGACCAGAGAATGCGTTGCTAGGCAACGATCGTTCATGAATAGTAAGCCCGGAGGTTCTCTACATTTAACCGGTATGTTTAATAAGAAATTGGTATATAACATTATAATAAAGGAAATGTATAATGTATATTTAATAGTATTACTATATATATATATATATATAAATATATATATATATAGTAAAAGTAAAACTATATATAGTATTAATATATTATCAAGCCTTACTTAGAAATGTAACTTATAATACACATAATTTATTAATATATATTTATATGAATAATAAACTATATTGTACTATATTTTCTCATTATAAATTATATAAATATATTAAGTATGTGTTACATTAAAATACTGGTGGGCTTTTTTGTAGCATGTATACATCTAGCTAACTAAAAGTGTCGATGATAAAAAGACCCAACTTACAGTAATAGCTTCATAATAACAGCATAATAGCATAATAGCATAAATAACAGTCTCAAATGTTTACTTATATAGGTTTACTAATATTATGTTGCCATTAAAAGTTAGCCGGGCAATATATCACGCCGTGTGGAGAGCGTATACCGCACACTCGAGCCGCTGCGGTAACCTTTTCCTGAGGTATTGTTTAAAGTGTTGGCCGCCCTATGTTGGAACTGTACGCCCTGACGAAGGGTCAGATAGGTCTCGTGACTCGGGTATTTATCTTGTTTTTCTCCGGCTACGGGCGGAACGGGTCCCATAAAGCGGTATTCGGAGTTCTGGTTCTTCTTGTAATCGGGCATTACTGTGCTACCGGGATTCACCACGTACACACTGTATAGGTTATAGGTTTATCTTATATATATATGTATATATATAATTATATATATATATTTATATATATATATATATATATATTTCCAACGACTAGCCAAGTCACGTTATATACTATAGACGGATGCATACCTATATTATATATAACTATACTACTGCACAGGCTAGGATTTAACATATGTTATATTGTGACTCAGTATTACTGAGTTCTGACTTATAGCTTTCCTATGCAATAGTCTATAGACTATAGTCTCTCTCTCTCTCTCTCTATATATATATATATATATATATATATATATATATATATATATATATATATATATATATATATATATATATATATATATATATATATATATATATATATATATATATATATATATACTTTAGTATCTCACTGACATACAAATTATAATATAACTAATAATACAACACACTAAAGAAAGCTGACATATATTTGTCAGCTTTCTTCAATAATTTTGTTATAAAGATATCTTTATAACAGTATGAGTCTTATTGGTGACAATTTGGAGAACAATACTTAAAAGCCAATAATTTATGTGATATATATCATGACCCTTAGTCATACTTCTCATAACAAATGCCATTGATCGATTAATTATTAAACATACTGGTTAAACGTAGCCAGAGAACCTCCTGGCTTAAGATTCATGAACGATCGTTGCCTAGAAACGCGTTCTCTCGTCTCCCTCTCGAGCGGGGTCTCCACAAGCACGCCAGGGACTTCGTTCAACCGGAAGTCTTCACAGGAAACCGAATGATAGCCGGCAGGTGGCACCGTGACGAGTTCCTGTTCTAGATCCGACACGCACTGAGGTCGCGTACAGTTATCGGGATACAGAGGGAGCACGTGACCGGCTGGCTAATGGGAAGGCGTGTATTGTTCGCGAAGCTTATCGTAGATGGCGCTACGGTCGGCGTCCGTGTGAGGTGGCTCGTAGGGGGCTTCTTCCGTCGGTGGTTTGAAAGGTTCGAACCCCTCGGCCCTTTCATCGGGTCTCTTCCGGTTCACCGGTGGCAGTTCGTAGTAGCACAGGTCACCCTCGATATCGATGTAGGAGAGGTCACCTGTGATTTCCGGTTCCGGAATGTTGATTACATCGTCGTCGAAGGTCATAGCGTAGTCCCCTGCTTCGTAACTAGCCGTCGCCTGCTTCGACACCGGGATCTCTACTTCTACATGCAATAGTGAACAATAGTTACACGTATATATATATATATATATATATATAGAGCTATAGCTCTTATATAATAAAAAATTATATACAAATCAACTATATAAATTAACTATATAACGTAAGGTATATAATTTAAATCATTAATTAACTGTAATCAATGCAATCGATATAGTGAGAGATTACAATGAGATAGTATCAGTATAATGAATTGTATATACGTAAATTACAAAGGATGACGTATGTTCTACTGAAGATATTGGCGTTCAAATTTACAGAATATATTATGCATAATTAAATCCATTGAATGGTAAATATATATTTTAATAAAGAATATAACATAATAGGTTATAAGGTAACATGTACGTATTAGATTTAATTAGATTATTAACATGATAAATTATATAATTCTAATAAAACTGACTTAAATTAAATATAAAAAATTGTAATACAAACAAAATTTAAATAATTATACGTTAATTTTTGTGAAAAGGCGCCCCATAATAAATATATAATGTCTAATATGTAACATTTTAAATATATATATATATAATGTACAATATATGACATTTTAAATATATATATATTATCTAATATTAAATATACATTTAGTTTAATTTACAATTCCATTATTATATACTTATGTAATTACCATACAAATAATCTATATATATATATATATATATAAATAATCCTAACGCTTCTGTATTTGAATAAATTGTTGTTCCTGTTGTTGTTCTTGTTTTTGTTCTTGTTCTTCTTCAATTTCTTCTTTAACTATGTCTTCATCTTCTACTTTGTTTTCTTTCTTTATATTGTTTATTAGTCCGACCCTCTGGATATTAACTCCATAATTTCCGATAGGCAATGTTTCGATTGATAGTGTCTATGTACAATATCAAGGTCGTTACAGAGGACATTACATTTAATATATTATGTAGAGGTATTCCTCTACATAAGTATATACCATATATGGTGGCAAATATATATGTTAATTATTAAATTAGACGTATATATATAAACATATATTTGTTATATATTTAAATTTGTATTACTAGGCCTCGATCCTTATTAATGTGCTATTCCTAATAGTTATTTAATTTTACTTATTTTACTCAGAGTATTAACTTCTTTATGCACTTTTAAATGTATACATGCTATAATATGTGACATTTGTAATATATTAACAACAAGATTATTTAAAAATTTTGTTTTTTGGTTTTTTTTCTTAAGGTCTATTAATTATATAAATAAGTTTTACCATTTTAATTTTCATTATATTTACAATATCAATAATATATTATAAACTAACTACATTGAAATAATCACGAATACATTTAATGTAGAACTTTCATATATAGCAATATTAGTATTAAGATGACTAATATACTATCATAATCAGCATACGCACCCATACACATACCCTCATACATACATACGCACGTGACTTAGGGTAAGCTAGGACATTAACCTGAGACACTGGAATCATATCGGTCTTCAGAAAAACCACCTTCGGCATAATATTTCTGAGTTTTCTGTATAATCAATTATATATAACATGTTTTATAATATACTATATATATATTTTTATATTTCATTATTAAGTATGATGTATTATTCATTACGTATAGTATATGAATATATTTATTAATTATTGTCAATAAATTGATATATGATATAATATTGTATGATTAACTTACTTTGTAGGATTTCCGAAATGGTTGGGACCCAAGAGTGGTTTTTTAAGTACAGCCACCTTCCTAGTAGTAATAGTAGTAGTAATAGAAGTAGAAGTAGTAGTAGTAGTAGTAGTAGTAGTAGTAGTAGTAGTAGTAGTAGTAGTAGTAGTAGTAGTAGTAGTAGTAGTAGTAGTAGTAGTAGTAGTAGTAGTAGTAGTAGTAGTAGTAGTAGTAGTAGTAGTAGTAGTAGTAGTAGTAGTAGTAGTAGTAGTAGTAGTAGTAGTAGTAGTAGTAGTAGTAGTAGTAGTAGTAGTAGTAGTAGTAGTAGTAGTAGTAGTAGCAGTAGTAGTAGTAGTAGTAGTAGTAGTAGTAGTAGTAGTAGTAGTAGTAGTAGTAGTAGTAGTAGTAGTAGTAGTAGTAGTAGTAGTAGTAGTAGTAGTAGTAGTAGTAGTAGTAGTAGTAGTAGTAGTAGTAGTAATAGTAGTACTTACCTGACATTGGGAGGTAGACGTCCTTTATTTTGTTCTATAAAAACTATAGATAGAGTTTTTATAGTGCAGGCATATTCACCGGGTGGGTTTATTATAGTGGCCCGCTGATGTGAATTGTGGAGTATTGTTATAATTCAATTATAATGCATATCATATGTGAATAATCTAATTTATATATATATATATATATATATATATATACATATATATATATATATACATATATATATTACAAATTCAAGCATTCTTGCTTAATATCTCCACAAGATATTCAAAAATATTCTTTTTAGTGGTTTATTTACTCATATTTCAAATACACTAAATATTTATTTATTTTAATTTAAAAACTCAGTAATATTGTAATATTAATTTCTTTAAAAATGTAATATAAATATGTATATAACTAATATTGTTTAATTAAATTTGTATAATTATACTATTATAGAATGTATGTATCAACGATTACTGATACATACATTATATGATTAAACTATAGTTTAATGTATACATTCATTGTATTCTATACAAATTAAATTCTTTAATTTATAATTAGTATACTACTATCTATAGATACTGAGTTAAATAATTTATTTAGTTGTTCCAATCTAATTTATGTTCAATCCTACTATTCCCTAGAATTATTACAGTTGTTTATTTATTTAAATGTTCTAAAAGTTTTTCCTAATAATTAACAAAAGATTACCCTAAATTATTGTATTGTGATGATAAGAATAGATTTACCACACAGATTATATTATAGATTTCTATAAATTATAGGTAACATACATAGTTTGGTAACTATTAATACATTATTCTTAATTGATAACAATGATATTTTATTGTTTATTAATATGTGTAAATTTCTAGAAATGTGTATATAAAATAAATTAGATTAGAAAAACCAGTTAAGTTTTACAGTATTTCATTTTTTAAATTAAGTTTATATTTAAATAAGTTTAACAACCAGGTATTTTTATGGTATATACATGCTATCTACATATGCTATATTTAAGTATTTATTTAGTTATTCAAGTCTAAATCTCACAATAAGATTTTGGTAGCAAAAATAGTGTATTTTAATTTGTATTTATGCATTATGTTAAATATCTTATATATATATATAAAATAACCTAACATAATGGATATTACAATATATCTTCATCCCACATCAACACATGAGATATATTCTATTATAAACAAATAATAAATCAAATTCGTCTCATGACACTCATTATCTAAATATGAAATTGTTAAAAATCTCAAAAGATTATATTGACTTTCTATTAAGTCATATTTGTAATCTATGTTGTCGTCAGGAACTTGTCCTTTAAAAATGAAACTATCTCCCATTAAACCCATTAATAAAAAAATATCATCACTATTATAACCAACTATTGACCAATATATATTTTGAATAAACTATCTAAAATACTAGAAAAATTAATATATAATCGACTAATACAATTCCTACAAAATAATAACATAATAAATACTATCCAATATGGTTTCCTTAAAAAACATAATAACACTCATGCTACACTGTATATATATATATATATATATATATATATATATATATATATATATATATATATATATATATATATATATATATATATATACATTCATATATAGTATACTATATAAACAGTTATATAATGACAAATAGAAAAGAAAATAAAGCAGTAAATACATTTGAAGATTTGATTGACGAAATTAGATGATATAAAAAAGTCATAACAACATGAATCTGAACAATATTATAACAATTTTAAAACTATGTCTAAATAAGTTATAACATTTTTTCCAGTAATTAAAATTACTTATGATATCACCTGCAAGTTCATGTGACGCTAAAAGGTCTTTCAGTGCGTTATGAAGATTAAAGAAATGACTAATAAATAGCATGACGCAGAGAAGATTAAATGTGATAATGATTTTCAATATCCATAAAGAAAAATAGGAAGTATTAGACATAGATGACATATTAAAGTAATTTATAATTCATTTGAGAGAAGAAGTATTAAATTTGGAAAATAACTTTAGTTAATAAATACATATCGAATATTTATATATATATATATATATATATATATATATATATATATATTAATTTTCGATTTTTTTCCAATATATTGTCCCCCTCTATATTAAAAGTAAAGTTTTGCCTCTGCTAAATTGTACTTTCATAACTCAATAAACTACTTTCATTTCCATTCATTTCATTTCATATAGTAATATTATAATATTTATATTTATGAATAATATCTTATAGAAATTAAATTTGAAATTACTGTTTTATATTTTATTATTTATGTAAATACATGTTTATTTTATTTTCACATTTAATAAATAATTTTGAATTTATTATATATACTTTTTTCATTCATTTTTAAGGTAGAACACTTATGTATTATATTTAGTCGTACATTTAAATGTGTTCGATATTATTTGTGTCGACTTTAAGTAATAAGAACTATATTACATTATATTTCGATCTAGTCACAATTCATATTAAAACATTAATTCATAAACGAGTTTATTTTTTATTTGAATGTTAAATTAAAATATTTACTCCAAGACCATTGCACGATAAGATAAAATCATTCAATTATATTTATTGCACATGTTTTATATTAATATATTAATTACAACTGTTTCTATAAATATACAAAATAGTAAAATAAGCAGCATGTATACATATATGTAGTTATACATACATTTCCTCATATATGTAGTTAGGTAAACAGGTAAATACCTACCTCAATGTATGTCATTGTTACAAAGCATTTTCTCAACGGTATATATACAAGAATATAATCTTAAAATTAATAATCTAACTAAGCTTTTAAATTCTAATTAAAACATAGAAAAATGTGACTTGATATATATTAATATAACTTAATATATATATATATATATATATATATATATTACATAGATTTGAAAGAAATGTAAACGAATATGTAAAAATATATATTTGTTAAATCTCCATATTTCTATTTATAATAATTTCTAATTAAGCATAGTTAATAGACTATATTTATTGTTGACAGTAGGTATTTTATATTAAGGGTTAAATATTAACATTTTATTATATAATTTAATATAATTATAGTTTATGATTTAATTTGTCTATTTTTAATCAAATATATTGTTATCTATGATAAGTTTAACATACATATATATATATATTATATATTATATATATTATATATACGTGTAAAACCTTTATAATTGTTGGTATTTCAACGAATGAATTTGTAGGTCCTTTGTTGGCATCATCTATGATAGTAATGGTAGCCTGCGTGTGTTAACATACTATAGTATGTTAACACACATATATGTTACATAGCAGTGAAAGTATCGAGTGACATGAGTTTTTAGACGAGGTTATGTCAAAAAATCGTGGGGTTATTAATAACCGTTATTATAAGCGTATCTTATTTAATATAACTGTAAATGTGATATAGTCCATTCGGACAGACTTTTTGAAATGGTCTGGATCTTCTCTAGCTTGCTACATTATTGTTCTTAATCATTTACTATTAGTAAATTATTTACTAAATCACAAATCACTAAATTTAGTAAATGTTCCACCGAATTCACTCTCGCGGTTTTTTAGCCAGTCATACTGCCATAAACGCCGTCATTATATTCAATATAATATTGCTCTTATATATTCATAATTACAGATTTGCAGAAGCATAAACATAAATAATATTTATGATATAGATTCCTCATCCATGGTGCGAAAATTAAGTATTATATAATAAAATAAAGTAAAGTTAAATTTAAAATTTATTATAATATAAACGTAAATATGTATCTATAATCATTGTATGTATACTCATTGTATTTGAACTATAAATCGAAATAAATCGATTTGAATTTAAAAAATAATTCGTAGCAATCCGGGGTAGCAATGTGAAACGATTCAAAATATTCGATTCGAATACATTCGATTTGAATTATTCGAAGGTAAATGAACTATTCGAAGCAGTGTGAAACCCCTTTCAAAGGGGTTTCACACTGCCTCAAAGCAATATAGTTATATTTTCTAAAGCACCATATTTTCAAAATAATATTTATAAATTATGAACATTTTATAAATATTTATCAAACGGTTCAAAGGTGGAATCTTCCACACATTATAAATTACATAACCTACATTCCGAGGTATAAGCTACTAAAGTTTTGCATTGTATACATATTACATAATAATGTGTATTATATGTTACTATATAGGAGTAATAAATCACTTAAAGTTAATTTCGAACGACATAGTTGGATACGATATACTATATACATATATACTATATATTATATAGTATACTATAGTATGCAGTATAATATAGTATGCATATATGCATATACATCGTTTTATAATTAAATATAATGAATTCTTTTTAAATATTATAAGTAACATAATTGTTTCATCGCCCCACCTTTAATATCACTATCATTTATATATATATATAATATCTTATATTTTATATAGGTGTATATATATATAGATATATAATTATATTTATTTGTATATTTATTAAATTTACATAATAATTATGGCTAATGGTAGAATGTCAAATTCTGAATTATCTGACTCTATTAAAAATAATATTAAATATATGTTTGATACTAATATTAAATATATTATTGAACAATATAATAAAATTATTATAGATCTAAAAGATACTATATTAGATTTACAACAACAAATTAAAAATAATGATAACCATAATGATAGCAATACAATATTATATTCTAGTATGGTAACTAAAAATCTTGATGAAATTAAATGTACTATAAATGATACTGTAACCACAAATATTGAAAATATATATGAAGATAGTAATCGTAAAAAAACTCTTATAATATATAATATAGAAAAAAAAAATTTAATAAAAAAATAGATAAATTTAAATATAATAAAGATTCAATTAATAGTAATATTAGTGAAATTAGTGATGTTGAAAATACATCCATACAAAATATACATAGAATTGGTAAAATAAATATAGATAGTGAAACCAATGAAATAATAAATGATACAATTAGGCCTATTAAAAGTACTTTAAATACAGAACTATATGAAATGCATATATTAAAAGAATTGGAATTTCACATGTATTTACTACTGAACAATTTATAACACACCAAAAACTACTGACTGAAGCTAAAGATAAAACAAATAATAATACTATATATATAAAGTTAAATGTATTAATCATAACTTTAAATTAATTTCACAACATAATTGAATCAAAAAATGGAACCTAAAATATATACACTTTATGAATATAATAAATTAAATTATGAATTTTTAAATAACTTATAAATAATTATTTTAAATATACGTAGTTTTAATAAAAATATAGATAACTTTTTAACTTTTCTAGGTTTATTTACATATGAACCAGATATACTAATTTTTACTAAAAGCTTACTAAATATGATGATCCTATTATTTATTTTAAAAATTATAATATATACCAAACGAATAGATCATTTAAAAATAAAAAGAGGTGGTGGTGTAGCTATTTTTGTGAAAAAAATGTATAAAACATCAATAATTATTTAATCAATTATAATTGATAATCTATCTATTTCAATTAGGGGACGGAAGGGTATTATGGCCGATATTTGTATTACCTTACAAGAAACAAAATATATCATACTAATATTGGATATTATGATCCAATAAGTTGTATATACAATTACAATATGTTGTTCTAATTAATGGCTATCAACATTTACTCATTTAATTATTTGTATTCAAGTCATTTGATTTTTATTAAAAAGCAAATTTTCCGTATAAATAGAGATAAAATACACTAGTGCGGGTATTATGGTCGATAGTTCCGAAATAGCCACTAGGATCGCGTCATGTATTCAAATACGCACTATTTTTATAATTGGAAAATAAAATACATTTTATCAGATATCAAGATACACACGCACTTTTATAGTAATTATATTTATAAGTAATCGTTATCCCATTTAGTTTTACTTATATTCAGCTACAAATTTATGTTTTAATTAATTAGTTTAATATGTCTCACATTATTAATGCAAATGTAAGCCGATTAATTTGAACGAAATGGCAAATAAAAATTGTATTGAACATCGATTCAATATTGAAAATGAAATGGCAGGAATAGATTGGTTACGGTGCTTCAGGAATATATATCATTGTCTCACTCTTAGAACTCCGGAACAAACATCAGGTAATATATTTTAATATATATATAGTATTGTATTTGATTATGTGATATGAAATATTAATACAGTGCCATACTTATAATTTGTACCATTATTGTAGTATACGTGACAATTAGTATACTAATCGTAATATACTATAGTATAAAAATATAAAATTTAAAATGTGTACTATAAAAATATATGGAATTAAATTATTTAACTATATAAAGATATATATATATATATATATATATATATATATATATATATATATATATATATATATATAACTATATATAAACCTATATAGTTATGTATGGAATTAAATCGTTTAAATAGGATGACAATCTTATGCATATAATTATATATTATTAATAATATTATTAATAATAATTATTATAATTAATAATATTATAATTATTCATTAATAATTAATTTAAACAGTTATTAATAAATATGTTATTTTATAATAATTATCCAATATTATACTGAGAAAAAGAAATACATCAGATATACATATATATATATATATATATATATATATATATATATATATATAACTGCCTGTGTGGCTCAGTTAGCTAATGCGCCATATACACAAGCAGTATACTATAGGACATGGATACGAGCCCCATCCGGACCATAAAAATAGGTCTTAAAATATTATTTAGAAGTGATATTATATAATTGTGTATAAATAAATGATCGGCTCTCATTAAAACCATGGATGACTTAACATGAGAGGGGCTTCGAAGGGACATTAGAGCCATATAATATATATTATATATGGCATATATAATATATGATATATAGGCTATATAATATAGCTATAAATGTAAATGGAAGAAAGGACTCCACAAAATAAAAATAACAATAGCAATAACAATATATATATATATATATATATATATATATATATATATATATACTATATAATATATAGTATATATGTATATACTATATACTATATATGTATATAGCTATATAATATAATACATAGTATATATGTTATTAATTCTATATACATATATGTATATATATATATATATATATATATATATATACATTTTCATAATAAATATATTCCAGAAAATTTGATTAATTTAATAAAATATGTTTTTATAATTGAAAACATATCAAACTATAACTACACATTAATAAAACTGGAATTACTTATATATAATAATGTATAAAAAAATATATTATTTATTTTATATCAATATAAAATAATAATGTAATATATATATATATATATATAATATAAGTAATACAATTGTCGTTTGTCAATTTTCATATAACCCTCTGAATCCCAAAAGGCATTAATCGCCCATTATTTTTATAATGTGTGTTTTTTTATAATTTTTTAATGTGTATTTATAGTTTTATATTTTTTCAATTATAAATTATAGAATAAATATGTGGGAGGATCATATGATCTAAATATGATGCAAATATGAGGGTAAATTACACTGCTATATATTTATATGCATATCAGTGAAGAATTATACTAGATATTACAACAAAATTAAATTAAATTCAAATGACATAAATTAATTTCAAATGAATTAATAAAAATCAATTCAAATTACATAAAAACAATTCAGGGTAAATTACACTGCTATATATTTATATGCATATCAGTGAAGAATTATACTAGATATTACAACAAAATTAAATTAAATTCAAATGACATAAATTAATTTCAAATGAATTAATAAAAATCAATTTAAATTACATAAAAACAATTCAAATAGAATAATAAAATTAAATTCAAATGAAATAAAATCAATTAATACAAATCAATTCAAATTAATTAAATCCACATAAAATAATTAATAAATATATTTATATAATATAAAGTAGTATATTATAACTATTACATAATTTTCCATATAAGTTAATTTTATAAGGATTATAAGGATTTTGTTAATTGTAATATTGATATTATACATGCATGTATGTATCTATATGCAATGCATATTATGAATACATGCATATATAAATTGTAATATATTATATATATATAGATTATATATATATGTATATCATTATATATCATTTACATATATTATATATATATATATATATATATATATATATATATATATATATACTATATATAGTATATAGTATATACATATATATCATTTTAAAAACAAAATTATAATAAATTATTCATCAAATTAGTCTATTATACATGTTGACATATATGATTTATTAATAACAATATAATTTTTATCGGATTTTTATAGTATTCTTTAAATATAAATTAACATATTAACTAATTTTCTAGTATCTATTTAAAAATATATTAATATATAATTTTTTCAATATTAATAATAAGATTAAAAAACTAGATTTATTTTAAAATGTTATTAAAATATGTACTATATAGTATATACTATATTCATTTTTTATATTTAAATCAATATGCAATTAAATATATTTCCATATAATATGGAATTATACATTTATTCCATAGAAAAATATTTAGTTGTATATTTATTTGAATGAAAATATGAGTATTTAGTAAATACTATTTACTAAATACTATTGGGTAAAACATTAAATTATATAATTAAATGCTAGCCTGACATATCTTTATTGTATATATATATATATATATATATATATATATATATATATATAACTCTAAATAGCATGTATAGTAACAATGTTTTAATAATGATATTATATACAGATTCCGTTCAAGGATTGCCAAACGTTCTGATAATGGTATACTGGCTACAAATGAAACACACAATCATGTGATTTTGGTTTGTATTTATATATATATTAAAATATTATTTTTTATTGATATAAAAATATAAATAATATATTTTTCTATACATTATTATATATAAGTATAGGCCTTAATGTCATTAATGTGTAATTAATGTGTAATTATAGTGTATATATAGTATATATTGTATATATATATATATATATATATATAACTCTAAATAGCATGTATAGTAACAATGTTTTAATAATGATATTATATACAGATTCCGTTCAAGGATTGCCAAACGTTCTGAATATGGTATACTGGCTACAAATGAAACACACAATCATGTGATTTTGGTTTGTATTTATATATATATATATTAAAATATTATTTTTTATTGATATAAAAATATAAATAATATATTTTTCTATACATTATTATATATAAGTATAGGCCTTAATGTCATTAATGTGTAATTAATGTGTAATTATAGTGTATATATAGTATATATTGTATATATATATATATATATATAACTCTAAATAGCATGTATAGTAACAATGTTTTAATAATGATATTATATACAGATTCCGTTCAAGGATTGCCAAACGTTCTGAATATGGTATACTGGCTACAAATGAAACACACAATCATGTGATTTTGGTTTGTATTTATATATATATATATTAAAATATTATTTTTTATTGATATAAAAATATAAATAATATATTTTTCTATACATTATTATATATAAGTATAGGCCTTAATGTCATTAATGTGTAATTAATGTGTAATTATAGTTTAATATTTTTTCAATTAGAAAAACATATGTTATTAATTAAATTAAACAAATGCACTAAAATATATGTATTATAACATGCATATATATGTATATAGTATATACTATACTACTACAGTAGCCTATATATTATAAGCTTTAAATATTTTGATATGGAAAAAACCTTAATTAAAGTATTAAATATAATAATTATTGTTAAATCAATATACACATATATTATGTATATTTATTTAACAATATATTATTCTATAGAATAAAAAACAATATTTTAATAATTTGTATATATATAAAGTGTATTTATAAATATATAATATAAGTATAATAATAATGAAATTATATACAGATTAATCTGTCCGGAATTCCGTTCAAGATATTGCCCACGTTCTGATAATGGTATACTGGTTACAAATGAAATTCCCCCCTCGTGATTTTGGTTTTTATTTATATAAGTTATATAATATAACATACATTTGTATATACATTTATTTATATTATAATTATTATATACCGCCTATAGGCAGCCTATATAACTATATTTATAGTATTTAAATGTTTTACGGTTAGATGGTGAGTTCACAGACTTTATTCATAAATATATTTGATATTATATTGTACAATATACTATATATAGTATATTTTATATACTATAATAATGAAATTGTATTATTAAATTATATGTTAATGATATATACAAGGCAACTATATATATATATATATATATATATATATATATATATACATGTATATATATACATGTATATATTATAAATATAATAATAATTAAATTTTCCATAGATAGCCTACTTTAAAGTTTGGTTACTGGTGAAGTTGCAGGCCCCTCTCGTAAATATGGTTTTTATTTATATATTTTATATGTATAAGTTATACAGTATAACATATTAACATTGCACATATTTATACATTAATATATAATAATTGAATATATACATTTAATTAAAATCATTAGTAACATTGCACATATTATATATATAATAATAATTTATTATAAACGGATTTATAATTATATTAACATATTACTGTACAATATATAATTTGCATTATACTCAAATTAATAATTTAGTCAACGTGCTTTAATCGAATCTTACTTTATCTAGTTGTAAAATCGGTATATTACTATACTATATATTTTAAACTAATCATCTATAGATGATATACATATATGATATATATATATAAGGATAAGGATAAGGATAATTTATTATTGCAAAAAAAATTTTAACAATAAATGGCTAAACAAAATAGTCAAATTGACTTTCGAGGTGTTTGGCCAGAGTAAATAATAATGCAATTACATATTATACATTCAAACATGTATATGTATAGAAGGATAATCAAAGGGAATATATAAGTGAAGGAAGCTTCGGGGTTGCCCAAATCCCATATGGGTAGCCCACACCCAGGAGTGTAATACTCAGTGATTTATTTAGCGTTTCAAACAATCAGAAATATAATCCCTATGTTAATCCATCTAATATTACATATTAGTAATTCATAATAATAAATAAATAATCACGGAGCTTAATAAAAGAAAACAAATAAAATAAAAATAATTTCTTTGAGGATCTGTTCCACTTCTATCAATCAGCTTGAATAGTCACCATTAAAATCAAACATGTAAAATAAAATATAATTAGTAAATAGCTAGGTAAGACATTTTTAATTTTTTTATAAATAACTTAATAGGTTTTATAATTTTTAATTTGTTACTTAGATTATTCCATAATTGAATACTTGCATAATGTACAGCATAACAACTAATATTAATTCTACATTTCGGTATAATAAATCTATTTTTAGCCCTAGTACAACTGTTCGAACAAAGTATAAACTTTTGTAATAGTTTAGTTCTGTAGACTCTATTAAAACCATAATGTGTATTTTTTAATAATGTGACTTTAACTAAGTCAACTATTTTCAATATATTATGTCTTTTATAAATGAAGTTGATATTAGTTCTCTGGGGTAGTTTATAAATACATTTAAGTACCTTGTTTTGTAATACAATAATTTTGTGTACTACTGATTTATAATTAGAACCCCATGACGAATAACAATAACTTAATCTAGAGTGAAATAGTGCGTTATATAATAAAATTAATGATTTTATATTAATTGTATTACGCAGTTTATAAAAGACAGCTACAATTCTAGATAAATTTGAGGCTAATAAAGTATATATATATATATATATATATATATATATATATCAATTTATAAACTTACAATATTAATTAATATTATAGGAAAAAGACAAACTTAGGAAAAAGAAAGGGCTATACCGCAATAATTACATCATCTCCATATAAACAACATTTGGAGCAGACACCGGCAAAAAAAGAAATGTGTGAGAAAGAATTGATCAAAATCAATTAAGAAAATAATAATAATAAAAAATATATATAATTTCATAATATGCGATGAAATTATAAACGATGATATATATATATATATATATATATATATATTAATATATACAGTGTTATTCATGTACACATTGGTGTTATGATTTATATGTTGATATTATCAACTTGATATCATCGATATAAAGAAATATCGATTTCTTTCCTTATATCGATGCTTGATATAGATACATTTAAAATATGCGATATATGCATATAAATTAATAAAGTATATACATTTTATTTTCTATTTCATTATATATCTTGTGAATATAATATATTATTATATATGTAATTAACCATATACCTTAATTAAATTAAGCAATTATCATTTATATAATATCGTGAGATAATATTATTGTATTAAAATATCTGGGTTATAGTTTATTTTATTGAGATAATTATCTATAACTTTAATTATATTAAAATTTAATTTAAAATTATATATTTATATACTTTTTAAATGCTTTTTAAATAATTTTGAAATGTTAAATATATACGAGTATATTAAACTAAATAAAACCCTATCCATGTTATAAACATTATTGAAATATCATAATACATATAGTATTTCACTAAATAAATGTGAAGTGTATAATTTATAAACATATTCATAGATTTATAAATAATATTATAACATTCCAGAATCGTAAATTATACAAATATGGTTATTTTTGTTAAACAAATCCATTTAACTTTAATAAAGTTATATCATATTATAAAAAGATATATAAATGTTAGGTTTGAAAAATCCAACATTTTTTTAAAATATCTGAATTAATTATAATTTATATAAAGATAATATAATTTATTAAATTATTTAACATCATTTTATATTTATTTCTAGTGAATATTTATGAATATATATAAATATATTTATAAATATATATTACATATCATTAATTTAAAATTTAGAATAATGTAATAACACCAAGGCATTGCTAGTCTTAAATTTAACTACTTAAAAAATATAGTTTTTATATAGATTATTAAATATAAATATAAAAATATATTGTTATACTTTTAACATACATATCATTATTTTATTATGTTTAATAAATTAAATAAAAATAACTAATTTAAACATTTATATTATATATACATTTATATTAGGATTCTTAACAATACTATAAATAAGGGTAATTACTAATTAGTAATACTATCTTTAATATTTATATATATATATACCCAGCAAACAGTAAGAGCAGCATAATAGCAGCATAACAGCAAATGCTAGAGCCTCAAATGTTTACATTGTGCTATTATGCTGCTATTAAATGTCTATTATGCTGCTATTATGCTGCTATTAATTTGTAATGATATTATGCTGCTGTTATGCTGCTGTTATGATGATATTATGCTGCTATTAATTTTAAATGTCTATTATGCTGCTATTATGCTGCTATTATAATAATAGCAGCATAATAGCAGCATAATATACATTTAAAATTAATAGCAGCATAATATCAGCATAATAGCAGCATAACAGCAGCATAACAGCAGAATAATATCATTACAAATTAATAGCAGCATAATAGCAGCATAATATACATTTAATAGCAGCATAATAGCACAATGTAAACATTTGAGGCTCTAGCATTAGCTGTTATGCTGCTCTTATGCTGCTCTTACTGTTTGCTGGGTATAATAAAATATATGGTTTATTATCGTGTTATCAATATTGATAGGTAGGAATTATGATGTCGATATATAAATATGATTTACTAAATGGGGATATATAAAATATACTATATATTATAAACCAATTATTTTATAAACTAATAGGTAATATATATTTATAATACCTATATATATATGATTTTAACTATTATGTACATAGTGTGTTTATTTTTACAATCTAAATATAGTCTATAATGTATTAATATATACTATATATAGTAGGATAGTATAGCTATATTATAAAGTATATACACAAGTGTGTATATATACACTTATAATACTGATACATTGTATATTATGATATTTGTTGTGGTATAATGTACATTTTACATGTATTTAAATAGATACATATAATCATATGGTCATGAAAAGGACATATGTTCTTGATATAACTACTATCATGGTATATTGAAAATAATTAATATTTAGGCAGCGCGTTTTATATCGACAACCGCAATCATATCATAAATATATTTCAGTGATTTTATAAAGAATTTATCTAAATATACTATTTTTATGATACGCTTACACATTGAAATTATCTCGATGCTGATTGGTTATTAATCGGCCATAATACCCACCACGCATCGGCCACAATAGCCGCATCGCACTCGTTGGTTTAAATAACAGATTACTATGTCATTATGTTATTATTGAATATTGTTATAAATGTAATCTGATATATTATTTATTACCTTAACTGAATATATTAAAAATACATAATTTTATTCAATAACTTGCCTATAAAATAAGGTAAACCATACGTTTTTTGTCGATAAAAATTACGATTATTTGATTTTTTTCTCTAAGCGAAAATCAATAATTAATATTGATATAAATAAAAAATGATGTACACTATCATTCTTAGAATTCAATTACCTACATTTTTCGTATATATCATTTTTTGATAACTATAATGGTTCTTGAAATATCGTTATCGGCCACAATACCCGCATCGGCCACAATACCCTTCCGTCCCCTACAGATTCAATTGATATTGTTTCTATACAAATAATAGATGAAAAATCAAAAAAGCACAATATTTTATCTGCTATTTACCGCTCGTCTGATAGTGATACTACTGTATTCAATTATTTAATTTTCAATTTATTTTCAAATTATATTATTAAATATTTATTTCTATACGTAGATTTTAATATAGACTTTTCAAAAAATTAAAATACTACAAAAAATGTTAATTAAAAATTAGTTTCATTCATGCATACATGTTATACTTAACTGGCAATATATATATATATATATATATATATATATATATATATATATATATATATATATATATATATTTATATTTAAATAGAATTTGCTATATAGTAAAATGTTTGATATTTTAAAATAATAATGAATAAAATATAATATATACATTTCTAGAATATATTTCTAATATATTATAAATAATGAATACTAATTATGAAAATATTAAATGTATACCAAATGTAAATGATTATGTATTGCAATTTTTTTAAATCAGCGGCTATAATTCTGATTACCGGGAAGATATGGTTAATTGTTGAAATATTTACATTAATCATAAAATATTAATTATGTTTTCATACAAAAATTACATATCAAACAAACAATACAATATATTTATATATATATATATATATATATATATATATATAGCTAGATAGATAGATATATGATATAATTATACACAAATAAAACATAGATTGTTCTCATTTGTGTTTTAGAAAAATAATAATTCATAAATAAATAAACGATAAAATAATATATAAGTAAAACAAAATAGGATTGTTAGATTAATAAACGTGAACAAAATAAAATAATATAAAATAAAAATAACGAATATTAAAATTACCAATAATAAATTATTGACTGTACTTTTGAAACATTCTATGGATTTTACAATTCTTAGATCTCGAGGTAGACCATTCCATAGTGCAGCTGCCGAATGCCGAAAAGATCTTTTGCCATAGCTAGTCAGCCTGAACTTATGGTAACGAAGTAATTTGCTGTTAGACGATCTAGAGGTTCTAGACTCAATCCGGTACGTCAGTAAATCCTTTAAATATTAGGTAATTTAAGGTATATAAATTTATAAATAATACTAATAATTTTATATATTAATCGCTATTTAGCAGATAACCATGTTATGCTATATGGTGTATATAATACTAATAACTTATTGGAAATGGGGTAACAGATATCAGATAACTTATTGATATAAAAATCAGAAAAAAGATTGCATAGACCCATATCAGTGTTGGTATCAATTTAGGATAACCATTATTATATAGAGAAATAATAAATGAAAACATTTTGTTAGTATCGCTTCCGCAATTTAATTAATAAAAAAGTATAGTCATTAATATATTAATATACCTATAGGAGGACGATACATAATTTCTAAATTAATTAAATAAGTACCATTTTTTATGGAAACAATCAGACCATCACCAAGAAAAAAGGGAATGTTTTTATAAGAAGATATTTTAAATATTTTACGAATTAACACTAACATTATATATATATATAACGTGTAATAAGTGCCTAACTATAATGTGTGTATACATAGGTTTATGTGTAATACACATTGTGTATTGGTGTTTGTATATCGTTATGTTTGTATGTATGTGTGTGTGATGTTTATACGTGTATTATTGAACAATAACTAAAAATAAGTGTAAATATTAAATACGTTAGTTAATAAGCTATTAGTTAGAATGATTTAATTATATATATATATATATATATATATATATATATATATATATATATATATATATATATTTATATATATATATATATTTACTATTTATATAGCATAGAATATGTATACACATTACAGAGGAGTTTATAATTATAGTATATAACCATATGATTTATTATTACCGATGATAACATACATACACACACATACACATACACGCACACACACACACACATACACACACACACACACACACACACACACACACATATATATATATATATATATATATATATATATATATATATATTGTTATTGTTATTGTTATTTTTATTTGGTGGAGTCCTTTCATCCCATCCAGGAACTTAGATGAAGTTTTCACTTATAACCATATATGGCTCTAATGTCCCTTCGAAGCCGCTCTCATGTTAAGGCATCCATGGTTTTAACGAGAGCCGATCATTTATTTATACACAATTATATAAGATCACTTCTAAATAATATTTTAAGACCCATTTTATAAAATTAATTAATGGTCCGGACGAGGGTCGAACCCGTGTCCTACTGCTTGTGTGTCTGACGCCTTAGCCACTGAGCCGCACAGGCAGTTATAAATATATATATATATATATATATATATATATATATATATATGGGTGTGTGTATAGTTTATAGTATACACTGTATACACTAAACAAAACTAGATTTGCTACACTGCAACATGTTAACATATATAGGCCCTCATAATGTGCCTCATATTATACCAGTGTGGCAAATAATTACATCAATATACATATTAAATATTGATATATATTTATATATATATATCAACAAAATAATACTATATGTATATAAATATACACACTTATTATACATTATAATATAATAATGATAGGCAACGGCCATATAAATGATTACTAATTTCAAATCATATAGTTTATTTATATAAGCAATATAACTTTATTGATATTTAATAACCGCCCATACACTGTAATATATGTATTATATGATCGCGCCCATTAAATTTAATTCAATTACGTTTCAAATCGATTTAATGGAAACACCTCATAGTCTTTTCGGGTCGTTAATCGACCATTAATTAAAATTCTAATATAATCGTAATAATAACAATAACGTATTGTATTAATCTGCTAGCGTTGGCTCATTATCATCCCAGCGATCATGGCAGAAGGACGTGCTTCAAGTTTCAAGGTTAGTTAGAGGACGATAATAGTATAGAATTACACATACGCGTGTGTTTGTGTGTATGTATGTTTATGTGTGTGTATGTGTGTGTATGTATGTGTGTATGTGTGTATGTGTGTGTATGTATGTGTATGTCACTGCATGTGTTATTATGATTAAGGGGAATATACCCGCTGATATGATATATACATGTTTGAAATACTAGTTAACATTATAATAAAGTGCTAAGCATTACTACTTAGGTATACCACAACTAGATAGCTTAACCTTATTAGGTTTAGTGAAGTCAGACCCGTAATCGCATATACCTCGATAACGCGTTATAATGCCCGTATATGGGTATACCCTGATACTGATAATAACGTCGGCTGCTATACTCTTGTATTTGGCATGATATTACTATTTGTATTAGTGTTGCGTGCATTCTATATTCACTTACCCTTTATATCATCGGATATATGCCGCAAGACGTGCCCGATTGTACGTATGTGTTATATATCTCGAGCTTTATACCTATAACTAATATTAATATTAATATTAATATATATATATATATATATATATATATGTTGTACAAGCACGAATACACACATATGTATATGTGTATTCACGTGGTAACAGTGTATATCCCATTGAACCCTCTATTTGATTACAATGAATATTTTGATGAACGCTATAAATCGGGTATTGAAATATAATAAAATACGATAATATTCATAACTAGAAGTGCAGAACATCGCAGTGTGCGCGGTGTTACACAGTGACCCTATTGTCAACAATGTTATGTTGCCCTTATATGGTCAATAATGATAGATTTCTATATAATGGCGTTATTTAAATGTATATTTTTTTAATGCTTTTAATTTAGGAAAAATAATGTATGGCCCATACAGTATGGGTGCATATATACTAGTATATTTATATATATATATATACTAGTATACTGTACACTGCATACTAGTATAGTGTACACTATACACTGTACTGTACAGTGTACAGTAGACCGGTGTACAGTGTACACTGTGTACAGCGTTTCATCGTCTTTTATTTGTGCCACAAAGCCATTAATATAACACAACATAATAGCATGGGGTGGTTACGTTAATACACTGTAATAATGGCAATAGTAATATATTACTATTTTTATATTACTATATATTACTAATATAATATATTACTATGTATACAATATCGTATATCTATATCAAGGTTATGTCCTTTCCTATAGCACGTATACTAGTATATACGTATCGTGGCCGCTGATCTGGATAAGTTCCCATCGCTGTGTGTGTATTGCAGTTTAATAGAATGATAATGTGTAAAATCACGAATACAATTATGAATTCTGCGAGTTAGAATCTTAGAAAAGACTATATGCCTAATTGTATACCAACAAACACACACATATATATATATATATATTCGTGTGATAGTACCATGGTACTGCAGGGATGGCAAAAACCCCAACAATTTAAAATATGTTGCTGTGGTTTTTGGGTTTTTGGGTCATACTGTGGTTTTTGGTGTTTTACTGAGGTTTTTGTGGTTTTTGTGGTTTTTCATAATATATTAAAACGTATAGAATTTTAAAAGATTATTAAAAGTATAGTTTATTATACAAATTGATAAAATATAGTTTATTATTAATGTATGTATAATTTACAAGAATGAAGTATACTAATATATATATATTAATTTAATATATAAAAACAGTGATATATCAAAATCAAAAAAAATCCTTATTTGTATAATGTTCATTTTTTTAATAGTTTCTATTGTATTATTTTGTATCTAATTTTATTCTATAGAATGGTAATAACATATTTTTTTTATTGAATCACTTCTATGAAAGTGTATTTTTATTGAATTTTAATTGTTTTTTATTGAAATAAAATGCAATGAAAAATATTATATTTACTCTATATATATAGAGTTTATATATAGAATTTGATTTTTAATAGTAATACAAGCGAGGTAATACTATTTATTATATTCATATATTAATATTATATAAATTTTATAACATTATTTATATATTTTTTTAAAATCTAGAATTAGTTACATAATGTAATACAGTCAAAGCTCGATAACTCAACATTGACGGGACGGAGTTTTCATGTTGAGTTAGCGAGTGTGTTGAGTTATCGGATGTATAAATTAATGACTTAATTAATGTTTTGTTCACATAAATGCATTCAAAATAGTACTCGTATGATAATACAATAATTGTAATTGTATTTTTACGTTTATATATGTATATCCATATATTATTAAATAAAACCATGTTGAATAATGTATGTTTAATTATATTTGTTGAGCAATATAGTTTTATTATATGTAAAAGATACGAATCCAACAATATATGTTTGCGATATTTTGATTTTTCATAAATGTTGAGTTATCGGATGTATATTTACATGTAATGTATAGGCTAGGATTATAAAAACTATGTTGAGTTATATGTATGTTGCGTTATATTTGTTGAGTAATAGAGTTTTTGTTAACATGTAAAAGATACGAATCCAACCAAATATTTGTTGGATGTTGAGTTATCGGCAATGTTGAGTTATCGGCATGTTGAGTTACCAAGCTTCTACTGTATATATTATATGTATATCTATAACAATTAAAATTATTAAATGTATGATTTATTAAATAATTTATTAATATAGAGAATCGAAAAACAACAAAAAACAACAAAAACCACAAATACCACAAAAAAATATCAATAGGTTTAAACACAAAAAACCAAAAACCCAATCTCGGCCAACACTGGATAGTATACTATAGTGTATATATAGTGTATATAGTGTATATAGTGTATATATAGTGTATACACTAGTCGATCAAAGGTATACCACTACTAGCCTATACACTCAATGTATACTTCAGTGTTTCCTGGTATCATAACCCACATATGTTACTAGAGTGTGTATGGCTGTACACAAGTTAGTTATATTGAAGGGGAGGCGAGGAAACAATTATGTTACTTCGAATATTTAAAAATAATTCATTATCTTTAAAACGATGTATATGCATAATATATATGTATATAGTATATCATATCCAACTTTGCCGTTCGAAATTAACTATAAGTGATGTATTACTCCTATGTAATAACATATAATACCAGGGTTGGCAGAAGTAGGGGTTTTTGGGTTTTTGGGTTATTGGGTTTTTGGGTTTACTATTATTTTTGGGTTTTAGTATATAATTAATTATTATTATTTAATCATCACATTTAACTAATTTACAAGTAAGTTAATAATGATATATATGTATGTACTTTTTGATTCTACTCTTTTCCTCATTCCTCATATTACTGCCATCACTAAATCTGCAAATTATCATATATTTAGAATTAGAAAAATACGAAAATCAATTACTTTATCTCTCACTAAAACTCTAGTTAATTCCATTGTCCTCTCACGTATAGATTACTGTTCCTCGATCCTTATCAATCTTCCATTATACTCTCTCTCCCCCAAATCGAGTTATTCATTCATCAATTCGTACAATATATAACCTACGTATTCGAGATAATTCTTCTACTTCTTCATACCAACACTTACCTCCATGGTTCCCATTTAACAAACGCTCTGCTTATCGCATACTATCTATTGTTCATTCCTCAATATACTCTTCGAATTGCCCCTCCTATATTTCTGCTTCTCTAATACAAAGATTTTCCCTTCCATCTCTTAGAAACCATGAATCTCACTTTCTATCTACCCCAATTCTCCATCCCTCAAAAATGAATACTCGGGCACTGAGTTATATTGGTCCAAAACTATGGAATTCACTCCCACCCTATATTATATCCATAAAATCGCATAAAATATTCTTGAAATATATACAAAAATGTATACCAGGTGGCAACCTGCAGGTAATACTAATATTTGTTGTCATTATTATTTTATTTATTAATTTACGTACGGTTTATTCTATTTTATTTTATTATTATTAATGCTATTTATTGTTTTACCTAATCTATTATTTGTATTCTATATATACAATTTTTAGAAATTATTTATTATTTATTTAAGTGTTTAAATAAAATGTCAATCAATCAATCAATCAATCAATATATATATATATATATATTAAGGAGTCTATTTATATCTGCTATTATTATATGTGATTTAATAAATAAATATTATTATTAAGTGTATAAATATAATTATATTTCAAATATATATTAATTATTTATATTTATTATAATAATATAAATCATTTATTAGAATACTTGCCATTTTACAATTTAAAATGTCATTAACCTTTATAGTATTATATATTTATTATTAATATATATTACAACACTATTATATTATATAATTTATATAATATATATATATATTTTTAAAATATTTTTTCTTGATTTTTTTATTTTAAAATTTAAGATAATGAAAAACCCCAAAAACCTCTGAAAAACCCCAAAAACCCTAGAAAAACCCTCAAAAACCCACCAAAAACCCAATAACCCAAAAACCTCTTACATATTTCTTAGATTTGTGGGGTTTTTGCCAACCCTGTATAATACACATTATGTAATATGTATACAATGTAAAACTTTAGTAGCTTATATCTCGGAATGTTGGTTATACAATGTATAACGTGTGGAAGCTTCCACCGTTTGAACCGTTTGATAAATATTTATAAAATGTTCATAATTTATAAATATTATTTTCAAAATATAATGTGCTTTTAAAAATATAACTATAATGCTTTGCTACGCTTATAATAACCCCACGTTTGTTTAACCTAACCTCGTCTAAAACTAAATACTTTCACTGCTATGTTAACACACACAGGAGACTATTACTATAATAGATAATGCCAGCGAAGGGCCTAGAAATGCTTTCGTTGAAATTCCAACACTGATAAAGGTTTTACACGTTTTTATATATTTAAATATATAAATATATAAATATATATATATATATATATATATAAATATATATATATATATATATATATATATATGTATGTTAAAGGTATACGTATCATAGATAACAATATATTTGATTACAAATAGACAAATTAAAACATAAACTATAATTATATTAAATGATATAATAAAATGTTAATATTTAATATACAATATTTACTATCAACAATCAATATATTGATAGTATTCTATATTGCAATATTAATATTAGTATCAATTGATACTATTCTATATTATATATCCAGTATATATTTACTATATATACTATATATTATATAGTCAATTAACTAGTTATGTTATATCAAACCTAGTTATATTATATGCATATATGCTTAATTAGAAATTATTTAAATAGAAATATGGAGATTTAACAAATATATAGTTTTACATATTTATTTATATGTCTTTCAAATCATATGTAATATATATATATATTTGTTTCATTCATTCATTCATTCATATATTAAGTTATATTAATATATATCAAGTCACATTTTTCTATTTTTTAATTAGAATTTAAAAGTTTAATTAGATTATATATTATTAATTTTAAGATTATATTCTTGTATATATACCGTTGAGAAAATGCTTTATAACAATGACATACATTGAGGTAGGTATTTACCTGTTTCAACTACATACATGTAGTACATGTATGTATAACTACATATATGTATACATGCTGCTTATTTTACTATTTTGTATATTTATAGAAACAGTTGTAATTAATATATCCAAAACTATCGTTAAATAACGTACAATATAAAATATGAAATAACGTACAATGTGGTATTATAATAACGTCCAAAACTATCGTTAAATAACGTACAATACTGTATTGCAATAACGTTCAAAATATTTTTTAAATATCGTACAAAGCCGTGTTATAATAACGTACAAAGCCAGCATATTGTAATAACGTACAGAATTCATTTGAAATAAAAAAATTCATTTGTACGTTATAAGGTACACTGAGGGGGACAATCTTTGTACGGTATTAGAGATCATTTTGTACGTTATTTTTTAAAAGTGTATATTAAAAGTAAAGTTTTGCCTCTGCTAAATTGTACTTTAATAACTCAATAAACTATTTTCATTTCCTTTCATTTCATTTAATATAGTAATATTATAATATTTATATTTATGAATAATTATATATAAATATTCTCAATATAGAATCTGTTAAGATAATATTTTATAGAAACTAAATTTTAAATTACTGCTTTATATTTTATTATTTATGTATGTACATGTTTATTATATTTTCACATTTAATAAATAATTGTGAATTTATTATTTTTACTTTTTTCTTTCATTTTTAAGGTAGAACACTTATATATTATATTTAGTCGTAAATTTAAATGTGTTCGATATTATTTTTGTTGACTTTTTAAGTAATAAGAACTGTATTACATTATATTTCTATCTAGTCACAATTCATATTAAAACATTAATTTATAAATGAGTAGGGGAAAGTAACCTAATACGGATACTTTAACAATAAATGGTCTTATATTTTATGACACATTATTTGTATTCAAAAATTACAATATATTAATATTATATGATTATAGATATTATTATGATTTTAAAATTTTATTTAATCTTTTAATTACTTAGATAACAAGGATGTCCTTAGAGAATTAGTAGAATAAATGCATTCATTCATTCAGTATTGAGCATTGGGGTTCACCAATATCATTAGTGATTATATCAGATTCAGATATGTTAACTTTAACTATACTTTAACTACAACTATAGTTATATTCTACGATGTAAATAGTTTTGTTATCAGTTTAAGAGGAATCACTCTGATTCCATATTTATCTAATTTTCTAATTATAATAGAATCTAAAAATAATATATTTATTGCTTTATTTTCTTTTCTATTTTTCATTATATGATTGTAAATATCTAGTATAGCATGAGTGTTATTATGTTTTTTAAGGAAACCATATTGGGTAGTATTTATTATGTTATTATTTTGTATGAATTGTATTAGTCTATTATATATTAATTTTTATAGTATTTTAGATAGTTTATTTAAAATATATATTTGTCAATAGTTGGTTATAATAGTGATGTTATTTTTTTATTAATGGGTTTAATGGGAGATAGTTTCATTTTTAAAGGACAAGTTCCTGACGACAACATAGATTACAAATATGACTTAATAGAAATTCAATATAATCTTTTGAGATTTTTAACAATTTCATATTTAGATATTCAGTGTCTAGAGATGAATTTTATTTATTATTTTTTTATAATAGAATATAGCTCATGTGTTGATGTGGTATGAAGATATGTTGATTTATATATTGGTGTATATCCATTGGGTTGAGGTTATTTTATATATATATACATATATATAAGATATTTACCATAATGCATAAATAAAAATTAAAAGTACACTATTTTTGCTACCAAAATCTTATTGTATGATTGAGACTTAAATAACAAAATAAAAACTTAAATATAGCATATATATATATATATAGGTACCATGTAGATAATATAAAAAATACCTGGTTATTAAACTTATTTAAAAATATACTTAATTTAAAAAAGGAAATACTATATAACTTAACTGGTTTTTCCAATCTATTTATTTTATATACAAATTTCTAGAAATTTACACATATTTAATGAACAATAAAATATCATTGTTATGAATGATTAAGAATAATTTATTAATATTTACAAAACTATGTATGTTACCTATACTCTATAGAAATCTATAATATAATATTTATGGTAAATCTATTCTGAATCATCAAAGTACAATAATTCATGGTAATCTTTTCATTTTTATTAATTATTAGGAATAACTTTTAGAATATTTAAATAAATACACAAAGATAATAATTCTAGGGAATAGTAGGATTGAACATAAATTAGATTGGCACAACTAAATAAATTATTTAAGTCATTATCTACTACTTATGGATTGAAGACTTTAATTTGTATAGAATACAATGAATGTATACATTAAACTATTTACATTAACATATAGTTTAATCATATATTGTATTTATCAGTAATCATTGATACATACTTTCTATATATATATATATATATATATATAATAATATAATTATACAAATTTAATTAAACAATATTATTTATATACATATTTATATTACATTTTTTAAAGAAATTAATATTACATAATTATTGAGTTTTTAAATTATAAATAAATAAATATTTAGTGTATTTGAAATATGAGTAAATAAACTACTAAAAAGTATATATTTTTGAAGATATTGTAGGAGATATTAAGCAAGAATACTGTAATTTATAATATATATATATATATATATATAAATTAGATTATTCACATATGATATGCATTATATTTGAATGATAACAATGCTCCACAATTCACATCAGCGGGCCACTATAATAAACCCACCCGGTGAATATGCCTGCACTATAAAAACTCTAGATATAGTTTTTATAGAACAAAATAAAGGACGTCTACCTCCCAATGTCAGGTAAGTACTACTACTACTACTACTACTACTACTACTACTACTACTACTACTACTACTACTACTACTACTACTACTACTACTACTACTACTACTACTACTACTACTACTACTACTACTACTACTACTACTACTACTACTACTACTACTACTACTACTACTACTACTACTACTACTACTACTACTACTACTACCACTACCACTACCACTACCACTACTACTACTACTACTACTACTACTACTACTACTACTACTACTACTACTACTACTACTACTACTACTACTACTACTACTATTACTACTACTACTACTACTACTACTACTACTACTACTACTACTACTATTACTACTACTACTACTACTACTACTACTACTACTACTACTACTACTACTACTACTACTACTACTACTACTACTACTACTACTACTACTACTACTACTACTACTACTACTACTACTACTACTACTACTACTACTACTACTACTACTACTACTACTACTACTACTACTACTACTACTACTACTACTACTACTACTACTACTACTACTACTACTACTACTACTACTACTACTACTACTACTACTACTACTACTACTACTACTACTACTACTACTACTACTACTACTACTACTACTACTACTACTACTACTACTACTACTACTACTACTACTACTACTACTACTACTACTACTACTACTACTACTACTACTACTACTACTACTACTACTACTACTACTACTACTACTACTACTACTACTACTACTACTACTACTACTACTACTACTACTACTACTACTACTACTACTACTACTACTACTACTACTACTACTACTACTACTACTACTACTACTACTACTACTACTACTACTACTACTACTACTACTACTACTACTACTACTACTACTACTACTACTACTACTACTACTACTACTACTACTACTACTACTACTACTACTACTACTACTACTACTACTACTACTACTACTACTACTACTACTACTACTACTACTACTACTACTACTACTACTACTACTACTACTACTACTACTACTACTACTACTACTACTACTACTACTACTACTACTACTACTACTACTACTACTACTACTACTACTACTACTACTACTACTACTACTACTACTACTACTACTACTACTACTACTACTACTACTACTACTACTACTACTACTACTACTACTACTACTACTACTACTACTACTACTACTACTACTACTACTACTACTACTACTACTACTACTACTACTACTACTACTACTACTACTACTACTACTACTACTACTACTACTACTACTACTACTACTACTACTACTACTACTACTACTACTACTACTACTACTACTACTACTACTACTACTACTACTACTACTACTACTACTACTACTACTACTACTACTACTACTACTACTACTACTACTACTACTACTACTACTACTACTACTACTACTACTACTACTACTACTACTACTACTACTACTACTACTACTACTACTACTACTACTACTACTATACTACTACTACTACTATACTACTACTACTACTATACTACTACTACTACTATCAATCAATCAATCAATCAAAACGATTTATTTAAACACTGCAAATAACACACCAGGCGTTCTCAATAGTGTAACAAAGCAAACAAACAAAAATAACATAATTGAATATAAACAAAATAATAATTAGTATTATTATAAACTGTACATTGCAAAATGCAATATTGGTTATTGATATATAAAAAAAAAAAACCATATGATATAATGTCATATGGAAAATAAAAACATATCAATAACATACATAACATAAATAACGTAAAAATAATAAATTAAGACTTTTCAATATTGAATAAATAACGTTTTAAATTAAATTTAAAGGTATCGTGATTAGGAATCATTCTTATTTTCAAGGGAAGAGAATTCCATAGTGGCGGCGCATAGTATTGAAAGGCTCTCTTGGAAGTTACTGTTTTCACTGATTTCTTGACTTGTAAGCAGTATACATCATTAGATGATCGAAGTTCACGACATATAGGCACGTTAACTGATAGGCAAGTTCTAATATATGAAGGACCTGCAGTGAGTGATTTGTGAATTATACATAGAATTCTATATTTGCTTCTATTAATATTGTTGAGAATATTAATATTATGTTGACGCAATGTAACACTCGAGTGATCAAATAAAGGTTGTTGATAGATTAATCGTACTGCCGAATGATCAATTCTATAGATACATTTATTCAATTTTTTGGATAGACCTAAATATATCGAATTACAATAATTAGTCGACGAAAATACCATTGCTTTAATTAGCATCGTAGTGAGGTATTTGCTAATGAACTTTCTTATATAGCGTATATTATATAAATGAAAATTTGCTTTCTTGCAAACAGTTGACATATGATCATCAAAATTCAATTTATTATCAATAGTAATACCAAGATATTTAATTTTTAGTGATGGAATAATTCTAATATTATCAATAAATATATCAGTGAAGTTATTAAAGTTATGCGGTAAGTTCAGTAATTCAGTTTTAGAAGTATTAAGTAGAAGTTTGTTCATAAGTAGCCATTTATTCACTTGATTGGCACATTCAACTAGTTCATTATTCATGACCAATCTACTATTAACAGAATAAATAAGAATATCATCAGCATAGAGATGAAATCTTAATGTTTTAAATGATTTGATGATATTAGTTATTGGGTTCAGATATATAGAGAATAGTAGTGGACCTAAGACGGATCCTTGCGGAACCCCGTACTTAAATGATTGAGATTTAGAATAAGAGTTATTGATCTTAACAGAAAAAGTTCTATTAGTGACAAATCCAATTAAGAAATCATGAGCAGTTGAAGATATACCAATGTCTAAAAGTCTATCTGAAAGGATATCAAAAGATAGCGTATCAAAGGCAGATGACAGATCTAGAAGTAGAATCTGAATTTTCTTATTTCTATCTAAAGATGTATATATATCATTTAGTATAAGAGTTATCGCAGTTTCAGTACTGTGGTTCTTTCTAAAAGCACTTTGTAAGTTACAGGATAAGTTATTAAAATCAATAAAAGTAGTTATCTGTTTAAAAACAATTTTTTCGAGAATTTTAGAGATTAAAGGTAGTTGAGCAATAGGGCGAAAGTTCGAAAGTTCATTTATATTAAGACTATTTTTCTTTAAAATAGGAGTAATAATAGAATGTTTTAAAATAGAAGGAATAACACCTGTAATAAGGGATTGATTAATGATTGAAGAAAAAAGTGGAGTGAGTGTGTTAGCTAAAGATTTCATCACAGTAAGAGGCAGAGAATCAGAGGGAGAAGCAGAAGAAGCCGTAACTAAAAGATTATAGATGTCAACATTAGAAGGGAGCGTAAAATGAGTAAGAGTAGGAGTTTGATTTAAATGAGTATTTTGAGAATTTTCAGAGGAATTATTCAAATAATTGTATTGATTTATAGAAGGGGATGATAATTTTATTTTAATGACTGAGTAAATAATATCAATTTTAGAAATGAAAAAATCACTAAAATTATTACATAAAATATCATCAGAAATATTAGGATAAGATTTGTGATGAGATTTACCTAGAAGAGAATTAGTGAAAGCATAAAGCTTGCCCATGTTATTACCACACTTTAAAATTTTATTTTTATAAAATTCTTTTTTAGTAGAAGTTATACTCCTTTTAAAAGATAATTTTAACTTTTTTAAATTTATCATGTTAAAAGATGTTGAGTTTTTATTGAACATTCTTTCAGCTTTTCTCATTTGGCGTTTGATATATAAATTATCATTCGAGAACCATTCATTAGTACGATCACTAACTACTTTATTTTTAGAAGGAGCATATTTATTCAGTAGAAAAGTAAGAATTTGATCTAAAAAAGATATAGATATATTGTTGAAATTGGAGCTAGTATGATACTTGATATCAGTACTAAAAGATTCATAATCAATATTGCGAATATTTCTGTAGCTAATCGTCCGATTTGAATTGCAGTTAATATTAACGTTCAGAATGAATGAAACAGCATAATGATCAGAAATAAGAAATTTAATTGGAAGAATTGTTAAATAATTTAGATGAAAACTGGAACTGATAATTAAATCAAGAATATTATTAGATATATGTGTCCTTTCAGATACATGTTGAGTTAAAGATAAAGATTGTAAAATATTATTAAAAGAGAGAGCAGCAGTATTATCAGATCCAATATGAAAATTGAAATCTCCTAAAATAACGGTATTAGTAAGAGAGATGTGGGAAACAAGTTCAAAAAAACAATCAATGAAAGAAGAATAAGCATTACTTGGAGGTCTATAAACTACAATTAATTTAAAAATTATTGCAAAAATTTAATTTAAAGTTTGAAATTAAACATTCACTATTAGGTAAGTCAAATAATCTTGAATTGACAAGTTCAATACTTTTTTTATACAGTATACCTACTCCACCACCCGTACGACCACACACACGATTAGCTTGAATAAAATTATAATCTGTTGATTTTAATGAAGAAATGACTGCACAGTCGTTTTCATTAAACCATGTTTCCGTTAATGCTATGATGTCATGATTAAATTCATTAATAAAATCAAGAATAAAATCAAATTTGCCTTAACGGAACGAGCATTTATTAATGAAATTGTAGGGTGGTAGGACTTAGTAGACACATTTAGTCAAGCTGATTGTGGATCAGAAGATTTATTTTTGATATCACTTATATAACTATTAAATGATATTTTCCATTCATTAAATGTATTATCACATGGTATATAAGGATTACTACTCCAGTCAATTACATCAGAACCATCACTATTTATAATATTTCTTAATTCATATTTATTATTTCTTCGGTTTAAAACACATTTATAACCTTGAATTAATTTGCTTTTTAAAGCATGGTAAGAAATATGTTTGAATTGTTTAACTTCAGGTGTTAACAAAGGGTGAACGAATACATTTTTGAAATCAGAATTTCGCAATAGATTAGTAGAAGATAATATTAGATCTCTAGAAAAGGTAGAATTAAGAGTAATAATGGCAGAACTAAAATGAAATTTAGCATTAGTAATTATACTAATATCTAATTTAAATAATTGAAAAATTGATTGAAGATTATTCATATTATTATTTAGATGAGGTATATTATTAATAACTACTATATTAGAATTATTATTAGAAGCTTGATTATAATTAATATTTGTTTCTAATGAAGATTTTAGTTGAGTAGATAAATTAGAAATAGGTTTCAGTGAGTCAGCATATGATAATTTCATATTATTATTATTGGAGTCATGAGTGGTAGTTTCAATTAGTTTTTTAATATTATCTAATTTATCATTAATACTAGTTAATTGTGGTAATATTAATGAATCATTTGATGCATTTTTATTGATAGGTACCGCCGATATGCAATTAGGGCATTTAAATAAAAAATTAACACTATTAAATATAGATTTAGCATAATTCGGAGGTGCTTTAGTTTTATTATTATGTGCTACCTGTACATCAATAATTTTAGCGTCATAGAGACATAATATATGAATAATATTATTACAAAAAGTACATGTAATTGTATCTGATGAAGCAATTTTATTGCAGTGAAAACAATTACTAAGCATGATCAATGCCAACCATATACAAGTTAGCGCTAAATCAGATATAGTAATATAGACACTAAGCTGTGAAGAAGACAATCAGTTTCTCAGATCCATATATCCAGATGTATAATCGATGCTTAGGTAATGCAATACACACGAAAGTTATACGGCACTATGACTACTACTACTACTACTACTACTACTACTACTACTACTACTACTACTACTACTACTACTACTACTACTACTACTACTACTACTACTACTACTACTACTACTACTACTACTACTACTACTACTACTACTACTACTACTACTACTACTACTACTACTACTACTACTACTACTACTACTACTACTACTACTACTACTACTACTACTACTACTACTACTACTACTACTACTACTACTACTACTACTACTACTACTACTACTACTACTGCTGCTGCTGCTGCTGCTGCTACTACTACTACTACTACTACTACTACTACTACTACTACTACTACTACTACTACTACTACTACTACTACTACTACTACTACTACTACTACTACTACTACCACTACCACTACTACTACTACTACTACTACTACTAATACTACTACTACTACTACTACTACTACTACTACTACTACTACTACTACTACTACTACTGCTACTACTACTACTACTACTACTACTACTACTACTACTACTACTACTACTACTACTACTACTACTACTACTACTACTACTACTACTACTACTACTACTACTACTACTACTACTACTACTACTACTACTACTACTACTACTACTACTACTACTACTACTACTACTACTACTACTACTAATACTACTACTACTACTACTACTACTACTACTACTACTATTACTACTAGGAAGGTAGCTGTACTTAAAAAACCACTCTTGGGTCCCAACAATTTCGGAAATCCTACAAAGTAAGTTAATCATACAATATTATATCATATATCAATTTATTGACAATAATTAATAAATATATTCATATACTATACGTAATGAATAATACATCATACATAATAATGGAATATAAAAAAATATATATATATAGTATATCATAAAACATATTATATACTTGATTATACAGAAAACTCAGAAATATTATGCCGAAGGTGGTGTTTCTGAAGAACGATGTGATTCCAGTTTCCCAGGTTAATGTCCTAGCTTACACTAAGTCACGTGTATATGTATGTATGAGAGTATGTGTATGGGTGCGTATGCTGATTATGATAGTATATTAGTCATCTTAATACTAATATTGCTATATATGAAGGTTCTACATTAAATGTATTCGTGATTATTGCAATGTCGTTAATTTATAATATATTATTAATATTGTAAATATAATGATAATTAAAATTGTAAAACTTATTTATATACTTAATATACCTTAAGAACAAAAAACCAAAAACAACAAGTTTTAAATAATCTTATAGTTAATAGATTACATATGTTACATGCTACATTTAAAAATGCATAAAGAAGTTAATGATATGAGAGCTAAAAACCTCAAACTATCTATAAGTAAAATTATATAACTATTAGGAATATTACATTAATAAGGATAGGGGCCTAGTAATACAAATCTAAATATATAACAAATCAAAATTAAAATTGTTTCTATAAAAATAATCGAAAAACAATATAGAGTGAAATGTAATTTTAATTATATACAAATATGATATATTCTAATGTAATTAAAATTTGTATTAGAATATTTAAATTTTTTCAGAATTATTATTAGTTTACTAGTTTTCATTAGTTAAATAGTTATCAATAGTTAAATATTATAATTATACATATATATATATATATATATATATATATATATTATATATTATTATATATTAAAGTTACATATTTATATACTCGATAATATCGAGTCGATATTAACATTTAACATTAGAACATATTTTAAATTTAAATATTAATTCTACATAATATAAGTCAACTCACAAGTAATCAATAGCCAATAGTATACTATAGTACTATATCATGGTTATTGGCTGATATGTTTGACTGTAGAAATTACAGGCATTGAAAAATAATACTAACTTTCAAAATTATACCCATTTCACCCTAAAACCCGTACATTAGCGAACTTAGCGAACTTATTTTATCAGAGAATATCATCATAATCACTCCATGATATAAACAAGGTATGTACTATACTATTAATAATCATATAGTAAACGTTTTTATTTATAATTTAATAAATATAAATTAAATTAATAATTATATTTGTACTTAAAATTAGTAAATATTTGTAGGACTTTTGTTATCGCCTTTATATATATATGTATGTATGTTTATATATACCTCTAATTTAGATAATTAACATATATATTTGCCACCATATATGTTATATATATGCAGATGTATACCTCTACGTAATATATGAATTATAATGACCTCTGTAATGACCTTGATATTGTACATAGACACTTTCAATCGAAACATTGCCTATCGGAAATTATGGAGTTAATATCCAGAGGGTTGGACTAATAAACAATATAAAGAAAGAAGACAAAGAAGAAGAAGAAGAACAAGAACAAGAAGTTGAAGAAGTACAAGAACAAGAACAAGAACAAAAACAAAAACAGGAACAACAATTTATTCAAATACAGAAACGTTAGGATCAATTATATATTTATATATATATATATAAATTATTTGTATGGTAATTACTTAAGTAAATAATATTGTAAATTAACTAAATGTATATTTGATATTAGATAATATATATATATATATATTTAAAATGTCATATATTTTACATTATTTATATATATTTAAAATGTTACATATTGGACATTATATTTATTATGGGGCGCTTTTTCACAAAAATTAAAGTATAATTATTTAAATTTTTTTTTGTATTACAATTTTTATATTTAATTTTATGCAGTTTATTAGAATTATATAATTTATCATGTTAATAATTTAATTAAATCTAATGCATACAGGTTACCTTATAACCTATTGTGTTATATTCTTTATTAAAATATATATTCACCATTCAATGGATTTAATTATGCATAATATATTCTGTAAATTTGAACGCCAATATCTTCAGTAGAACATACGTCATGTCATTTATAATTTATGTATATACAATGCATTATACTGATACTATATATAGTATAATATAATATACTATAGTATATATATATATCGTTGTAATCTCTCACTCTATTGATTGCATTGATTATAGTTAATTAATCATTTAAATTATATACCTTACGTTATATAGTGGATTTATATATTGTTATATAACTCTTTATTATATAAGAGCTATATATATATATAAATATACGTGTAACTATTGTTCACTAGTGCATGTCGAAGTAGAGATCCCGGTGTCGGAGGAAGCGACGGCCAGCTACAATGCAGGGGACTACGCTATGACCTTCGACGACGATTTAATCAACACTCCGGAACCGGAAATTACAGGTGACCTCTCCTACATCGATATCGAGGGTGACCTGTGCTACTACGAACTGCCACCGGTGAACCGGAAGAGGCGCGATGAACGGGCTGGAGGCTTCGAACCTTTCAAACCACAGACGGAAGAAATCCCCTACGAGCCGCCTCACACGGACGCCGACCGTAGCGCCATATACGATAAGCTTCGAGAACAATACGGGTCTTCCCATTGGCCAGCCGGTCACGTGCTCCCTCTATATCCGGAGAACTGGACGCGACCTCCGTGCGTGGCGGATCTACAACAGGAACTCGTCACGGTGCCACCTACCGGCTATCATTCGGTTTCCTGTGACGACGTCCGGTTGAACGAAGTCCCTGGCGTGCTTGTGGAGACCCCGCTCGAGAGGGAGACGAGAGAACGCGTTGCTAGGCAACGATCATTCATGAATCTTAAGCCAGGAGGTTCTCTGGCTACATTTAACCGGTATGTTTAATAAGTAATCGATCGATGGCATTTGTTATGAGAAGTATGGCTAAGGGTCATGATATATATCACATAAGTTATTGGATTTTAAGTATTGTTCTCCAAATTGTTACCAATAAGACTCGGACTGTTATAAAGATATCTTTATAACAACATTATTGAAGAAAGCTGACAGATATATGTCAGCTTTCTTTAGTGTGTTGTATTATTAATTATATTATAATTTGTATGTCAGTGAGATACTAAAATATATATATATATATATATATATATATATATATATATATATATATATATATATAGAGAGAGAGAGAGAGACTATAGTCTATAGACTATTGCATAGGAAAGCTATAAGTCAGAACTCAGTAATACTGACTCAGAATATAACATATGTTAAATCCTAGCCTGTGCAGTAGTATAGTTATATATAATATAGGTATGCATCCGTCTATAGTATATAACGTGACTTAGCTGAGTCGTTGGAAATATATATATATATAAGATAAACCTATAACCTATACAGTGTGTACGTGGTGAAGCCCGGTAGCACAGTAATGCCCGATTACAAGAAGAACCAGAACTCCGAATACCGCTTTATGGGACCCGTTCCGACCGTAGCCGGAGAAAAACGAGACAAATACCCGAGTCACGAGACCTATCTGACCCCTCGTCAGGGCGTACAGTTCCAACAGAGGGCGGCCAACAACCTTAATGAATTCCTCAGGAAAAGGTTACCATTACTCGTGTACGGTATACGCTCGCGACACGGCATGATATATTGCCCGGCTAACGGTAATAGCCTCGTAATAGCATCGTAATAGCATACATAATAGATTCAAATGTTTTTACATTGTGCTATTATGCCGCTTTTATGTTGACAATAAAAGTATATTATTCTGCTATTAATTTATAATGATATTATGCTGCTATTGTGTTGCTATGAAAAGTCTACTATGCTGCTATTATAAATTGTAATGCTATTATGATGTTATTATGTTGCTATTATAGTGATAGAAAAATAATATCAGCATAATAGCATTACAAATTGCAGCATAATAGAAATATAACCCAAGCAACCAAACACGTTGCCCGTCAACGTAAAATATATAATAACGTTCCAATATTGTATATATTTAGGTCAAATAAACATTTTGGATATAAATATTTTATTTATACAATATATGTTCCAATTTTGTATATTTCATAGGTCAAATAAACACATTGGATATTACAACAGCGATATCTATTGTGCAATATTATATTTTATAAAATTTATATATTATATTTTATATTTTATAAAATATATATCTTATCAATAAGAATTATTATTAATAGAATTCTATATCTATATAATTGTATAATATACGCACATACACACACATATATATATATATATATATATATATATATATATATATACTATCTAATAGTGTTAATATATACACTTATTTCTATTAATAGACTTGTAATGGCAGCATAATATTAGTATACATATAGTACAGATTTGAGGCTATTATGTATACTTATATGCTGTTATTATGAAGCTATTACTGTAAGCTGGGTCTTTTCATCATCGACACTTTTAGTTAGCTTTGGAACACATGTGCTCTTTGTAGAATGGTCAGATGGTCAGATGGTAAGATGGTCAGATGATCAGATGGTCAGATGGTCAGATGATCAGATGGTCAGATGGTCAGATGATCAGATGGTCAGATGGTCAGATGGTCAGATGGACAGATGGACCGATGGTCAGATGGTCAGATGGATAGTCAGTTTATACATCGCATGGGTATAATGGTATACCATTGTACCTATATCTATATGTATATATAGGTATACAGCCTTATAAGGCTATAACCTGTTATTCTATCAACTTCTACATGCTACAAAAAGCACACCATTATTTTAATAACATACTTAATATACTTATATAATTTATAATGAGAAAATATAGTACAATATAGTTTATTATACATATATATATATATATATAGCAGTAGGACACGGGTTTGAGCCTCGTCCGGACCATTAATTAATTTTATAAAATGGGTCTTAAAATATTTTCAGAAGTGATCTTATATAATTGTGTATAAATAAATGACCGGCTCTCGTTAAAACCACGGATGCCTTAACATGAGAGCGGCTTCGAAGAGACATTATAGCCATATATGGTTATAAGTGAAAACTTCATCTAAGTTCCTGGATGGGATGAAAGGACTCCACCAAATAAAAATAACAATATATATATATATATATATATATAAATTATGTGTAGCATAAGTAAATTTCTAAGTATGGTTTGATAATATATTAATACTATATATAGTTTTACTTTTACTATATATATATTAATACCAAAGTCCAAAGTGATTTGATAGTATTATTAAATATACGCTATACATTTCCTTTATTATAAAATGGTATATCAATTTACGAATTCCCCATTTTAAATATCTTCCAATATATTATTAATTATCAATATATTCTAATTTATAGCTAGATGTATATTCCATGACGAAAATTACAAGAAAGAAAAATATACACGTACACATATATATTTATATGTATATATATAGTTATGTTAATGTATTTTGTAATATTTGTAATATACATTTTAATTGTTTTTAATTTAAAATAAATAAATTGATATATATATATATATTTATTTAATATATTTAAATCATAAGTTATTGCGTTAATGAACGAAATTATCAAATTTATTTATTTTTTATTTAATAATTAATTATGAAAATGAGAATACATATAAAATAAATTGATATTACACAATAATGGTGGTATATGTTTTATATGCTATGGTGTTATTGGGAGATATTTGTGTTAGGTTAGACTTCTTGTGCCTGAGTCATAAGAACTAGCATGCAGATAAGGCATTATATACAGAAATATAAATGTATACTCACAATACATATAATTATGTACTTAAACTATAGTATACTTTATACTACGAAGTATATACTTGAATTTATGTTATATAATAATTTTTTTTTTAATATTTTTTATAATAATAATTATGGTTTCTATTATAATTTCTCTTTTTCTTAAATATGATATTTATGATATTATTGTTCATGATGAAATATTACAATCAATATTTGGTGCTATATTATATATTTTTATTAATGGTGTTATTGTAATACTATGGCGAATTATAGATATAAGGGAATGACAAGGAATTATATCATTACAAATATAATGAAAGATATAACATCACTGATGCATGTTATTAAATGAATGATGGATATTGTCACATTATAGTATAAGGTCATATATGAACTATAGTTTATAATAAATAGAACACTGGTGATTTGATAAAAAAATAATATTAGCAATCTTTATCTATATATATATACAAATAAATCTTCAGTAATTAATTTTTCTCGTAATTTCAATGTAAATGAATTTAATATGACATCCCAATATACTCATTTAACCCCACTATTACAGTAATATATATATAACATAAATAATGATCAAAGTTAAAATATTATAACGTGAATGTTTGAGTTCAATATTTTTTTTTAATTATTTAATTGTAACTTGCAAATGATATAATACATATTTAGTTAAGTTTAATACTATACGTTTATAGTAAATCAGATTCATACTCTAACCATAATAATTCCCATTACCACTTTGTATAATCACTTATCGAGGAGATGTAGAGTATGGTATAATGGTATATGGCATGCCATGCCGACATTGAATATACACATCGAAATGATCAACATCATAACATCACTATATAATATTACAACAAGTTCTATTCTATTGAAGAACCAAATTAGTCTTCCATTTCCAACGACAGTAAGTGTAAGATAGGGTTGTCATTTATCTCTAGTATTATTCAATTTATTTCTAGAGATAATAATATAAGATACTCTAGAAAATCACCATTAAACGATATCAATAAGGAAGATCAAATTCCTACCTACGATTAAAAAAAGCAATCAGGACTAAACTAAACCAATTAAATCAAATAAACCTCAAATACAAATACAATATATACATATATACTAGTAACTCGTATTTCAAATGTAACCTCTGACCACCAACTCGTCCTTTTCGATCGTCTCCCCTTTCAACTATCACTCATCGACGAGTTTGCGTCTTACACCGAGTATACTCTATAGACGCTACATCCGCTGAAGCAGTCGGAACCGTTTGCTTGGCTTTGGGTTTATACATCATCAATATTGTGAATAATTAACAAATAAAAAATACTTATTTAGACTATTTATATAATTATGAATATTTTATACATTACAATTTTTTTATAGAATTTATGGTTTCTGATATACCGAAAATGTTCGTATTCGGGCACTGACTGTATTCGGTTACTTTTTCTTATTATTTTCTTGAGCTTTGGTTGCAGTGGTATTATATTTTTAACTATTTACTTGTATGCTGCTTCGAAATGTGTGCAAGACGTATCTGAAGTTAGTGTAGATGAACTCTTTTTAAATACGTATAACCTGTTTTTTACTTTTGTAATGAATGAGTTTCGTATGTTAGTATTATTCTTCAGGCTACTGCAGTCATCAGGTTTGTTATTTTTATTTTCTTCTTATTTTCATCAATGGTTAGTTTATTTGAGCTGAAACAATTCAGTGCGCGTAGGAACAACTTACAAAATAGTGTTATGCTCTACAGTAATTTGCACTATTTTTACACTTTTTGTTAATTATAACATATATATATATATATAGGGGCGTCGGAACGATTTCAGAATAGAGGGGGGCATGGTTTTTTTCTAGATATTTTTTTTGCACCCCAGCAAACAGTAATATCAGCATAATAGTAGCATAACAGCATATTCAATAGCCTAAAATGTTTATATTGTGCTAGTATGCTGCTATTATACTGCTATTAAATGTCTATTATGCTGATATTAATTTGTCATGCTATTATGCTGCTGTTATTATAATATCAGCATAATAGCAGCATAATATACTTTTAAAATTAATAGCAGCATAATATTATCATAATAGATTTTAAATAGCAGCATAACAGTAGCATAATAGCATGACAAATTAAACCTATAGGTTTATTATATACAAGTATTATAAATACATAAATACATGTAAGTATATATATACAATATAATACGCATTATTATGTAATATATATACAATGCAAAACGTTAGTAGCTTATAGGGTAATACCCATATATATCGGAATGTAGGTTATGAAATTTATAATGTGTGGAAGATTCCACCTTTGAACCGTTTGATAAATATTTATAAAATGTTCATAATTTATCAATATTATTTTGAAAATATAACTATATTGCTTTAAAAGAGGTGGATCAACTCAAGAAGCTGTCCGGAGGTCGAATCGATGGTCGTTTCAACTGTCTAACTATGACCGCCAATAAGCTGTACAGAGGTCAATTTGGCGGTCGATTCGAAAATCAAGAACGAACATTTAGTATAAGAAATACAACGGTAATATTAAAGGGTAACAACCTTATATACAAGTTGTATATGTATAATACAACATCCATCGACATTCCGTGAGAATACGTATATTATATATATATATATATGTATATATATATATATGCACGGAGGTCGATTAGACTCACAATTCGAAAATCAAGAACGGTCAATTCATATAAGAAGTACGACGGTAAGAATATATATATTTTATGATTACATTATAATATAGTTAACTGCTAAAAAAGAATGGTTTTGCTTATATTAGTTCAACGGTAAGAATACGTATATTATATATGCTGCACGGAGGTTGATTCGACTCACAATTCGAAAATCAAGAACGGTCAATTCGTATAAGAAGTACAACGGTAAGAATATATATATTTTATGATTACATTATAATATAGTTAACTGCTAAAAAAGAATGGTTTTGCTTATATTAGTTCAACGGTAAGAATACGTATATTATATATGCTGCACGGAGTTTGATTCGACTCACAATTCGAAAATCAAGAACGGTCAATTCGTATAAGAAGTACAACGGTAAGAATATATATATGTTATGATTAAATTATAATATAGTTAACTGCTAAAAAGAATGGTTTTACTTATATTAGTTTATTTTATTTATGTTTTATAAACTATATATATATATATATATATATATTAAATGATAAAAAGAATGATTTTACATTTTTATTACTACGGCCATATTCATATATGAATATATAGAATATATAATAAGTAATAATAAATTAAAATAATAAAATAACATAATAATAATAAAACTAGTAAATGAAACAAATACACAACTGTTATAATAGATACAAAACTAAATCTAAAACAAAAGAAACGCAATATAATAAATAATAATAATGCGTAGGATATAAATACAATTTTTAATTAAAATTAATATTTTTAAAAGCATTACTAAATATATCGTAGTTAATTTCTTCGCTATTAATTGATATTTTACATTTATTTAACATGTCTATAATGTCTTCTTCATAATATATTTTAATTTGGGTTATAATTGGGGAAGGTGTTTAGGATGGCATTGGTGAGGGTGTTGGGGAAGGTGTTAAGGATGGAATTGGAGAGGATGTTGGGGAAGTTGCTGGGGTGATCTGTCGTGATCTGCTGCGCGCATGGTGACGCTCATACAGCGATATCCTTATTACCTCAGATGTACATTAGTACGCCAATATCTTCAGTAGAACATACGTCATGTCCTTAGTAATTTACGTATATAAAATTCATTATACCGATACTATCTCGTTGTAATCTCTCACTCTATCGATTGCATTGATTACAGTTAATTAATCATTTAAATTATATACCTTACGTTATATAGTGGATTTATATATTTGTATATAATTGTTTATTATATAAGAGATATACATATATATATATATATATGTGTAACTATTGTTCACTAGTGCACGTAGAAGTAGAGATCCCGGTGTCGGAGGAAGCGACGGCTAGTTATAAGGCAGGGGACTACGCTATGACCTTCGTCGACGATGTATTCAACATTCCGGAACCGGAAATCACAGGTGACCTCTCCTACATCGATATCGAGGGTGACCTGTGCTATTACGAACTGCCACCGGTGAACCGGAAGAGGCGCGATGAACGGGCCGAGGAGTTCGAACCTTTCAAACCACCGACGGAAGAAGCCCCCTACGAGCAGCCTCACACGGACGCCGACCGTAGCGCCATCTACGATAAGCTTCGCGAACAATACGGGCGTTCCCATTGGCCAGCCGGTCACGTGATCACTCTGTATGCCGAGAACTGGACGCGACCTCAGTGTGTGGCGGATCTAGAACAGGAACTCGTCACGGTGCCACCTGCCGGCTATCATTCGGTTTCCTGTGAAGACGTCCGGTTGAACGAAGTCCCTGGCGTGCTTGTGGAGACCCCGCTGGAGAGGGAGACCAGAGAATGCGTTGCTAGGCAACGATCGTTCATGAATAGTAAGCCCGGAGGTTCTCTACATTTAACCGGTATGTTTAATAAGAAATTGGTATATAACATTATAATAAAGGAAATGTATAATGTATATTTAATAGTATTACTATATATATATATATATATATATATATATAGTAAAAGTAAAATTATATATAATATTAATATATTATCAAGCCTTACTTAGAAATGTAACTTATAATACACATAATTTATTAATATATATTTATATGAATAATAAACTATATTGTACTATATTTTCTCATTATAAATTATATAAATATATTAAGTATGTGTTACATTAAAATACTGGTGGGCTTTTTTGTAGCATTTATACGTCTATAGAGTTTGACAGAATAACAGGCTATAGCCTTATAAGGATATATACCTATGTATACATATACATATAAGTACAATTGTATACCATTATACCCATGCGATGTATAAACTGACTATCCATCTGATCATCTGACCATTCTACAAAGAGCACATGTGTTCCTAAGCTAACTAAAAGTGTCGATGATAAAAAGACCCAACTTACAGTAATAGCTTCATAATAACAGCATAATAGCATAATAGCATAAATAACAGCCTCAAATGTTTACTTATATAGGTTTACTAATATTATGTTGCCATTAAAAGTTAGCCGGGCAATATATCACGCCGTGTGGAGAGCGTATACCGCACACTCGAGCCGCTGCGGTAACCTTTTCCTGAGGTATTGTTTAAAGTTGTTGGCCGCCCTCTGTTGGAACTGTTCGCCCTGACGAGGGGTCAGATAGGTCTCGTGACTCGGGTATTTGTCTCGTTTTTCTCCGGTTACGGTCGGAACGGGTCCCATAAAGCGGTATTCGGAGTTCTGGTTCTTCTTGTAATCGGGCATTACTGTGCTACCGGGCTTCATCACGTACACACTGTATAGGTTATAGGTTTATCTTATATATACACACATATATATGGTTATTTTAGTTTTGGTGGAGTATATATATATATATATATAATTTAGTATCTCATTGACCTACAAAAAGAAAGCTGACAGATATCTGTCAGCTTTCTTCAATAATCTTGTTATAAAATATCTATATAACAGTCCGATTAATATTGGTAACAATTTGGAGAACAATACTTAAAAGCCAATAATTTATGTGATATATATCATGACCCTTAGTCATCTTCTCATAACAAATGCCATTGATTGATTACTTATTAAACATACCGGTTAAACGTAGCCAGAGAACCTCCGGGCTTACTATTCATGGACGATCGTTGCCTAGCAATGCATTCTCTGGTCTCCCTCTCGAGCGGGGTCTCCACAAGCACGCCAGGGACTTCGTTCAACCGGACGTCTCCACAGGAAACCGAATGATAGCCGGTAGGTGGCACCGTGACGAGTTCCTGTTCTAGATCCGCCACGCACTGATGTCGCGTCCAGTTCTCGGGACACAGAGGGAGCACGTGACCGGCTGGCTAATGGGAAGGCGTGTATTGTTCGCGAAGCTTATCGTAGATGGCGCTACGGTCGGCATCCGTGTGAGGCTGCTCGTAGGGGGCTTCTTCCGTCGGTGGTTTGAAAGATTCGAACCCCTCGGCCCGTTCATCGGGTCTCTTCCGGTTCACCGGTGGCAGTTCGTAGTAGCACAGGTCACCCTCGATATCGATGTAGGAGAGGTCACCTTTGATTTCCGGTTCCGGGATGTTGAATATATCGTCGTCGAAGGTCATAGCGTAGTCCCCTGCTTCGTAACTAGCCGTCGCCTGCTTCGACACCGGGATCTCTACTTCGACATGCACTAGTGAACAATAGTTACACGTATATATATATATATATATATATATATAGAGCTATAGCTCTTATATAATAAAAAATTATATACAAATCAACTATATAAATTAACTATATAACGTAAGGTATATAATTTAAATCATTAATTAACTGTAATCAATGCAATCGATATAGTGAGAGATTATAATGAGATAGTATCAGTATAATGAATTGTATATACGTAAATTACAAAGGATGACGTATGTTCTACTGAAGATATTGGCGTTCAAATTTACAGAATATATTATGCATAATTAAATCCATTGAATGGTAAATATATATTTTAATAAAGAATATAACACAATAGGTTATAAGGTAACATGTACGTATTAGATTTAATTAGATTATTAACATGATAAATTATATAATTCTAATAAAACTGACTTAAATTAAATATAAAAAATTGTAATACAAAAAAAATTTAAATAATTATACGTTAATTTTTGTGAAAAGGCGCCCCATAATAAATATATAATGTCCAATATGTAACATTTTAAATATATATATATATATAAATTACAATATATGACATTTTAAATATATATATATTATCTAATATTAAATATACATTTAGTTTAATTTACAATTCCATTATTATATACTTATGTAATTACCATACAAATAATCTATATATATATATATATATATATAAATAATCCTAACGCTTCTGTATTTGAATAAATTGTTGTTCCTGTTGTTATTCTTGTTTTTGTTCTTGTTCTTCTTCAATTTCTTCTTTAACTATGTCTTCATCTTCTACTTTGTTTTCTTTCTTTATATTGTTTATTAGTCCGACCCTCTGGATATTAACTCCATAATTTCCGATAGGCAATGTTTCGATTGATAGTGTCTATGTACAATATCAAGGTCGTTACAGAGGACATTACATTTAATATATTATGTAGAGGTATTCCTCTACATAAGTATATACCATATATGGTGGCAAATATATATGTTAATTATTAAATTAGACGTATATATATAAACATACATTTGTTATATATTTAAATTTGTATTACTAGGCCTCGATCCTTATTAATGTGCTATTCCTAATAGTTATTTAATTTTACTTATTTTACTCAGAGTATTAACTTCTTTATGCACTTTTAAATGTATACATGCTATAATATGTGACATTTGTAATATATTAACAACAAGATTATTTAAAAATTTTGTTTTTTGGTTTTTTTTCTTAAGGTCTATTAATTATATAAATAAGTTTTACCATTTTAATTTTCATTATATTTACAATATCAATAATATATTATAAACTAACTACATTGAAATAATCACGAATACATTTAATGTAGAACTTTCATATATAGCAATATTAGTATTAAGATGACTAATATACTATCATAATCAGCATACGCACCCATACACATACCCTCATACATACATACGCACGTGACTTAGGGTAAGCTAGGACATTAACCTGAGACACTGGAATCATATCGGTCTTCAGAAAAACCACCTTCGGCATAATATTTCTGAGTTTTCTGTATAATCAATTATATATAACATGTTTTATAATATACTATATATATATTTTTATATTTCATTATTATGTATGATGTATTATTCATTACGTATAGTATATGAATATATTTATTAATTATTGTCAATAAATTGATATATGATATAATATTGTATGATTAACTTACTTTGTAGGATTTCCGAAATGGTTGGGACCCAAGAGTGGTTTTTTAAGTACAGCCACCTTCCTAGTAGTAATAGTAGTAGTAATAGAAGTAGAAGTAGTAGTAGTAGTAGTAGTAGTAGTAGTAGTAGTAGTAGTAGTAGTAGTAGTAGTAGTAGTAGTAGTAGTAGTAGTAGTAGTAGTAGTAGTAGTAGTAGTAGTAGTAGTAGTAGTAGTAGTAGTAGTAGTAGTAGTAGTAGTAGTAGTAGTAGTAGTAGTAGTAGTAGTAGTAGTAGTAGTAGTAGTAGTAGTAGTAGTAGTAGTAGTAGTAGTAGTAGTAGTAGTAGTAGTAGTAGTAGTAGTAGTAGTAGTAGTAGTAGTAGTAGTAGTAGTAGTAGTAGTAGTAGTAGTAGTAGTAGTAGTAGTAGTAGTAGTAGTACTTACCTGACATTGGGAGGTAGACGTCCTTTATTTTGTTCTATAAAAACTATAGATAGAGTTTTTATAGTGCAGGCATATTCACCGGGTGGGTTTATTATAGTGGCCCGCTGATGTGAATTGTGGAGTATTGTTATAATTCAATTATAATGCATATCATATGTGAATAATCTAATTTATATATATATATATATATATATATATATATACATATATATATATATACATATATATATTACAAATTCAAGCATTCTTGCTTAATATCTCCACAAGATATTCAAAAATATTCTTTTTAGTGGTTTATTTACTCATATTTCAAATACACTAAATATTTATTTATTTTAATTTAAAAACTCAGTAATATTGTAATATTAATTTCTTTAAAAATGTAATATAAATATGTATATAACTAATATTGTTTAATTAAATTTGTATAATTATACTATTATAGAATGTATGTATCAACGATTACTGATACATACATTATATGATTAAACTATAGTTTAATGTATACATTCATTGTATTCTATACAAATTAAATTCTTTAATTTATAATTAGTATACTACTATCTATAGATACTGAGTTAAATAATTTATTTAGTTGTTCCAATCTAATTTATGTTCAATCCTACTATTCCCTAGAATTATTACAGTTGTTTATTTATTTAAATGTTCTAAAAGTTTTTCCTAATAATTAACAAAAGATTACCCTAAATTATTGTATTGTGATGATTAAGAATAGATTTACCACACAGATTATATTATAGATTTCTTTAAATTATAGGTAACATACATAGTTTGGTAACTATTAATACATTATTCTTAATTGATAACAATGATATTTTATTGTTTATTAATATGTGTAAATTTCTAGAAATGTGTATATAAAATAAATTAGATTAGAAAAACCAGTTAAGTTTTACAGTATTTCATTTTTTAAATTAAGTTTATATTTAAATAAGTTTAACAACCAGGTATTTTTATGGTATCTACATGCTATCTACATATGCTATATTTAAGTTTTTATTTAGTTATTCAAGTCTAAATCTCACAATAAGATTTTGGTAGCAAAAATAGTGTATTTTAATTTGTATTTATGCATTATGTTAAATATCTTATATATATATAAAATAACCTAACCCAATGGATATTACAATATATCTTCATCCCACATCAACACATGAGATATATTCTATTATAAACAAATAATAAATCAAATTCGTCTCATGACACTCATTATCTAAATATGAAATTGTTAAAAATCTCAAAAGATTATATTGACTTTCTATTAAGTCATATTTGTAATCTATGTTGTCGTCAGGAACTTGTCCTTTAAAAATGAAACTATCTCCCATTAAACCCATTAATAAAAAAATATCATCACTATTATAACCAACTATTGACCAATATATATTTTGCATAAACTATCTAAAATACTAGAAAAATTAATATATAATCGACTAATACAATTCCTACAAAATAATAACATAATAAATACTATCCAATATGGTTTCCTTAAAAAACATAATAACACTCATGCTACACTGTATATATATATATATATATATATATATATATATATATACATTCATATATAGTATACTATATAAACAGTTATATAATGACAAATAGAAAAGAAAATAAAGCAGTAAATACATTTGAAGATTTGATTGACGAAATTAGATGATATAAAAAAGTCATAACAACATGAATCTGAACAATATTATAACAATTTTAAAACTATGTCTAAATAAGTTATAACATTTTTTCCAGTAATTAAAATTACTTATGATATCACCTGCAAGTTCATGTGACGCTAAAAGGTCTTTCAGTGCGTTATGAAGATTAAAGAAATGACTAATAAATAGCATGACGCAGAGAAGATTAAATGTGATAATGATTTTCAATATCCATAAAGAAAAATAGGAAGTATTAGACATAGATGACATATTAAAGTAATTTATAATTCATTTGAGAGAAGAAGTATTAAATTTGGAAAATAACTTTAGTTAATAAATACATATCGAATATTTATATATATATATATATATATATATATATATTAATTTTCGATTTTTTTCTAATATATTGTCCCCCTCTATATTAAAAGTAAAGTTTTGCCTCTGCTAAATTGTACTTTCATAACTCAATAAACTACTTTCATTTCCATTCATTTCATTTCATATAGTAATATTATAATATTTATATTTATGAATAATATCTTATAGAAATTAAATTTGAAATTACTGTTTTATATTTTATTATTTATGTAAATACATGTTTATTTTATTTTCACATTTAATAAATAATTTTGAATTTATTATATATACTTTTTTCATTCATTTTTAAGGTAGAACACTTATGTATTATATTTAGTCGTACATTTAAATGTGTTCGATATTATTTGTGTCGACTTTAAGTAATAAGAACTATATTACATTATATTTCGATCTAGTCACAATTCATATTAAAACATTAATTCATAAACGAGTTTATTTTTTATTTGAATGTTAAATTAAAATATTTACTCCAAGACCATTGCACGATAAGATAAAATCATTCAATTATATTTATTGCACATGTTTTATATTAATATATTAATTACAACTGTTTCTATAAATATACAAAATAGTAAAATAAGCAGCATGTATACATATATGTAGTTATACATACATTTCCTCATATATGTAGTTAGGTAAACAGGTAAATACCTACCTCAATGTATGTCATTGTTACAAAGCATTTTCTCAACGGTATATATACAAGAATATAATCTTAAAATTAATAATCTAACTAAGCTTTTAAATTCTAATTAAAACATAGAAAAATGTGACTTGATATATATTAATATAACTTAATATATATATATATATATATATATATATATTACATAGATTTGAAAGAAATGTAAACGAATATGTAAAAATATATATTTGTTAAATCTCCATATTTCTATTTATAATAATTTCTAATTAAGCATAGTTAATAGACTATATTTATTGTTGACAGTATGTATTTTATATTAAGGGTTAAATATTAACATTTTATTATATAATTTAATATAATTATAGTTTATGATTTAATTTGTCTATTTTTAATCAAATATATTGTTATCTATGATAAGTTTAACATACATATATATATATATTATATATTATATATATTATATATACGTGTAAAACCTTTATAATTGTTGGTATTTCAACGAATGAATTTTAGGTCCTTTGTTGGCATCATCTATGATAGTAATGGTATCCTGCGTGTGTTAACATACTATAGTATGTTAACACACATATATGTTACATAGCAGTGAAAGTATCGAGTGAAATGAGTTTTTAGACGAGGTTATGTCAAAAAGTCGTGGGGTTATTATAATCGTATCTTATTTAATATAACTGTAAATGTGATATAGTCCATTCGGACAGACTTTTTGAAATGGTCTGGATCTTCTCTAGCTTGCTACATTATTGTTCTTAATCATTTACTATTAGTAAATTATTTACTAAATCACAAATCACTAAATTTAGTAAATGTTCCACCGAATTCACTCTCGCGGTTTTTTAGCCAGTCATACTGCCATAAACGCCGTCATTATATTCAATATAATATTGCTCTTATATATTCATAATTACAGATTTGCAGAAGCATAAACATAAATAATATTTATGATATAGATTCCTCATCCATGGTGCGAAAATTAAGTATTATATAATAACATAAAGTAAAGTTAAATTTAAAATGTATTATAATATAAACGTAAATATGTATCTATAATCATTGTATGTATACTCATTGTATTTGAACTATAAATCGAAATAAATCGATTTGAATTTAAAAAATAATTCGTAGCAATCCGGGGTAGCAATGTGAAACGATTCAAAATATTCGATTCGAATACATTCGATTTGAATTATTCGAAGGTAAATGAACTATTCGAAGCAGTGTGAAACCCCTTTGAAAGGGGTTTCACACTGCCTCAAAGCAATATAGTTATATTTTCTAAAGCACCATATTTTCAAAATAATATTTATAAATTATGAACATTTTATAAATATTTATCAAACGGTTCAAAGGTGGAATCTTCCACACATTATAAATTACATAACCTACATTCCGAGGTATAAGCTACTAAAGTTTTGCATTGTATACATATTACATAATAATGTGTATTATATGTTACTATATAGGAGTAATAAATCACTTAAAGTTAATTTCGAACGACATAGTTGGATACGATATACTATATACATATATACTATATATTATATAGTATACTATAGTATGCAGTATAATATAGTATGCATATATGCATATACATCGTTTTATAATTAAATATAATGAATTCTTTTTAAATATTCTAAGTAACATAATTGTTTCATCGCCCCACCTTTAATATCACTATCATTTATATATATATAATATCTTATATTGTATATAGGTGTATATATATAGATATATAATTATATTTATTTGTATATTTATTAAATTTACATAATAATTATGGCTAATGGTAGAATGTCAAATTCTGAATTATCTGACTCTATTAAAAATAATATTAAATATATGTTTGATACTAATATTAAATATATTATTGAACAATATAATAAAATTATTATAGATCTAAAAGATACTATATTAGATTTACAACAACAAATTAAAAATAATGATAACCATAATGATAGCAATACAATATTATATTCTAGTATGGTAACTAAAAATCTTGATGAAATTAAATGTACTATAAATGATACTGTAACCACAAATATTGAAAATATATATAAAGATAGTAATCGTAAAAAAAACTCTTATAATATATAATATAGAAAAAAAAAATTTAATAAAAAAATAGATAAATTTAAATATAATAAAGATTCAATTAATAGTAATATTAGTGAAATTAGTGATGTTGAAAATACATCCATACAAAATATACATAGAATTGGTAAAATAAATATAGATAGTGAAACCAATGAAATAATAAATGATACAATTAGGCCTATTAAAAGTACTTTAAATACAGAACTATATGAAATGCATATATTAAAAGAATTGGAATTTCACATGTATTTACTACTGAACAATTTATAACACACCAAAAACTACTGACTGAAGCTAAAGATAAAACAAATAATAATACTATATATATAAAGTTAAATGTATTAATCATAACTTTAAATTAATTTCACAACATAATTGAATCAAAAAATGGAACCTAAAATATATACACTTTATGAATATAATAAATTAAATTATGAATTTTTAAATAACTTATAAATAATTATTTTAAATATACGTAGTTTTAATAAAAATATAGATAACTTTTTAACTTTTCTAGGTTTATTTACATATGAACCAGATATACTAATTTTTACTAAAAGCTTACTAAATATGATGATCCTATTATTTATTTTAAAAATTATAATATATACCAAACGAATAGATCATTTAAAAATAAAAAGAGGTGGTGGTGTAGCTATTTTTGTGAAAAAAATGTATAAAACATCAATAATTATTTAATCAATTATAATTGATAATCTATCTATTTCAATTACAGATTCAATTGATATTGTTTCTATACAAATAATAGATGAAAAATCAAAAAAGCACAATATTTTATCTGCTATTTACCGCTCGTCTGATAGTGATACTACTGTATTCAATTATTTAATTTTCAATTTATTTTCAAATTATATTATTAAATATTTATTTCTATACGTAGATTTTAATATAGACTTTTCAAAAAATTAAAATACTACAAAAAATGTTAATTAAAAATTAGTTTCATTCATGCATACATGTTATACTTAACTGGCAATATATATATATATATATATATATATATATATATATATATATATATATTTATATTTAAATAGAATTTTCTATATAGTAAAATGTTTGATATTTTAAAATAATAATGAATAAAATATAATATATACATTTCTAGAATATATTTCTAATATATTATAAATAATGAATACTAATTATGAAAATATTAAATGTATACCAAATGTAAATGATTATGTATTGCAATTTTTTTAAATCAGCGGCTATAATTCTGATTACCGGGAAGATATGGTTAATTGTTGAAATATTTACATTAATCATAAAATATTAATTATGTTTTCATACAAAAATTACATATCAAACAAACAATACAATATATTTATATATATATATATATATATATATATATATATATATATAGCTAGATAGATAGATATATGATATAATTATACACAAATAAAACATAGATTGTTCTCATTTGTGTTTTAGAAAAATAATAATTCATAAATGAATAAACGATAAAATAATATATAAGTAAAACAAAATAGGATTGTTAGATTAATAAACGTGAACAAAATAAAATAATATAAAATAAAAATAACGAATATTAAAATTACCAATAATAAATTATTGACTGTACTTTTGAAACATTCTATGGATTTTACAATTCTTAGATCTCGAGGTAGACCATTCCATAGTGCAGCTGCCGAATGCCGAAAAGATCTTTTGCCATAGCTAGTCAGCCTGAACTTATGGTAACGAATTAATTTGCTGTTAGACGATCTAGAGGTTCTAGACTCAATCCGGTACGTCAGTAAATCCTTTAAATATTAGGTAATTTAAGGTATATAAATTTATAAATAATACTAATAATTTTATATATTAATCGCTATTTAGCAGATAACCATGTTATGCTATATGGTGTATCTAATACTAATAACTTATTGGAAATGGGGTAACAGATATCAGATAACTTATTGATATAAAAATCAGAAAAAAGATTGCATAGACCCATATCAGTGTTGGTATCAATTTAGGATAACCATTATTATATAGAGAAATAATAAATGAAAACATTTTGTTAGTATCGCTTCCGCAATTTAATTAATAAAAAAGTATAGTCATTAATATATTAATATACCTATAGGAGGACGATACATAATTTCTAAATTAATTAAATAAGTACCATTTTTTATGGAAACAATCAGACCATCACCAAGAAAAAAGGGAATGTTTTTATAAGAAGATATTTTAAATATTTTACGAATTAACACTAACATTATATATATATAACGTGTAATAAGTGCCTAACTATAATGTGTGTATACATAGGTTTATGTGTAATACATATTGTGTATTGGTGTTTGTATATCGTTATGTTTGTATGTATGTGTGTGTGATGTTTATACGTGTATTATTGAACAATAACTAAAAATAAGTGTAAATATTAAATACGTTAGTTAATAAGCTATTAGTTAGAATGATTTAATTAATTATATATATATATATATATATATATATATATATATTTATATATATATATATATATATATATATATTTACTATTTATATAGCATAGCATATATAGCATATGTATACACATTACAGAGGAGTTTATAATTATAGTATATAACCATATGATTTATTATTACCGATGATAACATACATACACACACATACACATACACGCACACACACACACACACACACACACACACACACACACACATATATATATATATATATATATATATATATATATATATATATATTGTTATTGTTATTGTTATTTTTATTTGGTGGAGTCCTTTCATCCCATCCAGGAACTTAGATGAAGTTTTCACTTATAACCATATATGGCTCTAATGTCCCTTCGAAGCAGCTCTCATGTTAAGGCATCCATGGTTTTAACGAGAGCCGATCATTTATTTATACACAATTATATAAGATCACTTCTAAATAATATTTTAAGACCCATTTTATAAAATTAATTAATGGTCCGGACGAGGGTCGAACCCGTGTCCTACTGCTTGTGTGTCTGACGCCTTAGCCACTGAGCCGCACAGGCAGTTATAAATATATATATATATATATATATATATATATATATATATATATATATATATATATATATGGGTGTGTGTATAGTTTATAGTATACACTGTATACACTAAACAAAACTAGATTTGCTACACTGCAACATGTTAACATATATAGGCCCTCATAATGTGCCTCATATTATACCAGTGTGGCAAATAATTACATCAATATACATATTAAATATTGATATATATTTATATATATATATATCAACAAAATAATACTATATGTATATAAATATACACACTTATTATACATTATAATATAATAATGATAGGCAACGGCCATATAAATGATTACTAATTTCAAATCATATAGTTTATTTATATAAGCAATATAACTTTATTGATATTTAATAACCGCCCATACACTGTAATATATGTATTATATGATCGCGCCCATTAAATTTAATTCAATTACGTTTCAAATCGATTTAATGGAAACACCTCATAGTCTTTTCGGGTCGTTAATCGACCATTAATTAAAATTCTAATATAATCGTAATAATAACAATAACGTATTGTATTAATCTGCTAGCGTTGGCTCATTATCATCCCAGCGATCATGGCAGAAGGACGTGCTTCAAGTTTCAAGGTTAGTTAGAGGACGATAATAGTATAGAATTACACATACGCGTGTGTTTGTGTGTATGTATGTGTATGTGTGTGTATGTGTGTGTATGTATGTGTGTATGTGTGTATGTGTGTGTATGTATGTGTATGTCACTGCATGTGTTATTATGATTAAGGGGAATATACCCGCTGATATGATATATACATGTTTGAAATACTAGTTAACATTATAATAAAGTGCTAAGCATTACTACTTAGGTATACCACAACTAGATAGCTTAACCTTATTAGGTTTAGTGAAGTCATACCCGTAATCGCATATACCTCGATAACGCGTTATAATGCCCGTATATGGGTATACCCTGATACTGATAATAACGTCGGCTGCTATACTCTTGTATTGTGGCATGATATTACTATTTGTATTAGTGTTGCGTGCATTCTATATTCACTTACCCTTTATATCATCGGATATATGCCGCAAGACATGCCCGATTGTACGTATGTGTTATATATCTCGAGCTTTATACCTATAACTAATATTAATATTAATATTAATATATATATATATATATATATATGTTGTACAAGCACGAATACACACATATGTGTATTCACGTGGTAACAGTGTATATCCCATTGAACCCTCTATTTGATTACAATGCATATTTTGATGAACGCTATAAATCGGGTATTGAAATATAATAAAATACGATAATATTCATAACTAGAAGTGCAGAACATCGCAGTGTGCGCGGTGTTACACAGTGACCCTATTGTCAACAATGATATGTTGCCCTTATATGGTCAATAATGATAGATTTCTATATAATGGCGTTATTTAAATGTATATTTTTTTAATAATGCTTTTAATTTAGGAAAAATAATGTATGGCCCATACAGTATGGGTGCATATATACTAGTATATTTATATATATATATATATATATATATATATATATATACTAGTTTACTGTACACTGCATACTAGTATAGTGTACACTGTACACTATACACTGTACTGTACAGTGTACAGTAGACCGGTGTACAGTGTACACTGTGTACAGCGTTTCATCGTCTTTTATTTGTGCCACAAAGCCATTAATATAACACAACATAATAGCATGGGGTGGTTACGTTAATACACTGTAATAATGGCAATAGTAATATATTACTATTTTTATATTACTATATATTACTAATATAATATATTACTATGTATACAATATCGTATATCTATATCAAGGTTATGTCCTTGCCTATAGCACGTATACTAGTATATACGTATCGTGGCCGCTGATCTGGATAAGTTCCCATCGCTGTGTGTGTATTGCAGTTTAATAGAATGATAATGTGTAAAATCACGAATACAATTATGAATTCTGCGAGTTAGAATCTTAGAAAAGACTATATGCCTAATTGTATACCAACAAACACACACATATATATATATATATTCGTGTGATAGTACCATGGTACTGCAAGGATGGCAAAAACCCCAACAATTTAAAATATGTTGCTGTGGTTTTTGGGTTTTTGGGTTATACTGTGGTTTTTGGTGTTTTACTGAGGTTTTTGTGGTTTTTGTGGTTTTTCATAATATATTAAAACGTATAGAATTTTAAAAGATTATTAAAAGTATAGTTTATTATACAAATTGATAAAATATAGTTTATTATTAATGTATGTATAATTTACAAGAATGAAGTATACTAATATATATATATTAATTTAATATATAAAAACAGTGATATATCAAAATCAAAAAAAATCCTTATTTGTATAATGTTCATTTTTTTAATAGTTTCTATTGTATTATTTTGTATCTAATTTTATTCTATAGAATGGTAATAACATATTTTTTTTATTGAATCACTTCTATGAAAGTGTATTTTTATTGAATTTTAATTGTTTTTTATTGAAATAAAATGCAATGAAAAATATTATATTTACTCTATATATATAGAGTTTATATATAGAATTTGATTTTTAATAGTAATACAAGCGAGGTAATACTATTTATTATATTCATATATTAATATTATATAAATTTTATAACATTATTTATATATTTTTTTTAAATCTAGAATTAGTTACATAATGTAATACAGTCAAAGCTCGATAACTCAACATTGACGGGACGGAGTTTTCATGTTGAGTTAGCGAGTGTGTTGAGTTATCGGATGTATAAATTAATGACTTAATTAATGTTTTGTTCACATAAATGCATTCAAAATAGTACTCGTATGATAATACAATAATTGTAATTGTATTTTTACGTTTATATATGTATATCCATATATTATTAAATAAAACCATGTTGAATAATGTATGTTTAATTATATTTGTTGAGCAATATAGTTTTATTATATGTAAAAGATACGAATCCAACAATATATGTTTGCGATATTTTGATTTTTCATAAATGTTGAGTTATCGGATGTATATTTACATGTAATGTATAGGCTAGGATTATAAAAACTATGTTGAGTTATATGTATGTTGCGTTATATTTGTTGAGTAATAGAGTTTTTGTTAACATGTAAAAGATACGAATCCAACCAAATATTTGTTGGATGTTGAGTTATCGGCAATGTTGAGTTATCGGCATGTTGAGTTACCAAGCTTCTACTGTATATATTATATGTATATCTATAACAATTAAAATTATTAAATGTATGATTTATTAAATAATTTATTAATATAGAGAATCGAAAAACAACAAAAAACAACAAAAACCACAAATACCACAAAAAATATCAATAGGTTTAAACACAAAAAACCAAAAACCCAATCTCGGCCAACCCTGGATAGTATACTATAGTGTATATATAGTGTATATAGTGTATATAGTGTATATATAGTGTATACACTAGGCGATCAAAGGTATACCACTACTCGCCTATACACTCAATGTATACGTCAGTGTTTCCTGGTATCATAACCCACATATGTTACTAGAGTGTGTATGGCTGTACACAAGTTAGTTATATTGAAGGGGAGGCGAGGAAACAATTATGTTACTTCGAATATTTAAAAATAATTCATTATCTTTAAAACGATGTATATGCATAATATATATGTATATAGTATATCATATCCAACTATGCCGTTCGAAATTAACTATAAGTGATTTATTACTCCTATGTAATAACATATAATAGTATTATAATAATACACATTATGTAATATGTATACAATGCAAAACTTTAGTAGCTTATATCTCGGAATGTTGGTTATACAATTTATAACGTGTGGAAGCTTCCACCGTTTGAACCGTTTGATAAATATTTATAAAATGTTCATAATTTATAAATATTATTTTCAAAATATAATGTGCTTTTAAAAATATAACTATAATGCTTTGCTACGCTTATAATAACCCCACGTTTGTTTAACCTAACCTCGTCTAAATCTAAATACTTTCACTGCTATGTTAACACACACAGGAGACTATTACTATAATAGATAATGCCAACGAAGGGCCTAGAAATGCTTTCGTTGAAATTCCAACACTGATAAAGGTTTTACACGTTTTTATATATATAAATATATAAATATATAAATATATATATATATATATATATATATAAATATATATATATATATATATATATGTATGTTAAAGGTATACGTATCATAGATAACAATATATTTGATTAAAAATAGACACATTAAAACATAAACTATAATTATATTAAATGATATAATAAAAGGTTAATATTTAATATACAATATTTACTATCAACAATCAATATATTGATAGTATTCTATATTGCAATATTAATATTAGTATCAATTGATACTATTCTATATTATATATCTAGTATATATTTACTATATATACTATATATTATATAGTCAATTAACTAGTTATGTTATATCAAACCTAGTTATATTATATGCATATATGCTTAATTAGAAATTATTTAAATAGAAATATGGAGATTTAACAAATATATAGTTTTACATATTTATTTATATTTCTTTCAAATCATATGTAATATATATATATATATTAAGTTATATTAATATATATCAAGTCACATTTTTCTATTTTTTAATTAGAATTTAAAAGTTTAATTAGATTATAGATTATTAATTTTAAGATTATATTCTTGTATATATACCGTTGAGAAAATGCTTTATAACAATGACATACATTGAGGTAGGTATTTACCTGTTTCAACTACATACATGTAGTACATGTATGTATAACTACATATATGTATACATGCTGCTTATTTTACTATTTTGTATATTTATAGAAACAGTTGTAATTAATATATCCAAAACTATCGTTAAATAACGTACAATATAAAATATGAAATAACGTACAATGTGGTATTATAATAACGTCCAAAACTATCGTTAAATAACGTACAATATAAAATATGAAATAACGTACAATGTGGTATTATAATAACGTCCAAAACTATCGTTAAATAACGTACAATATAAAATATGAAATAACGTACAATGTGGTATTATAATAACGTCCAAAACTATCGTTAAATAACGTACAATACGGTATTGCAATAACGTTCAAAATATTTTTTAAATATCGTACAAAGCCGTGTTATAATAACGTACAAAGCCAGCATATTGTAATAACGTACAGAATTCATTTGAAATAAAAAAATTCATTTGTACGTTATAAGGTACACTGAGGGGGACAAGCTTTGTACGGTATTAGAGATCATTTTGTACGTTATTTTTTAAAAGTGTATATTAAAAGTAAAGTTTTGCCTCTGCTAAATTGTACTTTAATAACTCAATAAACTATTTTCATTTCCTTTCATTTCATTTAATATAGTAATATTATAATATTTATATTTATGAATAATTATATATAAATATTCTCAAAATAGAATCTGTTAAGATAATATTTTATAGAAACTAAATTTTAAATTACTGCTTTATATTTTATTATTTATGTATGTACATGTTTATTATATTTTCACATTTAATAAATAATTTTGAATTTATTATTTTTACTTTTTTCTTTCATTTTTAAGGTAGAACACTTATGTATTATATTTAGTCGTAAATTTAAATGTGTTCGATATTATTTGTGTCGACTTTTTAAGTAATAAGAACTGTATTACATTATATTTCGATCTAGTCACAATTCATATTAAAACATTAATTTATAAACGAGTAGGGGAAAGTAACCTAGGACCTAATACGGATACTTTAACAATAAATGGTCTTATATTTTATGACACATTATTTGTATTCAAAAATTACAATATATTAATATTATATGATTATAGATATTATTATGATTTTAAAATTTTATTTAATCTTTTAATTACTTAGATAACAAGGGTGTCCTTAGAGAATTAGTAGAATAAATACATTCATTCATTCAGTATTGAGCCTTGGGGTTCACCAATATCATTAGTGATTATATCAGATTCAGATATGTTAACTTTAACTATACTTTAACTACAACTATAGTTATATTCTACGA
>OZ025241.1:18854615-18919615 GCA_964019155.1 Osedax fenrisi
TATGCATAATATATTCTGTAAATTTGAACGCCAATATCTTCAGTAGAACATACGTCATGTCATTTATAATTTATGTATATACAATGCATTATACTGATACTATATATAGTATAATATAATATAATATAGTATATATATATCGTTGTAATCTCTCACTCTATTGATTGCATTGATTATAGTTAATTAATCATTTAAATTATATACCTTACGTTATATAGTGGATTTATATATTGTTATATAACTCTTTATTATATAATAGCTATATATATATAGATACGTGTAACTATTGTTCACTAGTGCATGTCGAAGTAGAGATCCCGGTGTCGGAGGAAGCGACAGCAAGCTACAATGCAGGGGACTACGCTATGACCTTCGACGACGATTTAATCAACACTCCGGAACCGGAAATTACAGGTGACCTCTCCTACATCGATATCGAGGGTGACCTGTGCTACTACGAACTGCCACCGGTGAACCGGAAGAGGCGCGATGAACGGGCTGAAGGCTTCGAACCTTTCAAACCACAGACGGAAGAAGTCCCCTACGAGCCGCCTCACACGGACGCCGACCGTAGCGCCATCTACGATAAGCTTCGAGAACAATACGGGTCTTCCCATTGGCCAGCCGGTCACGTGCTCCCTCTGTATCCGGAGAACTGGACGCGACCTCCGTGCGTGGCGGATCTACAACAGGAACTCGTCACGGTGCCACCTACCGGCTATCATTCGGTTTCCTGTGACGACGTCCGGTTGAACGAAGTCCCTGGCGTGCTTGTGGAGACCCCGCTCGAGAGGGAGACGAGAGAACGCGTTGCTAGGCAACGATCATTCATGAATCTTAAGCCAGGAGGTTCTCTGGCTACATTTAACCGGTATGTTTAATAAGTAATCGATCGATGGCATTTGTTATGAGAAGTATGTCTAACGTTCATGATATATATCACATAAGTTATTGGCTTTTAAGTATTGTTCTCCAAATTGTTACCAATAAGACTCGGACTGTTATAAAGATATCTTTATAACAACATTATTGAAGAAAGCTGACAGATATATGTCAGCTTTCTTTAGTGTGTTGTATTATTAGTTATATTATAATTTGTATGTCAGTGAGATACTAAAGTATATATATATATATAGAGAGAGACTATAGTCTATAGACTATTGCATAGGCAAGCTATAAGTCAGAACTCAGTAATACTGACTCAGAATATAACATATGTTAAATCCTAGCCTGTGCAGTAGTATAGTTATATATAATATAAGTATGCATCCGTCTATAGTATATAACGTGACTTAGCTGAGTCGTTGGAATTATATATATATATATATATATATATATATATATATATATAAGATAAACCTATAACCTATACAGTGTGTACGTGGTGAAGCCCGGTAGTACAGTAATGCCCGATTACAAGAAGAACCAGAACTCAGAATACCGCTTTATGGGACCCGTTCCGACCGTAGCCGGAGAAAAACGAGACAAATACCCGAGTCACGAGACCTATCTGACCCCTCGTCAGGGCGTACAGTTCCAACAGAGGGCGGCCAACAACCTTAATGAATTCCTCAGGAAAAGGTTACCATTACTCATGTAAGGTATACGCTCGCGACACGGCATGATATATTGCCCGGCTAACGGTAATAGCCTCGTAATAGCATCGTAATAGCATACATAATAGATTCAAATGTTTTTACATTGTGCTATTATGCCGCTTTTATGTTGACAATAAAAGTATATTATTCTGCTATTAATTTATAATGATATTATGCTGCTATTGTGTTGCTATGAAAAGTCTACTATGCTGCTATTATAAATTGTAATGCTATTATGATGTTATTATGTTGCTATTATAGTGATAGAAAAATAATATCAGCATAATAGCATTACAAATTAATTGCAGCATAATAGAAATATAACCCAAGCAACCAAACACGTTGCCCGTCAACGTAAAATATATAATAACGTTCCAATATTGTATATATTTAGGTCAAATAAACATTTTGGATATAATTATTTTATTTATGCAATATATGTTCCAATTTTGTATATTTCATAGGTCAAATAAACACTTTGGATATGACTATTTTGTGTATTCAATGTATGTTCCAATTTTGTATATTTTATAGGCCAAATAAACACTTTGGATATCATTATTTTATGTATTCAATATATATTCAAATTTGTATATTGTATATGTCAAATAAAGACATTGGATATTACAACAGCGATATCTATTGTGCAATATTATATTTTATAAAATTTATATATTATATTTTATATTTTATAAAATATATATCTTATCAATAAGAATTATTATTAATAGAATTCTATATCTATATAATTGTATAATATACGCACATACACACATATATATATATATATATATATATATATATATACTATCTAATAGTGTTAATATATACACTTATTTCTATTAATAGACTTGTAATGACAGCATAATATTAGTATACATATAGTACAGATTTGAGGCTATTATTTATACTTATATGCTGTTATTATGAAGCTATTACTGTAAGCTGGGTCTTTTCATCATCGACACTTTTAGTTAGCTTTGGAACACATGTGCTCTTTGTAGAATGGTCAGATGGTCAGATGGTAAGATGGTCAGATGATCAGATGGTCAGATGGTCAGATGATCAGATGGTCAGATGGTCAGATGATCAGATGGTCAGATGGTCAGATGGTCAGATGGACAGATGGACCGATGGTCAGATGGTCAGATGGATAGTCAGTTTATACATCGCATGGGTATAATGGTATACCATTGTACCTATATCTATATGTATATATAGGTATACAGCCTTATAAGGCTATAACCTGTTATTCTATCAACTTCTACATGCTACAAAAAGCACACCATTATTTTAATAACATACTTAATATACTTATATAATTTATAATGAGAAAATATAGTACAATATAGTTTATTATACATATATATATATATATATATATAGCAGTATGACACGGGTTTGAGCCTCGTCAGGACCATTAATTAATTTTATAAAATGGGTCTTAAAATATTTTCAGAAGTGATCTTATATAATTGTGTATAAATAAATGACCGGCTCTCGTTAAAACCACGGATGCCTTAACATGAGAGCGGCTTCGAAGAGACATTATTGCCATATATGGTTATAAGTGAAAACTTCATCTAAGTTCCTGGATGGGATGAAAGGACTCCACCAAATAAAAATAACAATATATATATATATATATATATATATATATATATATATATAAATTATGTGTAGCATAAGTAAATTTCTAAGTATGGTTTGATAATATATTAATACTATATATAGTTTTACTTTTACTATATATATATTAATACCAAAGTCCAAAGTGATTTGATAGTATTATTAAATATACGCTATACATTTCCTTTATTATAAAATGGTATATCAATTTACGAATTCCCCATTTTAAATATCTTCCAATATATTATTAATTATCAATATATTCTAATTTATAGCTAGATGTATATTCCATGACGAAAATTACAAGAAAGAAAAATATACACGTACACATATATATTTATATGTATATATATAGTTATGTTAATGTATTTTGTAATATTTGTAATATACATTTTAATTGTTTTTAATTTAAAATAAATAAATTGATATATATATATATATATATTTATTTAATATATTTAAATCATAAGTTATTGCGTTAATGAACGAAATTATCAAATTTATTTATTTTTTATTTAATAATTAATTATGAAAATGAGAATACATATAAAATAAATTGATATTACACAATAATGGTGGGATATGTTTTATATGCTATGGTGTTATAGGGAGATATTTATGTTAGGTTAGACTTCTTGTGCCTGAGTCATAAGAACTAGCATGCAGATAAGGCATTATATACAGAAATATAAATGTATACTCACAATACATATAATTATGTACTTAAACTATAGTATACTTTATACTACGAAGTATATACTTGAATTTATGTTATATAATAATTTTTTTTTTAATATATTTTATAATAATAATTATGGTTTCTATTATAATTTCTCTTTTTCTTAAATATGATATTTATGATATTATTGTTCATGATGAAATATTACAATCAATATTTGGTGCTATATTATATATTTTTAGTAATGGTGTTATTGTGTGTTAGTTATTAATGAATTTTCATTATGTAATACTATGGCGAATTCTAGATATAAGGGAATTACAAGGAATTATATCATTACAAATATAATGAAAGATATAACATCACTGATGCATGTTATTAAATGAATGATGGATATCGTCACATTATAGTATAAGGTCATATATGAACTATAGTTTATAATAAATAGAACACTGGTGATTTGATAAAAAAATAATATTAGCAATCTTTATCTATATATATATACAAATAAATCGTCAGTAATTAATTTTTCTCGTAATTTTAATGTAAATGAATTTAATATTACATCCCAATATACTCATTTAACCCCAATATTACGGTAATATATATATAACATAAATAATGATAAAAGTTAAAATATTATAACGTGAATGTTTGAGTTCAATATTTTTTTTTAATTATTTAATTGTAACTTGCAAATGATATAATACATATTTAGTTAAGTTTAATACTATAAGTTTATAGTAAATCAGATTCATACTCTAACCATAATAATTCCCATTACCACTTTGTATAATCACTTATCGAGGACATGTAGAGTATGGTATGATGGTATATGGCATGCCATGCCGACATTGAATATACACATCGAAATGATCAACATCATAACATCACTATATAATATTACAACAAGTTCTATTCTATTGAACAACCAAATTAGTCTTCCATTTCCAACGACAGTAAGTGTAAGATAGGGTTGCCATTTATCTCTAGTATTATTCAATTTATTTCTAGAGATAATAATATATGATAGGACGTGGTATAATCGTTCCTACTCTAGAAAATCACCATTAAACGATATCAATAAGGAAGATCAAATTCCTACCTACGATTAAAAAAATCAATCAGGACTAAACTAAACCAATTAAATCAAATAAACCTCAAATACAAATACAATATATACATATATACTAGTAACTCGTATTTCAAATGTAACCTCTGACCCCCAACTCGTCCTTTTCGATCGTCTCCCCTTTCAACTATCACTCATCGACGAGTTTGCGTCTTACACCGAGTATACTCTATAGACGCTACATCCGCTGAAGCAGTCGGAACCGTTTGCTTGGCTTTGGGTTTATACATCATCAATATTGTGAATAATTAACAAATAAAAAATACTTATTTAGACTATTTATATAATTATGAATATTTTATACATTACAATTTTTTTATAGAATTTATGGTTTCTGATATACCGAAAATGTTCGTATTCGGGCACTGACTGTATTCGGTTACTTTTACTTATTATTTTCTTGAGCTTTGGTTGCAGTGGTATTATATTTTTAACTATTTACTTGTATGCTGCTTCGAAATGTGTGCAAGACGTATCTGAAGTTAGTGTAGATGAACTCTTTTTAAATACGTATAACCTGTTTTTTACTTTTGTAATGAATGAGTTTCGTATGTTAGTATTATTCTTCAGGCTACTGCAGTCATCAGGTTTGTTATTTTTATTTTCTTCTTATTTTCATCAATGGTTAGTTTATTTGAGCTGAAACAATTCAGTGCGCGTAGGAACAACTTACAAAATAGTGTTATGCTCTACAGTAATTTGCACTATTTTTACACTTTTTGTTAATTATAACATATATATATATATATATAGGGGCGTAGGAATGATTTCAGAATAGAGGGGGCATGGTTTTGTTCTAGATATTTTTTTTGCACCCCAGCAAACAGTAATATCAGCATAATAGTAGCATAACAGCATATTCAATAGCCTAAAATGTTTATATTGTGCTAGTATGCTGCTATTATACTGCTATTAAATGTCTATTATGCTGATATTAATTTGTCATGCTATTATGCTGCTGTTATTATAATATTAGCATCATAGCAGCATAATATACTTTTAAAATTAATAGCAGCATAATATTATCATAATAGATTTTAAATAGCAGCATAACAGTATATATTCCTCTAGTATATCGCCTAGTAATAGTGTACTATCACTGATAGTACACTATTTCTAGGCGATCAAAGGTATACCGCTACTTGCCTAGTAATAGCCTATATATAGGTGTATACACTCAATGTATATTGCAGTTATTCCTGATATCATAACACACATATGTTACCACAGTGTATATGGCTTTACACAAGTTAATTATATTAAAGGTGGGGCGATGAAACAATTATGTTAATTAGAATATTTAAAAATAATTCATTATATTTAAAATGATGTACATTGTGTACGTATATACATACTATATAGGATATAGTTATATTATCCTATAGTATAGTATGTGGTTTAAAATTAACTATAAGTGATTTATTTATGCATTATAAACATATTCCTATAGGTAATTATATATAAGTATTATAAATACATAAATACATGTAAGTATATATATACAATATAATACGCATTATTATGTAATATATATACAATGCAAAACGTTAGTAGCTTATAGGGTAATACCCATATATATCGGAATGTAGGTTATGAAATTTATAATGTGTGGAATTGGAAATACGGGCGTTCCCATTGGCCAGCCGGTCACGTGATCACTCTGTATGCCGAGAACTGGACGCGACCTCAGTGCGTGGCGGATCTAGAACAGGAACTCGTCACGGTGCCACCTGCCGGCTATCATTCGGTTTCCTGTGAAGACGTCCGGTTGAACGAAGTCCCTGGCGTGCTTGTGGAGACCCCGCTCGAGAGGGAGACCAGAGAATGCGTTGCTAGGCAACGATCGTTCATGAATAGTAAGCGGAGAAAAGAATGGTTTTACTTATATTAGTTTATTTTATTTATGTTTTATAAACTATATATATATATATATATATATATATATATTAAATGATAAAAAGAATGATTTTACATTTTTATTACTACGGCCATATTCATATATGAATATATAGAATATATAATAAGTAATAATAAATTAAGATAATAAAATAACATAATAATAATAAAACTAGTAAATGAAACAAATACACAACTGTTATAATAGATACAAAACTAAATCTAAAACAAAAGAAACGCAATATAATAAATAATAATAATGCGTAGGATATAAATACAATTTTTAATTAAAATTAATATTTTTAAAAGCATTACTAAATATATCGTAGTTAATTGCTTCGCTATTAATTGATATTTTACATTTATTTAACATGTCTATAATGTCTTCTTCATAATATATTTTAATTTGGGTTATAATTGGGGAAGGTGTTTAGGATGGCATTGGTGAGGGTGTTGGGGAAGGTGTTAAGGATGGAATTGGAGAGGATGTTGGGGAAGTAGCTGGGGTGATCTGTCGTTATCTGCTGCGTGCATGGTGACGCTCATGCAGCGATCTCCTTATTACCTCAGATGTACATTTGTACGCCAATATCTTCAGTAGAACATACGTCATGTCCTTAGTAATTTACGTATATACAATTCATTATACCGATACTATCTCGTTGTAATCTCTCACTCTATTGATTGCATTGATTACAGTTAATTAATCATTTAAATTATATACCTTACGTTATATAGTGGATTTATATATTTGTATATAATTGTTTATTATATAAGAGATATACATATATATATATATATATATATATATATATATATATGTGTAACTATTGTTCACTAGTGCACGTAGAAGTAGAGATCCCGGTGTCGGAGGAAGCGACGGCTAGTTATAAGGCAGGGGACTACGCTATGACCTTCGTCGACGATATATTCAACATTCCGGAACCGGAAATCACAGGTGACCTCTCCTACATCGATATCGAGGGTGACCTATGCTATTACGAACTGCCACCGGTGAACCGGAAGAGGCGCGATGAACGGGCCGAGGAGTTCGAACCTTTCAAACCACCGACGGAAGAAGCCCCCTACGAGCAGCCTCACACGGACGCCGACCGTAGCGCCATCTACGATAAGCTTCGCGAACAATACGGGCGTTCCCATTGGCCAGCCGGTCACGTGATCACTCTGTATGCCGAGAACTGGACGCGACCTCAGTGCGTGGCGGATCTAGAACAGGAACTCGTCACGGTGCCACCTGCCGGCTATCATTCGGTTTCCTGTGAAGACGTCAGGTTGAACGAAGTCCCTGGCGTGCTTGTGGAGACCCCGCTCGAGAGGGAGACCAGAGAATGCGTTGCTAGGCAACGATCGTTCATGAATAGTAAGCCCGGAGGTTCTCTACATTTAACCGGTATGTTTAATAAGAAATTGGTATATAACATTATAATAAAGGAAATGTATAATGTATATTTAATAGTATTACTATATATATATATATATATATATATATATATATATATAGTAAAAGTAAAATTATATATAATATTAATATATTATCAAGCCTTACTTAGAAATGTAACTTATAATACACATAATTTATTAATATATATTTATATGAATAATAAACTATATTGTACTATATTTTCTCATTATAAATTATATAAATATATTAAGTATGTGTTACATTAAAATACTGGTGTGCTTTTTTGTAGCATGTATACATCTAGCTAACTAAAAGTGTCGATGATAAAAAGACCCAACTTACAGTAATAGCTTCATAATAACAGCATAATAGCATAATAGCATAAATAACAGCCTCAAATGTTTACTTATATAGGTTTACTAATATTATGTTACCATTAAAAGTTAGCCGGGCAATATATCACGCCGTGTGGAGAGCGTATACCGCACACTCGAGCCGCTGCGGTAACCTTTTCCTGAGGTATTGTTTAAAGTGTTGGCCGCCCTCTGTTGGAACTGTACGCCCTGACGAAGGGTCAGATAGGTCTCGTGACTCGGGTATTTGTCTCGTTTTTCTCCGGCTACGGGCGGAACGGGTCCCATAAAGCGGTATTCGGAGTTCTGGTTCTTCTTGTAATCGGGCATTACTGTGCTACCGGGCTTCACCACGTACACACTGTATAGGTTATAGGTTTATCTTATATATACACACATATATATGGTTATTTTAGTTTTGGTGGGGTATATATTAATTTATATATATATATATATATATATATATTTATATATATATATATTATATTTATATATATATATATATATATATATATATATACTTTAGTATCTCATTGACCTACAAAAAGAAAGCTGACAGATATCTGTCAGCTTTCTTCAATAATCTTGTTATAAAATATCTATATAACAGTCCGATTCATATTGGTAACAATTTGGAGAACAATACTTAAAAGCCAATAATTTATGTGATATATATCATGACCCTTAGTCATACTTCTCATAACAAATGCCATTGATCGATTACTTATTAAACATACCGGTTAAATGTAGCCAGAGAACCTCCGGGCTTACTATTCATGAACGATCGTTGCCTAGCAACGCGTTCTCTCGTCTCCCTCTCGAGCGGGGTCTCCACAAGCACGACAGGGACTTCGTTCAACCGGACGTCTTCACAGGAAACCGAATGATAGCCGGTAGGTGGCACCGTGACGAGTTCCTGTTCTAGATCCGCCACGCACTGAGGTCGCGTCCAGTTCTCCGCATACAGAGGGATCACGTGACCGGCTGGCTAATGGGAAGGCGTGTATTGTTCGCGAAGCTTATCGTAGATGGCGCTACGGTCGGCGTCCGTTGTAGGTGGCTCATAGGGGGCTTCTTCCGTCGGTGGTTTGAAAGGTTCGAACCCCTCGGCCCTTTCATCGTGTCTCTTCCAGTTCACTGGTGGCAGTTCGTAGTAGCACAGGTCACCCTCGATATCGATGTAGGAGAGGTCACCTGTGATTTCCGGTTCCGGAATGTTGATTACATCGTCGTCGAAGGTCATAGCGTAGTCCCCTGCATTGTAGCTGGCCGTCGCTTCCTCCGACACCGGGATCTCTACTTCGACATGCACTAGTGAACAATAGTTACACATATATATATATATATATATAGAGCTATAGCTCTTATATAATAAAAAATTATATACAAATCAACTATATAAATGAACTATATAACGTAAGGTATATAATTTAAATCATTAATTAACTGTAATCAATGCAATCGATATAGTGAGAGATTACAATGAGATAGTATCGGTATAATGAATTGTATATACGTAAATTACAAAGGATGACGTATGTTCTACAGAAGATATTGGCGTTCAAATTTACAGAATATATTATGCATAATTAAATCCATTGAATGGTAAATATATATTTTAATAAAGAATATAACACAATAGGTAATATTTAATATATTATGTAGAGGTATTCCTCTACATAAGTATATACCATATATGGTGGCAAATATATATGTTAATTATTAAATTAGACGTATATATATAAACAAACATTTGTTATATATTTAAATTTGTATTACTAGGCCTCGATCCTTATTAATGTGCTATTCCTAATAGTTATTTAATTTTACTTATTTTACTCAGAGTATTAACTTCTTTATGCACTTTTAAATGTATACATGCTATAATATGTGACATTTGTAATATATTAACAACAAGATTATTTAAAAATTTTGTTTTTTGGTTTTTTTTCTTAAGGTCTATTAAGTATATAAATAAGTTTTACCCTTTTAATTTTCATTATATTTACAATATCAATAATATATTATAAACTAACTACATTGAAATAATCACGAATACATTTAATGTAGAACTTTCATATATAGCAATATTAGTATTAAGATGACTAATATGCTATCATAATCAGCATACGCACCCATACACATACCCTCATACATACATACGCACTTGACTTAGGGTAAGCTAGGACATTAACCTGAGACACTGGAATCATATCAGTCTTCAGAAACACCACCTTCGGCATAATATTTCTGAGTTTTCTGTATAATCAAATATATATAACATGTTTTATAATATACTATATATATATTTTTATATTTCATTATTATGTATGATGTATTATTCATTACGTATAGTATATGAATATATTTATTAATAAATTGATATATGATATAATATTGTATGATTAACTTACTTTGTAGGATTTCCGAAATGGTTGGGACCCAATAGTGGTTTTTTAAGTAAAGCCACCTTCCTAGTAGTAATAGTAGTAGTAATATAAGTAGAAGTAGTAGTAGTAGTAGTAGTAGTAGTAGTAGTAGTAGTAGTAGTAGTAGTAGTAGTAGTAGTAGTAGTAGTAGTAGTAGTAGTAGTAGTAGTAGTAGTAGTAGTAGTAGTAGTAGTAGTAGTAGTAGTAGTAGTAGTAGTAGTAGTAGTAGTAGTAGTAGTAGTAGTAGTAGTAGTAGTAGTAGTAGTAGTAGTAGTAGTAGTAGTAGTAGTAGTAGTAGTAGTAGTAGTAGTAGTAGTAGTAGTAGTAGTAGTAGTAGTAGTAGTAGTAGTAGTAGTAGTAGTAGTAGTAGTAGTAGTAGTAGTAGTAGTAGTAGTAGTAGTAGTAGTAGTAGTAGTAGTAGTAGTAGTAGTAGTAGTAGTAGTAGTAGTAGTAGTAGTAGTAGTAGTAGTAGTAGTAATAGTAGTAGTAGTAGTACTTACCTGACATTGGGAGGTAGACGTCCTTTATTTTGTTCTATAAAAACTCTAGATAGAGTTTTTATAGTGCAGGCATATTCACCGGGTGGGTTTATTATAGTGGCCCGCTGATGTGAATTGTGGAGTATTGTTATAATTCAATTATAATGCATATCATATGTGAATAATCTAATTTATATATATATATATATATATATATACATATATATTACAAATTCAAGCATTCTTGCTTAATATCTCCACAAGATATTCAAAAATATTCTTTTTAGTGGTTTATTTACTCATATTTCAAATACACTAAATATTTATTTATTTTAATTTAAAAACTCAGTAATATTGTAATATTAATTTCTTTAAAAATGTAATATAAATATGTATATAACTAATATTGTTTAATTAAATTTGTATAATTATATTATTATAGAATGTATGTATCAATGATTACTGATACATACATTATATGATTAAACTATAGTTTAATGTATACATTCATTGTATTCTATACAAATTAAATTCTTTAATTTATAAGTAGTATACTACTATCTATAGATACTGACTTAAATAATTTATTTAGTTGTTCCAATCTAATTTATGTTCAATCCTACTATTCCCTAGAATTATTACAGTTGTGTATTTATTTAAATGTTCTAAAAGTTTTTCCTAATAATTAACAAAAGATTACCCTAAATTATTGTATTGTGATGATTAAGAATAGATTTACCACACAGATTATATTATAGATTTCTATAGATTATAGGTAACATACATAGTTTGGTAACTATTAATACATTATTCTTAATTGCTAACAATGATATTTTATTGTTTATTAATATGTGTAAATTTCTAGAAATGTGTATATAAAATAAATTAGATTAGAAAAACCAGTTAAGTTTTACAGTATTTCATTTTTTAAATTAAGTTTATATTTAAATAAGTTTAACAACCAGGTATTTTTATGGTATCTACATGCTATCTACATATGCTATATTTAAGTTTTTATTTAGTTATTCAAGTCTAAATCTCACAATAAGATTTTGGTAGCAAAAATAGTGTATTTTAATTTGTATTTATGCATTATGTTAAATATCTTATATATATATATAAAATAAGCTAACCCAATGGATATTACAATATATAAATCAATATATCTTCATCCCACATCAACACATGAGATATATATTATTATAAACAAATAATAAATCAAATTCGTCTCATGACACTCATTATCTAAATATGAAATTGTTAAAAATCTCAAAAGATTATATTGACTTTCTATTAAGTCATATTTGTAATCTATGTTGTCGTCAGGAACTTGTCCTTTAAAAATGAAACTATCTCCCATTAAACCCATTAATAAAAAAATATCATCACTATTATAACCAACTATTGACCAATATATATTTTGAATAAACTATCTAAAATACTAGAAAAATTAATATATAATCGACTAATACAATTCCTACAAAATAATAACATAATAAATACTATCCAATATGGTTTCCTTAAAAAACATAATAACACTCATGCTACACTGTATATATATATATATATATATATATATATATATATATATATATATATATATATACATTCATATATAGTATACTATATAAACAGTTATATAATGACAAATAGAAAAGAAAATAAAGCAGTAAATACATTTGAAGATTTGATTGACGAAATTAGATGATATAAAAAAGTCATAACAACATGAATCTGAACAATATTATAACAATTTTAAAACTATGTCTAAATAAGTTATAACATTTTTCCAGTAATTAAAATCCTATTAAAATTAGTTATGATATCACCTGCAAGTTCGTGTGACGCTAAAAGGTCTTTCAGTGCATTATGAAGATTAAAGAAATGACTAATAAATAGCATGACGCAGAGAAGATTAAATGTGATAATGATTTTCAATATCCACAAAGAAAAATAGGAAGTATTAGACATAGATGACATATTAAAGTAATTTATAAATAATTCATTTGAGAGAAGAAGTATTAAATTTGGAAAATAACTTTAGTAAATAAATACATATTGAATATTTATATATTATATATATATATATATATATATATATTAATTTTCGATTTTTTTCCAATATATTGTCCCCCTCTATATTAAAAGTAAAGTTTTGCCTCTGCTAAATTGTACTTTCATAACTCAATAAACTACTTTCATTTCCATTCATTTCATTTCATATAGTAATATTATAATATTTATATTTATGAATAATATCTTATAGAAATTAAATTTGAAATTACTGTTTTATATTTTATTATTTATGTATATACATGTTTATTTTATTTTCACATTTTATAAATAATTTTGAATTTATTATATATACTTTTTTCATTCATTGTTAAGGTAGAACACTTATGTATTATATTTAGTCGTAAATTTAAATGTGTTCGATATTATTTGTGTCGACTTTTTAAGTAATAAGAACTATATTACATTATATTTCGATCTAGTCACAATTCATATTAAAACATTAATTCATAAACGAGTTAATTTTTTATTTGAATGTTAAATTAAAATATTTACTCCAAGACCATTGCACGATAAGATAAAATCATTCAATTATATTTATTGCACATGTTTTATATTAATATATTAATTACAACTGTTTCTATAAATATACAAAATAGTAAAATAAGCAGCATGTATACATATATGTAGTTATACATACATTTCCTCATATATGTAGTTAGGTAAACATGTAAATACCTACCTCAATGTATGTCATTGTTACAAAGCATTTTCTCAACGGTATATATACAAGAATATAATCTTAAAATTAATAATCTAACTAAGCTTTTAAATTCTAATTAAAACATAGAAAAATGTGACTTGATATATATTAATATAACTTAATATATATATATATCAGTGTTCCATAGGTTATTACCGCCTATGGTAATAACCGCGGTAATAACCGGTAATAACCTGTCCGGTAAAAACAGGTTTTTACCATGGTAAAAACCTAGTGTTGTCCATATAATTAAATATAATATTATCTATATTATATTAAACCTACTAGTGTCTATATAATTTACAATTATATATTATTTATAGATTTTATATTTAATAGATAATATACAATTATAAAGTTAAATAATACTACATTAAAATCAATATTATAAGATTTTTTATATTAAAAAAAAAACTTTATTAATGTTGACTCTATGTAAAGAAAACATTTTTAAAATAAATAATATGATATTGAAATAAATGAGTAAATAAGTCAATATATATATATATATATATAAAATATTGAATATAATAATATATTTATTTTTGCATTAGTAAAAGGAAAGCCCATTCACACCAAATAAAGCGAGCGATTTTTCACCGATATGCGCAGTAACGAAATCGTCGAGAAATAGTTAAATATTTAGAGATATCTCGAAATGATGAATAGTGATATTGTCACGATATCGATGATATATTGGTGATATATCGGTAGGGGTGTAGCACAGAGAGAGAGAGAAAAATCCGTACGATATCGGTGAAAAATCGGAAAACTTTTTCGGTGTGACAGGGACTTAATATTGTAAAAAATAATATATATATTAAACAATAGAACTAATAATATTTTCATTGAGAAATTATTTGAATGTATTCATTATTTGATTTTATAACATGATATTTAATTAAATATATTAAATATATCTATATATATTGTTAATTATATATATATATATATATATATATATAAATACTGAATAGAATATTTATATATATGAAATTAAATATAGTTTTTACAAATATTTTTTACAATACTGTATAACTATTTAGTAATATTTTCATTGTGTAATTTTATGAATATATAACACAGTATGATTTTATTTCATTTATAAAATATATCCAATTACATCAACTTGTTAATTTTACAATATAAGGGTGGCAGACCTCAAAATCCAGTTGGATTTAAAATAATAAATGTACTATAAATGGCATAATAAAGCAGACAAATGTTGACAAATTTTCAAATAAATCTGCTAGATTAATTAGCCATAACATTTATATATAAATGAATCAATATTACATTAAATTTCAATATACATTTTTTTTAAAGGTATTATATTTTATGAGTACTAGGTTTTTACCGGTAATTACCGGTTATTACCGGTTTTTACCGTAAATTAACATGGTAGAGATAGGTTTTACCGGTTATTACCGGTTTTGCCCGGTAAAAACAGGTTTTTACCGAAAATAATGGAACCCTGATATATATATATATATATATATATATATATATATATATATATATATATATATATATATATATATACATATATATATTACATAGATTTGAAAGAAATGTAAACGAATATGTAAAAATATATATTTGTTAAATCTCCATATTTCTATTTATAATAATTTCTAATTAAGCATAGTTAATAGACTATATTTATTGTTGACAGTAGTTATTTTATATTAAGGGTTAAATATTAACATTTTATTATATAATTTAATATAATTATAGTTTATGATTTAATTTGTCTATTTTTAATCAAATATATTGTTATCTATGATAAGTTTAACATACATATATATATATATATATATAATATATATTATATATACGTTATATAAAACCTTTATAATTGTTGGTATTTCAACGAATGAATTTTTAGGTCCTTCGTTGGCATCATCTATGATAGTAATGGTATCCTGCGTGTGTTAACATACTATAGTATGTTAACACACATATATGTTACATAGCAGTGAAAGTATCGAGTGAAATGAGTTTTTAGACGAGGTTATGTCAAAAAGTCGTGGGGTTATTATAATCGTATCTTATTTAATACAACTGTAAATGTGATATAGTCCATTCGGACAGACTTTTTGAATTGGTCTGGATCTTCTCTAGCTTGCTCCATTATTGTTCTTAATCATTTACTATTAGTAAATTATTTACTAAATCATAAATCACTAAATTTAGTAAATGCTCCACCGAATTCACTCTCGCGGTTTTTTAGCCAGTCATACTGCCATAAACGCCGTCCTTATATTGCTCTTATATATTCATAATTACAGATTTGCAGAAGCATAAACATAAATAATATTTATGATATAGATTCCTCATCCATGGTGCAAAATTAAGTATTATATAATAAAATAAAGTAAAGTTAAATTTCAAATTTATTATAATATAAACGTAAATATGTATCTATAATCATTGTATGTATACTCATTGTATTTGAACTATAAATCGAAATAATTCGATTTGAATTTAAAAAATAATTCGAAGCAATCCGGGGTAGCAATGTGAAACGATTCAAAATATTCTATTCGAATACATTCGATTTGAATTATTCGAAGATAAATGAACTATTCGAAGCAGTGTGAAACCCCTTTGAAAGGGGTTTCACACTGCCTCAAAGCAATATAGTTATATTTTCTAAAGCACCATATTTTCAAAATAATATTTATAAATTATGAACATTTTATAAATATTTATCAAACGGTTCAAAGGTGGAATCTTCCACACATTATAAATTACATAACCTACATTCCGAGGTATAAGCTACTAAAGTTTTGCATTGTATACATATTACATAATAATGTGTATTATATGTTACTATATAGGAGTAATAAATCACTTAAAGTTAATTTCGAACGACATAGTTGGATACGATATACTATATATTATATAGTATACTATAGTATGCAGTATAATATAGTATGCATATATGCATATACATCGTTTTATAATTAAATATAATGAATTCTTTTTAAATATTCTAAGTAACGTAATTGTTTCATCGCCCCACCTTTAATATAATTAACTTGTGTAAAGCCATATACACTTTAGTAACATATGTGTGTTATGCAGGCCCGTTGCCAGAAATTTATACCAGGGGGGGCAATTGCCTTAAGGCCCCACAAAATTTTAAAACTAAATTATAATGAATATAAACCAGTATACTAATAATAATATCACTATAGTGATGATCCTGGTATACCAGGATCACTACTAGTAATTTACTAGAATCCTCGAGGATTCTAATAGATCTATTACTTATATTGATGCACAATGTGAATTACCAAGATCTATTATAACCTCGAGGTTATAGGAGGTCTTGGAATTACTCAGGGTATAAATAAACAATAAATAAAATTACACTGTGTGTGTATATTATACACTATATAAATATACATTTATGCATATTATAAAATAAAATAATTCAGTAGGATCAGGTTAACAGGTAACGTAAACAATAATAACATTAGTAGATAAGTCTACTGACTAAAATCGAGTGATTTAAACATTTAGTCATGGCAAAAGTAAGCTTATAACGAGATTTTCTAATATTATATAGAAAATAGTTATCAGTGCGCATCATATTATTAATGTGTGGAGATTAGTCTAGTTGATAGGTTATAGTGAAACGTAGGATAGTTATATATTGAGAAGTTGGAAGAGATAGTATAAAAAGATGAATGATTGATAGAGGAGAATTCTCCACAGTTAACTGTGTCTTGAGAATATGATAGTAGGTTTATCCTATTAGTTTTAGTCATATTTAAGGAAATGGAGTTATGAGAGAACCAATAAGTAAGATCAGTAATACAATTAAACATAGATATTTGAATCAGGCCAGAATCACTATAACTAGAAAATGGATATATTTGAAGATCATCGGCATAAATATGATAGTTAATATTAGGATATTTGTGGAAAATTGATTTTATAGGAAGGATATAAATAATGAACAAAATAGGGCCAAGAACAGAGCCTCGTGGAACACCATGTAGGGGACCTATGTTAAAGTCCCATATGTCCACCTATGTTAAAATAAGGAGGAGACAACGAGAAGGTAATATTCACCGAATATTTTCTAGATGAAACAATATATACATAAACCAACTGTGGACTTGACAGTGTATTCCAATTTAATTAAGTCCAATAGAAAGAATATTGTGATCGAGAGTATCAAAAGCACTAGATAACTATAGTAATATGATATAGAATGGGACTTTATTATCAAGATATATCATTATTATTAACCTAGAATAATATCATTAATGATTAAAGTAAGCTAGCTTACTCTAGATACGCTATTTTTCTAGATACGCACTTTGATATTTATCAACAATAGCATTATACTACATTAGCACATACTGTAATTAATAAGTTGAGTGGACACAACATGTTCTGAGATCTTAGTTATGGATGATAACTAGGATATTTGACGATAACTTGATACATTAGATTGGTCAAGAGTTTTTTTTTTTAAATCGAAATAATCTATGAATATTTCATTAAGCGTGGAACAATATATTATATAATAGATAAATGAATAATTTACGCGATAAGTTCAATGACATATGGTGATAATGAAAGAAGTGTATTGAGTGGAATAGGATCAAGGGGGATTTCTAGGATGTCATCAAAGAGAGTGCAATGTCAGGTGTGGGAAGCGAAACACATGAACAGTGATTATGTGTGGATATTAAATTGAGATTGAGTCGTGCCGAGTTGATGTTTGGAAGTATATTGATAATACTAGAAACTTTTTGTTGGAAGAAATTGGCAAACAAATAACTAAATCAGGCTGGTCCGGAAGATGCTTGGTCTGGGTTTTACCTACTAATGTGAAAGATAATTTATAAGCTTGTTTAGAATATATTCCATAACTACCGAGCATATCAGTAAAGTATGACGATTTTGTAGAGAGAATTTTTTTCTTGTAAAGCGATCGAAAACTTTAAAGGAAATAAGATCAGATTACAATTTAGAGGATGCATATTTACGTTGTAATTGCCTTAGTTTAATAAGCTCAGTATTAAACCAGAAAAAAATTAGAATAAGTTCGGTTGATAAGAGTAATGGAGGGTACAACAATATCAAGCGAATGAGATAATGCCAAATTAAAATAATCAAAAATTGTTGACAAATCAGAAGATATACTGTTGTTAAGTTTATGGAATACAGAGTTAACACACATTGGTTTATCAATAGGGGAGATTTTCCGAAACGATCTAGAAAGTCGATTAATTTGTGTCTCCGGCAAGTTAAAATCAAGTAATATGACAAAGTGATCAGATATTAGAGAACTTTAAGTGGGATATGAAATTAATTTAGAATCAGCTGGATATAAAAAAAGTCAATATTATTACTATTAGTGTTATTAGTAAGGAAAACATATTGCGTCAGAGAATAATCAAATATAAGTTTATTCAGAGATAAGGAAGCATGATTTTCATTATTAATTTGAATATTAAAATCACCGAGAATAACCGTGTTAACTAATGTGAAAGATTCTAAAATAGAAGAGAGGTCAGCTAAGAAACTCGATAGGTTATATAAAGGTGGAAGGTAAATAAGTATAATTATAATGGTGAATAATGAAGGAAACTGAATATTACAGATCATGATTTCATGTGAAGATAAACATGGGGTGGATGACGAAATAATCTTAAGTTCCGATGAGAATAACAGAGCAAAGCAAATTAATTAAAAAATTAAAAATTATTTTTAGAAAAAAAATGAACATCATTTGTAAATTTTGATGGATTTTTATTTGAAATATGAAATACAAAATATGTTTACATATTTTTAAATTTTTTTAATTTTTTAAATTGTATTTGTATAAAGGACATTTATATCTAACTCATATCCATAATTCAATACAATCTGATGACTCAAATTTATGTAAAGTATAATTATATATATTAATTTTAAAAATTAATTATTTTTTTGAATTATTTTGAAATAAATACTTTAAAATTAATACTGTAAAATGGTGTATTTTCTCGAGTTTTAGAAAACATTAATATTGGTAATTTGTAGATATACAAATTAAATATAGATATTATATTATTAATAAATATAAATAATTGTATATATTATATTAATTCATAAATATATATTAAATATAATACAAATACATAATTAATTTTAAATATTAATTATGTATTTGTATTATATTTAATGAATTAATATAATATATACCATTATTTATATTTATTATTAATATAATATCTATATTTCATGTTTATATCTACAAATTACCAATATTAATGTCTCCTAAAACTCGAGAAAATACACCATTTTACAAAGTATTTATTTCAAAATAATTCAAAAAAATAATTAATTTTTTAAAATTAATATATATAATTATACTTTACATAAATTTGAGTGATCAGATTGTATTGAATTGTGGATATAAGTTAGATATAAATGTCCTTTATACAAATATAATTAAAACAATTAAAAAATATGTAAACTTATTTTGTATTTCATATTTCAAATAAAAATCCAAAAAAAATTTAAAAATGATGTTAATTTTTTTTCTAAAAATAATTTTTAATTTTTTAATAATTAATTTGAATTGTATTATTATTATCTATAAATTATATATTTTAATTTTTTAAATTAAATTCTAATAATTTATTTATATTAAATTATACGATTTTTAGATATTTTTTTGACTAAAATTATTTTATAAAATTTGGGCATCTAGATTGTTATGAAAAATATTTTGTACTGTTAAATACTACTTGTTATATATGTTTCTAGGATATATCCATAGTTGGCTTAAAAAAAATCATCCAATTTTATAAAAATTGAATAAAACTTATTTCTATATCTCCCCCATGTTAACTTTTGTATGTATTCAATGTTAAAATAAAAAGGTCTCGTGACATAACAATATTTAAGATATAGGTCTAAAATTGTAAACACTTATTCATCATAGCATACATAATTGTCACAGATGTGAAGGTTTTTAAAATTGCGAAAAAAAATGTAGTACGAACCGGTCTAGTGTACAGTGTACACTATACTAGCAAAGATTTGCGAAGCAAAGATATATTACTCCCTATGCATACAACGTAATTTAGTAATATCCCCTGCCGCTTTTAGTGAAATATATTTATTGATTTGTAACTAATTAAATAAATGTTATTTTCACATTTATGTATATTTCAGATAGCCCACAAGTATTATGTTATTATTTTATTGATTTAAGGGCATACCGCCACACGCACGCAATGTGCTGAATTCACAAATATGTGTAAACATTTTATTTATTTTTTGTTCCATAATATTAATAATGATAGTGTTTTTTAATATGTGTAAAAATTTTAGCCATGAATTCAATCTAGAAATAGCATAAAAAGTAGTTTTTTGACCATAATATTCAAAAATAAAAGTAGTAATATTTTATTTATTATTTATTTAGTGTTCCTGACTAATTTATTTTAGTTTATAATGTTTTATAACTTATATATTACCGATTTATATGAAATAAAAACGAGATTGTTTACATTGAATTATTCTATATCATTGCACACATAAATTCTATATCATGTGACCATACTGGCTAATTAGAGAGTAGACAGGTGACGCTATATTTGTTTACATTGAAAACTCTGTTATTTGCATTTTGCTATATTTTCATTACGGTTTATGATTTTGATTTCATTATTACTTTTACTATATTACTTACTTTATTTGAATATTATATATATTGTATTCACACACATATACATTATATTTTATTATTAGTTATTTGTATTCATATTATTTATTTGTATTCATATTATTCATTTTAGTTATATATATTTTAGTTTTATATTTATTTTATTTTGTTTACATTAATATTTATATTTTTATATAATTTATACTATATATTATATATAATTATATATACATATATATATTATACATATATTATTCATAATATAAATTATTATTATTCAATTAGTTATTCTTATTTTATAGTTGTTTTCAATTACATTTATATATTTTTTAAATAAAATCAATTGCTTTTTATGCTGTGTAACTTCAAAGGGAATTTACTCGGAATAAATTAATTCGCGTTAGGTATGTGTGTATAAATGTAGAGAACTCAAAAACTATTATATGTATCATACTAATTTTTGTAGCATTGTATAAAAAACAAATATATACACAATCCTATAGAACATATAATTCAATATTGTTATATATATAATTGAAAAAATATCAATTTCTATAGAATTTAAATATTAAAAAATATAAAGTTTTTTATGTATATATTTATATGTATATATTTTTTTTCATAGTGTGTATAATTCATATTTAAATATATACATAAAAAACTTTATATTTTTTAATATTTAAATTCTATAGAAATTTATATTTTTTCAATTATATATATAACAATATTGAATTATATGTTCTATAGGATTGTGTATATATTTGTTTTTTATACAATGCTACAAAAATTAGTATGATACATATAATAGTTTTTGAGTTCTCTACATTTATACACACATACCTAACGCGAATTAATTTATTCCGAGTAAATTCCCTTTGAAGTTACACAGCATAAAAAGCAATTGATTTTATTTTAAAAATATATAAATGTAATTGAAAACAACTATAAAATAAGAATAACTAATTGAATAATAATAATTTATATTATGAATAATATATGTATAATATATATAAGTATATATAATTATATATAATATATAGTATAAATGATATAAAATTATAAATATTAATGTAAACAATATAAAAGAAATATAAAACTAAAATATATATAACTAAAATGAATAATATGAATACAAATAAATAATATGAATACAAATAACTAATAATAAAATATAATGTATATGTGTGTGAATACAATATATATAATATTCAAATAAAGTAAGTAATATAGTAAAAGTAATAATGAAATCAAAATCATAAATCGTAATGAAAATATAGCAAAATGCAAATAACAGAGTTTTCAATGTAAACAAATATAGCGTCACCTGTCTACTCTCTAATTGGCCAGTATGGTCACATGATATAGCATGTATGTGTGCAATGATATAGAATAATTCAATGTAAACAATCTCGTTTTTATTTCATATAAATCGGTAATATATAAGTTATAAAACATTATAAACTAAAATAAATTAGTCAGGAACACTAAATAAATAATAAATAAAATATTAGTACTTTTATTTTTGAATAGTATGGTCAAAAAACTACTTTTTATGCTATTTCTAGATTGAATTCATGGCTAAAATGTTTACACATATTAAAAAACACTATCATTATTAATATTATGTAACAACAAATAAATAAAATTTTTAAAAATATTTGTGAATTCAGCACATTGTGCGTGTGCGTGTGGCGGTATGCCCTTAAGTTATAATTTCCATTTATTTTCAGATATATGTATATTTTGGATAGTCAACAAAAAATATGTGTATTTAATACTTTTTTTAAATAATACAAATGGTATAAAATAAAATTATTTAAATTAAATTATAAATTGTTGATTTATAAATTATATTAAAATAAATAAAAGTAATTTATTATAATTCTATATTATATATATACAATAAAGAGATTTCAGGCTAGCATTTAATTATATAATTTAATGTTTTACCAAATTATATAAATAGTATTTAGTAAATACTAATATTTTCATTCAAATAAATATACAACTAAATATTTTTCTATGGAATAAATGTATAATTCCATATTATATGGAAATATATTTAATTGCATATTGATTTAAATATAAAAAATGAATATAGTATATAGTACATATGTTAATAACATTTTAATATAAATCTTGTTTTTAATATTATTGTTAATATTGAAAAAAGTATATATTAATATATTTTTAAATAGATACTAGAAAATTAGTTAATATATTAATTTATATTTAAAGAATACTATAAAAATGATATTGTTATTAATAAATCATATATGTCAACATGAATAATAGACTAATTTGATGAATAATTTATTATAATTTTGTTTTTAAAATTATATATATGTATATACTATATACTATATATATAGTATATATAGTATATATACCATATATATATATATATATATATATATATATATATATATATATATATATATATATATATATATAATTTTAGCATTTGAGCATTTGTTTAATTTAATTATTAACATATGTTTTTATAATTGAAAAAATATAAAACTATAACATTTTAAATACACATTAAAAATTATAAAAAACACATTATAAAAATAATGGGAGATTAATGCCTTTTGGGATTCAGAGGGTTATATGAAAATTGACAAACGACAATTGTATTAATTATATTATATATATATATATATATATATATATATATATATTACATTATTATTTTGTATTGATATAAAATAAATAATATATTTTTGTATACATTATTATATATAAGTAATTCCATTTTTATTAATGTGTAATTATAGTTTGATATGTTTTCAATTATAAAAACATATTTTATTAAATTAAACAAATTCTCTGGAATATATTTATTATGAAAATGTATATATATATATATATATACATATATATACACATGTATGTAGAATTAATAACATATATACTATATACATATATAGTATATAGTATATACATATTTAGTATATATATATATATATATATATATATATATATATATATATATATATATTGTTATTGCTATTGTTATTTTTATTTGGTGGAGTCCTTTCATCCCATCCATTTACATGTATAGATATATATCATATATTATATATGGCTCTAATGTCCCTTCGAAGCCACTCTCATGTTAAGTCATCCATGGTTTTAATGAGAGCCGATCATTTATTTATACACAATTATATAATATCACTTCTAAATAATATTTTAAGACCTATTTTTATGGTCCGGATGGGGCTCGAATACGCGTCCTATAGTATACTGCTTGTGTGTATGACGCATTAGCTAACTGAGCCACACAGGCAGTTATATATATATATATATATATCTGATGTATTTATTTTTCTCATTATAACATTGGATAATTATTATAAAATAACATATTTATTATTAAAAGTTTAAATTAATTATTAATAATTAATTATTAATAATATTATTAATAATATATAATTATATGCATAAGATTTTCATCCTATTTAAATGATTTAATTCCATACATAACTATATAGGTTTATATATAGTTATATATTTATATCTATATATAGTTAAATAATTTAATTCCATATATATTTATAGTAGGATAGTAAAATATAGTAAAATACCCTACACATTTTAAATTTTATATTTATATACTATAGTATATTACGATTAGTATACTAATTGTCATGTATACTACAATAATGGTACAAATTATAAGTATGGCACTGTATTAATATTTCATATCACATAAGCAAATACAATACTATATATATATATTAAATATCTTACCTGATGTTTGTTCCGGAGTTCTAAGAGTGAGACAATGATATCTATTCCTGAAGCCCCGTTACCAATCTATTACTGCCATTTCATTTTCAATATTGAATCGATGTTCAATACAATTTTTATTTTCCATTTGTTCACATTAATCGGCTTACATTTGCATTAATAATGTGAGACATATTAAACTAATTAATTAACAAATAAATTTGTAGCTGAATATAAGTAAAACTAAATGGGATAACGATTAATTATTTTTATATTTAATATAAAAGTGCGTGTGTATCTTGATATCTGATCAAATGTATTTTATTTTCTAATTATAAAAATAGTGCGTATTTGAATATATGACGCGATCCTTGTGGCTATTTCGGAACTATCGACCATATATGGTATATACGGTATTATAATACCCGCACTAGTGTATTGTATCTCTATTTATGCGGAAAATTTGCTTTTTAATAAAAATCAAATGACTTGATTACAAATAATTAAATGAGTACATGTTGATAGCCATTATTTAGAACAACTTATTGTAATTGTATATACAACTTATTGGATCATAATATCCAATATTAGATGATATATTTTGTTTCTTGTATACACCTTATAAGGTAATAAAACCATCGGCTATAATACCCTTCCGTCCCCTACTAGAGATAGATAGGGAGTGCAATATATTTACTTCACAATATCTTTGTAATTACTATGTAAACACACACACACACACATATATATATATATATATATATATATATATATGTGTGTGTGTGGACGGACGTTAAGAGTGATTTTAGACATGATGTTGATGATGGATTCGGCTGCTTCACATGATTCATCAACATTTTAGTATTGAGAATACAAAAACAAAATTTTTTTGATTTAGGTCAATATTTGCTGTGCAAGGGCATGTTCACTTTACAAAAAAGATAACATGGGAATAGATAGGAAAATTCAAAAAAAAACAAATATGTATATTTTTCACATTTATAATTAAGATAAAATCATAAAATTTTCAGAATATGTGTAATGTGTATAGTTCCTATGAATGATATAAAATTTATAAAAAAAATAATTTTATTTCTAGGATTTTTTATCAAATTATAGGATTTTCCAGAATTTTTGTGGACCTCTCATAATTTTGTACATAATCGTTATATTTGAGAAATTTATATTATATATAATAAAAAAACAATGAATTAATCACTATATATTACAATTTGGCCGAAAAAATAATAAATACCCTGGTATTTCTTAAATTTGTTAAAAATCATCAACAAATTACCATTTTTTCTGTGGAGGGGTACCTTTACAAATTTTAATATTTTTTTTTCTACCTCATCTTATGATGTTATATTTTAACGTACAAGCATTATAAATTAAAAAAAATAGCTATTTATAATTTTAATAAATAGTCAAAGTGGCCTAATTTTTAGAAAATTTGTATATATATAAAATTTATTTTATTGTTTAAATTAATTATCTAATAACTAATATTGTAATTAGTGATACTATAGATAATATTTACTATATATTAATGTTATCTATTAGAAGAACATAGTATTTAAAAAAGTACTCAGTATTATATATATACCCATTAAAATAAAATACAAATAAAATGTACAGAATTCAAATAAATGTCCTTAAGGACATTTTTTATAAACATATACAATACAATTACATAGGAATAACGACATTTCGAGATTTATTTTTTTTTAATAATTTTTTTTTTAAAAACCTCCGTCGCACCACCAATAATGAACCAAAATGTATATGGTTTAATAAAATAGTATCAAGAATAAAATCACTCTTAACGGACGTGTTTTTACCATTTTGTGCATTCAACCAAATCAACATTCAGATAAGTTATTTAATTTAAAATTCGTTATAAAATCGTATGTATTACAATTATATATTTCTCTATAAATCATTTACTATTTAATATACATTCACTATCATTTATATATATATAATATCTTATATTTTATATAGGTGTTTATATATATATATATATATATATCTATTATATAAAAGAAAGTCTATTTAATTATATATATACTAGCCGTACCCGACCCGGCGTTGCTCGGTTTTGATTATTTTCCTATTATCTATTATTTATTAATTATAGATATATTATATACCTATTCATGATTATGCATTGCTATATATACAATAAAATAAATGTTAGCTAAAATACAAACAAAATATAGAAAAATATTTAAAAAATTAGTGGAAATATATTAAAAAATGCAACAAATATTACAAAATATGTTTTAAAAAATGTCTAAAACCCAAACTTAAACCCAAACCGTACCCAAACCGGCGTTGCTCGGATATTGATTGTTTGCCTATCTATTATTTATTAATTATAGCTGTTCCTGATTCTTCATTGTTATATATACAATTAAATAAATGTTAGCTGAAATACAAACAAATGTAGAAAAATATTTTAATAATTAAAAAATGAGTAGAAAAATATTTCAAAAAATATATTAAAAAATACAATAAATATTTTGAATATTACAAAATATGTTTTAAAAAGATGTCGAAAACCCAAACCTAAACCCAAACCGTACCCGACCTGGCGTTGCTCGGTTTTTGATTTTTTGCCAATTATTATTTATTAATTATAGCTATTACTAATTCTGCATTGCTAAATATTTATATTTAATTTGTTCCTAACTATTATTTATATACAATAAAATAAATGTTAGATGACATACAAACAAATGTAAAAAAATAATTTAATATTTAAAAAATTAGTGGAAAAATATTTTAAAAAATATATTAAAAAATACAACTAATATTTCAATTATTATAAAATATGTTTTAAAAAAATGTCTAAAACCAAAACCCACACCGTCCTGACACGGCGTTGCTAGGTTTTTGATTGTTTTCCTATCTATTATTTATTAATTATAACAATTCCTGATTTTAAATTTTTTGCCTTACCCAACACGACGTTTCTCGGTTTTTAATTATTTGCCTATCAATTATTAATTATAGCTATTCCTAATTATGCATAGCTAATCTTTAATTTTTAGTCTTCTAACTAATATTTAATAAATCTAACTGTATCCGATGTATATCTAGCGTTGTTCTTTTTTAGATTTATTCGTAAAATATTTTGTAAAAATACAAAAAATAATTTAAAATATTATAAAATATATTTTTAAAAAGTGTCTAAAAATATTTTTTAAATATAAAAAATATTTCAACATATTAGTAGCCATACCCTACCCGGCGTTGCTAGGTTTTTGATTGTTTGACTATTTTTATTAATTATAGCTATTCCTGATTATTCTAAAATATATAATTGCTAAAAAATACAAAAAATATTTAAAATATTATAAAATATGTTTTAAAAAAATGTCGAAAACTCAAACCTAAACCCAAATCCAAACAGTATCCGACTCGATATTTATCGGTTTTTGATTATTTGCCTATTTATTATTTATTAATTAGAGCTATTTCTGATCCTACATTTCTAGTATATACAATTAAATAAAGTTTATCTAAAATACAAACAAATGTGGAAACATATTTTTTTTAATATTTAAAAAATTAGTGACAAAATATTTCAAAAAATACAACAGATATTTCAAATAATCCAAAATATGTTGAAAACCTGAACCCAAACAGTTCCAAATCGTCGTTGCTCGTTTTTTTATTATTTGTCTATCTATCATTTATTAATTATAACTATTCCTTATTTGGAATTTCTTGCCGTACCCAACTTTGCTTTACTTGTTGTTTGATAGTTTACCTATCTATTATTTATTAATTATGGCTATTCAAAATTCTGCTTTTCATATACAATAACATAAATTGTTGCTAAAATTCAAACAAATTTATACAAATATTAATATCTCAAAAATTAGTGGAAAAATATTTCAAAAATATTTCACAAAATATTTTTAAAAATACAACACATATTTCCAATATTACAAAATATTACTTAAAAAATGTCGAAAACTCAAACTGCACCCTGCATTGCTCGATTTTTGATTTTTGATTGTTGTTGCCCATTTATTATTTATTAATTATAGCTATTTCTGATTCTGTATTTCTGTATTGCTACAAAATATATTTTTTATAAATTTTCTACAAATATTTTAAAAAGTATAATATTTATATCTTATAATATTTATATATTTATTATATAATTATAATATTTTAATTATATCTTAAAATAATAATATTTCAAAGATTAGTTGAAAAATATAAAAAAATATTTCAAAAAAATGTCCACAAAAATGTTTACAAATATTTCAAAAAAATGTTTTAAAATATTTCAAAAAAAATTTTTAAAAATATTTCAAAAAATAGCCGTACCCGACCCGGCGTTGCTCGATTTTGATTATTTTCCTATATATTATATATTAATTATAGCTATTCCTGATTCTTAATTGATATATATAATAAAATAAATGTTAGCTGACATACAAAACAAAGTAGAAAACATTTTCAAATAATATGTTAAAAAATACAACAAATATTTCAAATATTAAAAAATATGTTTTAAAAAAATGTCTAAAACCCAAACCTAAACCCAAACACAAACCGTACACTACCCTGCGTTGCTAGGTTTTTGATTATTTGCCTATTAATTGTAGCTATTCCTGATTATACTTAGCTAATATTTAATTGTTTTCTTCTAACTAATATTTACTAATTCTAACTGTATCCGATGTAGACTCAGCGTTGTTCGTTTTTAAGATTATTTGTAAAATATTTGGTAAGATTACAAATAATAATTTAAAATATTACAAAATATATTTTTAAAAAGTGTCTAAAAATATTTTAAGAAATATAAAAAATATTTCAACATATTAGTAGCCATGCCTGATTTTTAATGCCTATTAATTTTTTTTATTAATTATAGCTATTCCTGATTATTCTAAAATATATAATTGCTAAAAATTGCAAAAAAATATATAAAATATTACAAAATATGTTTTAAAAACAAACCATACCCGACCCGGCATTTCTTGGTTTTTGTTTGTTTGCCTATCTATTATTTATTATTTATTAATTAGGGCAATTTCTGATTCTATATTTCTAGTATATACAATTAAATAAAGTTTATTTAAAATACAAACAAATATAGAAAAATATTGTTTATAATATTTAAAAAATTAGTGAACAAATATTTCAAAAAATATTTTAAAAAATACAACAAATATTTCAAATATTACAAAATATGTTGAAAACCCAAACCCAAACCGTCCGAAAACGGCGTTGATCGGTTTTTAATTATAAGCCTATCTATACTTTATTAATTATAACTATTCCTGATTTAGAATTGTTTGCCGAACCCAACCCGACGTTGCTCGTTTTTTTATTATTTGCCTATCAATTATTAATTATAGTTATTCCTAATTATGCATAGCTATTCTTTAATTGTTGTCTTCTAACTAATATTTAATAAATCTAACTGTATCCGATGTAGATCTAGCGTTGTTCTTTTTAAGACTTATTCGTAAAATATTTTGTAAAAATACAAAAATACAAAAATACTTTAAAATATTATAAAATATATTTTTAAAAAGTGTCTAAAAATATTTTTTAAATATAAAAAATATTTCAACATATTAGCTGTCATACCCTACCCGGCGTTGCTAGGTTTTTGATTGTTTGACTATTTATTTTTATTAATTATAGCTATTCCTGATTATTCTAAAATATATAATTGCTAACAAATACAAAAAATATTTAAAATATTACAAAATATGTTTTAAAAAAATGTCGAAAACTCAAACCTAAACCCAAATCCAAACAGTACTCGACTCGACATTTATCGGTTTTTGATTGTTTGCCTATTTATTATTTATTAATTAGAGCTATTCCTGATCCTACATTTCTAGTATATACAATTAAATACAATTAAACATATGTAGAAACATATTTTTTTTAATATTTAAAAAATTAGATAAAAAATATTTCAAAAAATACAACAGATATTTCAAATATTCCAAAATATGTTGAAAACCTAAACCCAAACAGTTCCAAATCGGCGTTGCTCGGTTTTTTATTATTTGCCTATCTATCATTTATTAATTAAACTATTCCTGATTTGGAATTTCTTGCCGTACCCAACTTTGCTTTACTCGTTGTTTGATAGCTTACCTATCTATTATTTATTATTTATGGCTATTCATGATTCTGCTTTTCATATACAATAACATAAATTGTTGCTAAAATTCAAACAAATTTATACAAATATTAATATCTCAAAAATTAGTGGAAAAATATTTCAAAAATATTTCAAATAATATTTAAAAAAATACAACACATATTTCCAATATTACAAAATAGTACTTAATAAATATCGAAAACCCAAACCGCACCCTGCGTTGATCGATTTTTGATTGTTTGCCTATCTATTATTTATTAATTATAGCTATTCCTGATTCTGTATTCCTAGTATACAACAAATATTTCCAAATATTACAAAATATATTTTTTATAAATGTTCTACAAATATTTTAAAAAGTATATTATTATATCTTATAATATTTATATATTTATTATATAATTATAATATTTTAATTATATCTTAAAATAATAATATTTCAACGAATAGTTGAAAAATATAAAAAATTATTTTAAATAATATTTTTTAAAATACAAAAAATATAAATAATATTACAAAATATATTTTAAAAAAATTTCAAAAAAATGTTTAAAAATATTTAAAAAAAACTTCAAAAATATTTCAAAAAATGTCAAAAATATTTCAAAAATATTTCAAAAAATTTCCAAAATTTCCAAAAATTTCAAAAAAAAATCAAAAAAAATTCAAAAAAATAGTTCAAAAAATGTAAAAAAAATATTTCAAAAATGCGACGCCGAAGATTTTGGACGACAAAAAATCATTTTAATGGCAAAAAGTCAATTTTTCAGGTTTTTCTGGGGTACGCGGTATAAAATTCAAAAAATTTTCCGGACCAAGACCATACTGTTGCAAATTTATTAAGATCGGGTATAAAATATTTTCGCGACGTACCCCGGTTCTCGAGTTACCTCACCAGATACACACACACACACACACATATATATATATAATTAAATAGACTTTCTTTTATATAATATATATTATAACAATTCTAAATCAGGAATAGTTATAATTAATAAAGTATAGATAGGCATATAATTAAAAACCGATCAACGCCGTTTTGGGACGGTTTGGGTTTGGGTTTTCAACATATTTTGTAATATTTTAAATATTTGTTGTATTTTTTAAAATATTTTTTGAAATATTTGTTCACTAATTTTTTAAATATTATAAACAATATTTTTCTATATTTGTTTGTATTTTAAATAAACTTTATTTAATTGTATATACTAGAAATATAGAATCAGAAATTGCCCTAATTAATAAATAATAAATAATAGATAGGCAAACAAACAAAAACCAAGAAATGCCGGGTCGGGTATGGTTTGTTTTTAAAACATATTTTGTAATATTTTATATATTTTTTTGCAATTTTTAGCAATTATATATTTTAGAATAATCAGGAATAGCTATAATTAATAAAAAAAATTAATAGGCATTAAAAATCAGGTATGGCTACTAATATGTTGAAATATTTTTTATATTTCTTAAAATATTTTTAGACACTTTTTAAAAATATATTTTGTAATATTTTAAATTATTATTTGTAATCTTACCAAATATTTTACAAATAATCTTAAAAACGAACAACCTGAGTCTACATCGGATACAGTTAGAATTAGTAAATATTAGTTAGAAGAAAACAATTAAATATTAGCTAAGTATAATCAGGAATAGCTACAATTAATAGGCAAATAATCAAAAACCTAGCAACGCAGGGTAGTGTACGGTTTGTGTTTGGGTTTAGTTTTGTGTTTGGGTTTAGGTTTGGGTTTTAGACATTTTTTTAAAACATATTTTTTAATATTTGAAATATTTGTTGTATTTTTTAACATATTATTTGAAAATTTTTCTACTTTGTTTTGTATGTCAGCTAACATTTATTTTATTATATATATCAATTAAGAATCAGGAATAGCTATAATTAATATATAATATATAGGAAAATAATCAAAACCGAGCAACGCCGGGTCGGGTACGGCTATTTTTTGAAATATTTTTAAAAATTTTTTTTCAAATATTTTAAAACATTTTTTTGAAATATTTGTAAACATTTTTGTGGACATTTTTTTGAAATATTTTTTTATATTTTTCAACTAATCTTTGAAATATTATTATTTTAAGATATAATTAAAATATTATAATTATATAATAAATATATAAATATTATAAGATATAAATATTATACTTTTTAAAATATTTGTAGAAAATTTATAAAAAATATATTTTGTAGCAATACAGAAATACAGAATCAGAAATAGCTATAATTAATAAATAATAAATGGGCAACAACAATCAAAAATCAAAAATCGAGCAATGCAGGGTGCAGTTTGAGTTTTCGACATTTTTTAAGTAATATTTTGTAATATTGGAAATATGTGTTGTATTTTTAAAAATATTTTGTGAAATATTTTTGAAATATTTTTCCACTAATTTTTGAGATATTAATATTTGTATAAATTTGTTTGAATTTTAGCAACAATTTATGTTATTGTATATGAAAAGCAGAATCATGAATAGCCATAATTAATAAATAATAGATAGGTAAACTATCAAACAACAAGTAAAGCAAAGTTGGGTACGGCAAGAAATTCCAAATAAGGAATAGTTATAATTAATAAATGATAGATAGACAAATAATAAAAAAACGAGCAACGACGATTTGGAACTGTTTGGGTTCAGGTTTTCAACATATTTTGGATTATTTGAAATATCTGTTGTATTTTTTGAAATATTTTGTCACTAATTTTTTAAATATTAAAAAAAATATGTTTCCACATTTGTTTGTATTTTAGATAAACTTTATTTAATTGTATATACTAGAAATGTAGGATCAGAAATAGCTCTAATTAATAAATAATAAATAGGCAAATAATCAAAAACCGATAAATATCGAGTCGGATACTGTTTGGATTTGGGTTTAGGTTTGAGTTTTCGACATTTTTTTAAAACATATTTTATAATATTTTAAATATTTTTTGTATTTTTTAGCAATTATATATTTTAGAATAATCAGGAATAGCTATAATTAATAAAAATAGTCAAACAATCAAAAACCTAGCAACGCCGGGTAGGGTATGGCTACTAATATGTTGAAATATTTTTTATATTTAAAAAATATTTTTAGACACTTTTTAAAAATATATTTTATAATATTTTAAATTATTTTTTGTATTTTTACAAAATATTTTACGAATAAATCTAAAAAAGAACAACGCTAGATATACATCGGATACAATTAGATTTATTAAATATTAGTTAGAAGACTAAAAATTAAAGATTAGCTATGCATAATTAGGAATAGCTATAATTAATAATTGATAGGCAAATAATTAAAAACCGAGAAACGTCGTGTTGGGTAAGGCAAAAAATTTAAAATCAGGAATTGTTATAATTAATAAATAATAGATAGAAAAACAATCAAAAACCTAGCAACGCCGTGCCAGGACGGTGTGGGTTTTGGTTTTAGACATTTTTTTAAAACATATTTTATAATAATTGAAATATTAGTTGTATTTTTTAATATATTTTTTAAAATATTTTTCCACTAATTTTTTAAATATCAAAATATTTTTCTACATTTGTTTGTATGTCATCTAACATTTATTTTATTGTATATAAATAATAGTTAGGAACAAATTAAATATAAATATTTAGCAATGCAGAATTAGTAATAGCTATAATTAATAAATAATAATTGGCAAAAAATCAAAAACCGAGCAACGCCAGGTCGGGTACGGTTTGGGTTTAGGTTTGGGTTTTCGTCATCTTTTTAAAACATATTTTGTAATATTCAAAATATTTATTGTATTTTTTAATATATTTTTTGAAATATTTTTCTACTAATTTTTTAATTATTAAAATATTTTTCTACATTTGTTTGTATTTCAGCTAACATTTATTTAATTGTATATATAACAATGAAGAATCAGGAACAGCTATAATTAATAAATAATAGATAGGCAAACAATCAATATCCGAGCAACGCCGGTTTGGGTACGGTTTGGGTTTAAGTTTGGGTTTTAGACATTTTTTAAAACATATTTTGTAATATTTGTTGCATTTTTTAATATATTTCCACTAATTTTTTAAATATTTTTCTATATTTTGTTTGTATTTTAGCTAACATTTATTTTATTGTATATATAGCAATGCATAATCATGAATAGGTATATAATATATCTATAATTAATAAATAATAGATAATAGGCAAATATTCAAAAACCGAGCAACGCCGGGTCGGGTACGGCTAGTATATATATATATATATATATATATATATATATATATATATATATATAGATATATAATTATATTTATTTGTATATTTATTTAATTTAAATAATAATTATGGCTAATGGTAGAATGTCAAATTCTGAATTATCTGACTCTATTAAAAATAATATTAAATATATGTTTGATACTAATATTAAATATAGTATTGAACAATATAATAAAATTATTATAGATCTAAAAGATACTATATTAGATTTACAACAAAAAATTAAAAATAATGATAACCATAATGATAGCAATACAATATTATATTCTAGTATGGTAACTAAAAATCTTGATGAAATTAAATGTACTATAAATGATACTGTAACCACAAATATTGAAAATATATATGAAGATAGTAATCGTAAAAAAACTCTTATAATATATAATATAGAAAAAAAAAATTTAATAAAAAAATAGATAAATTTAAATATAATAAAGATTCAATTAATAGTAATATTAGTGAAATTAGTGATGTTGAAAATACATCCATACAAAATATACATAGAATTGGTAAAATAAATATAGATAGTGAAACCAATGAAATAATAAATGATACAATTAGGCCTATTAAAAGTACTTTAAATACAGAACTATATGAAATGCATATATTAAATAGGGTATATAAATTAAAAAATACAAAATATAAAAGAATTTGAATTTCACATGTATTTACTACTGAACAATTTATAACACACAAAAAACTACTGACTGAAGCTAAAGATAAAACAAATAATAATACTATATATAAAGTTAAATGTATTAATCATAACTTTAAATTAATTTCACATACATAATTGAATCAAAAAATGGAACCTAAAATATATACACTTTATGAATATAATAAATTAAATTATGAATTTTTAAATAACTTATAAATAATTATTTTAAATATACGTAGTTTTAATAAAAATATAGATAACTTTTTAACTTTTCTAGGTTTATTTACATATGAACCAGATATACTAATTTTTACTAAAACGTGGCTTACTAAATATGATGATCCTATTATTTATTTTAAAAATTATAATATATACCAAACGAATAGATCATTTAAAAATAAAAAGAGGTGGTGGTGTAGCTATTTTTGTGAAAAAATGTATAAAACATCAATAATTGATAATCTATCTATTTCAATTACAGATTCAATTGATATTGTTTCTATACAAATAATAGATGAAAAATCAAAAAAGCACAATATTTTATCTGCTATTTACCGCTCGTCTGATAATGATACTACTGTATTCAATTATTTAATTTTCAATTTATTTTCAAATTATATTATTAAATATTTATTTCTATACGGAGATTTTAATATAGACTTTTCAAAAAATTAAAATACTACAAAAAATGTTAATTAAAAATTAGTTTCATTCATGCATACATGTTATACTTAACTGGCAATATATATATATATATATATATATATATATATATATATATATATATATATATATGTATGTTTCTCCTTATATGTCGATGAATGAACTTAATAAATTAAAATACAACTTAAATACGTTATCAGTACTACAATTAAATGGTAGAAGTATAGTTAAAAACTTTGATAATTTAAAGTTATTACTTAAATCTATACATAATACATTTGATGTTATTTCAATATGTGAAACTTGGTTCAATGAATTTAATATGAATCTATTTGAATTACAGGGATATACCTCTTTTCACACTATTAGAAATCACAAAAAAGCTGGTGGCGTCTCTATTTGTATTAAGAGTTCATTTTCTACAAATAAAATTGTCATTCTATCTCTTAGTAACCTTTACATTGATACAATTACTATAGAAATTAAACTTGATACTAGAAATATTATAATCAGTTCAATTTATAGATCTCCCTCATTGGAAAAAGATTCTTTTGTTTATCTAAATAATTTTATTGAAAAATTCAATGTATATAATGGTAAACATATATTTCTCTGTGGGGACTTTAATATAGACATACTTAAAGCCAATACTATTACAGATTCTTTTTTAAACACATTGCAATTACAAAACCTATTTAAGTCTATAAATCAACCAACACGTATCAGTAATAATAGTTCTACATTGATTGACAATATTTTTTATAATGGACATTTTTCTTATATTTCATCTGGTATTTTACAATATGAATTTACTGATCACTTGCCAATTTTATCTTAATGAATTTTTAAGGTAGTCGTTGAACGATGTATTAGGTGAACAAATGTTCTTAGCTAGTTTACTACCGACTTGTATAAAGTGTTCATTACATTTATTTGCTATTGTTTCATCTTTTATTTCCTTTTATAAATGTCCAGTTTGTCTCATTAAGTTCTTTCATTAATTTATTAACATTGTTAGTGTTATTTATATTGTGAGTTATAATTGGAACATTTTGTTTACATTTGAAACGTATTTTATTTAATTTCATTAAGATAAAAATTGGCAAGTGATCAGTAAATTCATATTGTAAAATACCAGATGAAATATAAGAAAAATTTCCATTATAAAAAATATTGTCAATCAATGTAGAACTATTATTACTGATACGTGTTGGTTGATTTATAGACTTAAATAGGTTTTGTAATTGCAATGTGTTTAAAAAAGAATCTGTAATAGTATTGGCTTTAAGTATGTCTATATTAAAGTCCCCACAGAGAAATATATGTTTACCATTATATACATTGAATTTTTCAATAAAATTATTTAGATAAACAAAAGAATCTTTTTCCAATGAGGGAGATCTATAAATTGAACTGATTATAATATTTCTAGTATCAAGTTTAATTTCTATAGTAATTGTATCAATGTAAAGGTTACTAAGAGATAGAATGACAATTTTATTTGTAGAAAATGAACTCTTAATATAAATAGAGACGCCACCAACTTTTTTGTGATTTCTAATAGTGTGAAAAGAGGTATATCCCTGTAATTCAAATAGATTCATATTAAATTCATTGAACCAAGTTTCACATATTGAAATAACATCAAATGTATTATGTATAGATTTACTATTTTTCGAGCTCGTATTTATAAATGCTTATTTATGTCACTTTTAAATACTTTTATGGACTGTCCGATATACCATTTTAAAGAGAAATAATCAAATATTATGAATATTATATAAAAAATATTTAAAAAAAATAATATTTTGTTTTCAATATCAGGGTGTTGCGCGGCCCCTTAAGGCAATTGCCCCCCTGGTATAAATTTCTGGCAACGGGCCTGCATAACACACATATGTTACTAGAGTGTATATGGCTTTACACAAGTTAATTATATTAAAGGTGGGGCGATGAAACAATTATGTTACTTAGAATATTTAAAAAGAATTCATTATATTTAATTATAAAACGATGTATATGCATATATGCATACTATATTATACTGCATATTATAGTATACTATATAATATATAGTATATATGTATATAGTATATCGTATCCAACTATGTCGTTCGAAATTAACTTTAAGTGATTTATTACTCCTATATAGTAACATATAATACACATTATTATGTAATATGTATACAATGCAAAACTTTAGTAGCTTATACCTCGGAATGTAGTTATGTAATTTATAATGTGTGGAAGATTCCACCTTTGAACCGTTTGATAAATATTTATAAAATGTTCATAATTTATAAATATTATTTTGAAAATATGGTGCTTTAGAAAATATAACTATATTGCTTTGAGGCAGTGTGAAACCCCTTTGAAAGGGGTTTCACACTGCTTAGAATAGTTCATTTATCTTCGAATAATTCAAATCGAATGTATTCGAATCGAATATTTTGAATCGTTTCACATTGCTACCCCGGTGTCGTATTTAAAAAATACCCCTATTTAAAAAATACCCCTTAGATATTCTATTATCTTTGTAAATTAATTTAAGTACAAGTATCAAAAGTTTTCAGAATCAATATGAAATTAATATAAAACACACAATTCTCTATTGTATTAATTTTTAAAATCAATCATATTTACAAATATGTAATCGAATATTATTATCAAATTGTTATCTATGAAATTTTAAATATTTAAAACGATTTTAAAATAAGTTATATATATCCAAGCGGTACAGCTTCCTATCTAGCCTGCATACGGTATTTATTTGACATAGATACGCAAAATGTAAACAAACATGATAATAGTGTTGCAGAATTTATCTGAAATATGCATAAATAATAATTTTATAAACTTCAAATACTTGCATTATACTATATTTTATTTATTGTAATTATACATTAAATAAATATTATACTTATATTAATAATCACTATATAATAGGATATAAATATATTATATATAAAAGTGTTAAATCATACCTTTAATCATCATATAAATATTGTATTTAAAGATAAATATAATACTGTATTCAAAGTAATAAACTAATAGTTACATATAAACTTAACATATAACTGTTATTTTAAAGTTAATTTATTATTATCCATGAATTACATTAATAATATTAAAAAAATAAACTATATTAGTATTAATCAATATGTAATTTATCATTTAATAATAATAAAAAAGGTAAAAATATGTTTTTTTTTAGATTTTATTACAGAAATATATTACATTATAAGTGATATATAAATGTTAATAGATATCTGTATACATATTAATTATATTGTTGTTAACATTATTATTATATATTGAATAATTATATATACTAGTATTGCATAATATATGCATTGATGAAATAATAAATAAATTATTTGATATACATATAATTTTATTGATGACATATTTTTAAATACTTTCTATTTTTTAATCTTAAGAGAAAAGAAACCAATTAGTTCATTTATCATTAGTTTTTCTTTTAAATTAAATGTTTTCTGTAAGTAAAAGATAATTAATTTGAAATAAAATAATAAACTAATTAACATTACAAATATCACAATATTTAAAAACAAAATTATAATTAGATAGTAATCGTACAAAATTGATATAAATCAATTTTATATACTAATTACACTATGAATAAACATTGTATCTAATGTATTGGGAGAGGGAGAGGGAGAGGGAGAGGGAGAGGGAGAGGGAGAGGGAGAGGGAGAGGGAGAGGGAGAGGGAGAGGGAGAGGGAGAGGGAGAGGGAGAGGGAGAGGGAGAGGGAGAGGGAGAGGGAGAGGGAGAGGGAGAGGGAGAGGGAGAGGGAGAGGGAGAGGGAGAGGGAGAGGGAGAGAGTGAGTGAGAGAGGGGGAGGGGGAGAGGGAGTGAGAGAGAGGGAGTGAGGGAGGGTGAGTGAGTGAGAGAGAGAGAGTGAGGGAGGGAGAGTGAGAGAGGGGGAGATGGAGAGGTAGTGAGAGAGGGAGAGAGTGAGGGATGGAGAGTGAGTGAGAGAGAGAGTGAGGGAGGGAGAGTGAGAGAGGGGGAGATGGAGAGGTAGTGAGAGAGGGAGAGGGAGAGAGTGAGAGAGGGGGAGGGAGATGGAGAGTGAGTGAGAGAGAGAGAGAGTGAGGGAGGGAGAGTGAGAGAGGGGGAGATGGAGAGGTAGTGAGAGAGGGAGAGGGAGAGAGTGAGAGAGGGGGAGGGAGATGGAGAGTGAGTGAGAGAGGGGGAGGGGGAGAGGGAGAGTGAGTGAGAGAGGGAGAGAGAGATTGAGTGAGAGAGGGAGAGGGAGAGTGAGTGAGAGAGGTGGAGGGGGAGAGGGAGAGGGAGTGAGAGAGGGGGAGATGGAATGGGAGAGGGAGTGAGAGAGGGAGAGAGATAGTGAGTGAGAGAGGGGAGGGGAGAGGGAGAGGGAGGAGAAGGAGGATGGGGGTAGGAGTAGGAGGAGGGAAATAATAAGAGGAAGAGAAGGAGGAGGGGAGGAGTATGAGTTAGGAGGAGGTAAGGGAGGAATATATACATATACATAAAAATGCTGTGTGGCTCAGTTGGCTAAGCAGTAGGACATGGATTCTAACCATTAAAATGTATCCATATAATAATTAGAAGTGATCTTATATAATTGTATATAAATAAATGATCAGCTTTCGTTAAAACCATGGATGCCTTAACACGAGATCATATTCGAAGGGAAATTTGATAGCCATATGGTTATAAGTGGAAACATCATCTAAGTTCCTGGATGGGATAAATGGACTCCACCAAATAATAATATATATATATATATATATATATAATTTTAATATATTCTTGATAGTCAAAGTGATTTGCAAAGTCTGCACATTCTCATGTTTATATAGAAAATAGCATCCTATTCTTTTTATTTTATTATCAAAATCAGCTCTCCATATATTAGGTACCCAAAGTTTACACCTGTACACATATGATGTTTCTTTATTGTAGTCATAAATTATTATAAACTTTTATTATAGTATAATAAAGAATGCAGTAGTCTATAACAAAATTAATATATATAAATATATATATATATATATATATATATATATATATATATATATATATATATATATATATATATATATATTGTATTACTAATCATATAATCACCATGTAATATTAATAATACTTTTAATAATAATAGTTAGGCTACATTTTATTTAAAATGATATTAATATTATAATTATTTATTATATTATATAGTTAGAAATATGTTGTATTACTCTATTATATTATAAATTATACAATAGTTGTTATACCATATAATTAAAATAAGATATATAATTTAATTCATTTTAAAAATTAATAATTTTCATGCAAAATACACATTTCTCTTACGTTTTCAGCTCAAATTTAAATAATAAAATAATGAGATATATTATTTATTATTGCCTTATAAAATATATTATTTATAATAAGATATAACTACATTTTTATATCTTTTGGGAAACTTTTATATGTATATTTTGTCAAATTTGAATATGCGTGATGTTAACTGCAGCGCATATTGTATCAGCTTATTTAACAAAATTATCATTCATATCTACAATTAAAGTTCATTACTATATAATATAGTATATGAATTAGATTTGACATGTATACAGATTTATTTATTAAATAAACACTATAATAATAATCTCTTTGACTCGCCGTCAATCAACCACTACGCTATTTACATATGGGAACAAGTCTAAACGTACTATTATTAAGCAGCCTAATTCGTGTATAGGTATATTACATAAAATATTCACTATATCAGCCTATGTTTAACACATCATATAATAATGATATGATATGAATATTATTTTGTATATATTATTTTGAATATGTTCATATTAAGTTATGTATTTTTGTATATAAATATAACTAATCCGTATAAATTAATTAGATTAATATATCAATAATATAATTATAAAATGTTACCATTTTAAAATATAAATATATTAGATATATATTAATCTAATTTTATTTCAAATTACGTTTACAAAATATATTAAGGACATGTCGTCCTTAATTAATTTCAAATTTAATATTATTAATATTTAATAAATATATTAAGGACTTTTATGTCCTTATTATTTAAAAAGGGTATTTTTTAAATAGGGGTATTTTTTAAATACGACACCGGATTGCTACGAATTATTTTTTAAATTCAAATCGAATTATTTCGATTTATAGTTCAAATACAATGAGTATACATACAATGATTATAGATACATATTTACGTTTATATTATAATAAATTTGAAATTTAACTTTACTTTATTTTATTATATAATACTTAATTTTCGCACCATGGATGAGGAATCTATATCATAAATATTATTTATGTTTATGCTTCTGCAAATCTGTAATTATGAATATATAAGAGCAATATAAGGACGGCGTTTATGGCAGTATGACTGGCTAAAAAACCGCGAGAGTGAATTCGGTGGAACATTTACTAAATTTAGTGATTTATGATTTAGTAAATAATTTACTAATAGTAAATGATTAAGAACAATAATGGAGCAAGCTAGAGAAGATCCAGACCATTTCAAAAAGTCTATCCGAATGGACTATATCACATTTACAGTTATATTAAATAAGATACGCTTATAATAACGGTTATTAATAACCCCACGACTTTTTGACATAACCTCGTCTAAAAACTCATTTCACTCGATACTTTCACTGCTATGTAACATATATGTATGTTAACATACTATAGTATGTTAACACACGCAGGCTACCATTACTATCATAGATGATGCCAACAAAGGACCTACAAATTCATTCGTTGAAATACCAACAATTATAAAGGTTTTACATGTATATATAATATATATATATATATATATATATATATATATATATATATATGTATGTTAAACTTATCATAGATAACAATATATTTTATTAAAAATAGACAAATTAAATCATAAACTATAATTATATTAAATTATATAATAAAATGTTAATATTTAACCCTTAATATAAAATACCTACTGTCAACAATAAATATAGTCTATTAACTATGCTTAATTAGAAATTATTATAAATAGAAATATGGAGATTTAACAAATATATATTTTTACATATTCGTTTACATTTCTTTCAAATCTATGTAATATATATATATATATATATATATTAAGTAATATTAATATATATCAAGTCACATTTTTCTATGTTTTAATTAGAATTTAAAAGCTTAGTTAGATTATTAATTTTAAGATTATATTCTTGTATATATACCGTTGAGAAAATGCTTTGTAACAATGACATACATTGAGGTAGGTATTTACCTGTTTACCTAACTACATATATGAGGAAATGTATGTATAACTACATATATGTATACATGCTGCTTACTTTACTATTTTGTATATTTATAGAAACAGTTGTAATTAATATATTAAAACATGTGCAATAAATATAATTGAATGATTTTATCTTATCGTGCAATGGTCTTGGAGTAAATATTTTAATTTAACATTCAAATAAAAAATTAACTCGTTTATGAATTAATGTTTTAATATGAATTGTGACTAGATCGAAATATAATGTAATATAGTTCTTATTACTTAAAAAGTCGACACAAATAATATCGAACACATTTAAATTTACGACTAAATATAATACATAAGTGTTCTACCTTAACAATGAATGAAAAAAGTATATATAATAAATTCAAAATTATTTATTAAATGTGAAAATAAAATAAACATGTATATACATAAATAATAAAATATAAAACAGTAATTTCAAATTTAATTTCTATAAGATATTATTCATAAATATAAATATTATAATATTACTATATGAAATGAAATGAATGGAAATGAAAGTAGTTTATTGATTATGAAAGTACAATTTAGCAGAGGCAAAACTTTACTTTTAATATAGAGGGGGACAATATATTGGAAAAAAATAGAAAATTAATATATATATATATATATATATATATATATATATAAATATTCGATATGTATTTATTAACTAAAGTTATTTTCCAAATTTAATACTTCTTCTCTCAAATGAATTATTTATAAATTACTTTAATATGTCATCTATGTCTAATACTTCCTATTTTTCTTTATGGATATTGAAAATCATTATCACATTTAATCTTCTCTGCGTCATGCTTTTTATTAGTCATTTCTTTAATCTTCATAACGCACTGAAAGACCTTTTAGCGTCACACGAACTTGCAGGTGATATCATAAGTAATTTTAATATGATTTTAATTACTGGAAAAAATGTTATAACTTATTTAGACATAGTTTTAAAATTGTTATAATATTGTTCAGATTCATGTTGTTATGACTTTTTTATATCATCTAATTTCGTCAATCAAATCTTCAAATATATTTACTGCTTTATTTTCTTTTCTATTTGTTATTATATAACTGTTTATATAGTATACTATATATAAATGTATATATATATATATATATATATATTTATATATATATATATATATATATATATATATATATATATATATATATATATATATATATATATACAGTGTAGCATGAGTGTTATTATGTTTTTTAAGGAAACCATATTGGATAGTATTTATTATGTTATTATTTTGTAGGAATTGTATTAGTCGATTATATATTAATTTTTCTAGTATTTTAGATAGTTTATTCAAAATATATATTGGTCAATAGTTGGTTATAATAGTGATGATATTTTTTTAGTAATGGGTTTAATGGGAGATAGTTTCATTTTTAAAGGAAAAGTTCCTGACGACAACATAGATTACAAATATGACTTAATAGAAAGTCAATATAATCTTTTGAGATTTTTTAAAAAAATTTAAAATTTTTTTCTTTTAACAATTTCATATTTAGATAATGAGTGTCATGAGACGAATTTGATTTATTATTTGTTTATAATAGAATATATCTCATGTGTTGATGTGGGATGAAGATATATTGATTTATATATCGTAATATCCATTGGGTTAGGTTATTTTATATATATATATAAGATATTTAACATAATGCATAAATACAAATTAAAATACACTATTTTTGCTACCAAAATCTTATTGTGAGATTTAGACTTGAATAACTAAATAAAAACTTAAATATAGCATATGTAGATAGCATGTAGATACCATAAAAATACCTGGTTGTTAAACTTATTTAAATATAAACTTAATTTAAAAAATGAAATACTGTAAAACTTAACTGGTTTTTCTAATCTAATTTATTTTATATACACATTTCTAGAAATTTACACATATTAATAAACAATAAAATATCATTGTTAGCAATTAAGAATAATGTATTAATAGTTACCAAACTATGTATGTTACATATAATCTATAGAAATCTATAATATAATCTGTGTGGTAAATCTATTCTTAATCATCACAATACAATAATTTAGGGTAATCTTTTGTTAATTATTAGGAAAAACTTTTAGAACATTTAAATAAATACACAACTGTAATAATTCTAGGGAATAGTAGGATTGAACATAAATTAGATTGGAACAACTAAATAAATTATTTAAGTCAGTATCTATAGATAGTAGTATACTACTTATAAATTAAAGAATTTAATTTGTATAGAATACAATGAATGTATACATTAAACTATAGTTTAATCATATAATGTATGTATCAGTAATCGTTGATACATACATTCTATAATAATATAATTATACAAATTTAATTAAACAATATTAGTTATATACATATTTATATTACATTTTTAAAGAAATTAATATTACAATATTACTGAGTTTTTAAATTAAAATAAATAAATATTTAGTGTATTTGAAATATGAGTAAATAAACCACTAAAAAGAATATTTTTGAATATCTTGTGGAGATATTAAGCAAGAATGCTTGAATTTGTAATATATATATGTATATATATATATATATATATATATATATATAAATATATAAATTAGATTATTCACATATGATATGCATTATATTTGAATGATAACAATGCTCCACAATTCACATCAGCGGGCCACTATAATAAACCCACCCGGTGAATATGCCTGCACTATAAAAACTCTATCTAGAGTTTTTATAGAACAAAATAAAGGACGTCTACCTCCCAATGTCAGGTAAGTACTACTACTACTACTACTACTACTACTACTAATACTACTACTACTACTACTACTACTACTACTACTATTACTACTACTACTACTACTACTACTACTACTACTACTACTACTACCACTACTACTACTACTACTACTACTACTACTACTACTACTACTACTACTACTACTACTACTACTACTACTACTACTACTACTACTACTACTACTACTACTACTACTACTACTACTACTACTACTACTACTACTGCTGCTGCTGCTGCTGCTGCTGCTACTATTACTACTACTACTACTACTACTACTACTACTACTACTACTACTACTACTACTACTACTACTACTACTACTACTACTACTACTACTACTACTACTACTACTACTACTACTACTACTACTACTACTACTACTACTACTACTACTACTACTACTACTACTACTACTACTACTACTACTACTACTACTACTACTACTACTACTACTACTACTACTACTACTACTACTACTACTACTACTACTACTACTACTACTACTACTACTACTACTACTACTACTACTACTACTACTACTACTACTACTACTACTACTACTACTACTACTACTACTACTACTACTACTACTACTAATACTACTACTACTACTACTACTACTACTACTACTACTACTACTACTACTACTACTACTACTACTACTACTACTACTACTACTACTACTACTACTACTACTACTACTACTACTACTACTACTACTACTACTACTACTATTACTACTAGGAAGGTGGCTGTACTTAAAAAACCACTCTTGGGTCCCAACCATTTCGGAAATCCTACAAAGTAAGTTAATCATACAATATTATATCATATATCAATTTATTGACAATAATTAATAAATATATTCATATACTATACGTAATGAATAATACATCATACATAATAATGAAATATAAAAATATATATATAGTATATTATAAAACATGTTATATATAATTGATTATACAGAAAACTCAGAAATATTATGCCGAAGGTGGTGTTTCTGAAGACTGATATGATTCCAGTGTCTCAGGTTAATGTCCTAGCTTACCCTAAGTCATGTGCGTATGTATGTATGAGGGTATGTGTATGGGTGCGTATGCTGATTATGATAGTATATTAGTCATCTTAATACTAATATTGCTATATATGAAAGTTCTACATTAAATGTATTCGTGATTATTTCAATGTAGTTAGTTTATAATATATTATTGATATTGTAAATATAATGAAAATTAAAATGGTAAAACTTATTTATATACTTAATAGACCTTAAGAAAAAAAACCAAAAAACAAAATTTTTAAATAATCTTGTTGTTAATATATTACAAATGTCACATATTATAGCATGTATACATTTAAAAGTGCATAAAGAAGTTAATACTCTGAGTAAAATAAGTAAAATTAAATAACTATTAGGAATAGCACATTAATAAGGATCGAGGCCTAGTAATACAAATTTAAATATATAACAAATGTTTGTTTATATATATATACGTCTAATTTAATAATTAACATATATATTTGCCACCATATATGGTATATACTTATGTAGAGGAATACCTCTACATAATATATTAAATGTAATGACCTCTGTAACGACCTTGATATTGTACATAGACACTTTCAATCGAAACATTGCCTATCGGAAATTATGGAGTTAATATCCAGAGGGTCGGACTAATAAACAATATAAAGAAAGAAAACAAAGTAGATGATGAAGAAATAGTTAAAGAAGAAATTGAAGAAGAACAAGAACAAGAACACTAACAAGAACAACAACAGGAACAACAATTTATTCAAATACAGAAGCGTTAGGATTATTTATATATATATATATAGATTATTTGTATGGTAATTACTTAGTATATAATAATGGAATTGTAAATTAAACTAAATGTATATTTAATATTAGATAAAATATATAAATTTTTAAATGTCATATATTGTACATTATATATATATATATATTTAAAATGTTACATATTGGACATTATATATTTATTATGGGGCGCCTTTTCACAAAAATTAACGTATAATTATTTAAATTTTTTTTGTATTACAATTTTTTATATTTAATTTTACGCAGTTATATTAGAATTATATAATTTATCATGTTAATAATCTAATTAAATCTAATACGTACATGTTACCTTATAACCTATTGTGTTATATTCTTTATTAAAATATATATTTACCATTCAATGGATTTAATTATGCATAATATATTCTGTAAATTTGAACGCCAATATCTTCAGTAGAACATACGTCATCCTTTGTAATTTACGTATATACAATTCATTATACCGATACTATCTCATTGTAATCTCTCACTATATCGATTGCATTGATTACAGTTAATTAATGATTTAAATTATATACCTTACGTTATATAGTTCATTTATATAGTTGATTTGTATATAATTTTTTATTATATAAGAGCTATAGCTCTATATATATATATATATATATATATATATATATACGTGTAACTATTGTTCACTAGTGCATGTCGAAGTAGAGATCCCGGTGTCGAAGCAGGCGACGGCTAGTTACGAAGCAGGGGACTACGCTATGACCTTCGACGACGATATATTCAACATCCCGGAACCGGAAATCAAAGGTGACCTCTCCTACATCGATATCGAGGGTGACCTGTGCTACTACGAACTGCCACCGGTGAACCGGAAGAGACCCGATGAACGGGCCGAGGGGTTCGAATCTTTCAAACCACCGACGGAAGAAGCCCCCTACGAGCAGCCTCACACGGATGCCGACCGTAGCGCCATCTACGATAAGCTTCGCGAACAATACACGCCTTCCCATTAGCCAGCCGGTCACGTGCTACTCTCTGTATCCCGAGAACTGGACGCGACCTCAGTGCGTGGCGGATCTAGAACAGGAACTCGTCACGGTGCCACCTACCGGCTATCATTCGGTTTCCTGTGGAGACGTCCGGTTGAACGAAGTCCCTGGCGTGCTTGTGGAGACCCCGCTCGAGAGGGAGACCAGAGAATGCATTGCTAGGCAACGATCGTTCATGAATAGTAAGCCCGGAGGTTCTCTGGCTACGTTTAACCGGTATGTTTAATAAGTAATCGATCAATGGCATTTGTTATGAGAAGTAGACTAAGGGTCATGATATATATCACATAAATTATTGGCTTTTAAGTATTGTTCTCCAAATTGTTACCAATATTAATCGGACTGTTATATAGATATTTTATAACAAGATTATTGAAGAAAGCTGACAGATATCTGTCAGCTTTCTTTTTGTAGGTCAATGAGATACTAAATTATATATATATATATATATATACTCCACCAAAACTAAAATAACCATATATATGTGTGTATATATAAGATAAACCTATAACCTATACAGTGTGTACGTGATGAAGCCCGGTAGCACAGTAATGCCCGATTACAAGAAGAACCAGAACTCCGAATACCGCTTTATGGGACCCGTTCTGACCGTAGCCGGAGAAAAACGAGACAAATACCCTAGTCACGAGACCTATCTGACCCCTCGTCAGGGCGAACAGTTCCAACAGAGGGCGGCCAACACTTTAAACAATACCTCAGGAAAAGGTTACCGCAGCGGCTCGAGTGTGCGGTATACGCTCTCCACACGGCGTGATATATTGCCCGGCTAACTTTTAATGGCAACATAATATTAGTAAACATATATAAGTAAACATTTGAGGCTGTTATTTATGCTATTATGCTATTATGCTGTTATTATGAAGCTATTACTGTAAGTTGGGTCTTTTTATCATCGACACTTTTAGTTAGCTTTGGAACACATGTGCTCTTTGTAGAATGGTCAGATGATCAGATGGATAGTCAGTTTATACATCGCATGGGTATAATGGTATACAATTGTACTTATATGTATATGTATACATAGGTATATAGCCTTATAAGGCTATAGCCTGTTATTCTGTCAAACTCTATAGACGTATAAATGCTACAAAAAAGCCCACCAGTATTTTAATGTAACACATACTTAATATATTTATATAATTTATAATGAGAAAATATAGTACAATATAGTTTATTATTCATATAAATATATATTATTAAATTATGTGTATTATAAGTTACATTTCTAAGTAAGGCTTGATAATATATTAATACTATATATAATTTTACTTTTACTATATATATATATATATATATATATATATATATATATATAGTAATACTATTAAATATACATTATACATTTCCTTTATTATAATGTTATATACCAATTTCTTATTAAACATACCGGTTAAATGTAGAGAACCTCCGGGCTTACTATTCATGAACGATCGTTGCCTAGCAACGCATTCTCTGGTCTCCCTCTCGAGCGGGATCTCCACAAGCACGCCAGGGACTTCGTTCAACCGGACGTCTTCACAGGTAACCGAATGATAGCCGGTAGGTGGCACCGTGACGAGTTCCTGTTCTAGATCCGCCACGCACTGAGGTAGCGTCCAGTTCTCGGCATACAGAGTGATCACGTGACCGGCTGGCCAATGGGAACGCCCGTATTGTTCGCGAAGCTTATCGTAGATGGCGCTACGGTCGGCGTCCGTGTGAGGCGGCTCGTAGGGGGCTTCTTCCGTCGGTGGTTTGAAAGGTTCGAATCCCTCGGCCCGTTCATCGGGTCTCTTCCAGTTCACCGGTGGCAGTTCGTAGTAGCACAGGTCACCCTCGATATCAATGTAGGAGAGGTCACCTGTGATTTCCGGTTCCGGAATGTTGAATATATCGTCGACGAAGGTCATAGCGTAGTCCCCTGCCTTATAACTAGCCGTCGCTTCCTCCGACACCGTCATCTCTACTTCTACATGCACTAGTGAACAATAGTTACACGTATATATATATATATATATATATATATGTATATCTCTTATATAATAAACAATTATATACAAATATATAAATCCACTATATAACGTAAGGTATATAATTTAAATGATTAATTAACTGTAATCAATGCAATCGATAGAGTGAGAGATTACAACGAGATAGTATCGGTATAATGAATTGTATATACGTAAATTACTAAGGACATGACGTATGTTCTACTGAAGATATTGGCGTACAAATGTACATCTGAGGTAATAAGGAGATCGCTGCATGAGCGTCACCATGCGAGCAGCAGATCACGACAGATCACCCCAGCAACTTCCCCAACATCCTCTCCAATTCCATCCTTAACACCTTCCCCAACACCCTCACCAATGCCATCCTAAACACCTTCCCCAATTATAACCCAAATTAAAATATATTATGAAGAAGACATTATAGACATGTTAAATAAATGTAAAATATCAATTAATAGCGAAGCAATTAACTACGATATATTTAGTAATGCTTTTAAAAATATTAATTTTAATTAAAAATTGTATTTATAACCATACGCATTATTATTATTTATTATATTGAGTTTCTTTTGTTTTAGATTTAGTTTTGTATCTATTATAACAGTTGTGTATTTGTTTCATTTACTAGTTTTATTATTATTATGTTATTTTATTATTTTAATTTATTATTACTTATTATATATTCTATATATTCATATATGAATATGGCCGTAGTAATAAAAATGTAAAATCATTCTTTTTATCATTTAATATATATATATATATATATATATATATATAGTTTATAAAACATAAATAAAATAAACTAATATAAGTAAAACCATTCTTTTTAGCAGTTAACTATATTATAATTTAATCATAACATATATATATTCTTACCGTTGTACGTCTTATACGAATTGACCGTTCTTGATTTTCGAATTGTGAGTCGAATCAACCTCCGTGCAGCATATATAATATACGTATTCTTACCGTTGAACTAATATAAGCAAAACCATTCTTTTTTAGCAGTTAACTATATTATAATGTAATCATAACATATATATATTCTTACCGTTGTACGTCTTATACGAATTGACCGTTCTTGATTTTCGAATTGTGAGTCGAATCAACCTCCGTGCAGCATATATAATATACGTATTCTTACCGTTGAACTAATATAAGCAAAACCATTCTTTTTTAGCAGTTAACTATATTATAATGTAATCATAACATATATATATTCTTACCGTTGTACTTCTTATACGAATTGACCGTTCTTGATTTTCGAATTGTGAGTCTAATCGACCTCCGTGCAGCTTATTGGCGGTCATAGTTAGACAGTTATAGTTTAGATTTTTGATAATTTTTTCAAGTCCTTCATAAGTACAATTATTTGATCTTATTCATAATTAGATTTAGTGTAAACAGGAAGTCAACTTATATATAACATTATGTTATATATAGTTTATTCTTTTTTTCAGGAATTTATTATTCCAATTATAATTGTACTTTTTTAGGACTTGTCAAAATAATAAAGGGTAATTGTCTCGATAAGCTCTGCTTCTACAATTACCCGGTTGTTAAAACCAAATCTGATAATAATAATAATAATAATAATAATATATATATATATATATATTTATATTTAAATAGAATTTGCTATATAGTAAAATGTTTGATATTTTAAAATAATAATGAATAAAATATAATATATACATTTCTAGAATATATTTCTAATATATTATAAATAATGAATAATAATTATGAAAATATTAAATGTATACCAAATGTAAATGATTATGTATTGCAATTTTTTTAAATCAGCGGCTATAATTCTGATTACCGGGAAGATATGGTTAATTGTTGAAATATTTACATTAATCATAAAATATTAATTATGTTTTCTTACAAAAATTACATATCAAACAAACAATACAATATATTTATATATATATATATATATATATAGCTAATAGATAGATATATGATATAATTATACACAAATAAAACAAAGATTGTTCTCATTTGTGTTTTAGAAAAATAATAATTCATAAATAAATAAACGATAAAATAATATATAAGTAAAATAGGATTGTTAGATTAATAAACGTGAACAAAATAAAATAATATAAAATAAAAATAACGAATATTAAAATTACCAATAATAAATTATTGACTTTACTTTTGAAACATTCTATGGATTTTACAATTCTTAGATCTCGAGGTATACCTCTAGGTCTATAGACCATTCCATAGTGCAGCTGCCGAATACCGAAAAGATCTTTTGCCATAGCTAGTCAGCCTGAACTTATGGTAACGAAGTAATTTGCTGTTAGATGATCTAGAGGTTCTCGACTCAATCCGGTACGTCAGTAAATCCTTTAAATATTAGGTAATTTAAGGTATATTAATTTATAAATAATACTAATAATTTTATATATTAATCGTTATTTAGCAGATAACCATGTTATGCTATATGGTGTATCTAATACTAATAACTTATTGGAAATGGGGTAACAGATATCAGATAACTTATTGATATACAAATCAGAAAAAAGATTGGATAGACCCATATCAATATGTGTTGGTAACAATTTAGGAGAACCATTATTATATAGAGAAATAATAAATGAAAACATTTTGTTAGTATCGTTTCCGCAATTTAATATTTTATCCTGAAATAAACTGGTTTTAACAGATAACAGCGATTTCCTATAAATCAATCTCAAATTCTTAAATTCGCGAAAATGTATAGAATTCGGTTCATGTAGATATCTTTTCTACCGTTTTCTTAAATTTCTTTTCAAATTAAATAATGTAGAATTATACCAAGGAGAATATGGCTGAAGGTAACAACAATATTTTTAAAGGAGCAAAATTATCCAACACTTTTGATAATGTATCATTAAAATAACTAATATATATATTATCAATTGATATATATTCGGATATAACTGAAGAAAATAAATCTAAATCAATTGATTTAATATTTCTATGGTAAACAATAGAACTATCTGTATTCACTTTGAACATTTTCAACTTACAAATAATTGCAAAATGACCCGTAATGAGATCCGAGGGAATAATAGATTTTATTATGGAACTGTCTTCGAAGATGATCATGTGTTAAAATTAAATCTAAACAATTTCCATGAATATGGGTAAGAAAGTCAACATTCTGCTTCAATGAGAGAGTGTATATAATATATTTGAATTCTGTATGAGGAAATAAAGATGAAAAATAATTAAAATTAAAATCACCTAAAATAATAGAATTTGATATATTCATATCAATAAGAAAATTATAAATCTCATCAAAAAAAAGTATAGTCATTAATATATTAATATACCTATAGAAGGACGATACATAATTTCTAAATTAATTAAATAAGTACAATTTTTTATGGAAACAATTAGATCATTACCAAGAAAAAAGGGAATGCATTTATAATAAGACATTTTAAACATTTTACGAATTAACACTAACATTATATACAAATATATAGATATATATATATATATATATATATATATATAACGTGTAATAAGTGCCTTACTATAATGTGTGTATACATGGGTGTATGTGTAATACACATTGTGTATTGGTGTTTGTATGTATGTGTGTGTGATGTTTATATGTGTATTATTGAACAATAACTAAAAACAAGTGTAAATAGTAAATACGTTAGTTAATAAGCTATTAGTTAGAATGATTTAATTAATTATTATATATATATATATATATATATATATATATATATATACTATTTATATAGCATAGAATATGTATACACATTACCGGGGAGTTTATAACTATAGTATATAACCATATGATTTATTATTACCGATGATAACATACATACACACATACACACACACGCATATATATATATATATATATATATTTGTGTTTGTGTGTATAGTGTATACACTAAACAAAACTAGATTTGCTACACTGCAGCATGTTAACATATATAGGCCCTCATAATGTGCCTCACATATTATACTAGTGTGGCAAATAATTACATCAATATACATATTCAATATTGATATATATATATATATATATATATATCAACAAAATAATACTATATGTATATAAATATACACACTTATTATACATTATAATATAATAATGATAGGCAACGGCCATATAAATGATTACTAATTTCAAATCATATAGTTTATTTATATAAGCAATATAACTTTATTGATATTTAATAACCGCCCATATACTGTAATGTATGTATTATATGATCGCGCCCATTAAATTTAATTCAATTACGTTTCAAATCGATTTAATGGAAACACCTCATAGTCTTTTCGGGTCGTTAATCGACCATTAATTAAAATTCTAATATATTCGTAATAATAACAATAACGTATTGTATTAATCTGCTAGCGTTGGCTCATTATCATCCCAGCGATCATGGCAGAAGGACGTGCTTCGAGTTTCAAGGTTAGTTAGAGGATGATAATAGTATAGAATTACACATACGCGTGTGTATATGTATGTGTGTATGTGTGTGTATGTGTGTATGTGTGTGTATGTATGTGTATGTCACTGCATGTGTTATTATGATTAAGGGGAATATACCCGCTGATATGATATATACATGTTTGAAATACTAGTTAACATTATAATAAAGTGCTAAGCATTACTACTTAGGTATACCACAACTAGATAGCTTAACCTTATTAGGTTTAGTGAAGTCAGACCCGTAATCGCCTATACCTCGATAACGCGTTATAATGCCCGTATATGGGTATACCCTGATACTGATAATAACGTCGGCTGCTATACTCTTGTATTGTGGCATGATATTACTATTTGTATTAGTGTTGCGTGCATTCTATATTCACTTACCCTTTATATCATCGGATATATGCCGCAAGACGTGCCCGATTGTACGTATGTGTTATATATCTCGAGCTTTATACCTATAACTAATATTAATATTAATATATATATATATATATATATGTTGTACAAGCACGAATACACACATATGTGTATTCACGTGGTAACAGTGTATATCCCATTGAACCCTCTATTTGATTACAATGCATATTTTGATGAACGCTATAAATCGGGTATTGAAATATAATAAAATACGATAATATTCATAACTAGAAGTGCAGAACATCGCAGTGTGCGCGGTGTTACACAGTGACCCTATTGTCAACAATGTTATGTTGCCCTTATATGGTCAATAATGATAGATTTCTATATAATGGCGTTATTTAAATGTATATTTTTTTAATAATGCTTTTAATTTAGGAAAAATAATGTATGGCCCATACAGTATGGGTGCATATATACTAGTATATTTATATATTTATATATATATATATACTAGTTTACTGTACACTGCATACTAGTATAGTGTACACTGTACACTATACACTGTACTGTACAGTGTATAGTATACAGTGTACAGCGTTTCATCGTCTTTTATTTGTGCTACAAAGCCATTAATATAACACAACATAATAGCATGGGGTGGTTACGTTAATACACTGTAATAATGGCAATATTAATATATTACTATTTTTATATTACTATATATTACTAATATAATATATTACTATGTATACAATATCGTATATCTATATCAAGGTTATGTCCTTTCCTATAGCACGTATACTAGTATATACGTATCGTGGCCGCTGATCTGGATAAGTTCCCATCGCTGTGTGTGTATTGCAGTTTAATAGAATGATAATGTGTAAAATCACGAATACAATTATGAATTCTGCGAGTTAGAATCTTAGAAAAGACTATATGCCTAATTGTATACCAACAAACACACACATATATATATATTCGTGTGATAGTACCATGGTACTGCAGGGATGGCAAAAACCCCAACAATTTAAAATATGTTGCTGTGGTTTTTGGGTTTTTGGGTTATACTGTGGTTTTTGGTGTTTTACTGAGGTTTTTGTGGTTTTTGTGGTTTTTCATAATATATTAAAACGTATAGAATTTTAAAAGATTATTAAAAGTATAGTTTATTATACAAATTGATAAAATATAGTTTATTATTAATGTATGTATAATTTACAAGAATGAAGTATACTAATATATATATATTAATTTAATATATAAAAACAGTGATATATCAAAATCAAAAAAAATCCTTATTTGTATAATGTTCATTTTTTTAATAGTTTCTATTGTATTATTTTGTATCTAATTTTATTCTATAGAATGGTAATAACATATTTTTTTTATTGAATCACTTCTATGAAAGTGTATTTTTATTGAATTTTAATTGTTTTTTATTGAAATAAAATGCAATGAAAAATATTATATTTACTCTATATATATAGAGTTTATATATAGAATTTGATTTTTAATAGTAATACAAGCGAGGTAATACTATTTATTATATTCATATATTAATATTATATAAATTTTATAACATTATTTATATATTTTTTTAAAATCTAGAATTAGTTACATAATGTAATACAGTCAAAGCTCGATAACTCAACATTGACGGGACGGAGTTTTCATGTTGAGTTAGCGAGTGTGTTGAGTTATCGGATGTATAAATTAATGACTTAATTAATGTTTTGTTCACATAAATGCATTCAAAATAGTACTCGTATGATAATACAATAATTGTAATTGTATTTTTACGTTTATATATGTATATCCATATATTATTAAATAAAACCATGTTGAATAATGTATGTTTAATTATATTTGTTGAGCAATGTAGTTTTATTATATGTAAAAGATACGAATCCAACAATATATGTTTGCGATATTTTGATTTTTCATAAATGTTGAGTTATCGGATGTATATTTACATGTAATGTATAGGCTAGGATTATAAAAACGATGTTGAGTTATATGTATGTTGCGTTATATTTGTTGAGTAATAGAGTTTTTGTTAACATGTAAAAGATACGAATCCAACCAAATATTTGTTGGATGTTGAGTTATCGGCAATGTTGAGTTATCGGCATGTTGAGTTACCAAGCTTCTACTGTATATATTATATGTATATCTATAACAATTAAAATTATTAAATGTATGATTTATTAAATAATTTATTAATATAGAGAATCGAAAAACAACAAAAAACAACAAAAACCACAAATACCACAAAAAATATCAATAGGTTTAAACACAAAAAACCAAAAACCCAATCTCGGCCAACCCTGGATAGTATACTATAGTGTATATATAGTGTATATAGTGTATATAGTGTATATATAGTGTATACACTAGTCGATCAAAGGTATACCACTACTAGCCTATACACTCAATGTATACTTCAGTGTTTCCTGGTATCATAACCCACATATGTTACTAGAGTGTGTATGGCTGTACACAAGTTAGTTATATTGAAGGGGAGGCGAGGAAACAATTATGTTACTTCGAATATTTAAAAATAATTCATTATCTTTAAAACGATGTATATGCATAATATATATGTATATAGTATATCATATCCAACTATGCCGTTCGAAATTAACTATAAGTGATTTATTACTCCTATATAATAACATATAATACCAGGGTTGGCAGAAGTAGGGGTTTTTGGGTTTTTGGGTTATTGGGTTTTTGGGTTTACTATTATTTTTGGGTTTTAGTATATAATTAATTATTATTATTTAATCATCACATTTAACTAATTTACAAGTAAGTTAATAATGATATATATGTATGTACTTTTTGATTCTACTCTTTTCCTCATTCCTCATATTACTGCCATCACTACATCTGCAAATTATCATATATTTAGAATTAGAAAAATACGAAAATCAATTACTTTATCTCTTAAACCTTTTGATAATTTTAGGGGTTTTTGGGGTTTTTGGGTTTTTTGGGGGTTTTTCATTTTTGTTTTTACTATTATTTTTGGGTTTTAGTACATAATTAATTATTATTATTTAATCATCACATTTAACTAATTTACAAGTAAGTTAATAATGATATATGTATGTACTTTTTGATTCTACTCTTTTCCTCATTCCTCATATTACTGCCATCACTAAATCTGCAAATTATCATATATTTAGAATTAGAAAAATACGAAAATCAATTACTTTATCTCTTACTAAAACTCTAGTTAATTCCATTGTCCTATCACGTATAGATTACTGTTCCTCGATCCTTATCAATCTTCCATTATACTCTCTCTCCCCCAAATCGAGTTATTCATTCATCAATTCGTACAATATATAACCTACGTATTCGAGATAATTCTTCTACTTCTTCATACCAACACTTACCTCCATGGTTCCCATTTAACAAACGCTCTGCTTATCGCATACTATCTATTGTTCATTCCTCAATATACTCTTCGAATTGCCCCTCCTATATTTCTGCTTCTCTAATACAAAGATTTTCCCTTCCATCTCTTAGAAACCATGAATCTCACTTTCTATCTACCCCAATTCTCCATCCCTCAAAAATGAATACTCGGGCACTGAGTTATATTGGTCCAAAACTATGGAATTCACTCCCACCCTATATTATATCCATAAAATCGCATAAAATATTCTTGCAATATATACAAAAATTTATATCAGGTGGCAACCTGCAGGTAATACTAATATTTGTTGTCATTATTATTTTATTTACTAATTTACGTACGGTTTATTCTATTTTATTTTATTATTATTAATGCTATTTATTGTTTTACCTAATCTATTATTTGTATTCTATATATACAATTTTTAGAAATTATTTATTATTTATTTAAGTGTTTAAATACAATTTCAATCAATCAATCAATCAATCAATATATATATATATATATATATATATATATATATATATATATATATATATTGAGGAGTCTATTTATATCTGCTATTATTATATGTGATTTAATAAATAAATATTATTATTAAGTGTATAAATATAATTATATTTCAAATATATATTAATTATTTATATTTATTATAATAATATAAATCATTTATTAGAATACTTGCCATTTTACAATTTAAAATGTCATTAACCTTTATAGTATTATATATTTATTATTAATATATATTACAACACTATTATATTATATAATTTATATAATATATATATATATTTTTAAAATATTTTTTCTTGATTTTTTTATTTTAAAATTTAAGATAATGAAAAACCCCAAAAACCTCTGAAAAACCCCAAAAACCCTAGAAAAACCCAATAACCCAAAAACCTCTTACATATTTCTTAGATTTTTGGGGTTTTTGCCAACCCTGTATAATACACATTATGTAATATGTATACAATGTAAAACGTTAGTAGCTTATATCTCGGAATGTTGGTTATACAATTTATAACGTGTGGAAGCTTCCACCGTTTGAACCGTTTGATAAATATTTATAAAATGTTCATAATTTATAAATATTATTTTCAAAATATAATGTGCTTTTAAAAATATAACTATAATGCTTTGCTACGCTTATAATAACCCCACGTTTGTTTAACCTAACCTCGTCTAAAACTAAATACTTTCACTGCTATGTTAACACACACAGGAGACTATTACTATAATAGATTATGCCAGCGAAGGGCCTAGAAATGCTTTCGTTGAAATTCCAACACTGATAAAGGTTTTACACGTTTTTATATATATAAATATATAAATATATAAATATATATATATATATATATATATATATATATATAAATATATATATATATGTATGTTAAAGGTATACGTATCATAGATAACAATATATTTGATTAAAAATAGACAAATTAAAACATAAACTATAATTATATTAAATGATATAATAAAATGTTAATATTTAATATACAATATTTACTATCAACAATCAATATATTGATAGTATTCTATATTGCAATATTAATATTAGTATCAATTGATACTATTCTATATTATATATCTAGTATATATTTACTATATATACTATATATTATATAGTCAATTAACTAGTTATGTTATATCAAACCTAGTTATATTATATGCATATATGCTTAATTAGAAATTATTTAAATAGAAATATGGAGATTTAACAAATATATAGTTTTACATATTTATTTATATTTCTTTCAAATCATATGTAATATATATATATATATATATTAAGTTATATTAATATATATCAAGTCACATTTTTCTATTTTTTAATTAGAATTTAAAAGTTTAATTAGATTATAGATTATTAATTTTAAGATTATATTCTTGTATATATACCTTTGAGAAAATGCTTTATAACAATGACATACATTTAGGTAGGTATTTACCTGTTTCAACTACATACATGTAGTACATGTATGTATAACTACATATATGTATACATGCTGCTTATTTTACTATTTTGTATATTTATAGAAACAGTTGTAATTAATATATCCAAAACTATCGTTAAATAACGTACAATATAAAATATGAAATAACGTACAATGTGGTATTATAATAACGTCCAAAACTATCGTTAAATAACGTACAATATAAAATATGAAATAACGTACAATGTGGTATTATAATAACGTCCAAAACTATCGTTAAATAACGTACAATACGGTATTGCAATAACGTTCAAAATATTTTTTAAATATCGTACAAAGCCGTGTTATAATAACGTACAAAGCCAGCATATTGTAATAACGTACAGAATTCATTTGAAATAAAAAAATTCATTTGTACGTTATAAGGTACACTGAGGGGGACAATCTTTGTACGGTATTAGAGATCATTTTGTACGTTATTTTTTAAAAGTGTATATTAAAAGTAAAGTTTTGCCTCTGCTAAATTGTACTTTAATAACTCAATAAACTATTTTCATTTCCTTTCATTTCATTTAATATAGTAATATTATAATATTTATATTTATGAATAATTATATATAAATATTCTCAATATAGAATCTGTTAAGATAATATTTTATAGAAACTAAATTTTAAATTACTGCTTTATATTTTATTATTTATGTATGTACATGTTTATTATATTTTCACATTTAATAAATAATTTTGAATTTATTATATATACTTTTTTCATTCATTTTTAAGGTAGAACACTTATGTATTATATTTAGTCGTAAATTTAAATGTGTTCGATATTATTTGTGTCGACTTTTTAAGTAATAAGAACTGTATTACATTATATTTCTATCTAGTCACAATTCATATTAAAACATTAATTTATAAACGAGTAGGGGAAAGTAACCTAATACGGATACTTTAACAATAAATGGTCTTATATTTTATGACACATTATTTGTATTCAAAAATTACTATATATTAATATTATATGATTATAGATATTATTATGATTTTAAAATTTTATTTAATCTTTTAATTACTTAGATAACAAGGGTGTCCTTAGAGAATTAGTAGAATAAATGCATTCATTCATTCAGTATTGAGCCTTGGGGTTCACCAATATCATTAGTGATTATATCAGATTCAGATATGTTAACTTTAACTATACTTTAACTACAACTATAGTTATATTCTACGATGTAAATAGTTTTGTTATCAGTTTAAGAGGAATCACTCTGATTCCATATTTATCTAATTTTCTAAGTATAATAGAATCTAAAAATAATATATTTATTGCTTTATTTTCTTTTCTATTTTTCATTATATGATTGTAAATATCTAGTATAGCATGAGTGTTATTATGTTTTTTAAGGAAACCATATTGGGTAGTATTTATTATGTTATTATTTTGTATGAATTGTATTAGTCTATTATATATTAATTTTTATAGTATTTTAGATAGTTTATTTAAAATATATATTTGTCAATAGTTGGTTATAATAGTGATGTTATTTTTTTATTAATGGGTTTAATGGAAGATAGTTTCATTTGTAGAGGAAATTTCCACTTTAAAGTTCCTGATGACAACATATATTACAAATATGACTTAATAGAAATTCAATATAATCTTTTGAGATTTTTAACAATTTCATATTTAGATATTCAGTGTCTAGAGATGAATTTTATTTATTATTTTTTTATAATAGAATATAGCTCATGTGTTGATGTGGTATGAAGATATGTTGATTTATATATTGGTGTATATCCATTGGGTTGAGGTTATTTTATATATATATATATATACATATATATAAGATATTTACCATAATGCATAAATAAAAATTAAAAGTACACTATTTTTGCTACCAAAATCTTATTGTATGATTGAGACTTAAATAACAAAATAAAAACTTAAATATAGCATATATATATATATAGGTACCATGTAGATAATATAAAAAATACCTGGTTATTAAACTTATTTAAAAATATACTTAATTTAAAAAAGGAAATACTATATAACTTAACTGGTTTTTCCAATCTATTTATTTTATATACAAATTTCTAGAAATGTACACATATTTAATGAACAATAAAATATCATTGTTATGAATGATTAAGAATAATTTATTAATATTTACAAAACTATGTATGTTACCTATACTCTATAGAAATCTATAATATAATATTTATGGTAAATCTATTCTGAATCATC
>OZ025241.1:18922115-18954615 GCA_964019155.1 Osedax fenrisi
TATTATGCCGAAGGTGGTGTTTCTGAAGAACGATGTGATTCCAGTTTCCCAGGTTAATGTCCTAGCCTACACTAAGTCACGTGCATATGTATGTATGAGAGTATGTGTATGGGTGCGTATACTGATTATGATAGTATATTAGTCATCTTAATACTAATATTGCTATATATGAAGGTTCTACATTAAATGTATTCGTGATTATTGCAATGTCGTTAATTTATAATATATTATTGATATTGTAAATATAATGATAATTAAAATTGTAAAACTTATTTATATACTTAATAGACCTTAAGAAAAAAAAACCTAAAAACAACAAGTTTTAAATAATCTTATAGTTAATAGATTACATATGTTACATGCTACATTTAAAAATGCATAAAGAAGTTAATGATCTGAGAGCTAAAAACCTCAAACTATCTATAAGTAAAATTATATAACTATTAGGAATATTACATTAATAAGGATAGGGGCCTAGTAATACAAATCTAAATATATAACAAATCAAAATTAAAATTGTTTCTATAAAAATAATCGAAAAACAATATTGAGTGAAATGTAATTTTAATTATATACAAATATGATATATTCTAATGTAATTAAAATTTGTATTAGAATATTTAAATTTTTTCAGAATTATTATTAGTTTACTAGTTTTCATTAGTTAAATAGTTATCAATAGTTAAATATTATAATTATATATATATATATATATATATATATATATATATATTATATATATTATTATATATTAAAGTTACATATTTATATACTCGATAATATCGAGTCGATATTAACATTTAACATTAGAACACATTTTAAATTTAAATATTAATTCTACATAATATAAGTCAACTCACAAGTAATCAATAGCCAATAGTATACTATAGTACTATAGCATGGTTATTGGCTGATATGTTTGCCTGTAGAAATTATAGGCATTGAAAAATAATACTAACTTTCCAAAATATACCCATTACACCCTAAAACCCGTGCATTAGCGAACTTAGCGAACTTAATTTATCAGAGAATATCATCATAATCACTCCATGATATAAACAATGTATGTACTATACTATTAATAATCATATAGTAAACGTTTTTATTTATAATTTAATAAATATAAATTAAATTAATAATTATATTTGTACTTAAAATTAGTAAATATTTGTAGGACTTTTGTTATCGCCTTTATATATATATGTATGTATGTTTATATATACCTCTAATTTAGATAATTAATATATATATTTCCCACCATATATGTTATATATATGCAGATGTATACCTATACGTAATATATGAATTGTAATGACCTCTGTAATGACCTTGATATTGTACATAGACACTTTCAATCGAAACATTGCCTATCGGAAATTATGGAGTTAATATCCAGAGGGTTGGACTAATAAACAATATAAAGAAAGAAGTTGAAGAAGAACAAGAAGAACAAGAAGTTCAAGAAGAAGTTGAAGGAGTACAAGAACAAGAACAAGAACAAGAACAAAAACAGGAACAACAATGTATTCAAATACAGAAACGTTAGGATCAATTATATATATATATATATATATATATAAATTATTTGTATGGTAATTACTTAAGTAAATAATATTGTAAATTAACTAAATGTATATTTGATATTAGATAATATATATATATATATTTAAAATGTCATATATTTTACATTATTTATATATATTTAAAATGTTACATATTGGACATTATATTTATTATGGGGCGCTTTTTCACAAAAATTAAAGTATAATTATTTACATTTTTTTTTGTATTACAATTTTTATATTTAATTTTATGCAGTTTATTAGAATTATATAATTTATCATGTTAATAATTTAATTAAATCTAATGCATACAGGTTACCTTATAACCTATTGTGTTATATTCTTTATTACAAAATATATTTACCATTCAATGGATTTAATTATGCATAATATATTCTGTAAATTTGAACGCCAATATCTTCAGTAGAACATACGTCATGTCATTTATAATTTATGTATATACAATGCATTATACTGATACTATATATAGTATAATATAATATAATATAGTATATATATATATATATCGTTGTAATCTCTCACTCTATTGATTGCATTGATTATAGTTAATTAATCATTTAAATTATATACCTTACGTTATATAGTGGATTTATATATTGTTATATAACTCTTTATTATATAAGAGCTATATATATATAGATACGTGTAACTATTGTTCACTAGTGCATGTCGAAGTAGAGATCCCGGTGTCGGAGGAAGCGACAGCCAGCTACAATGCAGGGGACTACGCTATGACCTTCGACGACGATTTAATCAACACTCCGGAACCGGAAATTACAGGTGACCTCTCCTACATCGATATCGAGGGTGACCTGTGCTACTACGAACTGCCACCGGTGAACCGGAAGAGGCGCGATGAACGGGCTGAAGGCTTCGAACCTTTCAAACCACAGACGGAAGAAGTCCCCTACGAGCCGCCTCACACGGACGCCGACCGTAGCGCCATCTACGATAAGCTTCGAGAACAATACGGGTCTTCCCATTGGCCAGCCGGTCACGTGCTCCCTCTGTATCCGGAGAACTGGACGCGACCTCCGTGCGTGGCGGATCTACAACAGGAACTCGTCACGGTGCCACCTACCGGCTATCATTCGGTTTCCTGTGACGACGTCCGGTTGAACGAAGTCCCTGGCGTGCTTGTGGAGACCCCGCTCGAGAGGGAGACGAGAGAACGCGTTGCTAGGCAACGATCATTCATGAATCTTAAGCCAGGAGGTTCTCTGGCTACATTTAACCGGTATGTTTAATAAGTAATCGATCGATGGCATTTGTTATGAGAAGTATGTCTAAGGTTCATGATATATATCACATAAGTTATTGGCTTTTAAGTATTGTTCTCCAAATTGTTACCAATAAGACTCGGACTGTTATAAAGATATCTTTATAACAACATTATTGAAGAAAGCTGACAGATATATGTCAGCTTTCTTTAGTGTGTTGTATTATTAGTTATATTATAATTTGTATGTCAGTGAGATACTAAAGTATATATATATATAGAGAGAGAGAGAGACTATAGTCTATAGACTATTGCATAGGCAAGCTATAAGTCAGAACTCAGTAATACTGACTCAGAATATAACATATGTTAATTCCTAGCCTGTGCAGTAGTATAGTTATATATAATATAAGTATGCATCCGTCTATAGTATATAACGTGACTTAGCTGAGTCGTTGGAATTATATATATATATATATATATATATATATATATATAAGATAAACCTATAACCTATACAGTGTGTACGTGGTGAAGCCCGGTAGTACAGTAATGCCCGATTACAAGAAGAACCAGAACTCAGAATACCGCTTTATGGGACCCGTTCCGACCGTAGCCGGAGAAAAACGAGACAAATACCCGAGTCACGAGACCTATCTGACCCCTCGTCAGGGCGTACAGTTCCAACAGAGGGCGGCCAACAACCTTAATGAATTCCTCAGGAAAAGGTTACCATTACTCATGTAAGGTATACGCTCGCGACACGGCATGATATATTGCCCGGCTAACGGTAATAGCCTCGTAATAGCATCATAATAGCATACATAATAGATTCAAATGTTTTTACATTGTGCTATTATGCCGCTTTTATGTTGACAATAAAAGTATATTATTCTGCTATTAATTTATAATGATATTATGCTGCTATTGTGTTGCTATGAAAAGTCTACTATGCTGCTATTATAAATTGTAATGCTATTATGATGTTATTATGTTGCTATTATAGTGATAGAAAAATAATATCAGCATAATAGCATTACAAATTAATTGCAGCATAATAGAAATATAACCCAAGCAACCAAACACGTTGCCCGTCAACGTAAAATATATAATAACGTTCCAATATTGTATATATTTAGGTCAAATAAACATTTTGATATAATTATTTTATTTATGCAATATATGTTCCAATTTTGTATATTTCATAGGTCAAATAAACACTTTGGATATGACTATTTTGTGTATTCAATGTATGTTCCAATTTTGTATATTTTATAGGCCAAATAAACACTTTGGATATCATTATTTTATGTATTCAATATATATTCAAATTTGTATATTGTATATGTCAAATAAAGACATTGGATATTACAACAGCGATATCTATTGTGCAATATTATATTTTATAAAATTTATATATTATATTTTATATTTTATAAAATATATATCTTATCAATAAGAATTATTATTAATAGAATTCTATATCTATATAATTGTATAATATACGCACATACACACATATATATATATATATATATATATATATATATATATATATATATATACTATCTAATAGTGTTAATATATACACTTATTTCTATTAATAGACTTGTAATGACAGCATAATATTAGTATACATATAGTACAGATTTGAGGCTATTATTTATACTTATATGCTGTTATTATGAAGCTATTACTGTAAGCTGGGTCTTTTCATCATCGACACTTTTAGTTAGCTTTGGAACACATGTGCTCTTTGTAGAATGGTCAGATGGTCAGATGGTAAGATGGTCAGATGATCAGATGGTCAGATGGTCAGATGATCAGATGGTCAGATGGTCAGATGATCAGATGGTCAGATGGTCAGATGGTCAGATGGACAGATGGACCGATGGTCAGATGGTCAGATGGATAGTCAGTTTATACATCGCATGGGTATAATGGTATACCATTGTACCTATATCTATATGTATATATAGGTATACAGCCTTATAAGGCTATAACCTGTTATTCTATCAACTTCTACATGCTACAAAAAGCACACCATTATTTTAATAACATACTTAATATACTTATATAATTTATAATGAGAAAATATAGTACAATATAGTTTATTATACATATATATATATATATAGCAGTAGGACACGGGTTTGAGCCTCGTCAGGACCATTAATTAATTTTATAAAATGGGTCTTAAAATATTTTCAGAAGTGATCTTATATAATTGTGTATAAATAAATGACCGGCTCTCGTTAAAACCACGGATGCCTTAACATGAGAGCGGCTTCGAAGAGACATTATAGCCATATATGGTTATAAGTGAAAACTTCATCTAAGTTCCTGGATGGGATGAAAGGACTCCACCAAATAAAAATAACAATATATATATATATATAAATTATGTGTAGCATAAGTAAATTTCTAAGTATGGTTTGATAATATATTAATACTATATATAGTTTTACTTTTACTATATATATATTAATACCAAAGTCCAAAGTGATTTGATAGTATTATTAAATATACGCTATACATTTCCTTTATTATAAAATGGTATATCAATTTACGAATTCCCCATTTTAAATATCTTCCAATATATTATTAATTATCAATATATTCTAATTTATAGCTAGATGTATATTCCATGACGAAAATTACAAGAAAGAAAAATATACACGTACACATATATATTTATATGTATATATATAGTTATGTTAATGTATTTTGTAATATTTGTAATATACATTTTAATTGTTTTTAATTTAAAATAAATAAATTGATATATATATATATATATATTTATTTAATATATTTAAATCATAAGTTATTGCGTTAATGAACGAAATTATCAAATTTATTTATTTTTTATTTAATAATTAATTATGAAAATGAGAATACATATAAAATAAATTGATATTACACAATAATGGTGGGATATGTTTTATATGCTATGGTGTTATAGGGAGATATTTGTGTTAGGTTAGACTTCTTGTGCCTGAGTCATAAGAACTAGCATGCAGATAAGGCATTATATACAGAAATATAAATGTATACTCACAATACATATAATTATGTACTTAAACTATAGTATACTTTATACTACGAAGTATATACTTGAATTTATGTTATATAATAATTTTTTTTTTAATATATTTTATAATAATAATTATGGTTTCTATTATAATTTCTCTTTTTCTTAAATATGATATTTATGATATTATTGTTCATGATGAAATATTACAATCAATATTTGGTGCTATATTATATATTTTTAGTAATGGTGTTATTGTGTGTTAGTTATTAATGAATATTCATTATGTAATACTATGGCGAATTCTAGATATAAGGGAATTACAAGGAATTATATCATTACAAATATAATGAAAGATATAACATCACTGATGCATGTTATTAAATGAATGATGGATATCGTCACATTATAGTTTATAATAAATAGAACACTGGTGATTTGATAAAAAAATAATATTAGCAATCTTTATCTATATATATATACAAATAAATCTTCAGTAATTAATTTTTCTCGTAATTTTAATGTAAATGAATTTAATATGACATCCCAATATACTCATTTAACCCCAATATTACGGTAATATATATATAACATAAATAATGATAAAAGTTAAAATATTATAACGTAATCCAGAACCTACGCAGAACTAAATTAGAACTAATCCACAACCTGCGCAGAATTAAATCATAATTATGATAAGTTAACTTATCCAGAACTCTTCCATAAATAAATAATAACTAAATCACAATTAATCAAAAAATAATATTCTCATATGTACGATTTATAATTCATATTGTATATTTTTGTGTAGCTGCATATGTGTTTGGATGATTTTTATGTAATATGAAATAAATTTATTATTTCTATATAGCTTTTTTTTACATTAGAATAACACATTTTAATTCTAATTTAATCCTATACAACATTTTTATTTTTTGTGACAATGTTTACATATAGTTAATAAATTTGATAGGGGGGCAGTATATCTTTTGCCCCCCCCCCCTGAAAAAATATAGGGGGGCAGTATATATATTCCCCCCCCCCTAATTTTTACTTATATGTATATATTAATATATCCACATCTATATATATATATATATATATATATATATATATATATATATATATATATATATATATATATACATTGTATAGTTATTAAATTCACTATACAAAAAAAACATTATTTTATTACTCTATTATCTGGAACAATTATTTTATTACTTTATAATAAAGTTATAAACTCAATGTTTTTTGTATAGTGAATTTAATAACTATACAATTTAAATATATATATATATATATATATATATATAGATGTGGATATATTAATATATACATATAAGTAAAAATAGGGGGGGTAAAAGATATACTGCCCCCCCCCACTATATTTTTTCAGGGGGGGGGGGCCGCCCCCCCTTGCCCCCCCTATTCCGACGCTCCTATATATATATATATATATACATATATATCTAATATAGTCAATTTGTGAACTGCTAGGGGTTGGATATTTATATGTCCATGTCTGACCTTGAAATGTGTATTCATATATACAAGTTTATTCTCGAGATGACGATTATTAAGAATATATCAGTTTCTATTACTGTTTTGATGATACTATATTTTAAAACCGCCGTTTTCTCCTAGATGTGTATTGAAATCACACCTAATTATCAATGCGTTATTCCTCGGTACTTGTCTAATCAACGAGAAGAGGTCTGCATATATTAAAATATTCTATATTAATAGAATTATGGATATTAGAAAATTTAGGATATATCCTACTTTTCTAGTATACTAGAAAAGTCTGCCTATATGCCTAATTGTATAAACACAAACACATATATATACATGTATATGTGTGATAGACTATACCTTTGATCGCCTAGTAATAGTGTACTATCACTGATAGTACACTATTACTAGGCGATCAAAGGTATACCGCTACTTGCCTAGTAATAGCTTATATATAGGTGTATACACTCAATGTATATTGCAGTTATTCCTGATATCATAACACACATATGTTACCAGAGTGTATATGGCTTTACACAAGTTAATTATATTAAAGGTGGGGCGATGAAACAATTATGTTAATTAGAATATTTAAAAATAATTCATTATATTTAAAATGATGTACATTGTGTATGTATATGCATACTATATAGGATATAGTATATATTATCCTATAGTATAGTATGTGGTTTAAAATTAACTATAAGTGATTTATTTATGCATTATAAACATACTCCTATAGGTAATTATATATAAGTATTATAAATACATAAATACATGTAAGTATATATATACAATATAATACGCATTATTATGTAATATATATACAATGCAAAACGTTAGTAGCGTATAGGGTAATACCCGTATATATCGGAATGTAGGTTATGAAATTTATAATGTGTGGAAGATTCCACCTTTGAACCGTTTGATAAATATTTATAAAATGTTCATAATTTATCAATATTATTTTGAAAATATAACTATATTGCTTTAAAAGAGGTGGATCAACTCAAGAAGCTGTCCGGAGGTTGAATCGACGGTCGTTTCAACTGTCTAACTATGACCGCCAATAAGCTGCACGGAGGTCGATTAGACTCACAATTCGAAAATCAAGAACGGTCAATTCGTATAAGAAGTACAACGGTAAGAATATATATATGTTATGATTACATTATAATATAGTTAACTGCTAAAAAAGAATGGTTTTGCTTATATTAGTTCAACGGTAAGAATACGTATATTATATATGCTGCACGGAGGTTGATTCGACTCACAATTCGAAAATCAAGAACGGTCAATTCGTATAAGAAGTACAACGGTAAGAATATATATATGTTATGATTAAATTATAATATAGTTAACTGCTAAAAAGAATGGTTTTACTTATATTAGTTTATTTTATTTATGTTTTATAAACTATATATATATATATATATATATATATTAAATGATAAAAAGAATGATTTTACATTTTTATTACTCATATATGAATATATAGAATATATAATAAGTAATAATAAATTAAAATAATAAAATAACATAATAATAATAAAACTAGTAAATGAAACAAATACACAACTGTTATAATAGATACAAAACTAAATCTAAAACAAAAGAAACGCAATATAATAAATAATAATAATGCGTATGGTTATAAATACAATTTTTAATTAAAATTAATATTTTTAAAAGCATTACTAAATATATCGTAGTTAATTGCTTCGCTATTAATTGATATTTTACATTTATTTAACATGTCTATAATGTCTTCTTCATAATATATTTTAATTTGGGTTATAATTGGGGAAGGTGTTTAGGATGGCATTGGAGAGGGTGTTGGGGAAGGTGTTAAGGATAGAATTGGAGAGGATGTTGGGGAAGTTGCTGGGGTGATCTGTCGTAATCTGCTGCGCGAATGGTGACGCTCATGCAGCGATCTCCTTATTACCTCAGATGTACATTTGTACGCCAATATCTTCAGTAGAACATACGTCATGTCCTTTGTAATTTACGTATATACAATTCATTATACCGATACTATCTCGTTGTAATCTCTCACTCTATCGATTGCATTGATTACAGTTAATTAATCATTTAAATTATATACCTTACGTTATATAGTGGATTTATATATTTGTATATAATTGTTTATTATATAAGAGATATACATATATATATATATATATATATATATATACGTGTAACTATTGTTCACTAGTGCATGTAGAAGTAGAGATGCCGGTGTCGGAGGAAGCGACGGCTAGTTATAAGGCAGGGGACTACGCTATGACCTTCGTCGACGATATATTCAACATTCCGGAACCGGAAATCACAGGTGACCTCTCCTACATTGATATCGAGGGTGACCTGTGCTACTACGAACTGCCACCGGTGAACTGGAAGAGACCCGATGAACGGGCCGAGGGATTCGAACCTTTCAAACCACCGACGGAAGAAGCCCCCTACGAGCCGCCTCACACGGATGCCGACCGTAGCGCCATCTACGATAAGCTTCACGAACAATACGGGCGTTCCCATTGGCCAGCCGGTCACGTGATCCCTCTGTATGCCGAGAACTGGACGCTACCTCAGTGCGTGGCGGATCTAGAACAGGAACTCGTCACGGTGCCACCTACCGGCTATCATTCGGTTACCTGTGAAGACGTCCGGTTGAACGAAGTCCCTGGCGTGCTTGTGGAGATCCCGCTCGAGAGGGAGACCAGAGAATGCGTTACTAGGCAACGATCGTTCATGAATAGTAAGCCCGGAGGTTCTCTACATTTAACCGGTATGTTTAATAAGAAATTGGTATATAACATTATAATAAAGGAAATGTATAATGTATATTTAATAGTATTACTATATATATATATATATATATATATATATATATATATATATATATATAGTAAAAGTAAAATTATATATAGTATTAATATATTATCAAGCCTTACTTAGAAATGTTACTTATAATACACATAATTTATTAATATATATTTATATGAATAATAAACTATATTGTACTATATTTTCTCATTATAAATTATATAAATATATTAAGTATGTGTTACATTAAAATACTGGTGGGCTTTTTTGTAGCATTTATACGTCTATAGAGTTTGACAGAATAACAGGCTATAGCCTTATAAGGCTATATACATATGTATACATATACATATAAGTACAATTGTATACCATTATACCCATGCGATGTATAAACTGACTATCCATCTGATCATCTGACCATTCTACAAAGAGCACATGTGTTCCTAAGCTAACTAAAAGTGTCGATGATAAAAAGACCCAACTTACAGTAATAGCTTCATAATAACAGCATAATAGCATAATAGCATAAATAACAGCCTCAAATGTTTACTTATATATGTTTACTAATATTATGTTGCCATTAAAAGTTAGCCGGGCAATATATCACGCCGTGTGGAGAGCGTATACCGCACACTCAGCCGCTGCGGTAACCTTTTCCTGAGGTATTGTTTAAAGTTGTTGGCCGCCCTCTGTTGGAACTGTTCGCCCTGACGAGGGGTCAGATAGGTCTCGTGACTCGGGTATTTGTCTCGTTTTTCTCCGGCTACGGTCGGAACGGGTCCCATAAAGCGGTATTCGGAGATCTGGTTCTTCTTGTAATCGGGCATTACTGTGCTACCGGGCTTCATCACGTACACACTGTATAGGTTATAGGTTTATCTTATATATACACACATATATATGGTTATTTTAGTTTTGGTGGAGTATATATATATATATATATATAATTTATTATCTCATTGACCTACAAAAAGAAAGCTGACAGATATCTGTCAGCTTTCTTCAATAATCTTGTTATAAAATATCTATATAACAGTCCGATTAATATTGGTAACAATTTGGAGAACAATACTTAAAAGCCAATAATTTATGTGATATATATCATGACCCTTAGTCTACTTCTCATAACAAATGCCATTGATCGATTACTTATTAAACATACCGGTTAAACGTAGCCAGAGAACCTCCGGGCTTACTATTCATGAACGATCGTTGCCTAGCAATACATTCTCTGGTCTCCCTCTCGAGCGGGGTCTCCACAAGCACGCCAGGGACTTCGTTCAACCGGACGTCTCCACAGGAAACCGAATGATAGCTGGTAGGTGGCACCGTGACGAGTTCCTGTTCTAGATCCGCCACGCACTGAGGTCGCGTCCAGTTCTCGGGATACAGAGGGAGCACGTGACCGGCTGGCTAATGGGAAGGCGTGTATTGTTCGCGAAGCTTATCGTAGATGGCGCTACGGTCGGCATCCGTGTGAGGCTACTCGTAGGGGGCTTCTTCCGTCGGTGGTTTGAAAGATTCGAATCCCTCGGCGTTCATCGGGTCACTTCCGGTTCACCGGTGGCAGTTCGTAGTAGCACAGGTCACCCTCGATATCGATGTAGGAGAGGTCACCTTTAATTTCCGGTTCCGGGATGTTGAATATATCGTCGTCGAAGGTCATAGCGTAGTCCCCTGCTTCGTAACTAGCCGTCGCCTGCTTCGACACCGGGATCTCTACTTCGACATGCACTAGTGAACAATAGTTACACGTATATATATATATATATATATATATATATAGAGCTATAGCTCTTATATAATAAAAAATTATATACAAATCAACTATATAAATTAACTATATAACGTAAGGTATATAATTTAAATCATTAATTAACTGTAATCAATGCAATCGATATAGTGAGAGATTACAATGAGATAGTATCGGTATAATGAATTGTATATACGTAAATTACAAAGGATGACGTATGTTCTACTGAAGATATTGGCGTTCAAATTTACAGAATATATTATGCATAATTAAATCCATTGAATGGTAAATATATATTTTAATAAAGAATATAACACAATAGGTTATAAGGTAACATGTACGTATTAGATTTAATTAGATTATTAACATGATAAATTATATAATTCTAATATAACTGCGTAAAATTAAATATAAAAAATTGTAATACAAAAAAAATTTAAATAATTATACGTTAATTTTTGTGAAAAGGCGCCCCATAATAAATATATAATGTCCAATATGTAACATTTTAAATATATATATATATATAATGTACAATATATGACATTTAAAAATTTATATATTTTATCTAATATTAAATATACATTTAGTTTAATTTACAATTCCATTATTATATACTAAGTAATTACCATACAAATAATCTATATATATATATAAATAATCCTAACGCTTCTGTATTTGAATAAATTGTTGTTCCTGTTGTTGTTCTTGTTTGTGTTCTTGTTCTTGTTCTTCTTCAATTTCTTCTTTAACTATTTCTTCATCATCTACTTTGTTTTCTTTCTTTATATTGTTTATTAGTCCGACCCTCTGGATATTAACTCCATAATTTCCGATAGGCAATGTTTCGATTGAAAGTGTCTATGTACAATATCAAGGTCGTTACAGAGGTCATTACATTTAATATATTATGTAGAGGTATTCCTCTTCATAAGTATATACCATATATGGTGGCAAATATATATGTTAATTATTAAATTAGACGTATATATATAAACAAACATTTGTTATATATTTAAATTTGTATTACTAGGCCTCGATCCTTATTAATGTGCTATTCCTAATAGTTATTTAATTTTACTTATTTTACTCAGAGTATTAACTTCTTTATGCACTTTTAAATGTATACATGCTATAATATGTGACATTTGTAATATATTAACAACAAGATTATTTAAAAATTTTGTTTTTTGGTTTTTTTTCTTAAGGTCTATTAAGTATATAAATAAGTTTTACCATTTTAATTTTCATTATATTTACAATATCAATAATATATTATAAACTAACTACATTGAAATAATCACGAATACATTTAATGTAGAACTTTCATATATAGCAATATTAGTATTAAGATGACTAATATGCTATCATAATCAGCATACGCACCCATACACATACCCTCATACATACATACGCACGTGACTTAGGGTAAGCTAGGACATTAACCTGAGACACTGGAATCATATCGGTCTTCAGAAAAACCACCTTCGGCATAATATTTCTGAGTTTTCTGTATAATCAATTATATATAACATGTTTTATAATATACTATATATATATTTTTATATTTCATTATTATGTATGATGTATTATTCATTACGTATAGTATATGAATATATTTATTAATTATTGTCAATAAATTGATATATGATATAATATTGTATGATTAACTTACTTTGTAGGATTTCCGAAATGGTTGGGACCCAAGAGTGGTTTTTTAAGTACAGCCACCTTCCTAGTAGTAATAGTAGTAGTAGTAGTAGTAGTAGTAGTAGTAGTAGTAGTAGTAGTAGTAGTAGTAGTAGTAGTAGTAGTAGTAGTAGTAGTAGTAGTAGTAGTAGTAGTAGTAGTAGTAGTAGTAGTAGTAGTAGTAGTAGTAGTAGTAGTAGTAGTAGTAGTAGTAGTAGTAGTAGTAGTAGTAGTAGTAGTAGTAGTAGTAGTAGTAGTAGTAGTAGTAGTAGTAGTAGTAGTAGTAGTAGTAGTAGTAGTAGTAGTAGTAGTAGTAGTAGTAGTAGTAGTAGTAGTAGTAGTAGTAGTAGTAGTAGTAGTAGTAGTAGTAGTAGTAGTAGTAGTAGTAGTAGTAGTAGTAGTAGTAGTAGTAGTAGTAGTAGTAGTAGTATTAGTAGTAGTAGTAGTAGTAGTAGTAGTAGTAGTAGTAGTAGTAGTAGTAGTAGTAGTAATAGTAACAGCAGCAGCAGCAGCAGCAGCAGTAGTAGTAGTAGTAGTAGTAGTAGTAGTAGTAGTAGTAGTAGTAGTAGTAGTAGTAGTAGTAGTAGTAGTAGTAGTAGTAGTAGTAGTAGTAGTAGTAGTAGTAGTAGTAGTAGTAGTAGTAGTAGTAGTAGTAGTAGTAGTAGTAGTAGTAGTAGTAGTAGTAGTAGTAGTAGTAGTAGTAGTAGTAGTAGTAGTAGTAGTAGTAGTAGTAGTAGTAGTAGTAGTAGTAGTAGTAGTAGTAGTAGTAGTAGTAGTAGTAGTAGAAGTAGTAGTAGTAGTAGTAGTAATAGTAGCAGCAGCAGCAGCAGCAGTAGTAGTAGTAGTAGTAGTAGTAGTAGTAGTAGTAGTAGTAGTAGTAGTAGTAGTAGTAGTAGTAGTAGTAGTAGTAGTAGTAGTAGTAGTAGTAGTAGTAGTAGTAGTAGTAGTAGTAGTAGTAGTAGTAGTAGTAGTAGTAGTAGTAGTAGTAGTAGTAGTAGTAGTAGTAGTAGTAGTAGTAGTAGTAGTAGTAGTAGAAGTAGTAGTAGTAGTAGTAGTAGTAATAGTAGCAGCAGCAGCAGCAGCAGCAGTAGTAGTAGTAGTAGTAGTAGTAGTAGTAGTAGTAGTAGTAGTAGTAGTAGTAGTAGTAGTAGTAGTAGTAGTAGTAGTAGTAGTAGTAGTAGTAGTAGTAGTAGTAGTAGTAGTAGTAGTAGTAGTAGTAGTAGTAGTAGTAGTAGTAGTAGTAGTAGTAGTAGTAGTAGTAGTAGTTGTAGTAGTAGTAGTAGTAGTAGTAGTAGTAGTAGTAGTAGTAGTAGTAGTAGTAGTAGTAGTAGTAGTAGTAGTAGTACTTACCTGACATTGGGAGGTAGACGTCCTTTATTTTGTTCTATAAAAACTCTAGATAGAGTTTTTATAGTGCAGGCATATTCACCGGGTGGGTTTATTATAGTGGCCCGCTGATGTGAATTGTGGAGCATTGTTATCATTCAAATATAATGCATATCATATGTGAATAATCTAATTTATATATTTATATATATATATATATATATATATATATATATATATATATATATATATATATACATATATATATTACAAATTCAAGCATTCTTGCTTAATATCTCCACAAGATATTCAAAAATATTCTTTTTAGTGGTTTATTTACTCATATTTCAAATACACTAAATATTTATTTATTTTAATTTAAAAACTCAGTAATATTGTAATATTAATTTCTTTAAAAATGTAATATAAATATGTATATAACTAATATTGTTTAATTAAATTTGTATAATTATATTATTATAGAATGTATGTATCAACGATTACTGATACATACATTATATGATTAAACTATAGTTTAATGTATACATTCATTGTATTCTATACAAATTAAATTCTTTAATTTATAAGTAGTATACTACTATCTATAGATACTGACTTAAATAATTTATTTAGTTGTTCCAATCTAATTTATGTTCAATCCTACTATTCCCTAGAATTATTACAGTTGTGTATTTATTTAAATGTTCTAAAAGTTTTTCCTAATAATTAACAAAATATTACCCTAAATTATTGTATTGTGATGATTAAGAATAGATTTACCACACAGATTATATTATAGATTTCTATAGATTATAGGTAACATACATAGTTTGGTAACTATTAATACATTATTCTTAATTGCTAACAATGATATTTTATTGTTTATTAATATGTGTAAATTTCTAGAAATGTGTATATAAAATAAATTAGATTAGAAAAACCAGTTAAGTTTTACAGTATTTCATTTTTTAAATTAAGTTTATATTTAAATAAGTTTAACAACCAGGTATTTTTATGGTATCTACATGCTATCTACATATGCTATATTTAAGTTTTTATTTAGTTATTCAAGTCTAAATCTCACAATAAGATTTTGGTAGCAAAAATAGTGTATTTTAATTTGTATTTATGCATTATGTTAAATATCTTATATATATATATAAAATAACCTAACCCAATGGATATTACAATATATAAATCAATATATCTTCATCCCACATCAACACATGAGATATATTCTATTATAAACAAATAATAAATCCAATTCGTCTCATGACACTCATTATCTAAATATGAAATTGTTAAAAGAAAAAAATGTTAAATTTTTTTAAAAAATCTCAAAAGATTATATTGACTTTCTATTAAGTCATATTTGTAATCTATGTTGTCGTCAGGAACTTTTCCTTTAAAAATGAAACTATCTCCCATTAAACCCATTACTAAAAAAATATCATCACTATTATAACCAACTATTGACCAATATATATTTTGAATAAACTATCTAAAATACTAGAAAAATTAATATATAATCGACTAATACAATTCCTACAAAATAATAACATAATAAATACTATCCAATATGGTTTCCTTAAAAAACATAATAACACTCATGCTACACTGTATATATATATATATATATATATATATATATATATATATATATATATATATATATATATATATATATATATACATTTATATATAGTATACTATATAAACAGTTATATAATAACAAATAGAAAAGAAAATAAAGCAGTAAATATATTTGAAGATTTGATTGACGAAATTAGATGATATAAAAAAGTCATAACAACATGAATCTGAACAATATTATAACAATTTTAAAACTATGTCTAAATAAGTTATAACATTTTTTCCAGTAATTAAAATCATATTAAAATTACTTATGATATCACCTGCAAGTTCGTGTGACGCTAAAAGGTCTTTCAGTGCGTTATGAAGATTAAAGAAATGACTAATAAAAAGCATGACGCAGAGAAGATTAAATGTGATAATGATTTTCAATATCCACAAAGAAAAATAGGAAGTATTAGACATAGATGACATATTAAAGTAATTTATAAATAATTCATTTGAGAGAAGAAGTATTAAATTTGGAAAATAACTTTAGTTAATAAATACATATCGAATATTTATATATATATATATATATATATATTAATTTTCTATTTTTTTCCAATATATTGTCCCCCTCTATATTAAAAGTAAAGTTTTGCCTCTGCTAAATTGTACTTTCATAACTCAATACACTACTTTCATTTCCATTCATTTCATTTCATATAGTAATATTATAATATTTATATTTATGAATAATATCTTATAGAAATTAAATTTGAAATTACTGTTTTATATTTTATTATTTATGTATATACATGTTTATTTTATTTTCACATTTAATAAATAATTTTGAATTTATTATATATACTTTTTTCATTCATTGTTAAGGTAGAACACTTATGTATTATATTTAGTCGTAAATTTAAATGTGTTCGATATTATTTGTGTCGACTTTTTAAGTAATAAGAACTATATTACATTATATTTCGATCTAGTCACAATTCATATTAAAACATTAATTCATAAACGAGTTAATTTTTTATTTGAATGTTAAATTAAAATATTTACTCCAAGACCATTGCACGATAAGATAAAATCATTCAATTATATTTATTGCACATGTTTTATATTAATATATTAATTACAACTGTTTCTATAAATATACAAAATAGTAAAGTAAGCAGCATGTATACATATATGTAGTTATACATACATTTCCTCATATATGTAGTTAGGTAAACAGGTAAATACCTACCTCAATGTATGTCATTGTTACAAAGCATTTTCTCAACGGTATATATACAAGAATATAATCTAACTAAGCTTTTAAATTCTAATTAAAACATAGAAAAATGTGACTTGATATATATTAATATTACTTAATATATATATATATATATATATTACATAGATTTGAAAGAAATGTAAACGAATATGTAAAAATATATATTTGTTAAATCTCCATATTTCTATTTATAATAATTTCTAATTAAGCATAGTTAATAGACTATATTTATTGTTGACAGTAGGTATTTTATATTAAGGGTTAAATATTAACATTTTATTATATAATTTAATATAATTATAGTTTATGATTTAATTTGTCTATTTTTAATAAAATATATTGTTATCTATGATAAGTTTAACATACATATATATATATATATATATATATATATATATATATTATATATACGTGTAAAACCTTTATAATTGTTGGTATTTCAACGAATGAATTTGTAGGTCCTTTGTTGGCATCATCTATGATAGTAATGGTAGCCTGCGTGTGTTAACATACTATAGTATGTTAACACACATATATGTTACATAGCAGTGAAAGTATCGAGTGAAATGAGGTTTTAGACGAGGTTATGTCAAAAAGTCGTGGGGTTATTAATAACCGTTATTATAAGCGTATCTTATTTAATATAACTGTAAATGTGATATAGTCCATTCGGATAGACTTTTTGAAATGGTCTGGATCTTCTCTAGCTTGCTCCATTATTGTTCTTAATCATTTACTATTAGTAAATTATTTACTAAATCATAAATCACTAAATTTAGTAAATGTTCCACCGAATTCACTCTCGCGGTTTTTTAGCCAGTCATACTGCCATAAACGCCGTCCTTATATTGCTCTTATATATTCATAATTACAGATTTGCAGAAGCATAAACATAAATAATATTTATGATATAGATTCCTCATCCATGGTGCGAAAATTAAGTATTATATAATAAAATAAAGTAAAGTTAAATTTCAAATTTATTATAATATAAACGTAAATATGTATCTATAATCATTGTATGTATACTCATTGTATTTGAACTATAAATCGAAATAATTCGATTTGAATTTAAAAAATAATTCGTAGCAATCCGGGGTAGCAATGTGAAACGATTCAAAATATTCGATTCGAATACATTCGATTTGAATTATTCGAAGATAAATGAACTATTCGAAGCAGTGTGAAACCCCTTTGAAAGGGGTTTCACACTGCCTCAAAGCAATATAGTTATATTTTCTAAAGCACCATATTTTCAAAATAATATTTATAAATTATGAACATTTTATAAATATTTATCAAACGGTTCAAAGGTGGAATCTTCCACACATTATAAATTACATAACCTACATTCCGAGGTATAAGCTACTAAAGTTTTGCATTGTATACATATTACATAATAATGTGTATTATATGTTACTATATAGGAGTAATAAATCACTTAAAGTTAATTTCGAACGACATAGTTGGATACGATATACTATATATTATATAGTATACTATAGTATGCAGTATAATATAGTATGCATATATGCATATACATCGTTTTATAATTAAATATAATGAATTGTTTTTAAATATTCTAAGTAACATAATTGTTTCATCGCCCCACCTTTAATATAATTAACTTGTGTAAAGCCATATACACTTTAGTAACATATGTGTGTTATGCAGGCCCGTTGCCAGAAATTTATACCAGGGGGGGCAATTGCCTTAAGGCCCCGCAAAATTTTAAAACTAAATTATAATGAATATAAACCAGTATACTAATAATAATATCACTATAGTGATGATCCTGGTATACCAGGATCACTACTAGTAATTTACTAGAATCCTCGAGGATTCTAATAGATCTATTACTTATATTGATGCACAATGTGAATTACCAAGATCTATTATAACCTCGAGGTTATAGGAGGTCTTGGAATTACTCAGGGTATAAATAAACAATAAATAAAATTACACTGTGTGTGTATATTATACACTATATAAATATACATTTATGCATATTATAAAATAAAATAATTCAGTAGGATCAGGTTAACAGGCAACGTAAACAATAATAACATTAGTAGATAAGTCTACTGAATAAAATCGAGTGATTTAAACATTTAGTCATGGCAAAAGTAAGCTTATAACGAGATTTTCTAATATTATATAGAAAATAGTTATCAGTGCGCATCATATTATTAATGTGTGGAGATTAGTCTAGTTGATAGGTTATAGTGAAACGTAGGATAGTTATATATTGAGAAGTTGGAAGAGATAGTATAAAAAGATGAATGATTGATAGAGGAGAATTCTCCACAGTTAACTGTGTCTTGAGAATATGATAGTAGGTTTATCCTATTAGTTTTAGTCATATTTAAGGAAATGGAGTTATGAGAGAACCAATAAGTAAGATCAGTAATACAATTAAACATAGATATTTGAATCAGGCCAGAATCACTATAACTAGAAAATGGATATATTTGAAGATCATCGGCATAAATATGATAGTTAATATTAGGATATTTGTGGAAAATTGATTTTATAGGAAGGATATAAATAATGAACAAAATAGGGCCAAGAACAGAGCCTCGTGGAACACCATGTAGGGGACCTATGTTAAAGTCCCCTATGTCCACCTATGTTAAAATAAGGAGGAGACAACGAGAAGGTAATATTCACCGAATATTTTCTAGATGAAACAATATACATAAACCAACTGTGGACTTGACAGTGTATTCCAATTTAATTAAGTCCAATAGAAAGAATATTGTGATCGAGAGTATCAAAAGCACTAGATAACTATAATAATACGATATAGAATGGGACTTTATTATCAAGATATATCATTATGATTAACCTAGAATAATATCATTAATGATTAAAGTAAGCTAGCTTACTCTAGATACGCTATTTTTCTAGATACGCACTTTGATATTTATCAACAATAGCATTATACTACATTAGCACATACTGTAATTAATAAGTTGAGTGGACACAACATGTTCTGAGATCTTAGTTATGGATGATGACTAGGATATTTGACGATAACTTGATACATTAGATTGGTCAAGAGTTTTTTTTTTTAAATCGAAATAATCTATGAATATTTCATTAAGCGTGGAACAATATATTATATAATAGATAAATGAATAATTTACGCGATAAGTTCAATGACATATGGTGATAATGAAAGAAGTGTATTGAGTGGAATAGGATCAAGGGGGATTTCTAGGATGTCATCAAAGAGAGTGCAATGTCAGGTGTGGGAAGCGAAACACATGAACAGTGATTATGTGTGGATATTAAATTGAGATTGAGTCGTGCCGAGTTGATGTTTGGAAGTATATTGATAATGCTAGAAACTTTTTGTTGGAAGAAATTGGCAAACAAATAACTAAATCAGGCTGGTCCGGAAGATGCTTGGTCTGGGTTTTACCTACTAATGTGAAAGATAATTTATAAGCTTGTTTAGAATATATTCCATAACTACCGAGCATATCAGTAAAGTACGACGATTTTGTAGAGAGAAGTTTTTTCTTGTAAAGCGATCGAAAACTTTAAAGGAAATAAGATCAGATTACAATTTAGAGGATGCATATTTACGTTGTAGTCTACGAAGTAATTGCCTTAGTTTAATAAGCTCAGTATTAAACCAGAAAAAAATTAGAATAAGTTCGGTTGATAAGAGTAATGGAGGGTACAACAATATCAAGCGAATGAGATAATGCCAAATTAAAATAATCAAAAATTGTTGACAAATCAGAAGATATACTGTTGTTAAGTTTAGGGAATACAGAGTTAACACACATTGGTTTATCAATAGGGGAGATTTTCCGAAACGATCTAGAAAGTCGATTAATTTGTGTCTCCGGCAAGTTAAAATCAAGTAATATGACAAAGTGATCAGATATTAGAGAAATTTAAGTGGGATATGAAATTAATTTAGAATCAGCTGGATATAAAAAAGTCAATATTATTACTATTAGTGTTATTAGTAAGGAAAACATATTGCGTCAGAGAATAATCAAATATAAGTTTATTCAGAGATAAGGAAGCATGATTTTCATTATTAATTTGAATATTAAAATCACCAAGAATAACCGTGTTAACTATAGTTATATATTATAATGTGAAAAATTCTAAAATAGAAGAGAGGTCAGCTAAGAAACTCCATAGGTTATATAAAGGTGAAAGGTAAATGAGTATAATTATAATGGTGAATAATGAAGGAAACTGAATATTACAGATCATGATTTCATATGAAGATAAACATGGGGTGGATGACGAAATAATCTTAAGTTCCGATGAGAATAACAGAGCAAAGCAACACGGCGATGTGATGTAGACCTATTAGTAAGCAATACTTAAAAACAATCAGAGGTCAGTTGGGAAGCTAGAGTATAATCATCAGTAGTTAACCAAGTCTCAGTAATACTCAGTAAAACTTTTGCATTATTTTGTTTATATATATATATAATATTATAATATATATTATCGGTAAATATTGTTATTTTATTTCCAAAATTGCTCTACAACTTGTACATTTAGGACAAACATTTCCGAGATCAGATGAAATTAAATTATTAAAAGTTGGCAAGGACATAGCCTTGATATAGATATACGATATTGTATACATAGTAAGATATTATATTAGTAATATATAGTAATATAAAAATAGTAATATATTACTATTGCCATTATTACAGTGTAATAACGTAACAACTCCATGCTATTATGTTGTGTTATATTAATGGCTTTGTGGCACAAATAAAAGACGATTAAACGCTATACATTGTACACTGTACACCGGTCTACTGTACACTGTACACTGTCTATTGTACAGTGTACAGTGTACAGTAGACCGGTTCGTACTCACTTTTTTTTCGTAATTTTATAAACCTTCACATCTGTGACAATTATGTATGCTATGATAAATAAGTGTTTAAAATTTTAGACCTATATCTTAAATATTGTTATGTCACAGGACCTTTTAATTTTAACATTGGATACATATACAATTTAACATGGGGGAGATATAGAAATAAGTTTTATTCAATTTTTATAAAATTGAATGATTTTTGTTAAGCTAACTATGGATATATCCTAGAAACATATATAACAAGTAGTATTAACAATACAAAATATTTTTCATAACAATCTAGATACCCAAGTTTTATAAAATAATTTTAGTAAAAAAAAATATCTAAAAATCGTATAATTTAATATAAATAAATTATTACAATTTAATTTTAAAAATTAAAATATATAACTTATAGATAATAATAATACAATTCAAATTAATTAAAAAATTGTAAATTATTTTTAGAAAAAAAATTAACATCATTTGTAAATTTTGTTGGATTTTTATTTGAAATATGAAATACAAAATATGTTTACATATTTTTAAATTTTTTAAATTGTATTTGTATAAAGGACATTTATATCTAACTCATATCCACAATTCAATACAATCTGATGACTCAAATTTATGTAAAGTATAATTATATATATTAATTTTAAAAATTAATTATTTTTTTGAATTATTTTAGATTATGTATACATATTACAGGTGAGTTTATAACTATAGTATATAACCATATGATTTATTATTACCGATGATAACATACATACACACACATACACACACACGCATATATATATATATATATATGTGTGTGTGTGTGTGTGTGTATAGTGTATAAACAAAACTAGATTTGCTACACTGCAACATGTTAACATATATAGGCCCTCATAATACGCCTCACATACTATATATAGTATACTATATGGCAAATAATTACATCAATATACATATTAAATATTGATATATATTTATATATATATATATATCAACAAAATAATACTATATGTATATAAATATACACATATATTATACATTATAATATAATAATGATAGGCAACGGCCATATAAATGATTACTAATTTAAAATCATATAGTTTATTTATATAAGCAATATAACTTTATTGATATTTAATAACCGCCCATATACTGTAATGTATGTATTATATGATCGCGCCCATTAAATTTAATTCAATTACGTTTCAAATCGATTTTAATGGAAACACCTCATAGTCTTTTCGGGTCGTTAATCGACCATTAATTAAAATTCTAATATAATCGTATTAATAACAATAACGTATAGTATTCATCTGCTAGCGTTGGTTCATTATCATCCCAGCGATCATGGCAGAAGGACGTGCTTCAAGTTTCAAGGTTAGTTAAAGGACGAGAATAGTATAGAATTACCCATACGCGTGTGTATGTGTGTGTGTGTATATGTATGTGTGAATGTGTGTGTGTATGTCACCGTATTTGTGTGTATGTTTAAGGGGAATATACCAGCGGATATTATACATACATGTTTGAAATACTAGTTAACATTATAGTAAAGTGTTAAGCATTACTACTTAGGTATACCACAACTAGATAGCTTAACCTTATTAGGCTTAGTGAAGTCAGACCCGTAATCGCCTAAACCTCGATAACGCGTTATAATGCCCGTATATGTGTATACCCTGATACTGATAATAACGTCGGCTGCTATACTCTTATATTGTGGCATGATATTACTATTTGTATTAGTGTTCCGTGCATTCTATATTCACTTATCCTTTATCTCATCAGATATATGCCGCAAGACATGCACGATTGTACGTATGTGTTATATATCTCGAGCTTTATACCTATAACTAATATTAATATTAATATATATATATATATATATATATATGTTGTACAAGCACGAATACACACATATGTGTATTGGGTAACAGTGTATATCCCATTGAACCCTCTATTTGATTACAATGCATATTTTGATGAACGCTATAAATCGGGTATTGAAATATAATAAAATACGATAATATTCATAACTAGAAGTGCAGAACATCGCAGTGTGCGCGGTGTTACACAGTGACCCTATTGTCAACAATGTTATGTTGCCCTTATATGCTTAATAATGATAGATTTCTATATAATGGCGTTATTTAAATGTATATTTTTTTAATGCTTTTAATTTAGGAAAAATAATGTATGGCCCATACAGTATGGGTGCATATATACTAGTATATTTATATATATATATATATATATATATATATATACTAGTATACTGTACACTGCATACTAGTATAGTGTACACTATACACTGTACAGTAAGGTGGCTTTTAATATATACAATTGTATTAAAATTTAAATCCACAAAACTATATATATAGATATATACCTAAAAAATATCATAGTATCATTTTTTTTTTTTTTTTTTTGATGGGGCCAGCCGCTTTCAACTTAAAGATTAACATGTAGGAGATAGGAAATTTAACATGGTAGGTATATAACACAAATTGAAATTATCATAAATTCACATATATGCTTAAATTCTAAATTTTTATTTTTTGTATTTATAAAACAACTTAATTACTTTATTAATGTATTCTTATTATGAAATTTAAATATAAAATTTAAAAGTTCTTGGAGATTTCGTGGAGAACTTTAAATTTTGTAATTTTCATTAAAAATTGAATTATGAAAAAAATAATTTTAGGTTTTAAAAATGAATAATGCTATATGTTTAACATATATTTATACATGTGTTAAGAAATTAGTTTTACAAAAATTCTAGAAATGTGCTAATAAATTCAAATAAATGTATATTTCTAGGAAAAATTGCGAAATTTGAAGAAAAAAAAAATATCGCTTATAATTTTCATTTTTTTATTTTTATTACAATAAATATACCCTATGTTACATATGCCCAACAATTTGTTTTCAAATCTGATAATTATTTATATTTTTAAAGTGAATTTTAATTTGAAAAAAAAATTATTTTTATCAATATTCTCAAAATTTATTTTTTTACATATTTTATTTTTATTTTAATAACACATTTAAATATATGTGTGTATGTATATAGATAGTTTATTGATTACAAAAATAATGGAATGATATAAAATAATTACTAATAAGTAAAGACAAAATTAGTAATACAATGGTATGAAACAAGAAAAAAATAGCAATTAACTAGGATTTAAAATATAAAACTATATATCAAATACATAATATTAAATTATAGTGATTTGGAATATATTATATTTATAATGATTTATTAACCGTATCAGAACAACAGTAAAATACAAACCTACAAGATCAACCGTGTAAGAAAAACCATGGAATATACAAACCGTGAAATACAAAACGACAAGATGAACCGTATAAGAAAAACCATGAAATATACAAACCATATCAGAACAACAGTGAAATACAAACCTACAAGATGAACCGTGTAAGAAAAACCATGGAATATACAAACCGACAAGAAAAATAATGCAATATACAAACCGACAAGATGAACCGTGTAAGAAAAACCATGGAATATACAAACCGACAAGAAAAATCATGCAATATACTAACCGTATTAGAAAAACAATGCAATATACAAACAGACAAGAACAACCGTATAAGAAAAACCATGAAATATACAAACCGTATCATAAAAACAGTGAAATACAAACCTACAAGATGAACCGTATAAGAAAAACCATGAAATATACAAACCATATCAGACAACAGTGAAATACAAACCTACAAGATGAACCGTGTAAGAAAAACCATGGAATATACAAACCGACAAGAAAAATAATGCAATATACAAACCGACAAGATGAACCGTATAAGAAAAACCATGGAATATACAAACCGACAAGAAAAACAATGCAATATACAAACCGACAAGAACAACCGTATAAGAAAAACCATGAAATATACAAACCATATCAGACCAACAGTGAAATACAAACCGACAAGATCAACCGTGTAAGAAAAACCATGGAATATACAAACCGTATAAGAACAACAGTGAAATACAAACCTACAAGATGAACCGTATAAGAAAAACCATGAAATATACAAACCGTATTAGAACAACAGTGAAATACAAACCGACAAGAATAACCGTATAAGAAAAAACATGTAATATACTAACGTTAAAATACAATCCGACAAGAACAACCTTATAAGAAAAACCGTGAAATATATAAACCGTACAAGAATTACTGTAAAATATAAACCATACAAGGGCAAATGTATATATTTTTATATTTCACCATTGTTCTCATACAAAGCTACCTAAGTGGTTTTAATTATACTAAATATATTGAAATAGAAACATATATAATGATTTACAATATTTATATATTATATTTTTTTTTATAATAATTTTATATATTGTATATATATATATATTTATATATATATATATATAATATATATGTGTATATATGTATTTATATATATATATATATATATAAACGATATAATATTTGTAATAAAATCAGATACTAAAGTGTAATTAGTTAAATTAATAATGAATAATATAGATAACATATATATTATTATATATATATATATATCAAAATTTATATCTTTAATGGTATACATTTTCAATAGTATAGTTATATATGTTGCGTTTCTAATGCATATGTTCCGTGTATTCAATTTGTTTTAAATATTACAATTATAATTTTTTAAATTTGTTACGAAAAATTCACAAAATGTTGTTAAACTTATAATTTTTAATCTATACTAAATAAATATATTTATAAACACATAAGTTATATATTGGTGTATATATTATATCCTATTTATTATATAAATATAACATTATATACATTAAATATTACATTATATAAAATTATCTCTGAATTAATTTGTTACGAAAAATTAATAAAAATGTTATTAAACCTTTGATTTTTAAGCTATACTAAATAAATATATTTATAAACACATCAATTATATATTAGAGAATATATAATATATTATGTATTAAATAAATATAACATTTTATACATTAAATATTACTTTTTATGAAATTATATTTCAAATATTCATGTAAATGTAATCAGCGTATACGATATATTTTTTGTCCCCTCCGTTTTCGCTCATAAATATATATAAATAATGTCTATATAAATTTATATAAGTGGGAAATTTATATTTTAGTAGGTTTATAACTAAAGCTAATTAGAATTTGTTTTGCATTGGTTAAATCTCATATTTAAATGTTAAATTGAAAATAAAATTTATGAAATTGATTTAAATATCTAATGTAAACAATACTATGCGCATGCGTATTTTTTTTAAATAAACATTAGTATTTTAATTTAACGAAATCGATTTATTGGAAAGCGAACAAAAACCAATACATATTAGAGAAAATCCTTCGACTAACTTATATATAATTGTAAAACACATTATATTGAGTATGTGGATTGTATTTATAAACTTGAAAAGCCACCTTACTGTACAGTGTACAGTGTATAGTATACAGTGTACACAGTGTACACTGTGTACAGCGTTTCATCGTCTTTTATTTGTGCCACAAAGCCATTAATATAACACAACATAATAGCATGGGGTGGTTACGTTAATACACTGTAATAATGGCAATATTAATATATTACTATTTTTATATTACTATATATTACTAATATAATATATTACTATGTATACAATATCGTATATCTATATCAAGGTTATGTCCTTGCCTATAGCACGTATACTAGTATATACGTATCGTGGCCGCTGATCTGGATAAGTTCCCATCGCTGTGTGTGTATTGCAGTTTAATAGAATGATAATGTGTAAAATCACGAATACAATTATGAATTCTGCGAGTTAGAATCTTAGAAAAGACTATATGCCTAATTGTATACCAACAAACACACACATATATATATATATATTCGTGTGATAGTACCATGGTACTGCAGGGATGGCAAAAACCCCAACAATTTAAAATATGTTGCTGTTGTTTTTGGGTTTTTGGGTTATACTGTGGTTTTTGGTGTTTTACTGAGGTTTTTGTGGTTTTTGTGGTTTTTCATAATATATTAAAACGTATAGAATTTTAAAAGATTATTAAAAGTATAGTTTATTATACAAATTGATAAAATATAGTTTATTATTAATGTATGTATAATTTACAAGAATGAAGTATACTAATATATATATATTAATTTAATATATAAAAACAGTGATATATCAAAATCAAAAAAAATCCTTATTTGTATAATGTTCATTTTTTTAATAGTTTCTATTGTATTATTTTGTATCTAATTTTATTCTATAGAATGGTAATAACATATTTTTTTTATTGAATCACTTCTATGAAAGTGTATTTTTATTGAATTTTTATTGTTTTTTATTGAAATAAAATGCAATGAAAAATATTATATTTACTCTATATATATAGAGTTTATATATAGAATTTGATTTTTAATAGTAATACAAGCGAGGTAATACTATTTATTATATTCATATATTAATATTATATAAATTTTATAACATTATTTATATATTTTTTTAAAATCTAGAATTAGTTACATAATGTAATACAGTCAAAGCTCGATAACTCAACATTGACGGGACGGAGTTTTCATGTTGAGTTAGCGAGTGTGTTGAGTTATCGGATGTATAAATTAATGACTTAATTAATGTTTTGTTCACATAAATGCATTCAAAATAGTACTCGTATGATAATACAATAATTGTAATTGTATTTTTACGTTTATATATGTATATCCATATATTATTAAATAAAACCATGTTGAATAATGTATGTTTAATTATATTTGTTGAGCAATGTAGTTTTATTATATGTAAAAGATACGAATCCAACAATATATGTTTGCGATATTTTGATTTTTCATAAATGTTGAGTTATCGGATGTATATTTACATGTAATGTATAGGCTAGGATTATAAAAACTATGTTGAGTTATATGTATGTTGCGTTATATTTGTTGAGTAATAGAGTTTTTGTTAACATGTAAAAGATACGAATCCAACCAAATATTTGTTGGATGTTGAGTTATCGGCAATGTTGAGTTATCGGCATGTTGAGTTACCAAGCTTCTACTGTATATATTATATGTATATCTATAACAATTAAAATTATTAAATGTATGATTTATTAAATAATTTATTAATATAGAGAATCGAAAAACAACAAAAAACAACAAAAACCACAAATACCACAAAAAATATCAATAGGTTTAAACACAAAAAACCAAAAACCCAATCTCGGCCAACCCTGGATAGTATACTATAGTGTATATATAGTGTATATAGTGTATATAGTGTATATATAGTGTATACACTAGTCGATCAAAGGTATACCACTACTAGCCTATACACTCAATGTATACTTCAGTGTTTCCTGGTATCATAACCCACATATGTTACTAGTGTGTATGGCTGTACACAAGTTAGTTATATTGAAGGGGAGGCGAGGAAACAATTATGTTACTTCGAATATTTAAAAATAATTCATTATCTTTAAAACGATGTATATGCATAATATATATGTATATAGTATATCATATCCAACTATGCCGTTCGAAATTAACTATAAGTGATTTATTACTCCTATGTAATAACATATAATAGTATTATAATAATACACATTATGTAATATGTATACAATGCAAAACTTTAGTAGCTTATATCTCGGAATGTTGGTTATACAATTTATAACGTGTGGAAGCTTCCACCGTTTGAACCGTTTGATAAATATTTATAAAATGTTCATAATTTATAAATATTATTTTCAAAATATAATGTGCTTTTAAAAATATAACTATAATGCTTTGCTACGCTTATAATAACCCCACGTTTGTTTAACCTAACCTCGTCTAAAACTAAATACTTTCACTGCTATGTTAACACACACAGGAGACTATTACTATAATAAATAATGCCAGCGAAGGGCCTAGAAATGCTTTCGTTGAAATTCCAACACTGATAAAGGTTTTACACGTTTTTATATATATAAATATATAAATATATAAATATATATATATATATATATATATATATAAATATATATATATATATATATGTATGTTAAAGGTATACGTATCATAGATAACAATATATTTGATTAAAAATAGACACATTAAAACATAAACTATAATTATATTAAATGATATAATAAAAGGTTAATATTTAATATACAATATTTACTATCAACAATCAATATATTGATAGTATTCTATATTGCAATATTAATATTAGTATCAATTGATACTATTCTATATTATATATCTAGTATATATTTACTATATATACTATATATTATATAGTCAATTAACTAGTTATGTTATATCAAACCTAGTTATATTATATGCATATATGCTTAATTAGAAATTATTTAAATAGAAATATGGAGATTTAACAAATATATAGTTTTACATATTTATTTATATTTCTTTCAAATCATATGTAATATATATATATATATTAAGTTATATTAATATATATCAAGTCACATTTTTCTATTTTTTAATTAGAATTTAAAAGTTTAATTAGATTATAGATTATTAATTTTAAGATTATATTCTTGTATATATACCGTTGAGAAAATGCTTTATAACAATGACATACATTGAGGTAGGTATTTACCTGTTTCAACTACATACATGTAGTACATGTATGTATAACTACATATATGTATACATGCTGCTTATTTTACTATTTTGTATATTTATAGAAACAGTTGTAATTAATATATCCAAAACTATCGTTAAATAACGTACAATATAAAATATGAAATAACGTACAATGTGGTATTATAATAACGTCCAAAACTATCGTTAAATAACGTACAATATAAAATATGAAATAACGTACAATGTGGTATTATAATAACGTCCAAAACTATCGTTAAATAACGTACAATATAAAATATGAAATAACGTACAATGTGGTATTATAATAACGTCCAAAACTATCGTTAAATAACGTACAATATAAAATATGAAATAACGTACAATGTGGTATTATAATAACGTCCAAAACTATCGTTAAATAACGTACAATATAAAATATGAAATAACGTACAATGTGGTATTATAATAACGTCCAAAACTATCGTTAAATAACGTACAATATAAAATATGAAATAACGTACAATGTGGTATTATAATAACGTCCAAAACTATCGTTAAATAACGTACAATACGGTATTGCAATAACGTTCAAAATATTTTTTAAATATCGTACAAAGCCGTGTTATAATAACGTACAAAGCCAGCATATTGTAATAACGTAGTAATAACCTACAGAATTCATTTGAAATAAAAAAATTCATTTGTACGTTATAAGGTACACTGAGGGGGACAAGCTTTGTACGGTATTAGAGATCATTTTGTACGTTATTTTTTAAAAGTGTATATTAAAAGTAAAGTTTTGCCTCTGCTAAATTGTACTTTAATAACTCAATAAACTATTTTCATTTCCTTTCATTTCATTTAATATAGTAATATTATAATATTTATATTTATGAATAATTATATATAAATATTCTCAAAATAGAATCTGTTAAGATAATATTTTATAGAAACTAAATTTTAAATTACTGCTTTATATTTTATTATTTATGTATGTACATGTTTATTATATTTTCACATTTAATAAATAATTTTGAATTTATTATTTTTACTTTTTTCTTTCATTTTTAAGGTAGAACACTTATGTATTATATTTAGTCGTAAATTTAAATGTGTTCGATATTATTTGTGTCGACTTTTTAAGTAATAAGAACTGTATTACATTATATTTCGATCTAGTCACAATTCATATTAAAACATTAATTTATAAACGAGTAGGGGAAAGTAACCTAGG
>OZ025241.1:18959615-18989615 GCA_964019155.1 Osedax fenrisi
CCACCATATATGTTATATATATGCAGATGTATACCTATACGTAATATATGAATTGTAATGACCTCTGTAATGACCTTGATATTGTACATAGACACTTTCAATCGAAACATTGCCTATCGGAAATTATGGAGTTAATATCCAGAGGGTTGGACTAATAAACAATATAAAGAAAGAAGTTGAAGAAGAACAAGAAGAACAAGAAGTTCAAGAAGAAGTTGAAGGAGTACAAGAACAAGAACAAGAACAAGAACAAAAACAGGAACAACAATGTATTCAAATACAGAAACGTTAGGATCAATTATATATATATATATATATATATATAAATTATTTGTATGGTAATTACTTAAGTAAATAATATTGTAAATTAACTAAATGTATATTTGATATTAGATAATATATATATATATATTTAAAATGTCATATATTTTACATTATTTATATATATTTAAAATGTTACATATTGGACATTATATTTATTATGGGGCGCTTTTTCACAAAAATTAAAGTATAATTATTTACATTTTTTTTTGTATTACAATTTTTATATTTAATTTTATGCAGTTTATTAGAATTATATAATTTATCATGTTAATAATTTAATTAAATCTAATGCATACAGGTTACCTTATAACCTATTGTGTTATATTCTTTATTACAAAATATATTTACCATTCAATGGATTTAATTATGCATAATATATTCTGTAAATTTGAACGCCAATATCTTCAGTAGAACATACGTCATGTCATTTATAATTTATGTATATACAATGCATTATACTGATACTATATATAGTATAATATAATATAATATAGTATATATATATATATATCGTTGTAATCTCTCACTCTATTGATTGCATTGATTATAGTTAATTAATCATTTAAATTATATACCTTACGTTATATAGTGGATTTATATATTGTTATATAACTCTTTATTATATAAGAGCTATATATATATAGATACGTGTAACTATTGTTCACTAGTGCATGTCGAAGTAGAGATCCCGGTGTCGGAGGAAGCGACAGCCAGCTACAATGCAGGGGACTACGCTATGACCTTCGACGACGATTTAATCAACACTCCGGAACCGGAAATTACAGGTGACCTCTCCTACATCGATATCGAGGGTGACCTGTGCTACTACGAACTGCCACCGGTGAACCGGAAGAGGCGCGATGAACGGGCTGAAGGCTTCGAACCTTTCAAACCACAGACGGAAGAAGTCCCCTACGAGCCGCCTCACACGGACGCCGACCGTAGCGCCATCTACGATAAGCTTCGAGAACAATACGGGTCTTCCCATTGGCCAGCCGGTCACGTGCTCCCTCTGTATCCGGAGAACTGGACGCGACCTCCGTGCGTGGCGGATCTACAACAGGAACTCGTCACGGTGCCACCTACCGGCTATCATTCGGTTTCCTGTGACGACGTCCGGTTGAACGAAGTCCCTGGCGTGCTTGTGGAGACCCCGCTCGAGAGGGAGACGAGAGAACGCGTTGCTAGGCAACGATCATTCATGAATCTTAAGCCAGGAGGTTCTCTGGCTACATTTAACCGGTATGTTTAATAAGTAATCGATCGATGGCATTTGTTATGAGAAGTATGTCTAAGGTTCATGATATATATCACATAAGTTATTGGCTTTTAAGTATTGTTCTCCAAATTGTTACCAATAAGACTCGGACTGTTATAAAGATATCTTTATAACAACATTATTGAAGAAAGCTGACAGATATATGTCAGCTTTCTTTAGTGTGTTGTATTATTAGTTATATTATAATTTGTATGTCAGTGAGATACTAAAGTATATATATATAGAGAGAGAGAGAGAGACTATAGTCTATAGACTATTGCATAGGCAAGCTATAAGTCAGAACTCAGTAATACTGACTCAGAATATAACATATGTTAATTCCTAGCCTGTGCAGTAGTATAGTTATATATAATATAAGTATGCATCCGTCTATAGTATATAACGTGACTTAGCTGAGTCAGCTGAGTCGTTGGAATTATATATATATATATATATATATATATATATATATAAGATAAACCTATAACCTATACAGTGTGTACGTGGTGAAGCCCGGTAGTACAGTAATGCCCGATTACAAGAAGAACCAGAACTCAGAATACCGCTTTATGGGACCCGTTCCGACCGTAGCCGGAGAAAAACGAGACAAATACCCGAGTCACGAGACCTATCTGACCCCTCGTCAGGGCGTACAGTTCCAACAGAGGGCGGCCAACAACCTTAATGAATTCCTCAGGAAAAGGTTACCATTACTCATGTAAGGTATACGCTCGCGACACGGCATGATATATTGCCCGGCTAACGGTAATAGCCTCGTAATAGCATCATAATAGCATACATAATAGATTCAAATGTTTTTACATTGTGCTATTATGCCGCTTTTATGTTGACAATAAAAGTATATTATTCTGCTATTAATTTATAATGATATTATGCTGCTATTGTGTTGCTATGAAAAGTCTACTATGCTGCTATTATAAATTGTAATGCTATTATGATGTTATTATGTTGCTATTATAGTGATAGAAAAATAATATCAGCATAATAGCATTACAAATTAATTGCAGCATAATAGAAATATAACCCAAGCAACCAAACACGTTGCCCGTCAACGTAAAATATATAATAACGTTCCAATATTGTATATATTTAGGTCAAATAAACATTTTGGATATAATTATTTTATTTATGCAATATATGTTCCAATTTTGTATATTTCATAGGTCAAATAAACACTTTGGATATGACTATTTTGTGTATTCAATGTATGTTCCAATTTTGTATATTTTATAGGCCAAATAAACACTTTGGATATCATTATTTTATGTATTCAATATATATTCAAATTTGTATATTGTATATGTCAAATAAAGACATTGGATATTACAACAGCGATATCTATTGTGCAATATTATATTTTATAAAATTTATATATTATATTTTATATTTTATAAAATATATATCTTATCAATAAGAATTATTATTAATAGAATTCTATATCTATATAATTGTATAATATACGCACATACACACATATATATATATATATATATATATATATATATATACTATCTAATAGTGTTAATATATACACTTATTTCTATTAATAGACTTGTAATGACAGCATAATATTAGTATACATATAGTACAGATTTGAGGCTATTATTTATACTTATATGCTGTTATTATGAAGCTATTACTGTAAGCTGGGTCTTTTCATCATCGACACTTTTAGTTAGCTTTGGAACACATGTGCTCTTTGTAGAATGGTCAGATGGTCAGATGGTAAGATGGTCAGATGATCAGATGGTCAGATGGTCAGATGATCAGATGGTCAGATGGTCAGATGATCAGATGGTCAGATGGTCAGATGGTCAGATGGACAGATGGACCGATGGTCAGATGGTCAGATGGATAGTCAGTTTATACATCGCATGGGTATAATGGTATACCATTGTACCTATATCTATATGTATATATAGGTATACAGCCTTATAAGGCTATAACCTGTTATTCTATCAACTTCTACATGCTACAAAAAGCACACCATTATTTTAATAACATACTTAATATACTTATATAATTTATAATGAGAAAATATAGTACAATATAGTTTATTATACATATATATATATATATAGCAGTAGGACACGGGTTTGAGCCTCGTCAGGACCATTAATTAATTTTATAAAATGGGTCTTAAAATATTTTCAGAAGTGATCTTATATAATTGTGTATAAATAAATGACCGGCTCTCGTTAAAACCACGGATGCCTTAACATGAGAGCGGCTTCGAAGAGACATTATAGCCATATATGGTTATAAGTGAAAACTTCATCTAAGTTCCTGGATGGGATGAAAGGACTCCACCAAATAAAAATAACAATATATATATATATATAAATTATGTGTAGCATAAGTAAATTTCTAAGTATGGTTTGATAATATATTAATACTATATATAGTTTTACTTTTACTATATATATATTAATACCAAAGTCCAAAGTGATTTGATAGTATTATTAAATATACGCTATACATTTCCTTTATTATAAAATGGTATATCAATTTACGAATTCCCCATTTTAAATATCTTCCAATATATTATTAATTATCAATATATTCTAATTTATAGCTAGATGTATATTCCATGACGAAAATTACAAGAAAGAAAAATATACACGTACACATATATATTTATATGTATATATATAGTTATGTTAATGTATTTTGTAATATTTGTAATATACATTTTAATTGTTTTTAATTTAAAATAAATAAATTGATATATATATATATATATATTTATTTAATATATTTAAATCATAAGTTATTGCGTTAATGAACGAAATTATCAAATTTATTTATTTTTTATTTAATAATTAATTATGAAAATGAGAATACATATAAAATAAATTGATATTACACAATAATGGTGGGATATGTTTTATATGCTATGGTGTTATAGGGAGATATTTGTGTTAGGTTAGACTTCTTGTGCCTGAGTCATAAGAACTAGCATGCAGATAAGGCATTATATACAGAAATATAAATGTATACTCACAATACATATAATTATGTACTTAAACTATAGTATACTTTATACTACGAAGTATATACTTGAATTTATGTTATATAATAATTTTTTTTTTAATATATTTTATAATAATAATTATGGTTTCTATTATAATTTCTCTTTTTCTTAAATATGATATTTATGATATTATTGTTCATGATGAAATATTACAATCAATATTTGGTGCTATATTATATATTTTTAGTAATGGTGTTATTGTGTGTTAGTTATTAATGAATATTCATTATGTAATACTATGGCGAATTCTAGATATAAGGGAATTACAAGGAATTATATCATTACAAATATAATGAAAGATATAACATCACTGATGCATGTTATTAAATGAATGATGGATATCGTCACATTATAGTTTATAATAAATAGAACACTGGTGATTTGATAAAAAAATAATATTAGCAATCTTTATCTATATATATATACAAATAAATCTTCAGTAATTAATTTTTCTCGTAATTTTAATGTAAATGAATTTAATATGACATCCCAATATACTCATTTAACCCCAATATTACGGTAATATATATATAACATAAATAATGATAAAAGTTAAAATATTATAACGTAATCCAGAACCTACGCAGAACTAAATTAGAACTAATCCACAACCTGCGCAGAATTAAATCATAATTATGATAAGTTAACTTATCCAGAACTCTTCCATAAATAAATAATAACTAAATCACAATTAATCAAAAAATAATATTCTCATATGTACGATTTATAATTCATATTGTATATTTTTGTGTAGCTGCATATGTGTTTGGATGATTTTTATGTAATATGAAATAAATTTATTATTTCTATATAGCTTTTTTTTACATTAGAATAACACATTTTAATTCTAATTTAATCCTATACAACATTTTTATTTTTTGTGACAATGTTTACATATAGTTAATAAATTTGATAGGGGGGCAGTATATCTTTTGCCCCCCCCCCCTGAAAAAATATAGGGGGGCAGTATATATATTCCCCCCCCCCTAATTTTTACTTATATGTATATATTAATATATCCACATCTATATATATATATATATATATATATATATATATATATATATATATATATATATATATATATTTACATTGTATAGTTATTAAATTCACTATACAAAAAAAACATTATTTTATTACTCTATTATCTGGAACAATTATTTTATTACTTTATAATAAAGTTATAAACTCAATGTTTTTTGTATAGTGAATTTAATAACTATACAATTTAAATATATATATATATATATATATATATATAGATGTGGATATATTAATATATACATATAAGTAAAAATAGGGGGGGTAAAAGATATACTGCCCCCCCCCACTATATTTTTTCAGGGGGGGGGGGCCGCCCCCCCTTGCCCCCCCTATTCCGACGCTCCTATATATATATATATATATATACATATATATCTAATATAGTCAATTTGTGAACTGCTAGGGGTTGGATATTTATATGTCCATGTCTGACCTTGAAATGTGTATTCATATATACAAGTTTATTCTCGAGATGACGATTATTAAGAATATATCAGTTTCTATTACTGTTTTGATGATACTATATTTTAAAACCGCCGTTTTCTCCTAGATGTGTATTGAAATCACACCTAATTATCAATGCGTTATTCCTCGGTACTTGTCTAATCAACGAGAAGAGGTCTGCATATATTAAAATATTCTATATTAATAGAATTATGGATATTAGAAAATTTAGGATATATCCTACTTTTCTAGTATACTAGAAAAGTCTGCCTATATGCCTAATTGTATAAACACAAACACATATATATACATGTATATGTGTGATAGACTATACCTTTGATCGCCTAGTAATAGTGTACTATCACTGATAGTACACTATTACTAGGCGATCAAAGGTATACCGCTACTTGCCTAGTAATAGCTTATATATAGGTGTATACACTCAATGTATATTGCAGTTATTCCTGATATCATAACACACATATGTTACCAGAGTGTATATGGCTTTACACAAGTTAATTATATTAAAGGTGGGGCGATGAAACAATTATGTTAATTAGAATATTTAAAAATAATTCATTATATTTAAAATGATGTACATTGTGTATGTATATGCATACTATATAGGATATAGTATATATTATCCTATAGTATAGTATGTGGTTTAAAATTAACTATAAGTGATTTATTTATGCATTATAAACATACTCCTATAGGTAATTATATATAAGTATTATAAATACATAAATACATGTAAGTATATATATACAATATAATACGCATTATTATGTAATATATATACAATGCAAAACGTTAGTAGCGTATAGGGTAATACCCGTATATATCGGAATGTAGGTTATGAAATTTATAATGTGTGGAAGATTCCACCTTTGAACCGTTTGATAAATATTTATAAAATGTTCATAATTTATCAATATTATTTTGAAAATATAACTATATTGCTTTAAAAGAGGTGGATCAACTCAAGAAGCTGTCCGGAGGTTGAATCGACGGTCGTTTCAACTGTCTAACTATGACCGCCAATAAGCTGCACGGAGGTCGATTAGACTCACAATTCGAAAATCAAGAACGGTCAATTCGTATAAGAAGTACAACGGTAAGAATATATATATGTTATGATTACATTATAATATAGTTAACTGCTAAAAAAGAATGGTTTTGCTTATATTAGTTCAACGGTAAGAATACGTATATTATATATGCTGCACGGAGGTTGATTCGACTCACAATTCGAAAATCAAGAACGGTCAATTCGTATAAGAAGTACAACGGTAAGAATATATATATGTTATGATTAAATTATAATATAGTTAACTGCTAAAAAGAATGGTTTTACTTATATTAGTTTATTTTATTTATGTTTTATAAACTATATATATATATATATATATATATATTAAATGATAAAAAGAATGATTTTACATTTTTATTACTACGGCCATATTCATATATGAATATATAGAATATATAATAAGTAATAATAAATTAAAATAATAAAATAACATAATAATAATAAAACTAGTAAATGAAACAAATACACAACTGTTATAATAGATACAAAACTAAATCTAAAACAAAAGAAACGCAATATAATAAATAATAATAATGCGTATGGTTATAAATACAATTTTTAATTAAAATTAATATTTTTAAAAGCATTACTAAATATATCGTAGTTAATTGCTTCGCTATTAATTGATATTTTACATTTATTTAACATGTCTATAATGTCTTCTTCATAATATATTTTAATTTGGGTTATAATTGGGGAAGGTGTTTAGGATGGCATTGGAGAGGGTGTTGGGGAAGGTGTTAAGGATAGAATTGGAGAGGATGTTGGGGAAGTTGCTGGGGTGATCTGTCGTAATCTGCTGCGCGAATGGTGACGCTCATGCAGCGATCTCCTTATTACCTCAGATGTACATTTGTACGCCAATATCTTCAGTAGAACATACGTCATGTCCTTTGTAATTTACGTATATACAATTCATTATACCGATACTATCTCGTTGTAATCTCTCACTCTATCGATTGCATTGATTACAGTTAATTAATCATTTAAATTATATACCTTACGTTATATAGTGGATTTATATATTTGTATATAATTGTTTATTATATAAGAGATATACATATATATATATATATATATATATATATATACGTGTAACTATTGTTCACTAGTGCATGTAGAAGTAGAGATGCCGGTGTCGGAGGAAGCGACGGCTAGTTATAAGGCAGGGGACTACGCTATGACCTTCGTCGACGATATATTCAACATTCCGGAACCGGAAATCACAGGTGACCTCTCCTACATTGATATCGAGGGTGACCTGTGCTACTACGAACTGCCACCGGTGAACTGGAAGAGACCCGATGAACGGGCCGAGGGATTCGAACCTTTCAAACCACCGACGGAAGAAGCCCCCTACGAGCCGCCTCACACGGATGCCGACCGTAGCGCCATCTACGATAAGCTTCGCGAACAATACGGGCGTTCCCATTGGCCAGCCGGTCACGTGATCCCTCTGTATGCCGAGAACTGGACGCTACCTCAGTGCGTGGCGGATCTAGAACAGGAACTCGTCACGGTGCCACCTACCGGCTATCATTCTGTTACCTGTGAAGACGTCCGGTTGAACGAAGTCCCTGGCGTGCTTGTGGAGATCCCGCTCGAGAGGGAGACCAGAGAATGCGTTGCTAGGCAACGATCGTTCATGAATAGTAAGCCCGGAGGTTCTCTACATTTAACCGGTATGTTTAATAAGAAATTAGTATATAACATTATAATAAAGGAAATGTATAATGTATATTTAATAGTATTACTATATATATATATATATATATATATATATATATATATATATATATATATATATATATATATATATATATAGTAAAAGTAAAATTATATATAGTATTAATATATTATCAAGCCTTACTTAGAAATGTTACTTATAATACACATAATTTATTAATATATATTTATATGAATAATAAACTATATTGTACTATATTTTCTCATTATAAATTATATAAATATATTAAGTATGTGTTACATTAAAATACTGGTGGGCTTTTTTGTAGCATTTATACGTCTATAGAGTTTGACAGAATAACAGGCTATAGCCTTATAAGGCTATATACATATGTATACATATACATATAAGTACAATTGTATACCATTATACCCATGCGATGTATAAACTGACTATCCATCTGATCATCTGACCATTCTACAAAGAGCACATGTGTTCCTAAGCTAACTAAAAGTGTCGATGATAAAAAGACCCAACTTACAGTAATAGCTTCATAATAACAGCATAATAGCATAATAGCATAAATAACAGCCTCAAATGTTTACTTATATATGTTTACTAATATTATGTTGCCATTAAAAGTTAGCCGGGCAATATATCACGCCGTGTGGAGAGCGTATACCGCACACTCAGCCGCTGCGGTAACCTTTTCCTGAGGTATTGTTTAAAGTTGTTGGCCGCCCTCTGTTGGAACTGTTCGCCCTGACGAGGGGTCAGATAGGTCTCGTGACTCGGGTATTTGTCTCGTTTTTCTCCGGCTACGGTCGGAACGGGTCCCATAAAGCGGTATTCGGAGATCTGGTTCTTCTTGTAATCGGGCATTACTGTGCTACCGGGCTTCATCACGTACACACTGTATAGGTTATAGGTTTATCTTATATATACACACATATATATGGTTATTTTAGTTTTGGTGGAGTATATATATATATATATATATAATTTATTATCTCATTGACCTACAAAAAGAAAGCTGACAGATATCTGTCAGCTTTCTTCAATAATCTTGTTATAAAATATCTATATAACAGTCCGATTAATATTGGTAACAATTTGGAGAACAATACTTAAAAGCCAATAATTTATGTGATATATATCATGACCCTTAGTCTACTTCTCATAACAAATGCCATTGATCGATTACTTATTAAACATACCGGTTAAACGTAGCCAGAGAACCTCCGGGCTTACTATTCATGAACGATCGTTGCCTAGCAATACATTCTCTGGTCTCCCTCTCGAGCGGGGTCTCCACAAGCACGCCAGGGACTTCGTTCAACCGGACGTCTCCACAGGAAACCGAATGATAGCTGGTAGGTGGCACCGTGACGAGTTCCTGTTCTAGATCCGCCACGCACTGAGGTCGCGTCCAGTTCTCGGGATACAGAGGGAGCACGTGACCGGCTGGCTAATGGGAAGGCGTGTATTGTTCGCGAAGCTTATCGTAGATGGCGCTACGGTCGGCATCCGTGTGAGGCTACTCGTAGGGGGCTTCTTCCGTCGGTGGTTTGAAAGATTCGAATCCCTCGGCGTTCATCGGGTCACTTCCGGTTCACCGGTGGCAGTTCGTAGTAGCACAGGTCACCCTCGATATCGATGTAGGAGAGGTCACCTTTAATTTCCGGTTCCGGGATGTTGAATATATCGTCGTCGAAGGTCATAGCGTAGTCCCCTGCTTCGTAACTAGCCGTCGCCTGCTTCGACACCGGGATCTCTACTTCGACATGCACTAGTGAACAATAGTTACACGTATATATATATATATATATATATATATATAGAGCTATAGCTCTTATATAATAAAAAATTATATACAAATCAACTATATAAATTAACTATATAACGTAAGGTATATAATTTAAATCATTAATTAACTGTAATCAATGCAATCGATATAGTGAGAGATTACAATGAGATAGTATCGGTATAATGAATTGTATATACGTAAATTACAAAGGATGACGTATGTTCTACTGAAGATATTGGCGTTCAAATTTACAGAATATATTATGCATAATTAAATCCATTGAATGGTAAATATATATTTTAATAAAGAATATAACACAATAGGTTATAAGGTAACATGTACGTATTAGATTTAATTAGATTATTAACATGATAAATTATATAATTCTAATATAACTGCGTAAAATTAAATATAAAAAATTGTAATACAAACAAAATTTAAATAATTATACGTTAATTTTTGTGAAAAGGCGCCCCATAATAAATATATAATGTCCAATATGTAACATTTTAAATATATATATATATATAATGTACAATATATGACATTTAAAAATTTATATATTTTATCTAATATTAAATATACATTTAGTTTAATTTACAATTCCATTATTATATACTAAGTAATTACCATACAAATAATCTATATATATATATATAAATAATCCTAACGCTTCTGTATTTGAATAAATTGTTGTTCCTGTTGTTGTTCTTGTTTGTGTTCTTGTTCTTGTTCTTCTTCAATTTCTTCTTTAACTATTTCTTCATCATCTACTTTGTTTTCTTTCTTTATATTGTTTATTAGTCCGACCCTCTGGATATTAACTCCATAATTTCCGATAGGCAATGTTTCGATTGAAAGTGTCTATGTACAATATCAAGGTCGTTACAGAGGTCATTACATTTAATATATTATGTAGAGGTATTCCTCTTCATAAGTATATACCATATATGGTGGCAAATATATATGTTAATTATTAAATTAGACGTATATATATAAACAAACATTTGTTATATATTTAAATTTGTATTACTAGGCCTCGATCCTTATTAATGTGCTATTCCTAATAGTTATTTAATTTTACTTATTTTACTCAGAGTATTAACTTCTTTATGCACTTTTAAATGTATACATGCTATAATATGTGACATTTGTAATATATTAACAACAAGATTATTTAAAAATTTTGTTTTTTGGTTTTTTTTCTTAAGGTCTATTAAGTATATAAATAAGTTTTACCATTTTAATTTTCATTATATTTACAATATCAATAATATATTATAAACTAACTACATTGAAATAATCACGAATACATTTAATGTAGAACTTTCATATATAGCAATATTAGTATTAAGATGACTAATATGCTATCATAATCAGCATACGCACCCATACACATACCCTCATACATACATACGCACGTGACTTAGGGTAAGCTAGGACATTAACCTGAGACACTGGAATCATATCGGTCTTCAGAAAAACCACCTTCGGCATAATATTTCTGAGTTTTCTGTATAATCAATTATATATAACATGTTTTATAATATACTATATATATATTTTTATATTTCATTATTATGTATGATGTATTATTCATTACGTATAGTATATGAATATATTTATTAATTATTGTCAATAAATTGATATATGATATAATATTGTATGATTAACTTACTTTGTAGGATTTCCGAAATGGTTGGGACCCAAGAGTGGTTTTTTAAGTACAGCCACCTTCCTAGTAGTAATAGTAGTAGTAGTAGTAGTAGTAGTAGTAGTAGTAGTAGTAGTAGTAGTAGTAGTAGTAGTAGTAGTAGTAGTAGTAGTAGTAGTAGTAGTAGTAGTAGTAGTAGTAGTAGTAGTAGTAGTAGTAGTAGTAGTAGTAGTAGTAGTAGTAGTAGTAGTAGTAGTAGTAGTAGTAGTAGTAGTAGTAGTAGTAGTAGTAGTAGTAGTAGTAGTAGTAGTAGTAGTAGTAGTAGTAGTAGTAGTAGTAGTAGTAGTAGTAGTAGTAGTAGTAGTAGTAGTAGTAGTAGTAGTAGTAGTAGTAGTAGTAGTAGTAGTAGTAGTAGTAGTAGCAGCAGTAGTAGTAGTAGTAGTAGTAGTAGTAGTAGTAGTAGTAGTAGTAGTAGTAGTAGTAGTAGTAGTAGTAGTAGTAGTAGTAGTAGTAGTAGTAGTAGTAGTAGTAGTAGTAGTAGTAGTAGTAGTAGTAGTAGTAGTAGTAGTAGTAGTAGTAGTAGTAGTAGTAGTAGTAGTAGTAGTAGTAGTAGTAGTAGTAGTAGTAGTAGTAGTAGTAGTAGTAGTAGTAGTAGTAGTAGTAGTAGTAGTAGTAGAAGTAGTAGTAGTAGTAGTAGTAATAGTAGCAGCAGCAGCAGCAGCAGTAGTAGTAGTAGTAGTAGTAGTAGTAGTAGTAGTAGTAGTAGTAGTAGTAGTAGTAGTAGTAGTAGTAGTAGTAGTAGTAGTAGTAGTAGTAGTAGTAGTAGTAGTAGTAGTAGTAGTAGTAGTAGTAGTAGTAGTAGTAGTAGTAGTAGTAGTAGTAGTAGTAGTAGTAGTAGTAGTAGTAGTAGTAGTAGTAGTAGTAGTAGTAGTAGTAGTAGTAGTAGTAGTAGTAGTAGTAGTAGAAGTAGTAGTAGTAGTAGTAGTAGTAATAGTAGCAGCAGCAGCAGCAGCAGTAGTAGTAGTAGTAGTAGTAGTAGTAGTAGTAGTAGTAGTAGTAGTAGTAGTAGTAGTAGTAGTAGTAGTAGTAGTAGTAGTAGTAGTAGTAGTAGTAGTAGTAGTAGTAGTAGTAGTAGTAGTAGTAGTAGTAGTAGTAGTAGTAGTAGTAGTAGTAGTAGTAGTAGTAGTAGTAGTTGTAGTAGTAGTAGTAGTAGTAGTAGTAGTAGTAGTAGTAGTAGTAGTAGTAGTAGTAGTAGTAGTAGTAGTAGTAGTACTTACCTGACATTGGGAGGTAGACGTCCTTTATTTTGTTCTATAAAAACTCTAGATAGAGTTTTTATAGTGCAGGCATATTCACCGGGTGGGTTTATTATAGTGGCCCGCTGATGTGAATTGTGGAGCATTGTTATCATTCAAATATAATGCATATCATATGTGAATAATCTAATTTATATATTTATATATATATATATATATATATATATATATATATATATATATATATATACATATATATATTACAAATTCAAGCATTCTTGCTTAATATCTCCACAAGATATTCAAAAATATTCTTTTTAGTGGTTTATTTACTCATATTTCAAATACACTAAATATTTATTTATTTTAATTTAAAAACTCAGTAATATTGTAATATTAATTTCTTTAAAAATGTAATATAAATATGTATATAACTAATATTGTTTAATTAAATTTGTATAATTATATTATTATAGAATGTATGTATCAACGATTACTGATACATACATTATATGATTAAACTATAGTTTAATGTATACATTCATTGTATTCTATACAAATTAAATTCTTTAATTTATAAGTAGTATACTACTATCTATAGATACTGACTTAAATAATTTATTTAGTTGTTCCAATCTAATTTATGTTCAATCCTACTATTCCCTAGAATTATTACAGTTGTGTATTTATTTAAATGTTCTAAAAGTTTTTCCTAATAATTAACAAAATATTACCCTAAATTATTGTATTGTGATGATTAAGAATAGATTTACCACACAGATTATATTATAGATTTCTATAGATTATAGGTAACATACATAGTTTGGTAACTATTAATACATTATTCTTAATTGCTAACAATGATATTTTATTGTTTATTAATATGTGTAAATTTCTAGAAATGTGTATATAAAATAAATTAGATTAGAAAAACCAGTTAAGTTTTACAGTATTTCATTTTTTAAATTAAGTTTATATTTAAATAAGTTTAACAACCAGGTATTTTTATGGTATCTACATGCTATCTACATATGCTATATTTAAGTTTTTATTTAGTTATTCAAGTCTAAATCTCACAATAAGATTTTGGTAGCAAAAATAGTGTATTTTAATTTGTATTTATGCATTATGTTAAATATCTTATATATATATATAAAATAACCTAACCCAATGGATATTACAATATATAAATCAATATATCTTCATCCCACATCAACACATGAGATATATTCTATTATAAACAAATAATAAATCCAATTCGTCTCATGACACTCATTATCTAAATATGAAATTGTTAAAAGAAAAAAATGTTAAATTTTTTTAAAAAATCTCAAAAGATTATATTGACTTTCTATTAAGTCATATTTGTAATCTATGTTGTCGTCAGGAACTTTTCCTTTAAAAATGAAACTATCTCCCATTAAACCCATTACTAAAAAAATATCATCACTATTATAACCAACTATTGACCAATATATATTTTGAATAAACTATCTAAAATACTAGAAAAATTAATATATAATCGACTAATACAATTCCTACAAAATAATAACATAATAAATACTATCCAATATGGTTTCCTTAAAAAACATAATAACACTCATGCTACACTGTATATATATATATATATATATATATATATATATATATATATATATATATATATATATATACATTTATATATAGTATACTATATAAACAGTTATATAATAACAAATAGAAAAGAAAATAAAGCAGTAAATATATTTGAAGATTTGATTGACGAAATTAGATGATATAAAAAAGTCATAACAACATGAATCTGAACAATATTATAACAATTTTAAAACTATGTCTAAATAAGTTATAACATTTTTTCCAGTAATTAAAATCATATTAAAATTACTTATGATATCACCTGCAAGTTCGTGTGACGCTAAAAGGTCTTTCAGTGCGTTATGAAGATTAAAGAAATGACTAATAAAAAGCATGACGCAGAGAAGATTAAATGTGATAATGATTTTCAATATCCACAAAGAAAAATAGGAAGTATTAGACATAGATGACATATTAAAGTAATTTATAAATAATTCATTTGAGAGAAGAAGTATTAAATTTGGAAAATAACTTTAGTTAATAAATACATATCGAATATTTATATATATATATATATATATATTAATTTTCTATTTTTTTCCAATATATTGTCCCCCTCTATATTAAAAGTAAAGTTTTGCCTCTGCTAAATTGTACTTTCATAACTCAATACACTACTTTCATTTCCATTCATTTCATTTCATATAGTAATATTATAATATTTATATTTATGAATAATATCTTATAGAAATTAAATTTGAAATTACTGTTTTATATTTTATTATTTATGTATATACATGTTTATTTTATTTTCACATTTAATAAATAATTTTGAATTTATTATATATACTTTTTTCATTCATTGTTAAGGTAGAACACTTATGTATTATATTTAGTCGTAAATTTAAATGTGTTCGATATTATTTGTGTCGACTTTTTAAGTAATAAGAACTATATTACATTATATTTCGATCTAGTCACAATTCATATTAAAACATTAATTCATAAACGAGTTAATTTTTTATTTGAATGTTAAATTAAAATATTTACTCCAAGACCATTGCACTATAAGATAAAATCATTCAATTATATTTATTGCACATGTTTTATATTAATATATTAATTACAACTGTTTCTATAAATATACAAAATAGTAAAGTAAGCAGCATGTATACATATATGTAGTTATACATACATTTCCTCATATATGTAGTTAGGTAAACAGGTAAATACCTACCTCAATGTATGTCATTGTTACAAAGCATTTTCTCAACGGTATATATACAAGAATATAATCTAACTAAGCTTTTAAATTCTAATTAAAACATAGAAAAATGTGACTTGATATATATTAATATTACTTAATATATATATATATATATATATTACATAGATTTGAAAGAAATGTAAACGAATATGTAAAAATATATATTTGTTAAATCTCCATATTTCTATTTATAATAATTTCTAATTAAGCATAGTTAATAGACTATATTTATTGTTGACAGTAGGTATTTTATATTAAGGGTTAAATATTAACATTTTATTATATAATTTAATATAATTATAGTTTATGATTTAATTTGTCTATTTTTAATAAAATATATTGTTATCTATGATAAGTTTAACATACATATATATATATATATATATATATATATATATATTATATATACGTGTAAAACCTTTATAATTGTTGGTATTTCAACGAATGAATTTGTAGGTCCTTTGTTGGCATCATCTATGATAGTAATGGTAGCCTGCGTGTGTTAACATACTATAGTATGTTAACACACATATATGTTACATAGCAGTGAAAGTATCGAGTGAAATGAGGTTTTAGACGAGGTTATGTCAAAAAGTCGTGGGGTTATTAATAACCGTTATTATAAGCGTATCTTATTTAATATAACTGTAAATGTGATATAGTCCATTCGGATAGACTTTTTGAAATGGTCTGGATCTTCTCTAGCTTGCTCCATTATTGTTCTTAATCATTTACTATTAGTAAATTATTTACTAAATCATAAATCACTAAATTTAGTAAATGTTCCACCGAATTCACTCTCGCGGTTTTTTAGCCAGTCATACTGCCATAAACGCCGTCCTTATATTGCTCTTATATATTCATAATTACAGATTTGCAGAAGCATAAACATAAATAATATTTATGATATAGATTCCTCATCCATGGTGCGAAAATTAAGTATTATATAATAAAATAAAGTAAAGTTAAATTTCAAATTTATTATAATATAAACGTAAATATGTATCTATAATCATTGTATGTATACTCATTGTATTTGAACTATAAATCGAAATAATTCGATTTGAATTTAAAAAATAATTCGTAGCAATCCGGGGTAGCAATGTGAAACGATTCAAAATATTCGATTCGAATACATTCGATTTGAATTATTCGAAGATAAATGAACTATTCGAAGCAGTGTGAAACCCCTTTGAAAGGGGTTTCACACTGCCTCAAAGCAATATAGTTATATTTTCTAAAGCACCATATTTTCAAAATAATATTTATAAATTATGAACATTTTATAAATATTTATCAAACGGTTCAAAGGTGGAATCTTCCACACATTATAAATTACATAACCTACATTCCGAGGTATAAGCTACTAAAGTTTTGCATTGTATACATATTACATAATAATGTGTATTATATGTTACTATATAGGAGTAATAAATCACTTAAAGTTAATTTCGAACGACATAGTTGGATACGATATACTATATATTATATAGTATACTATAGTATGCAGTATAATATAGTATGCATATATGCATATACATCGTTTTATAATTAAATATAATGAATTGTTTTTAAATATTCTAAGTAACATAATTGTTTCATCGCCCCACCTTTAATATAATTAACTTGTGTAAAGCCATATACACTTTAGTAACATATGTGTGTTATGCAGGCCCGTTGCCAGAAATTTATACCAGGGGGGGCAATTGCCTTAAGGCCCCGCAAAATTTTAAAACTAAATTATAATGAATATAAACCAGTATACTAATAATAATATCACTATAGTGATGATCCTGGTATACCAGGATCACTACTAGTAATTTACTAGAATCCTCGAGGATTCTAATAGATCTATTACTTATATTGATGCACAATGTGAATTACCAAGATCTATTATAACCTCGAGGTTATAGGAGGTCTTGGAATTACTCAGGGTATAAATAAACAATAAATAAAATTACACTGTGTGTGTATATTATACACTATATAAATATACATTTATGCATATTATAAAATAAAATAATTCAGTAGGATCAGGTTAACAGGCAACGTAAACAATAATAACATTAGTAGATAAGTCTACTGAATAAAATCGAGTGATTTAAACATTTAGTCATGGCAAAAGTAAGCTTATAACGAGATTTTCTAATATTATATAGAAAATAGTTATCAGTGCGCATCATATTATTAATGTGTGGAGATTAGTCTAGTTGATAGGTTATAGTGAAACGTAGGATAGTTATATATTGAGAAGTTGGAAGAGATAGTATAAAAAGATGAATGATTGATAGAGGAGAATTCTCCACAGTTAACTGTGTCTTGAGAATATGATAGTAGGTTTATCCTATTAGTTTTAGTCATATTTAAGGAAATGGAGTTATGAGAGAACCAATAAGTAAGATCAGTAATACAATTAAACATAGATATTTGAATCAGGCCAGAATCACTATAACTAGAAAATGGATATATTTGAAGATCATCGGCATAAATATGATAGTTAATATTAGGATATTTGTGGAAAATTGATTTTATAGGAAGGATATAAATAATGAACAAAATAGGGCCAAGAACAGAGCCTCGTGGAACACCATGTAGGGGACCTATGTTAAAGTCCCCTATGTCCACCTATGTTAAAATAAGGAGGAGACAACGAGAAGGTAATATTCACCGAATATTTTCTAGATGAAACAATATACATAAACCAACTGTGGACTTGACAGTGTATTCCAATTTAATTAAGTCCAATAGAAAGAATATTGTGATCGAGAGTATCAAAAGCACTAGATAACTATAATAATACGATATAGAATGGGACTTTATTATCAAGATATATCATTATGATTAACCTAGAATAATATCATTAATGATTAAAGTAAGCTAGCTTACTCTAGATACGCTATTTTTCTAGATACGCACTTTGATATTTATCAACAATAGCATTATACTACATTAGCACATACTGTAATTAATAAGTTGAGTGGACACAACATGTTCTGAGATCTTAGTTATGGATGATGACTAGGATATTTGACGATAACTTGATACATTAGATTGGTCAAGAGTTTTTTTTTTTAAATCGAAATAATCTATGAATATTTCATTAAGCGTGGAACAATATATTATATAATAGATAAATGAATAATTTACGCGATAAGTTCAATGACATATGGTGATAATGAAAGAAGTGTATTGAGTGGAATAGGATCAAGGGGGATTTCTAGGATGTCATCAAAGAGAGTGCAATGTCAGGTGTGGGAAGCGAAACACATGAACAGTGATTATGTGTGGATATTAAATTGAGATTGAGTCGTGCCGAGTTGATGTTTGGAAGTATATTGATAATGCTAGAAACTTTTTGTTGGAAGAAATTGGCAAACAAATAACTAAATCAGGCTGGTCCGGAAGATGCTTGGTCTGGGTTTTACCTACTAATGTGAAAGATAATTTATAAGCTTGTTTAGAATATATTCCATAACTACCGAGCATATCAGTAAAGTACGACGATTTTGTAGAGAGAAGTTTTTTCTTGTAAAGCGATCGAAAACTTTAAAGGAAATAAGATCAGATTACAATTTAGAGGATGCATATTTACGTTGTAGTCTACGAAGTAATTGCCTTAGTTTAATAAGCTCAGTATTAAACCAGAAAAAAATTAGAATAAGTTCGGTTGATAAGAGTAATGGAGGGTACAACAATATCAAGCGAATGAGATAATGCCAAATTAAAATAATCAAAAATTGTTGACAAATCAGAAGATATACTGTTGTTAAGTTTAGGGAATACAGAGTTAACACACATTGGTTTATCAATAGGGGAGATTTTCCGAAACGATCTAGAAAGTCGATTAATTTGTGTCTCCGGCAAGTTAAAATCAAGTAATATGACAAAGTGATCAGATATTAGAGAAATTTAAGTGGGATATGAAATTAATTTAGAATCAGCTGGATATAAAAAAGTCAATATTATTACTATTAGTGTTATTAGTAAGGAAAACATATTGCGTCAGAGAATAATCAAATATAAGTTTATTCAGAGATAAGGAAGCATGATTTTCATTATTAATTTGAATATTAAAATCACCAAGAATAACCGTGTTAACTATAGTTATATATTATAATGTGAAAAATTCTAAAATAGAAGAGAGGTCAGCTAAGAAACTCCATAGGTTATATAAAGGTGAAAGGTAAATGAGTATAATTATAATGGTGAATAATGAAGGAAACTGAATATTACAGATCATGATTTCATATGAAGATAAACATGGGGTGGATGACGAAATAATCTTAAGTTCCGATGAGAATAACAGAGCAAAGCAACACGGCGATGTGATGTAGACCTATTAGTAAGCAATACTTAAAAACAATCAGAGGTCAGTTGGGAAGCTAGAGTATAATCATCAGTAGTTAACCAAGTCTCAGTAATACTCAGTAAAACTTTTGCATTATTTTGTTTATATATATATATAATATTATAATATATATTATCGGTAAATATTGTTATTTTATTTCCAAAATTGCTCTACAACTTGTACATTTAGGACAAACATTTCCGAGATCAGATGAAATTAAATTATTAAAAGTTGGCAAGGACATAGCCTTGATATAGATATACGATATTGTATACATAGTAAGATATTATATTAGTAATATATAGTAATATAAAAATAGTAATATATTACTATTGCCATTATTACAGTGTAATAACGTAACAACTCCATGCTATTATGTTGTGTTATATTAATGGCTTTGTGGCACAAATAAAAGACGATTAAACGCTATACATTGTACACTGTACACCGGTCTACTGTACACTGTACACTGTCTATTGTACAGTGTACAGTGTACAGTAGACCGGTTCGTACTCACTTTTTTTTCGTAATTTTATAAACCTTCACATCTGTGACAATTATGTATGCTATGATAAATAAGTGTTTAAAATTTTAGACCTATATCTTAAATATTGTTATGTCACAGGACCTTTTAATTTTAACATTGGATACATATACAATTTAACATGGGGGAGATATAGAAATAAGTTTTATTCAATTTTTATAAAATTGAATGATTTTTGTTAAGCTAACTATGGATATATCCTAGAAACATATATAACAAGTAGTATTAACAATACAAAATATTTTTCATAACAATCTAGATACCCAAGTTTTATAAAATAATTTTAGTAAAAAAAAATATCTAAAAATCGTATAATTTAATATAAATAAATTATTACAATTTAATTTTAAAAATTAAAATATATAACTTATAGATAATAATAATACAATTCAAATTAATTAAAAAATTGTAAATTATTTTTAGAAAAAAAATTAACATCATTTGTAAATTTTGTTGGATTTTTATTTGAAATATGAAATACAAAATATGTTTACATATTTTTAAATTTTTTAAATTGTATTTGTATAAAGGACATTTATATCTAACTCATATCCACAATTCAATACAATCTGATGACTCAAATTTATGTAAAGTATAATTATATATATTAATTTTAAAAATTAATTATTTTTTTGAATTATTTTAGATTATGTATACATATTACAGGTGAGTTTATAACTATAGTATATAACCATATGATTTATTATTACCGATGATAACATACATACACACACATACACACACACGCATATATATATATATATATATATGTGTGTGTGTGTGTGTGTGTATAGTGTATAAACAAAACTAGATTTGCTACACTGCAACATGTTAACATATATAGGCCCTCATAATACGCCTCACATACTATATATAGTATACTATATGGCAAATAATTACATCAATATACATATTAAATATTGATATATATTTATATATATATATATATCAACAAAATAATACTATATGTATATAAATATACACATATATTATACATTATAATATAATAATGATAGGCAACGGCCATATAAATGATTACTAATTTAAAATCATATAGTTTATTTATATAAGCAATATAACTTTATTGATATTTAATAACCGCCCATATACTGTAATGTATGTATTATATGATCGCGCCCATTAAATTTAATTCAATTACGTTTCAAATCGATTTTAATGGAAACACCTCATAGTCTTTTCGGGTCGTTAATCGACCATTAATTAAAATTCTAATATAATCGTATTAATAACAATAACGTATAGTATTCATCTGCTAGCGTTGGTTCATTATCATCCCAGCGATCATGGCAGAAGGACGTGCTTCAAGTTTCAAGGTTAGTTAAAGGACGAGAATAGTATAGAATTACCCATACGCGTGTGTATGTGTGTGTGTGTATATGTATGTGTGAATGTGTGTGTGTATGTCACCGTATTTGTGTGTATGTTTAAGGGGAATATACCAGCGGATATTATACATACATGTTTGAAATACTAGTTAACATTATAGTAAAGTGTTAAGCATTACTACTTAGGTATACCACAACTAGATAGCTTAACCTTATTAGGCTTAGTGAAGTCAGACCCGTAATCGCCTAAACCTCGATAACGCGTTATAATGCCCGTATATGTGTATACCCTGATACTGATAATAACGTCGGCTGCTATACTCTTATATTGTGGCATGATATTACTATTTGTATTAGTGTTCCGTGCATTCTATATTCACTTATCCTTTATCTCATCAGATATATGCCGCAAGACATGCACGATTGTACGTATGTGTTATATATCTCGAGCTTTATACCTATAACTAATATTAATATTAATATATATATATATATATATATATGTTGTACAAGCACGAATACACACATATGTATATGTGTATTCACGTGGTAACAGTGTATATCCCATTGAACCCTCTATTTGATTACAATGCATATTTTGATGAACGCTATAAATCGGGTATTGAAATATAATAAAATACGATAATATTCATAACTAGAAGTGCAGAACATCGCAGTGTGCGCGGTGTTACACAGTGACCCTATTGTCAACAATGATATGTTGCCCTTATATGCTTAATAATGATAGATTTCTATATAATGGCGTTATTTAAATGTATATTTTTTTAATAATGCTTTTAATTTAGGAAAAATAATGTATGGCCCATACAGTATGGGTGCATATATACTAGTATATTTATATATATATATATATATACTAGTTTACTGTACACTGCATACTAGTATAGTGTACACTGTACACTATACACTGTACTGTACAGTGTATAGTATACAGTGTACAGCGTTTCATCGTCTTTTATTTGTGCCACAAAGCCATTAATATAACACAACATAATAGCATGGGGTGGTTACGTTAATACACTGTAATAATGGCAATAGTAATATATTACTATTTTTATATTACTATATATTACTAATATAATATATTACTATGTATACAATATCGTATATCTATATCAAGGTTATGTCCTTTCCTATAGCACGTATACTAGTATATACGTATCGTGGCCGCTGATCTGGATAAGTTCCCATCGCTGTGTGTGTATTGCAGTTTAATAGAATGATAATGTGTAAAATCACGAATACAATTATGAATTCTGCGAGTTAGAATCTTAGAAAAGACTATATGCCTAATTGTATACCAACAAACACACACATATATATATATATATATATATATATATATATATATATATATATATATACATGTATTCGTGTGATAGTACCAGGGATGGCAAAAACCCCAACAATTTAAAATATGTTGCTGTGGTTTTTGGGTTTTTGGGTTATACTGTGGTTTTTGGTGTTTTACTGAGGTTTTTGTGGTTTTTGTGGTTTTTCATATTTTATTAAAAACGTATACAATTTTAAAAGATTATTAAAAGTATAGTTTATTATACAAATTGATAAAATATAGTTTATTATTAATTTATAGTATAATTTACAAGAATGAAGTATATTAATTTAATATATAAAGACAATACTCGTATGATAATACAATAATTGTAATTGTATTTTTACGTTTATATATGTATATCCATATATTATTAAATAAAACCATGTTGAATAATGTATGTTTAATTATATTTGTTGAGCAATGTAGTTTTATTATATGTAAAAGATACGAATCCAACAATATATGTTTGCGATATTTTGATTTTTCATAAATGTTGAGTTATCGGATGTATATTTACATGTAATGTATAGGCTAGGATTATAAAAACGATGTTGAGTTATATGTATGTTGCGTTATATTTGTTGAGTAATAGAGTTTTTGTTAACATGTAAAAGATACGAATCCAACCAAATATTTGCTGGATGTTGAGTTATCGGCAATGTAGAGTTATCGGCATGTTGAGTTACCAAGCTTCTACTGTATATATTATATGTATATATCTATAACAATTAAAATTATTAAATGTATGATTTATTAAATAATTTATTAATATAGAGAATCGAAAAACAACAAAAAACAACAAAAACCACAAATACCACAAAAAATATCAATAGGTTTAAACACAAAAAACCAAAAACCCAATCTCGGCCAACCCTGGATAGTATACTATAGTGTATATATAGTGTATATAGTGTATATAGTGTATATATAGTGTATACACTAGTCGATCAAAGGTATACCACTACTAGCCTATACACTCAATGTATACTTCAGTGTTTCCTGGTATCATAACCCACATATGTTACTAGAGTGTGTATGGCTGTACACAAGTTAGTTATATTGAAGGGGAGGCGAGGAAACAATTATGTTACTTCGAATATTTAAAAATAATTCATTATCTTTAAAACGATGTATTTGCATAATATATATGTATATAGTATATCATATCCAACTGTGCCGTTCGAAATTAACTATAAGTGATTTATTACTCCTATGTAATAACATATAATACCAGGGTTGGCAGAAGTAGGGGTTTTTGGGTTTTTGGGTTATTGGGTTTTTGGGTTTACTATTATTTTTGGGTTTTAGTATATAATTAATTATTATTATTTAATCATCACATTTAACCAATTTACAAGTAAGTTAATAATGATATATATGTATGTACTTTTTGATTCTACTCTTTTCCTCATTCCTCATATTACTGCCATCACTACATCTGCAAATTATCATATATTTAGAATTAGAAAAATACGAAAATCAATTACTTTATCTCTTAAACCTTTTGATAATTTTAGGGGTTTTTGGGGTTTTTGGGTTTTTTGGGGGTTTTTCATTTTTGTTTTTACTATTATTTTTGGGTTTTAGTATATAATTAATTATTATTATTTAATCATCACATTTAACTAATTTACAAGTAAGTTAATAATGATATATATGTATGTACTTTTTGATTCTACTCTTTTCCTCATTCCTCATATTACTGCCATCACTAAATCTGCAAATTATCATATATTTAGAATTAGAAAAATACGAAAATCAATTACTTTATCTCTTACTAAAACTCTAGTTAATTCCATTGTCCTCTCACGTATAGATTACTGTTCCTCGATCCTTATCAATCTTCCATTATACTCTCTCTCCCCCAAATCGAGTTATTCATTCATCAATTCGTACAATATATAACCTACGTATTCGAGATAATTCTTCTACTTCTTCATACCAACACTTACCTCCATGGTTCCCATTTAACAAACGCTCTGCTTATCGCATACTGTCTATTGTTCATTCCTCAATATACTCTTCGAATTGCCCCTCCTATATTTCTGCTTCTCTAATACAAAGATTTTCCCTTCCATCTCTTAGAAACCATGAATCTCACTTTCTATCTACCCCAATTCTCCATCCCTCAAAAATGAATACTCGGGCACTGAGTTATATTGGTCCAAAACTATGGAATTCACTCCCACCCTATATTATATCCATAAAATCGCATAAAATATTCTTGAAATATATACAAAAATTTATATCAGGTGGCAACCTGCAGGTAATACTAATATTTGTTGTCATTATTATTTTATTTATTAATTTACGTACGGTTTATTCTATTTTATTTTATTATTATTAATGCTATTTATTGTTTTACCTAATCTATTATTTGTATTCTATATATACAATTTTTAGAAATTATTTATTATTTATTTAAGTGTTTAAATAAAATTTCAATCAATCAATCAATCAATCAATCAATCAATATATATATATATATATATATATATATATATATTGAGGAGTCTATTTATATCTGCTATTATTATATGTGATTTAATAAATAAATATTATTATTAAGTGTATAAATATAATTATATTTCAAATATATATTAATTATTTATATTTATTATAATAATATAAATCATTTATTAGAATACTTGCCATTTTACAATTTAAAATGTCATTAACCTTTATAGTATTATATATTTATTATTAATATATATTACAACACTATTATATTATATAATTTATATAATATATATATATATTTTTAAAATATTTTGTCTTGATTTTTTTATTTTAAAATTTAAGATAATGAAAAACCCCAAAAACCTCTGAAAAACCCCAAAAACCCTAGAAAAACCCTCAAAAACCCACCAAAAACCCAATAACCCAAAAACCTCTTACATATTTCTTAGATTTTTGGGGTTTTTGCCAACCCTGTATAATACACATTATGTAATATGTATACAATGTAAAACTTTAGTAGCTTATATCTCGGATTGTTGGTTATACAATTTATAACGTGTGGAAGCTTCCACCGTTTGAACCGTTTGATAAATATTTATAAAATGTTCATAATTTATAAATATTATTTTCAAAATATAATGTGCTTTTAAAAATATAACTATAATGCTTTGCTACGCTTATAATAACCCCACGTTTGTTTAACCTAACCTCGTCTAAAACTAAATACTTTCACTGCTATGTTAACACACACAGGAGACTATTACTATAATAGATAATGCCAGCGAAGGGCCTAGAAATGCTTTCGTTGAAATTCCAACACTGATAAAGGTTTTACACGTTTTTATATATATAAATATATAAATATATAAATATATATATATATATATATATAAATATATATATATATATATATATATATATGTATGTTAAAGGTATACGTATCATAGATAACAATATATTTGATTAAAAATAGACAAATTAAAACATAAACTATAATTATATTAAATGATATAATAAAATGTTAATATTTAATATACAATATTTACTATCAACAATCAATATATTGATAGTATTCTATATTGCAATATTAATATTAGTATCAATTGATACTATTCTATATTATATATCTAGTATATATTTACTATATATACTATATATTATATAGTCAATTAACTAGTTATGTTATATCAAACCTAGTTATATTATATGCATATATGCTTAATTAGAAATTATTTAAATAGAAATATGGAGATTTAACAAATATATAGTTTTACATATTTATTTATATTTCTTTCAAATCATATGTAATATATATATATATATTAAGTTATATTAATATATATCAAGTCACATTTTTCTATTTTTTAATTAGAATTTAAAAGTTTAATTAGATTATAGATTATTAATTTTAAGATTATATTCGTGTATATATACCTTTGAGAAAATGCTTTATAACAATGACATACATTGAGGTAGGTATTTACCTGTTTCAACTACATACATGTAGTACATGTATGTATAACTACATATATGTATACATGCTGCTTATTTTACTATTTTGTATATTTATAGAAACAGTTGTAATTAATATATCAATATATAACATATGAAATACATATACGTAAATGATTTTATCTTATCATGCAATGGTCTTGGAGTAAACTTTTTAATTTAATATTCAAGGATTAGGGGAAAGGAGTAGGGGAAAGTAACCGAATACGGACACTCTCTGTATCTCAGAAACCATAAATCCTACAAAAAAATGTTTACGTATATGTTAACGAATAATATATTCATAATTATATAAATAGTCTAAAAAAGTATTTTATTTTTTTTTAAATATTCAAAATATTGCTGGTATATTCAATAGACTAATATTTTCATTACTTTTTAAATTTATGAAAATAAATTTCAACTTAAAACCTTCTCTAGTATGTTTTATGTTTTTTAAGGAAACCATATTGGGTAGTATTTATTATGTTATTATTTTGTATGAATTAGTCTATTATATATTAATTTTTATAGTATTTTAGATAGTTTATTTAAAATATATATTTTTCAATAGTTGGTTATAATAGTGATGTTATTTTTTTATTAATGGGTTTAATGGAAGCTAGTTTCATTTGTAGAGGAAATTTCCACTTTAAAGTTCCTGATGACAACATATATTACAAATATGACTTAATAGAAATTCAATATAATCTTTTGAGATTTTTAACAATTTCATATTTAGATATTCAGTGTCTAGAGATGAATTTTATTTATTATTTTTTTATAATAGAATATAGCTCATGTGTTGATGTGGTATGAAGATATATTGATTTATATATTGGTGTATATCCATTGGGTTGAGGTTATTTTATATATATATATATATATATATATATATATAATATATTTACCATAATGCATAAATAAAAATTAAAAGTACACTATTTTTGCTACCAAAATATTATTGTGAGATTGAGACTTAAATAACAAAATAAAAACTTAAATATAGCATATATATATAGGTACCATGTAGATAATATAAAAAATACCTGGTTATTAAACTTATTTAAATATATACTTAATTTAAAAAAGGAAATACTATAGGGGAAAGTCCCCGATTACCGACCCCTAAATGATTATTTGTAATAACTTATTCAATATTAAATATATTTAATTGACATTTTGTAATTAGGGTAATATTATGGCAATGAATAAAGTGGCTATTTTAAATTTTTGATATAATTATATTTACAAGAATAAACAGGCGGTAATCGGATACATGTGCCTAATACCGACACCCATCCCCTATTACCGACCCCCTAAAATAATCGTAGTATAAATAATTGTAGTATTATAATATCCAATAACAATAGTATATATACATAAATATAATTAATTATAACATTCACGCAATTTATTTTGTATTAAATTTATGTTTTAATAGTAATATTAAATTTTAATTTAAACCTTATAGTAATTATATTAAAATAGTGTATATTATTATTTAATATTTATTTATTAATCAGTATGTATATAATCAACTGGAATCATGAATCCTAAATCTATATCAATGATACATAAACAATTTACGACAATTTTTAAATAAAATACTGATCTGATTGGATATCATAAATCACAAGGGGTCGGTATTAGGGTAACTTAGGGGGTCGGTTATAGGAAAAGCATATGGGTTGCTTAATTAAGATATATTGGTTAATATTTATTCAAATTAAATTATTTGTATATTATTCATAAACATTTTATTGATCTATAATATTATGCGCAGGATTAAGTTTTCTTTTAATTAATAAAGTATTTACAGTGATTTAAAAAAAGTTATTATTCAATATTAAAAAAGTAAAAACAGAATATTACATTTTAATAAATAAAAATTGTAGGATTGAATTTTTGTAAAACACTATACTTATTCATATTTATAATTAAATTGCTAAAGTTTATGTATATATTATTTTTGATATCTCTTATAATT
>OZ025241.1:19000580-19040580 GCA_964019155.1 Osedax fenrisi
ATATTTATATATAATTATTCATAAATATAAATATTATAATATTACTATATTAAATGAAATGAAAGGAAATGAAAATAGTTTATTGAGTTATTAAAGTACAATTTAGCAGAGGCAAAACTTCAAAACTTTAATATACACTTTTAAAAAATAACGTACAAAATGATCTCTAATACCGTACAAAGATTGTCCCCCTCAGTGTACCTTATAACGTACAAATGAATTTTTTTATTTCAAATGAATTCTGTACGTTATTACAATATGCTGGCTTTGTACGTTATTATAACACGGCTTTGTACGATATTTAAAAAATATTTTGAACGTTATTGCAATACCGTATTGTACGTTATTTAACGATAGTTTTGGACGTTATTATAATACCACATTGTACGTTATTTCATATTTTATATTGTACGTTATTTAACGATAGTTTTGGACGTTATTATAATACCACATTGTACGTTATTTCATATTTTATATTGTACGTTATTTAACGATAGTTTTGGATATATTAATTACAACTGTTTCTATAAATATACAAAATAGTAAAATAAGCAGCATGTATACATATATGTAGTTATACATACATGTACTACATGTATGTAGTTGAAACAGGTAAATACCTACCTCAATGTATGTCATTGTTATAAAGCATTTTCTCAACGGTATATATACAAGAATATAATCTTAAAATTAATAATCTATAATCTAATTAAACTTTTAAATTCTAATTAAAAAATAGAAAAATGTGACTTGATATATATTAATATAACTTAATATATATATATATATATATATTACATATGATTTGAAAGAAATATAAATAAATATGTAAAACTATATATTTGTTAAATCTCCATATTTCTATTTAAATAATTTCTAATTAAGCATATATGCATATAATATAACTAGGTTTGATATAACATAACTAGTTAATTGACTATATAATATATAGTATATATAGTAAATATATACTAGATATATAATATAGAATAGTATCAATTGATACTAATATTAATATTGCAATATAGAATACTATCAATATATTGATTGTTGATAGTAAATATTGTATATTAAATATTAAAATTGTATTATATCATTTAATATAATTATAGTTTATGTTTTAATTTGTCTATTTTTAATCAAATATATTGTTATCTATGATACGTATACCTTTAACATACATATATATATATATATTTATATATATATATATATATATATATATATTTATATATTTATATATTTATATATATAAAAACGTGTAAAACCTTTATCAGTGTTGGAATTTCAACGAAAGCATTTCTAGGCCCTTCGCTGGCATTATCTATTATAGTAATAGTCTCCTGTGTGTGTTAACATAGCAGTGAAAGTATTTAGTTTTAGACGAGGTTAGGTTAAACAAACGTGGGGTTATTATAAGCGTAGCTAAGCATTATAGTTATATTTTTAAAAGCACATTATATTTTGAAAATAATATTTATAAATTATGAACATTTTATAAATATTTATCAAACGGTTCAAACGGTGGAAGCTTCCACACGTTATAAATTGTATAACCAACATTCCGAGATATAAGCTACTAACGTTTTACATTGTATACATATTACATAATGTGTATTATACAGGGTTGGCAAAAACCCCAAAAATCTAAGAAATATGTAAGAGGTTTTTGGGTTATTCGGTTTTTCTAGGGTTTTTGGGGTTTTTCAGAGGTTTTTGGGGTTTTTCATTATCTTAAATTTAAAAATAAAAAAATCAAGAAAAAATATTTTAAAAATATATATATATATTATATAAATTATATAATATAATAGTGTTGTAATATATATTAATAATAAATATATAATACTATAAAGGTTAATGACATTTTAAATTGTAAAATGGCAAGTATTCTAATAAATGATTTATATTATTATAATAAATATAAATAATTAATATATATTTGAAATATAATTATATTTATACACTTAATAATAATATTTATTTATTAAATCACATATAATAATAGCAGATATAAATAGACTCCTCAATATATATATATATATATATATATATATATATATATTGATTGATTGATTGATTGATTGAAATTTTATTTAAACACTTAAATAAATAATAAATAATTTCTAAAAATTGTATATATAGAATACAAATAATAGATTAGGTAAAACAATAAATAGCATTAATAATAATAAAATAAAATAGAATAAACCGTACGTAAATTAGTAAATAAAATAATAATGACAACAAATATTAGTATTACCTGCAGGTTGCCACCTGATATAAATTTTTGTATATATTGCAAGAATATTTTATGCGATTTTATGGATATAATATAGGGTGGGAGTGAATTCCATAGTTTTGGACCAATATAACTCAGTGCCCGAGTATTCATTTTTGAGGGATGGAGAATTGGGGTATACCCTATAGATAGATAGAAAGTGAGATTCATGGTTTCTAAGAGATGGAAGGGAAAATCTTTGTATTAGAGAAGCAGAAATATAGGAGGGGCAATTCGAAGAGTATATTGAGGAATGAACAATAGATAGTATGCGATAAGCAGAGCGTTTGTTAAATGGGAACCATGGAGGTAAGTGTTGGTATGAAGAAGTAGAAGAATTATCTCGAATACGTAGGTTATATATTGTACGAATTGATGAATGAATAACTCGATTTGGGGGAGAGAGAGTATAATGGAAGATTGATAAGGATCGAGGAACAGTAATCTATACGTGATAGGACAATGGAATTAACTAGAGTTTTAGTATGAGATAAAGTAATTGATTTTCGTATTTTTCTAATTCTAAATATATGATAATTTGCAGATTTAGTGATGGCAGTAATATGAGGAATGAGGAAAAGAGTAGAATCAAAAAGTACATACATATATCATTATTAACTTACTTGTAAATTAGTTAAATGTGATGATTAAATAATAATAATTAATTATGTACTAAAACCCAAAAATAATAGTAAAAACAAAAATGAAAAACCCCCAAAAAACCCAAAAACCCTAAAAACCCCTACAATTATCAAAAGGTTTAAGAGATAAAGTAATTGATTTTCGTATTTTTCTAATTCTAAATATATGATAATTTGCAGATGTAGTGATGGCAGTAATATGAGGAATGAGGAAAAGAGTAGAATCAAAAAGTACATACATATATATCATTATTAACTTACTTGTAAATTAGTTAAATGTGATGATTAAATAATAATAATTAATTATATACTAAAACCCAAAAATAATAGTAAACCCAAAAACCCAATAACCCAAAAATCCAAAAACTCCTACTTCTGCCAACCCTGGTATTATATGTTATTACATAGGAGTAATACATCACTTATAGTTAATTTCGAACGGCATAGTTGGATATGATATACTATATACATATATATATTATGCATATACATCGTTTTAAAGATAATGAATTATTTTTAAATATTCGAAGTAACATAATTGTTTCCTCGCCTCCCCTTCAATATAACTAACTTGTGTACAGCCATACACACTCTAGTAACATATGTGGGTTATGATACCAGGAAACACTGAAGTATACATTGAGTGTATAGGCTAGTAGTGGTATACCTTTGATCGACTAGTGTATACACTATATATACACTATATACACTATATACACTATATATACACTATAGTATACTATCCAGGGTTGGCCGAGATTGGGTTTTTGGTTTTTTGTGTTTAAACCTATTGATATTTTTTGTGGTATTTGTGGTTTTTGTTGTTTTTTGTTGTTTTTCGATTCTCTATATTAATAAATTATTTAATAAATCATACATTTAATAATTTTAATTGTTATAGATATACATATAATATATACAGTAGAAGCTTGGTAACTCAACATGCCGATAACTCAACATTGCCGATAACTCAACATCCAACAAATATTTGGTTGGATTCGTATCTTTTACATGTTAACAAAAACTCTATTACTCAACAAATATAACGCAACATACATATAACTCAACATCGTTTTTATAATCCTAGCCTATACATTACATGTAAATATACATCCGATAACTCAACATTTATGAAAAATCAAAATATCGCAAACATATATTGTTGGATTCGTATCTTTTACATATAATAAAACTACATTGCTCAACAAATATAATTAAACATACATTATTCAACATGGTTTTATTTAATAATATATGGATATACATATATAAACGTAAAAATACAATTACAATTATTGTATTATCATACGAGTACTATTTTGAATGCATTTATGTGAACAAAACATTAATTAAGTCATTAATTTATACATCCGATAACTCAACACACTCGCTAACTCAACATGAAAACTCCGTCCCGTCAATGTTGAGTTATCGAGCTTTGACTGTATTACATTATGTAACTAATTCTAGATTTTAAAAAAATATATAAATAATGTTATAAAATTTATATAATATTAATATATGAATATAATAAATAGTATTACCTCGCTTGTATTACTATTAAAAATCAAATTCTATATATAAACTCTATATATATAGAGTAAATATAATATTTTTCATTGCATTTTATTTCAATAAAAAACAATTAAAATTCAATAAAAATACACTTTCATAGAAGTGATTCAATAAAAAAAATATGTTATTACCATTCTATAGAATAAAATTAGATACAAAATAATACAATAGAAACTATTAAAAAAATGAACATTATACAAATAAGGATTTTTTTTGATTTTGATATATCACTGTTTTTATATATTAAATTAATATATATATATTAGTATACTTCATTCTTGTAAATTATACATACATTAATAATAAACTATATTTTATCAATTTGTATAATAAACTATACTTTTAATAATCTTTTAAAATTCTATACGTTTTAATATATTATGAAAAACCACAAAAACCACAAAAACCTCAGTAAAACACCAAAAACCACAGTATATCCCAAAAACCCAAAAACCACAGCAACATATTTTAAATTGTTGGGGTTTTTGCCATCCCTGCAGTACCATGGTACTATCACACGAATATATATATATATATATATATATATATATATATATATATATATATATATATATATATATATATGTGTGTGTTTGTTGGTATACAATTAGGCATATAGTCTTTTCTAAGATTCTAACTCGCAGAATTCATAATCGTATTCGTGATTTTACACATTATCATTCTATTAAACTGCAATACACACACAGCGATGGGAACTTATCCAGATCAGCGGCCACGATACGTATATACTAGTATACGTGCTATAGGAATGGACATAACCTTGATATAGATATACGATATTGTATACATAGTAATATATTATATTAGTAATATATAGTAATATAAAAATAGTAATATATTCCTATTGCCATTATTACAGTGTATTAACGTAACCACCCCATGCTATTATGTTGTGTTATATTAATGGCTTTGTGGCACAAATAAAAGACGATGAAACGCTGTACACAGTGTACACTGTGTACACTGTATACTGTACACTGTACAGTACAGTGTATAGTGTACACTATACTAGTATGCAGTGTACAGTAAACTAGTATATATATATATATATATATATATATATATATATATATGTTATAAAGTCAGTTGTTGATATATCGATTAATGTAATGTACATGTAAATGCATTACATAAGGTACACAGATATATCTACATAAAAACTTAAAACTAGATTTTAGTGTCACGCTCTGGGTTAATTGCATAGCTTTAGCAATATCAATGTTCGTTTTTATGTTATTTTATATTTTTATCGTCTGCAAATTATATTTTGTTATTGTGCTATAGAATTAATGCCAATCGGTAATATAGCCGCATTCATCATTCTGCATGTCATCGGGTATGTACGATTATTATTATTATTATTATATTAGATTATCATTGTTATATTCAACAGGTCTTTGTCTTAATAAAGTATACACGAACTCAACTTTGTTACAATTGGCGCTGCGAACAGGATACTCTATCCTACACAAAGACCCGGCGGTATGCAGTTTCAGGAGGAATTCGGTGTGGCCACTCTACTAGATCTATTCCAGAATGTTAGCTCTATTTATAGTGTTATTTTTATAAACGTTTTATTATTTGTGTGTAGTATTTATCTACTATATATTCGTTATACGTGTGGTATTCGGCGAAAGGCTATGCAATTAACCGAATTTAAGGGAGAGTTTAAGTCATATATATTGGTTAAGAGATGGACGAATGAGGCGCGTAAGTTTATGGCAGATTATCCATTATGCAATCACAGTAGTATTTTATTAAATCATATTGTAGGTAAGGCTAGACTAGAAATAGAAATCCGCGAATTCAGTGCATCTACTGAATCAGAGGTCATACTTAACGCGATATTAGAGACTTATTCATTAGATGACGAACCATCATGGCGATTATTTTATAATCGAATTCAATTTGATGGGGAGTCAATATACGATTTAGCCAGTAGCCTATGGATGATGTTTAAAAACTGTGAATCGGAGTCCGGATTGCATTATAAAAGTGATCAAAGAGAATTTATTCTCATTGAAGGACTATGCAAAGCTCTCCGAGATAACGATATCGCTATAGAAATATACCGAATATACCAGCTAAATCCTAAGAATAGTTTCTGGGATTTGCGTAATATGGCTATGAAACTAGAAAAGCAGCGTGTAACGCAATCATCCCATGCTAATAAACCTTTTCTAAGCTTTACGGCAAAGCCACAAGAAATAGTGTATACCATTCATCCCAGAAATACAGATACTCCAATCCCAGCTTCTCGATCTAAGTGTATTCTTAATAGAGTATCTGATATTGGGGTCCCTGATTCGATATCCGTTGACTCGTATATACCGATACCTGCGCCTAGATATAACGCTGGTATTATTTCGCAACCCTTATCTGTATTACCTATACCACGAGCACGTACTACAAATAGATATAATACTAATCAAACACCTGTCGCCTCACCCTTTAACCATACTAAAGATACTGTATATAATAGCCAAGCGCGTATGCGTATAAAAGGAGCGTGTTATAATTGTGGAAACAAAAATCATTATGCTAACACGTGTCCTCTACCCAAGCATAGTAGATCGGGAAACGATTTGCTTCTTCAGTCACAGCGAGCCGATTGAATGAAGCTAAAATCAGCTCGTTATCTGAAAGTAGTCCCTTTGCGAATATTTATTTAAATGGAATTAGTACTAGAGCTCTACTTGATACTGGCGCGGAAGTGTCGTGTATCAGTCGAGAGTTTCTGCGGAAATATATGTCTGATATAATAATTAACGATATATCTGAAAGCTTAGATCTTTCTTCTGCAGATGGGAGCAATATCCCATTTGTAGGATATGTAGAACTAGAATTTAAAGTATTCGATATTTGTATTGACCGCATAGGATTTCTTGTGTTACGTAATAATACAGTAGCTAATATTATTCTGGGTAGCAACCTATTCCGTACCTTGGCTACTTTATATGGGGAAAACGATATACCGAAAGATAGCGTATGGAATCCTCTACTACGTATATATAGAGGTAGTTATGATGGAGTATTACACCTTGCTTCTGATAAGCAGTTATTACTGCCAGCATATAGTCGTAAAATATACGACTGTTGTATCCAGGAGAATGTTGGTTCGGTTTACATCGAATCTGACACTTCTCTAGCACCAAAAGATGTGACTTTGACAAGTTCATTGGTGCATGCGAGAAATGGAATGGTACCAGTAGAATTCAATAATTTCTCTAACCAAGATATTTATCTACGAGGAGGAAGCCAGGTGGGGAAGTGGACTGCTTTTGTATCGACTATTGAGTCGAATAAAGCTAAGTTCGCTTCACCAAAACTTAAATATATTCTGGACAATCTAACAATTGGGCCAGTAAAGCCACAGGAATATGAGGCGTTAGTTAAATTAATAACTGAATATCAAGGTGTATTTAGCGAGGGGGAACACGATGTCGGGTTTTGTAGTAAGATTAAACATAAGATTAAACTACACGATGATCGCCCTGTTAGGTTACCCTACAGGCGGATCCCACCTAACCAGTGGCCGGAAGTAAAAGCATACTTGAATGCTCATATTGAGGCTGGTATTATTAAACCAAGTTGTTCTCCATATAGTGCGCCATTAGTTTTAGTGAAAAAAAAATCGGGTGCTATTCGAGTATGTTGCGATTATAGAGGTCTAAATGCCAGAACCATTAGAGATGCTTACCCGCTCCCTCGAATTGATGAGGCATTGGACGCACTAAAAGGGGCTTCTCTATTCTCCACTTTCGATTTGGCACATGGGTTTTTACAGTGTGCCATAGCGGAAGAGGACATGGAGAAGACTGCTTTTAGTGCAGGCTCTCATGGTCTGTATGAATATACTAGGATGCCAATGGGTTTGGTAAATGCACCAGCAACATTTTCCCGTCTGATGCAATCTTGTCTAGGTAGCGAAAATCTCGAAACCCTTATCCTATATTTGGATGATATTTTAGTATTTGCGCCAACTTTTCAAATAATGTATGATCGCCTATCTTTATTATTCCATAAGCTACAGGAATATGGTTTGAAATTAAAACCATCAAAGTGTTCACTCTTACAACGTGAAGTAAAATACTTAGGACACGTAGTATCGGGAGAAGGGGTAGCTACGGACCCCGATAAGACTTCAGCAGTTTTCTCGTGGCCAATACCTGCCAATTCTACAGATATACGCTCTTTTCTAGGATTAGCTTCGTATTATAGACGATTCATTCCGAAATTTGCAGCATTAGCTAAGCCATTGTATGAGTGTACTACTAATTTTGAGTGGAATACCACGTGTGAGGAGTCATTTAATGCATTGAAAGAAAAGCTGGTCAGTGCACCTATTCTAGGATACCCAGATTTCAGCCTTCCTTTCATTGTAGAGACGGATGCCTCCCTACAAGGATTGGGTGCTGTCCTATCCCAGAAAGTAGACGGTAAAGAGAGAGTTATAGCATACGCTAGCCGGGGACTTAGAGGGGGTGAGAGAAATGACATTAATTACAGCGCGATGAAATTAGAATTACTAGCTTTAAAATGGGCTATAACTGATAAATTTAGGCCATATTTGTTAGGTTCGAAATGTCTAGTATTTTCTGATAATAATCCTTTAGCACACTACCAAACTTGCCGTAATGCAACAATGGAAATGAGATGGATTGCTCAGTTAGAACAGTTCGATATTGACATTAAATATAGACCTGGTAGGGAAAATAAAAATGCGGATGCATTAAGTAGACGGGTTCATATCTCCTCTATTCATCGTACATCTTCGCTTATACCCAATAGACTTAACCCGATTCATTGTTCAAACGTAGCTATAATTAGAGTTCCGGACAAGCGAATGCATAGAGTAGATGATAATGTAGTAGATAAAATGTTTGATATGCAGAGTAGAGACCCCGTACTCGTTAAGTTACGAGAGTGGGTAAAAGGTGGTGAAAAACCCACTAATACGTCAGGTGAAATATCCGAATTACGTACTTTACTTCGGCATTGGAATATGTTTATAGTTATAGATAATATATTGTATAGGGAAGTGGTAAGGAGGGGAAGTATAAAGTTGCAGATGTTAGCTAGTCCAGAACTTCGCGAACTAGTTTTATCGGCGGTGCACGATGATTTAGGTCATCAAGGTATTGATCGTACCACAAACTTCGTTTTAGATCGAGTATTCTGGATAGGCGTGTGGAACGATGTGAAGGAGTATTGTAAATCCTGCCATCGTTGTGCAATTTCTAGTGCGTTGACCATTAAACCTAAAATGGGCTCGATCCAAGCAGAGCGTCCTTTAGAAATCCTTGCTATAGATTTCACTACAGTGGAAAAAAGTATCAATGGTATAGAAAATATCCTAGTATTAACGGATATTTTCACGAAATACTCTGTAGCCATACCAACGAAGAACCAAAAATCTACGACTGTCGCTAGAGCTCTACGCCAATATTGGTTCCAGTATGGAATACCATCTCGGATACACTCTGATCAAGGACGTAACTTTGAATCAGAGGTCATTCGTGATTTATGTGAGGAACATGGCGTAGAGAAAAGTAGAACTACCGCATACCACCCCCAAGGTAACGGTCAGACTGAGCGTTTTAATCGTACCCTGCATGGATTGTTATGTACAATATCGCAAGAAAAGAAATCTGAGTGGCCCCGGTATATTGACAATCTCGTGTACGCATATAATTGTGGGGTGCATGCTTCGACAGGGGAGTCTCCATTTTTCCTCTTCTTCGGGCGAGAACCAATCCTACCTATTGACAGCGTGCTTTGTAACCCGAAGAAGGAAGAATTGACCTCACTAAATCGAGTATGGCACCAGGCTGAAAGAGAGAGGCGTAATATACATGCGACCAAAACTCCTAAATCTTTTGATGACGTGAAAGTGGGTGATGAAGTATTTATCCGTAGTCACCCATTGGGTCGAAACAAGATTCAGGATAAATACTCATCACATCCTCTAATTGTCATCGACCGGCCTTCCCCACAAACGTGTACGGTAATGCCTATAACAAAGGCTAGGATTGTAAATAGGGCAGAGATATTGAAAGCGACCAGATTGCGTCGCGATAACCTTACAAGCGTAAGTGTGCCTTTGTCGACGATAGATAGCCCAGTGCCGGGTCCATCTCTGCGTCGAAGTAATCGCGTAAAAAAACCTCGGGTGACATAATTAAATTGTGAGTGTGAGACCACTTCATAACGGAGGGGGTGTATGTTATAAAGTCAGTTGTTGATATATCGATTAATGTAATGTACATGTAAATGCATTACATAAGGTACACAGATATATCTACATAAAAACTTAAAACTAGATTTTAGTGTCACGCTCTGGGTTAATTGCATAGCTTTAACAATATCAATGTTCGTTTTTATGTTATTTTATATTTTTATCGTCTGCAAATTATATTTTGTTATTGTGCTATAGAATTAATGCCAATCGGTAATATAGCCGCATTCATCATTCTGCATGTCATCGGGTATGTACGATTATTATTATTATTATTATATTAGATTATCATTGTTATATTCAACAGGTCTTTGTCTTAATAAAGTATACACGAACTCAACTTTGTTACATATATATATATACTAGTATATATGCACCCATACTGTATGGGCCATACATTATTTTTCCTAAATTAAAAGCATTATTAAAAAAATATACATTTAAATAACGCCATTATATAGAAATCTATCATTATTAAGCATATAAGGGCAACATATCATTGTTGACAATAGGGTCACTGTGTAACACCGCGCACACTGCGATGTTCTGCACTTCTAGTTATGAATATTATCGTATTTTATTATATTTCAATACCCGATTTATAGCGTTCATCAAAATATGCATTGTAATCAAATAGAGGGTTCAGTGGGATATACACTGTTACCACGTGAATACACATATACATATGTGTGTATTCGTGCTTGTACAACATATATATATATATATATATATATATATATATATATATATATATTAATATTAATATTAGTTATAGGTATAAAGCTCGAGATATATAACACATACGTACAATCGTGCATGTCTTGCGGCATATATCCGATGATATAAAGGGTAAGTAATATAGAATGCACGCAACACTAATACAAATAGTATTATCATGCCACAATACAAGAGTATAGCAGCCGACGTTATTATCAGTATCAGGGTATACCCATATACGGGCATTATAACGCGTTATCGAGGTATAGGCGATTACGGGTCTGACTTCACTAAACCTAATAAGGTTAAGCTATCTAGTTGTGGTATACCTAAGTAGTAATGCTTAGCACTTTATTATAATGTTAACTAGTATTTCAAACATGTATATATCATATCAGCGGGTATATTCCCCTTAATCATAATAACACATGCAGTGACATACACATACATACACACACATACACACATACACACACATACACACATACATATACACACGCGTATGTATAATTCTATACTATTATCGTCCTCTAACTAACCTTGAAACTTGAAGCACGTCCTTCTGCCATGATCGCTGGGATGATAATGAGCCAACGCTAGCAGATTAATACAATACGTTATTGTTATTATTACGAATATATTAGAATTTTAATTAATGGTCGATTAACGACCCGAAAAGACTATGAGGTGTTTCCATTAAATCGATTTGAAACGTAATTGAATTAAATTTAATGGGCGCGATCATATAATACATATATTACAGTGTATGGGCGGTTATTAAATATCAATAAAGTTATATTGCTTATATAAATAAACTATATGATTTGAAATTAGTAATCATTTATATGGCCGTTGCCTATCATTATTATATTATAATGTATAATAAGTGTGTATATTTATATACATATAGTATTATTTTGTTGATATATATATATATATATATATATATATATATATATATATCAATATTGAATATGTATATTGATGTAATTATTTGCCACACTAGTATAATATGTGAGGCACATTATGAGGGCCTATATATGTTAACATGCTGCAGTGTAGCAAATCTAGTTTTGTTTAGTGTATACACTATACACACAAACACAAATATATATATATATATATATATATGCGTGTGTGTATATGTGTGTATGTATGTTATCATCGGTAATAATAAATCATATGGTTATATACTATAGTTATAAACTCCCCGGTAATGTGTATACATATTCTATGCTATATAAATAGTAAATATATATATATATATATATATATATATATAATAATTAATTAAATCATTCTAACTAATAGCTTATTAACTAACGTATTTACTATTTACACTTGTTTTTAGTTATTGTTCAATAATACACATATAAACATCACACACACATACATACAAACACCAATACACAATGTGTATTATACATACACCCATGTATACACACATTATAGTAAGGCACTTATTACACGTTATATATATATATATATATATATATATATATCTATATATTTGTATATAATGTTAGTGTTAATTCGTAAAAAATTTAAAATGTCTTATTATAAATGCATTCCCTTTTTTCTTGGTAATGATCTAATTGTTTCCATAAAAAATTGTACTTATTTAATTAATTTAGAAATTATGTATCGTCCTTCTATAGGTATATTAATATATTAATGACTATACTTTTTTTTGATGAGATTTATAATTTTCTTATTGATATGAATATATCAAATTCTATTATTTTAGGTGATTTTAATTTTAATTATTTTTCATCTTTATTTCCTCATACAGAATTCAAATATATTATATACACTCTCTCATTGAAGCAGAATGTTGACTTTCCTACCCATATTCATGGAAATTGTTTAGATTTAATTTTAACACATGATCATCTTCGAAGACAGTTCCATAATAAAATCTATTATTCCCTCGGATCTCATTACGGGTCATTTTGCAATTATTTGTAAGTTGAAAATGTTCAAAGTGAATACAGATAGTTCTATTGTTTACCATAGAAATATTAAATCAATTGATTTAGATTTATTTTCTTCAGTTATATCCGAATATATATCAATTGATAATATAGATATTAGTTATTTTAATGATACATTATCAAAAGTGTTGGATAATTTTGCTCCTTTAAAAATATTGTTGTTACCTTCAGCCATATTCTCCTTGGTATAATTCTACATTATTTAATTTGAAAAGAAATTTAAGAAAACTGTAGAAAAGATATCTACATGAACCGAATTCTATACATTTTCGCGAATTTAAGAATTTGAGATTGATTTATAGGAAATCGCTGTTATCTGTTAAAACCAGTTTATTTCAGGATAAAATATTAAATTGCGGAAACGATACTAACAAAATGTTTTCATATATTATTTCTCTATATAATAATGGTTCTCCTAAATTGTTACCAACACATATTGATATGGGTCTATGCAATCTTTTTTCTGATTTGTATATCAATAAGTTATCTGATATCTGTTACCCCATTTCCAATAAGTTATTAGTATTAGATACACCATATAGCATAACATGGTTATCTGCTAAATAACGATTAATATATAAAATTATTAGTATTATTTATAAATTAATATACCTTAAATTACCTAATATTTAAAGGATTTACTGACGTACCGGATTGAGTCGAGAACCTCTAGATCATCTAACAGCAAATTACTTCGTTACCATAAGTTCAGGCTGACTAGCTATGGCAAAAGATCTTTTCGGTATTCGGCAGCTGCACTATGGAATGGTCTATAGACCTAGAGGTATACCTCGAGATCTAAGAATTGTAAAATCCATAGAATGTTTCAAAAGTAAAGTCAATAATTTATTATTGGTAATTTTAATATTCGTTATTTTTATTTTATATTATTTTATTTTGTTCACGTTTATTAATCTAACAATCCTATTTTACTTATATATTATTTTATCGTTTATTTATTTATGAATTATTATTTTTCTAAAACACAAATGAGAACAATTTTTGTTTTATTTGTGTATAATTATATCATATATCTATCTATTAGCTATATATATATATATATATATATATATATATATAAATATATTGTATTGTTTGTTTGATATGTAATTTTTGTAAGAAAACATAATTAATATTTTATGATTAATGTAAATATTTCAACAATTAACCATATCTTCCCGGTAATCAGAATTATAGCCGCTGATTTAAAAAAATTGCAATACATAATCATTTACATTTGGTATACATTTAATATTTTCATAATTATTATTCATTATTTATAATATATTAGAAATATATTCTAGAAATGTATATATTATATTTTATTCATTATTATTTTAAAATATCAAACATTTTACTATATAGCAAATTCTATTTAAATATAAATATATATATATATATATTATTATTATTATTATTATTATCAGATTTGGTTTTAACAACCGGGTAATTGTAGAAGCAGAGCTTATCGAGACAATTACCCTTTATTATTTTGACAAGTCCTAAAAAAGTACAATTATAATTGGAATAATAAATTCCTGAAAAAAAGAATAAACTATATATAACATAATGTTATATATAAGTTGACTTCCTGTTTACACTAAATCTAATTATGAATAAGATCAAATAATTGTACTTATGAAGGACTTGAAAAAATATCAAAAATCATCATATAATATATAAAAATAAACAAAATAAACATTAAGAAAACTAAAACGACTAAAAAACTAAAAACAGACAAGAAAGGTTAAGAAGAGTAAATATATGAAAATTTAATATAAAGAATAATAAATATATGTTTGGCAAATATTCAAAAATAAATTTATAAATTATCTACACAAAGTAAAAAATATTTAGATAGTTTTCATAATTCGAAGAGTAGTTATAGTATACAATATGGAAAAAAGAAGAAATTAATGTAAAAATGTAAAATGTAAAAGTCTGAGTAAAGATAAAATGTATTAAAAATAATATATAATATTATATAAAAGCGTAATTATAGTATAAAATATGGATAAAAAGGAGAAATAAATGTAAAAGTCTGAGTAAAGATAAAATTTATTAAAAATAGTAAACTTATTAAAAATTAAAAAAATGTTAAAATATAATTTGAAGTAGAAAAATAATAGTAGATTAAAAAATCACAAGGTTAAAAAATAATTAAAAATATCATTACTGAAAAGGGAAATAGATACTAATTTTCTTTTATCAATATTTAATTCATTCCAAAGTCTTGGTCCATATGACGTTAAAGAATTATTCATATAGTTATATTTATTATAAGGTTGAATGAAATCAAAAGTACTTCTTGTATTAATTTTTTTTTTAGTTATTCTTTTATAATGTTTATAAATACTTGGACTACAAGTTTTATAATATATTCTATGCATAAATATTAGTGTTTTATATTTACACAAATCAAAGATATTTAATAACTTATGATCAATAAATAATTTTTTTGAACTAAAATCTATAGGTTTAGAAAAAACTAATTTTAATACTTTTTTTTGTATAACATAAATACAGTCTATATTAGATTTATATGTATGCCCCCAAATTTCTAAACAATAAATTAAATGGGGATAAAAAAGTGCATAATAAAGTTTAATCATAGCTGATTCATTAAGGCAGAAAGATACATTTTTTATGATCCAATATATTTTTAATAATTTATTCTTTAGAAATTGAAAATGAGATTTCCAGTTCAATGAATTATCAATGATTAGTCCAAGGAACTTTGTTTCAGATACTTAAACTAGAAGATCATTTTCAATTTCTATTTCAAATTCTATATCATTTCTAAATGACATGCAGTGAGTTTTATCAATGTTAATTGTCAACTTATTTGATTTTACCCATAACATTATTTCATTAATTGTCAGCTGTAATTTAACTTTTAGTTTGTTGGCTGAACAATCACTAATTATAATATTGGTGTCATCAGCAAATAGTATAAAAGTATTATTAATAGAGCAGGTCGGCATGTCATTAATAAATATAAGAAAAAGAAGCGGCCCAAGAATAGAACCTTGGGGACACCGATATCTATATTAGTAGTAGTAGACATACAGTTATTATAATTTGTAAATTGACTTCTGTCTTTAAGATATGATGATAACCATGATAGAGGTAATCCTCTTATACCGTAAAAGTCAAGCTTTTTTAAGAGTATTTCATGGTTGACTGTGTCAAATGCTTTTTTTAAGTCAATGAATATGCCAACACAGTATTTATTGGAGATCAGAGAATCTATAATAGCTTTTTGAAGGGTTTCTATAGCATGGAGGGTAATGAGGCCTTTCCTGAACCCAAATTGAGAACTACTAATTATGTTATGAAAATCACAGAGAGAAAGTAATCTTGAAAAAAACAATTTTTCTAAGATTTTCGAGAATTGAATATTCAAACATATGGGTCTATAATTATTAAAGTCATTTTTATTACCTGATTTATAGATGGGAATAACTTTGGATTTTTTAAACACATTTGGAAAAGTGCCTGTTGAAAAAGAAAGATTAAAAATATATGTTAAAGGTTCAGCTATAGTGGATGAGATTAATTTTACGAGTTTCATATATATATCAAGTTCATCCTTAGATATTTTTGGAGAAAAATTATCAATAGTTTTAATGACCTCACTACATGTAATTGGATATAAAAATAATGAATAATAATTACTATTTTTAAGGTAGTCGTTGAACGATGTATTAGGTGAACAAATGTTCTTAGCTAGTTTACTACCGACTTGTATAAAGTGTTCATTAAATTTATTTGCTATTGTTTCATCTTTTATTTCCTTTCCATGTATATCAAGTACTGATATTTTTGTATTCTTTTTTTTTGTATAGGATTTATCAATGAATTTATAATTGACCATGTAGTTTTAATGGATTTACTGTTATCCAAAGATTTAGTATAAAAATCCTTTTTACACTTTCTTATAATATTCGTGAGATCATTTTTATATTTTTTATATATCCTAAGATTATTATCATTTCTATTATTTATATATTTTATATACAGCTTTTGTTTTTTTCTACATGCTTTCTTTAAACTTTTTGTAAACCAAGGAATATCTTTTTTGCGAAAAATATTATTAGATTTATGTTTTTTAAGGCATGTTTTATCATAAATTTTACTAAAATGTGTAATAAAAAGGTCAAGAGAAATATTAATATCTTCAGATTTTATAAATGTCCAGTTTGTCTCATTAAGTTCTTTCATTAATTTATTAACATTGTTAGTGTTATTTATATTGTGAGTTATAATTGGAACATTTTGTTTACATTTGAAACGTATTTTATTTAATTTCATTAAGATAAAAATTGGCAAGTGATCAGTAAATTCATATTGTAAAATACCAGATGAAATATAAGAAAAATTTCCATTATGAAAAATATTGTCAATCAATGTAGAACTATTATTACTGATACGTGTTGGTTGATTTATAGACTTAAATAGGTTTTGTAATTGCAATGTGTTTAAAAAAGAATCTGTAATAGTATTGGCTTTAAGTATGTCTATATTAAAGTCCCCACAGAGAAATATATGTTTACCATTATATACATTGAATTTTTCAATAAAATTATTTAGATAAACAAAAGAATCTTTTTCCAATGAGGGAGATCTATAAATTGAACTGATTATAATATTTCTAGTATCAAGTTTAATTTCTATAGTAATTGTATCAATGTAAAGGTTACTAAGAGATAGAATGACAATTTTATTTGTATAAAATGAACTCTTAATACAAATAGAGACGCCACCAGCTTTTTTGTGATTTCTAATAGTGTGAAAAGAGGTATATCCCTGTAATTCAAATAGATTCATATTAAATTCATTGAACCAAGTTTCACATATTGAAATAACATCAAATGTATTATGTATAGATTTAAGTAATAACTTTAAATTATCAAAGTTTTTAACTATACTTCTACCATTTAATTGTAGTACTGATAACGTATTTAAGTTGTATTTTAATTTATTAAGTTCATTCATCGACATATAAGGAGAAACATACATATATATATATATATATATATATATATATATATATATATATATATATTGCCAGTTAAGTATAACATGTATGCATGAATGAAACTAATTTTTAATTAACATTTTTTGTAGTATTTTAATTTTTTGAAAAGTCTATATTAAAATCTCCGTATAGAAATAAATATTTAATAATATACTTTGAAAATTAAATAATTGAATACAGTAGTATCATTATCAGACGAGCGGTAAATAGCAGATAAAATATTGTGCTTTTTTGATTTTTCATCTATTATTTGTATAGAAACAATATCAATTGAATCTGTAATTGAAATAGATAGATTATCAATTATTGATGTTTTATACATTTTTTCACAAAAATAGCTACACCACCACCTCTTTTTATTTTTAAATGATCTATTCGTTTGGTATATATTATAATTTTTAAAATAAATAATAGGATCATCATATTTAGTAAGCCACGTTTTAGTAATAATTAGTATATCTGGTTCATATGTAAATAAACCTAGAAAAGTTAAAAAGTTATCTATATTTTTATTAAAACTACGTATATTTAAAATAATTATTTATAAGTTATTTAAAAATTCATAATTTAATTTATTATATTCATAAAGTGTATATATTTTAGGTTCCATTTTTTGATTCAATTATGTATGTGAAATTAATTTAAAGTTATGATTAATACATTTAACTTTATATATAGTATTATTATTTGTTTTATCTTTAGCTTCAGTCAGTAGTTTTTTGTGTGTTATAAATTGTTCAGTAGTAAATACATGTGAAATTCAAATTCTTTTATATTTTGTATTTTTTAATTTATATACCCTATTTAATATATGCATTTCATATAGTTCTGTATTTAAAGTACTTTTAATAGGCCTAATTGTATCATTTATTATTTCATTGGTTTCACTATCTATATTTATTTTACCAATTCTATGTATATTTTGTATGGATGTATTTTCAACATCACTAATTTCACTAATATTACTATTAATTGAATCTTTATTATATTTAAATTTATCTATTTTTTTATTAAATTTTTTTTTTCTATATTATATATTATAAGAGTTTTTTTACGATTACTATCTTCATATATATTTTCAATATTTGTGGTTACATTATCATTTATAGTACATTTAATTTCATCAAGATTTTTAGTTACCATACTAGAATATAATATTGTATTGCTATCATTATGGTTATCATTATTTTTAATTTTTTGTTGTAAATCTAATATAGTATCTTTTAGATCTATAATAATTGTATTATATTGTTCAATACTATATTTAATATTAGTATCAAACATATATTTAATATTATTTTTAATAGAGTCAGATAATTCAGAATTTGACATTCTACCATTAGCCATAATTATTATGTAAATTAAATAAATATACAAATAAATATAATTATATATCTATATATATATATATATATATATATATATATATATATATATATATATATATATATATATAAACACCTATATAAAATATAAGATATTATATATATATAAATGATAGTGAATGTATATTAAATAGTAAATGATTTATAGAGAAATATATAATTGTAATACATACGATTTTATAACGAATTTTAAATTAAATAACTTATCTGAATGTTGATTTGGTTGAATGCACAAAATGGTAAAAACACGTCTGTTAAGAGTGATTTTATTTTCCAGATATTACTGCTTCATATTAGATTCTATAGATATGATGCTCATGATACTATTTTATTAAACCATATACATTTTGGTTCATTATTGGTGGTGCGACGGAGGTTTTTAAAAAAAAAATTATTAAAAAAAAATAAATCTCGAAATGTCGTTATTCCTATGTAATTGTATTGTATATGTTTATAAAAAATGTCCTTAAGGACATTTATTTGAATTCTGTACATTTTATTTGTATTTTATTTTAATGGGTATATATATAATACTGAGTACTTTTTTAAATACTATGTTCTTCTAATAGATAACATTAATATATAGTAAATATTATCTATAGTATCACTAATTACAATATTAGTTATTAGATAATTAATTTAAACAATAAAATAAATTTTATATATATACAAATTTTCTAAAAATTAGGCCACTTTGACTATTTATTAAAATTATAAATAGCTATTTTTTTTAATTTATAATGCTTGTACGTTAAAATATAACATCTTAAGATGAGGTAGAAAAAAAAAATATTAAAATTTGTAAAGGTACCCCTCCACAGAAAAAATGGTAATTTGTTGATGATTTTTAACAAATTTAAGAAATACCAGGGTATTTATTATTTTTTCGGCCAAATTGTAATATATAGTGATTAATTCATTGTTTTTTTATTATATATAATATAAATTTCTCAAATATAACGATTATGTACAAAATTATGAGAGGTCCACAAAAATTCTGGAAAATCCTATAATTTGATAAAAAATCCTAGAAATAAAATTATTTTTTTTATAAATTTTATATCATTCATAGGAACTATACACATTACACATATTCTGAAAATTTTATGATTTTATCTTAATTATAAATGTGAAAAATATACATATTTGTTTTTTTTTGAATTTTCCTATCTATTCCCATGTTATCTTTTTTGTAAAGTGAACATGCCCTTGCACAGCAAATATTGACCTAAATCAAAAAAAATTTGTTTTTGTATTCTCAATACTAAAATGTTGATGAATCATGTGAAGCAGCCGAATCCATCATCAACAGCATGTCTAAAATCACTCTTAACGTCCGTCCACACACACACATATATATATATATATATATATATATATATATATATATATATATATGTGTGTGTGTGTGTGTGTTTACATAGTAATTACAAAGATATTGTGAAGTAAATATATTGCACTCCCTATCTATCTCTAGTAGGGGACGGAAGGGTATTATAGCCGATGGTTTTATTACCTTATAAGGTGTATACAAGAAACAAAATATATCATCTAATATTGGATATTATGATCCAATAAGTTGTATATACAATTACAATAAGTTGTTCTAAATAATGGCTATCAACATGTACTCATTTAATTATTTGTAATCAAGTCATTTGATTTTTATTAAAAAGCAAATTTTCCGCATAAATAGAGATACAATACATTAGTGCGGGTATTATAATACCGTATATACCATATATGGTCGATAGTTCCGAAATAGCCACAAGGATCGCGTCATATATTCAAATACGCACTATTTTTATAATTAGAAAATAAAATACATTTGATCAGATATCAAGATACACACGCACTTTTATATTAAATATAAAAATAATTAATCGTTATCCCATTTAGTTTTACTTATATTCAGCTACAAATTTATTTGTTAATTAATTAGTTTAATATGTCTCACATTATTAATGCAAATGTAAGCCGATTAATGTGAACAAATGGAAAATAAAAATTGTATTGAACATCGATTCAATATTGAAAATGAAATGGCAGTAATAGATTGGTAACGGGGCTTAATCATTAATGATATTATTCTAGGTTAATAATAATGATATATCTTGATAATAAAGTCCCATTCTATATCGTATTACTATAGTTATCTAGTGCTTTTGATACTCTCGATCACAATATTCTTTCTATTGGACTTAATTAAATTGGAATACACTGTCAAGTCCACAGTTGGTTTATGTATATTGTTTCATCTATAAAATATTCGGTGAATATTACCTTCTCGTTGTCTCCTCCTTATTTTAACATAGGTGGACATAGGGGACTTTAACATAGGTCCCCTACATGGTGTTCCACGAGGCTCTGTTCTTGGCCCTATTTTGTTCATTATTTATATCCTTCCTATAAAATCAATTTTCCACAAATATCCTAATATTAACTATCATATTTATGCCGATGATCTTCAAATATATCCATTTTCTAGTTATAGTGATTCTGGCCTGATTCAAATATCTATGTTTAATTGTATTACTGATCTTACTTATTGGTTCTCTCATAACTCCATTTCCTTAAATATGACTAAAACTAATAGGATAAACCTACTATCATATTCTCAAGACACAGTTAACTGTGGAGAATTCTCCTCTATCAATCATTCATCTTTTTATACTATCTCTTCCAACTTCTCAATATATAACTATCCTATGTTTCACTATAACCTATCAACTAGACTAATCTCCACACATTAATAATATGATGCGCACTGATAACTATTTTCTATATAATATTAGAAAATCTCGTTATAAGCTTACTTTTTCCATGACTAAATGTCTAATTCACTCGATTTTATTCAGTAGACTTATCTACTAATGTTATTATTGTTTACGTTACCTGTTAACCTGATCCTACTGAATTATTTTATTTTATAATATGCATAAATGTATATTTATATAGTGTATAATATACACACACAGTGTAATTTTATTTATTGTTTATTTATACCCTGAGTAATTCCAAGACCTCCTATAACCTCGAGGTTATAATAGATCTTGTTAATTCACATTGTGTAATCAATATAAGTAATAGAGGATTCTAGTAAATTACTAGTAGTGATCCTAGTATACCAGGATCATCACTATAGTGATATTATTATTAGTATACTGGTTTATATTCATTATAATTTAGTTTTAAAATTTTGTGTGGCCTTAAGGCAATTGCCCCCCTGGTATAAATTTCTGTCAACGGGCCTGCATAACACACATATGTTACTAGAGTGTATATGGCTTTACACAAGTTAATTATATTAAAGGTGGGGCGATGAAACAATTATGTTACTTAGAATATTTAAAAAGAATTCATTATATTTAATTATAAAACGATGTATATGCATATATGCATACTATATTATACTGCATATTATAGTATACTATATAATATATAGTATATATGTATATAGTATATCGTATCCAACTGTGTCGTTCGAAATTAACTTTAAGTGATTTATTACTCCTATATAGTAACATATAATACACATTATTATGTAATATGTATACAATGCAAAACTTTAGTAGCTTATACCTCGGAATGTAGGTTATGTAATTTATAATGTGTGGAAGATTCCACCTTTGAACCGTTTGATAAATATTTATAAAATGTTCATAATTTATAAATATTATTTTGAAAATATGGTGCTTTAGAAAATATAACTATAGTTATATTTTATATATATTGCTTTGAGGCAGTGTGAAACCCCTTTCAAAGGGGTTTCACGAATAGAATATTTTGAATCGTTTCACATTGCTACCCCGGATTGCTACGAATTATTTTTTAAATTCGAATCGAATTATTTAGATTTATAGTTCAAATACAATGAGTTATATAATGATTCATATACAATGATTATAGATACATATTTACGTTTATATTAAAAAACGTTTAAATAAATTTGAAATTTAACTTTACTTTATTTTATTATATAATACTTAATTTTCGCACCATCATGGTGACCATGGATGAGGAATCATATCATAAATATTATTTTTGTTTATGCTTCTGCAAATCTGTAATTATGAATATATAAGAGCAATATAAGGACGGCGTTTATGGCAGTATGACTGGCTAAAAAACCGCGAGAGTGAATTCGGTGGAACATTTACTAAATTTAGTGATTTATGATTTAGTAAATAATTTACTAATAGTAAATGATTAAGAACAATAATGGAGCAAGCTAGAGAAGATCCAGACCATTTCAAAAAGTCTGTCCGAATGGACTATATCACATTTACAGTTATATTAAATAAGATACGCTTATAATAACGGTTATTAATAACCCCACGACTTTTTGACATAACCTCGTCTAAAAACTCATTTCACTCGATACTTTCACTGCTATGTAACATATATGTGTGTTAACATACTATAGTATGTTAACACACGCAGGCTACCATTACTATCATAGATGATGCCAACAAAGGACCTACAAATTCATTCGTTGAAATACCAACAATTATAAAGGTTTTACACGTATATATAATATATATATATATATATATATATATATATATATGTATGTTAAACTTATCATAGATAACAATATATTTTATTAAAAATAGACAAATTAAATCATAAACTATAATTATATTAAATTATATAATAAAATGTTAATATTTAACCCTTAATATAAAATACCTACTGTCAACAATAAATATAGTCTATTAACTATGCTTAATTAGAAATTATTATAAATAGAAATATGGAGATTTAACAAATATATATTTTTACATATTCGTTTACATTTCTTTCAAATCTATGTAATATATATATATATATATATATATATATATTAAGTTATATTAATATATATCAAGTCACATTTTTCTATGTTTTAATTAGAATTTAAAAGCTTAGTTAGATTATTAATTTTAAGATTATATTCTTGTATATATACCGTTGAGAAAATGCTTTGTAACAATGACATACATTGAGGTAGGTATTTACCTGTTTACCTAACTACATATATGAGGAAATGTATGTATAACTACATATATGTATACATGCTGCTTACTTTACTATTTTGTATATTTATAGAAACAGTTGTAATTAATATATTAATATAAAACATGTGCAATAAATATAATTGAATGATTTTATCTTATCGTGCAATGGTCTTGGAGTAAATATTTTAATTTAACATTCAAATAAAAAATTAACTCGTTTAGGAATTAATGTTTTAATATGAATTGTGACTAGATCGAAATATAATGTAATATAGTTCTTATTACTTAAAAAGTCGACACAAATAATATCGAACACATTTAAATTTACGACTAAATATAATACATAAGTGTTCTACCTTAACAATGAATGAAAAAAGTATATATAATAAATTCAAAATTATTTATTAAATGTGAAAATAAAATAAACATGTATATACATGTATACATATATACATGTATATACATAAATAATAAAATATAAAACAGTAATTTCAAATTTAATTTCTATAAGATATTATTCATAAATATAAATATTATAATATTACTATATGAAATGAAATGAATGGAAATGAAAGTAGTTTATTGAGTTATGAAAGTACAATTTAGCAGAGGCAAAACTATACTTTTAATATAGAGGGGGACAATATATTGGAAAAAAATAGAAAATTAAGATATATATATATATATATATATATATATATATAAATATTCGATATGTATTTATTAACTAAAGTTATTTTCCAAATTTAATACTTCTTCTCTCAAATGAATTATTTATAAATTACTTTAATATGTCATCTATGTCTAATACTTCCTATTTTTCTTTGTGGATATTGAAAATCATTATCACATTTAATCTTCTCTGCGTCATGCTTTTTATTAGTCATTTCTTTAATCTTCATAACGCACTGAAAGACCTTTTAGCGTCACACGAACTTGCAGGTGATATCATAAGTAATTTTAATATGATTTTAATTACTGGAAAAAATGTTATAACTTATTTAGACATAGTTTTAAAATTGTTATAATATTGTTCAGATTCATGTTGTTATGACTTTTTTATATCATCTAATTTCGTCAATCAAATCTTCAAATATATTTACTGCTTTATTTTCTTTTCTATTTGTTATTATATAACTGTTTATATAGTATACTATATATAAATGTATATATATATATATATATATATATATATATATATATATATATATATATATATATATATATATATACAGTGTAGCATGAGTGTTATTATGTTTTTTAAGGAAACCATATTGGATAGTATTTATTATGTTATTATTTTGTAGGAATTGTATTAGTCGATTATATATTAATTTTTCTAGTATTTTAGATAGTTTATTCAAAATATATATTGGTCAATAGTTGGTTATAATAGTGATGATATTTTTTTAGTAATGGGTTTAATGGGAGATAGTTTCATTTTTAAAGGAAAAGTTCCTGACGACAACATAGATTACAAATATGACTTAATAGAAAGTCAATATAATCTTTTGAGATTTTTTAAAAAAATTTAACATTTTTTTCTTTTAACAATTTCATATTTAGATAATGAGTGTCATGAGACGAATTTGATTTATTATTTGTTTATAATAGAATATATCTCATGTGTTGATGTGGGATGAAGATATATTGATTTATATATTGTAATATCCATTGGGTTAGGTTATTTTATATATATATATATAAGATATTTAACATAATGCATAAATACAAATTAAAATACACTATTTTTGCTACCAAAATCTTATTGTGAGATTTAGACTTGAATAACTAAATAAAAACTTAAATATAGCATATGTAGATAGCATGTAGATACCATAAAAATACCTGGTTGTTAAACTTATTTAAATATAAAATTAATTTAAAAAATGAAATACTGTAAAACTTAACTGGTTTTTCTAATCTAATTTATTTTGTATACACATTTCTAGAAATTTACACATATTAATAAACAATAAAATATCATTGTTATCAATTAAGAATAATGTATTAATAGTTACCAAACTATGTATGTTACCTATAATCTATAGAAATCTATAATATAATCTGTGTGGTAAATCTATTCTTAATCATCACAATACAATAATTTAGGGTAATCTTTTGTTAATTATTAGGAAAAACTTTTAGAACATTTAAATAAATACACAACTGTAATAATTCTAGGGAATAGTAGGATTGAACATAAATTAGATTGGAACAACTAAATAAATTATTTAAGTCAGTATCTATAGATAGTAGTATACTACTTATAAATTAAAGAATTTAATTTGTATAGAATACAATGAATGTATACATTAAACTATAGTTTAATCATATAATGTATGTATCAGTAATCGTTGATACATACATTCTATAATAATATAATTATACAAATTTAATTAAACAATATTAGTTATATACATATTTATATTACATTTTTAAAGAAATTAATATTACAATATTACTGAGTTTTTAAATTAAAATAAATAAATATTTAGTGTATTTGAAATATGAGTAAATAAACCACTAAAAAGAATATTTTTGAATATCTTGTGGAGATATTAAGCAAGCATGCTTGAATTTGTAATATATATATGTATATATATATATATATATATATATATATATATATATATATATATATATATATATAAATATATAAATTAGATTATTCACATATTATATTTGAATGATAACAATGCTCCACAATTCACATCAGCGGGCCACTATAATAAACCCACCCGGTGAATATGCCTGCACTATAAAAACTCTATCTAGAGTTTTTATAGAACAAAATAAAGGATGTCTACCTCCCAATGTCAGGTAAGTACTACTACTACTACTACTACTACTACTACTACTACTACTACTACTACTACTACTACTAATACTACTACTACTACTACTACTACTACTACTACTACTACTACTATTACTACTACTACTACTACTACTACTACTACTACTACTACTACTACTACTACTACTACTACTACTACTACTACTACTACTACTACTACTACTACTACTACTACTACTACTACTACTACTACTACTACTACTACTACTACTACTACTACTACTACTACTACTACTACTACTACTACTACTACTACTACTACTACTACTACTACTACTACTACTACTACCACCACCACCACCACCACCACCACCACCACCACCACCACCACCACCACCACCACCACCACCACCACCACCACCACCACCACCACCACCACCACCACCACTACTACTACTACTACTACTACTACTACTACTACTACTACTACTACTACTACTACTACTACTATTACTACTACTATATTATACTACTACTACTACTACTACTATTACTACTAGGAAGGTAGCTGTACTTAAAAAACCACTCTTGGGTCCCAATAATTTCGGAAATCCTACAAAGTAAGTTAATCATACAATATTATATCATATATCAATTTATTGACAATAATTAATAAATATATTCATATACTATACGTAATGAATAATACATCATACATAATAATGAAATATAAAAATATATATATAGTATATTATAAAACATGTTATATATAATTGATTATACAGAAAACTCAGAAATATTATGCCGAAGGTGGTGTTTCTGAAGACTGATATGATTCCAGTGTCTCAGGTTAATGTCCTAGCTTACCCTAAGTCATGTGCGTATGTATGTATGAGGGTATGTGTATGGGTGCGTATGCTGATTATGATAGCATATTAGTCATCTTAATACTAATATTGCTATATATGAAAGTTCTACATTAAATGTATTCGTGATTATTTCAATGTAGTTAGTTTATAATATATTATTGATATTGTAAATATAATGAAAATTAAAATGGTAAAACTTATTTATATACTTAATAGACCTTAAGAAAAAAAACCAAATAATCTTTTTAAATAATCTTGTTGTTAATATATTACAAATGTCACATATTATAGCATGTATACATTTAAAAGTGCATAAAGAAGTTAATACTCTGAGTAAAATAAGTAAAATTAAATAACTATTAGGAATAGCACATTAATAAGGATCGAGGCCTAGTAATACAAATTTAAATATATAACAAATGTTTGTTTATATATATACGTCTAATTTAATAATTAACATATATATTTGCCACCATATATGGTATATACTTATGTAGAGGAATACCTCTACATAATATATTAAATGTAATGACCTCTGTAACGACCTTGATATTGTACATAGACACTTTCAATCGAAACATTGCCTATCGGAAATTATGGAGTTAATTTCCAGAGGGTCGGACTAATAAACAATATAAAGAAAGAAAACAAAGTAGATGATGAAGAAATAGTTAAAGAAGAAATTGAAGAAGAACAAGAACAAGAACACAAACAAGAACAACAACAGGAACAACAATTTATTCAAATACAGAAGCGTTAGGATTATTTATATATATATATATATATAGATTATTTGTATGGTAATTACTTAGTATATAATAATGGAATTGTAAATTAAACTAAATGTATATTTAATATTAGATAAAATATATAAATTTTTAAATTTCATATATTGTACATTATATATATATATATATTTAAAATGTTACATATTGGACATTATATATTTATTATGGGGCGCCTTTTCACAAAAATTAACGTATAATTATTTAAATTTTTTTTGTATTACAATTTTTTATATTTAATTTTACGCAGTTATATTAGAATTATATAATTTATCATGTTAATAATCTAATTAAATCTAATACGTACATGTTACCTTATAACCTATTGTGTTATATTCTTTATTAAAATATATATTTACCATTCAATGGATTTAATTATGCATAATATATTCTGTAAATTTGAACGCCAATATCTTCAGTAGAACATACGTCATCCTTTGTAATTTACGTATATACAATTCATTATACCGATACTATCTCATTGTAATCTCTCACTATATCGATTGCATTGATTACAGTTAATTAATGATTTAAATTATATACCTTACGTTATATAGTTCATTTATATAGTTGATTTGTATATAATTTTTTATTATATAAGAGCTATAGCTCTATATATATATATATATATACGTGTAACTATTGTTCACTAGTGCATGTCGAAGTAGAGATCCCGGTGTCGAAGCAGGCGACGGCTAGTTACGAAGCAGGGGACTACGCTATGACCTTTGACGACGATATATTCAACATCCCGGAACCGGAAATCAAAGGTGACCTCTCCTACATCGATATCGAGTGTGACCTGTGCTACTACGAACTGCCACCGGTGAACCGGAAGAGACCCGATGAACGGGCCGAGGGGTTCGAATCTTTCAAACCACCGACGGAAGAAGCCCCCTACGAGCAGCCTCACACGGATGCCGACCGTAGCGACATCTACGATAAGCTTCGCGAACAATACACGCCTTCCCATTAGCCAGCCGGTCACGTGCTACCCTCTGTATCCCGAGAACTGGACACGACCTCAGTGCGTGGCGGATCTAGAACAGGAACTCGTCACGGTGCCACCTACCGGCTATCATTCGGTTTCCTGTGGAGACGTCCGGTTGAACGAAGTCCCTGGCGTGCTTGTGGAGACCCCGCTCGAGAGGGAGACCAGAGAATGCATTGCTAGGCAACGATCGTTCATGAATAGTAAGCCCGGAGGTTCTCTGGCTACGTTTAACCGGTATGTTTAATAAGTAATCGATCAATGGCATTTGTTATGAGAAGTAGACTAAGGGTCATGATATATATCACATAAATTATTGGCTTTTAAGTATTGTTCTCCAAATTGTTACCAAAATTAATCGGACTGTTATATAGATATTTTATAACAAGATTATTGAAGAAAGCTGACAGATATCTGTCAGCTTTCTTTTTGTAGGTCAATGAGATACTAAATTATATATATATATATATATACTCCACCAAAACTAAAATAACCATATATATGTGTGTATATATAAGATAAACCTATAACCTATACAGTAAGTACGTGATGAAGCCCGGTAGCACAGTAATGCCCGATTACAAGAAGAACCAGAACTCCGAATACCGCTTTATGGGACCCGTTCCGACCGTAGCCGGAGAAATACGAGACAAATACCCGAGTCACGAGACCTATCTGACCCCTCGTCAGGGCGAACAGTTCCAACAGAGGGCGGCCAACAACTTTAAACAATACCTCAGGAAAAGGTTACCGCAGCGGCTCGAGTGTGCGGTATACGCTCTCCACACGGCGTGATATATTGCCCGGCTAACTTTTAATGGCAACATAATATTAGTAAACATATATAAGTAAACATTTGAGGCTGTTATTTATGCTATTATGCTATTATGCTGTTATTATGAAGCTATTACTGTAAGTTTGGTCTTTTTATCATCGACACTTTTAGTTAGCTTAGGAACACATGTGCTCTTTGTAGAATGGTCAGATGATCAGATGGATAGTCAGTTTATACATCGCATGGGTATAATGGTATACAATTGTACTTATATGTATATGTATACATAGGTATATAGCCTTATAAGGCTATAGCCTGTTATTCTGTCAAACTCTATAGACGTATAAATGCTACAAAAAAGCTCACCAGTATTTTAATGTAACACATACTTAATATATTTATATAATTTATAATGAGAAAATATAGAACAATATAGTTTATTATTCATATAAATATATATTAATAAATTATGTGTATTATAAGTTACATTTCTAAGTAAGGCTTGATAATATATTAATACTATATATAATTTTACTTTTACTATATATATATATATATATATATATAGTAATACTATTAAATATACATTATACATTTCCTTTATTATAATGTTATATACCAATTTCTTATTAAACATACCGGTTAAATGTAGAGAACCTCCGGGCTTACTATTCATGAACGATCGTTGCCTAGCAACACATTCTCTGGTCTCCCTCTCGAGCGGGATCTCCACAAGCACGCCAGGGACTTCGTTCAACCGGACGTCTTCACAGGTAACCGAATGATAGCCGGTAGATGGCACCGTGACGAGTTCCTGTTCTAGATCCGCCACGCACTGAGGTAGCGTCCAGTTCTCGGCATACAGAGGGATCACGTGACCGGCTGGCCAATGGGAACGCCCGTATTGTTCGCGAAGCTTATCATAGATGGCGCTACGGTCGGCGTCCGTGTGAGGCGGCTCGTAGGGGGCTTCTTCCGTCGGTGGTTTGAAAGGTTCGAATCCCTCGGCCCGTTCATCGGGTCTCTTCCAGTTCACCGGTGGCAGTTCGTAGTAGCACAGGTCACCCTCGATATCAATGTAGGAGAGGTCACCTGTGATTTCCGGTTCCGGAATGTTGAATATATCGTCGACGAAGGTCATAGCGTAGTCCCCTGCCTTATAACTAGCCGTCGCTTCCTCCGACACCGGCATCTCTACTTCTACATGCACTAGTGAACAATAGTTACACGTATATATATATATATATATGTATATCTCTTATATAATAAACAATTATATACAAATATATAAATCCACTATATAACGTAAGGTATATAATTTAAATGATTAATTAACTGTAATCAATGCAATCGATAGAGTGAGAGATTACAACGAGATACTATCGGTATAATGAATTGTATATACGTAAATTACAAAGGACATGACGTATGTTCTACTGAAGATATTGGCGTACAAATGTACATCTGAGGTAATAAGGAGATCGCTGCATGAGCGTCACCATTCGCGCAGCAGATCACGACAGATCACCCCAGCAACTTCCCCAACATCCTCTCCAATTCTATCCTTAACACCTTCCCCAACACCCTCTCCAATGCCATCCTAAACACCTTCCCCAATTATAACCCAAATTAAAATATATTATGAAGAAGACATTATAGACATGTTAAATAAATGTAAAATATCAATTAATAGCGAAGCAATTAACTACGATATATTTAGTAATGCTTTTAAAAATATTAATTTTAATTAAAAATTGTATTTATAACCATACGCATTATTATTATTTATTATATTGCGTTTCTTTTGTTTTAGATTTAGTTTTGTATCTATTATAACAGTTGTGTATTTGTTTCATTTACTAGTTTTATTATTATTATGTTATTTTATTATTTTAATTTATTATTACTTATTATATATTCTATATATTCATATATGAATATGGCCGTAGTAATAAAAATGTAAAATCATTCTTTTTATCATTTAATATATATATATATATATATATATATATATATATATATATATATATATATATATATATAGTTTATAAAACATAAATAAAATAAACTAATATAAGTAAAACCATTCTTTTTAGCAGTTAACTATATTATAATTTAATCATAACATATATATATTCTTACCGTTGTACTTCTTATACGAATTGACCGTTCTTGATTTTCGAATTGTGAGTCGAATCAACCTCCGTGCAGCATATATCATATACGTATTCTTACCGTTGAACTAATATAAGCAAAACCATTCTTTTTTAGCAGTTAACTATATTATAATGTAATCATAACATATATATATTCTTACCGTTGTACTTCTTATACGAATTGACCGTTCTTGATTTTCGAATTGTGAGTCTAATCGACCTCCGTGCAGCTTATTGGCGGTCATAGTTAGACAGTTGAAACGACCGTCGATTCAACCTCCGGACAGCTTCTTGAGTTGATCCACCTCTTTTAAAGCAATATAGTTATATTTTCAAAATAATATTGATAAATTATGAACATTTTATAAATATTTATCAAACGGTTCAAAGGTGGAATCTTCCACACATTATAAATTTCATAACCTACATTCCGATATATACGGGTATTACCCTATAAGCTACTAACGTTTTGCATTATATACATATTACATAATAATGCATATTATATTGTATATATATACTTACATGTATTTATGTATTTATAATACTTATATATAATAAACCTATAGGAGTATGTTTATAATGCATAAATAAATCACTTATAGTTAATTTTAAACCACATACTATACTATAGGATAATATATACTATATCCTATATAGTATGCATATACATACACAATATACATCATTTTAAATATAATGAATTATTTTTAAATATTCTAATTAACATAATTGTTTCATCGCCCCACCTTTAATATAATTAACTTGTGTAAAGCCATATACACTCTGGTAACATATGTGTGTTATGATATCAGGAATAACTGCAATATACATTGAGTGTATACACCTATATATAGGCTATTACTAGGCAAGTAGCGGTATACCTTTGATCGCCTAGTAATAGTGTACTATCAGGGATAGTACACTATTACTAGGCGATCAAAGGTATAGTCTATCACACATATACATGTATATATATGTGTTTGTGTTTATACAATTAGGCATATAGGCAGACTTTTCTAGTATACTAGAAAAGTAGGATATATCCTAAATTTTCTAATATCCATAATTCTATTAATATAGAATATTTTAATATATGCAGACCTCTCCTCGTTGATTAGACAAGTACCGAGGAATAACGCATTGATAATTAGGTGTGATTTCAATACACATCTAGGAGAAAACGGCGGTTTTAAACTATAGTATCATCAAAACAGTAATAGAAACTGATATATTCTTAATAATCGTCATCTCGAGAATAAACTTGTATATATGAATACACATTTCAAGGTCAGACATGGACATATAAATATCCAACCTCTAGCAGTTCACAAATTGACTATATTAGATATATATATATATATATATATATATATATGTTATAATTAACAAAAAGTGGAAAAATAGTGCAAATTACTGTAGAGCATAAAACTATTTTGTAAGTGTTACCTACGCGCACTGAATTGTTTCAGCTCAAATAAAACTAACCATTGAAGAGAATAATTATTATTCTTCTTTTTAATTCTTCTTAAGAAGAAAACGAGAAATAACAAACCTGATGACTACAGCAGCCTGAACAATAATACTAACATACGAAACTCATTCATTACAAAAGTAAAAAACAGGTTATACATATTTAAAAAGAGTTCATCTACACTAACTTCATATACGTCTTGCACACATTTCGAAGCAGCATATAAGTAAATAGTTAAAAATATAATACCACTTCAACCAAAGCTCAAGAAAATAATAAGGAAAAGTAACCGAATACGAACATTTTCGGTATATCAGAAACCATAAATTCTATAAAAAAATTGTAATGTATAAAATATTCATAATTATATAAATAGTCTAAATAAGTATTTTTTATTTGTTAATTATTCACAATATTGATGATGTATAAACCCAAAGCCAAGCAAACGGTTCCGTCTGCTTCAGCGGATGTAGCGTCTATAGAGTATACTCGGTGTAAGACGCAAACTCGTCGATGAGTGATAGTTGAAAGGGGAGACGATCGAAAAGGACGAGTTGGGGGTCAGAGGTTACATTTGAAATACGAGTTACTAGTATATATGTATATATTGTATTTGTATTTGAGGTTTATTTGATTTAATTGGTTTAGTTTAGTCCTGATTGCTTTTTTTAATCGTAGGTAGGAATTTGATCTTCCTTATTGATATCGTTTAATGATGATTTTCTAGAGTATCTTATATTATTATCTCTAGAAATAAATTGAATAATACTAGAGATAAATGGCAACCCTATCTTACACTTACTGTCGTTGGAAATGGAAGACTAATTTGGTTGTTCAATAGAATAGAACTTGTTGTAATATTATATAGTGATGTTATGATGTTGATCATTTCGATGTGTATATTCAATGTCGGCATGGCATGCCATATACCATTATACCATACTCTACATGTCCTCGATAAGTGATTATACAAAGTGGTAATGGGAATTATTATGGTTAGAGTATGAATCTGATTTACTATAAACGTATAGTATTAAACTTAACTAAATATGTATTATATCATTTGCAAGTTACAATTAAATAATTAAAAAAAAATATTGAACTCAAACATTCACGTTATAATATTTTAACTTTGATCATTATTTATGTTATATATATATTACTGTAATAGTGGGGTTAAATGAGTATATTGGGATGTCATATTAAATTCATTTACATTGAAATTACGAGAAAAATTAATTACTGAAGATTTATTTGTATATATATATAGATAAAGATTGCTAATATTATTTTTTTATCAAATCACCAGTGTTCTATTTATTATAAACTATAGTTCATATATGACCTTATACTATAATGTGACAATATCCATCATTAATTTAATAACATTCATCAGTGATGTTATATCTTTCATTATATTTTTAATGATATAATTCCTTGTCATTCCCTTATAGGATATAGATATATCTAGAATTTGCCATAGTATTACATAATGAATATTCATTAATAACTAACACACAATAGCACCATTACTAAAAATATATAATATAGCACCAAATATTGATTGTAATATTTCATCATGAACAATAATATCATAAATATCATATTTAAGAAAAAGAGAAATTATAATAGAAACCATAATTATTATTATAAAAAATATTTTAAAAAAAATTATTAAATAAAATAAATTCAAGTATATATACTTACTAGTATAAAGTATACTATAGTTTAAGTACATAATGATATGTGTTGTGAGTATACATTAATATTTCTGTATATAATGCCTTATTGGCATGCTAGGTATTATGACTCAGGCACAAGAAGTCTAACCTAACACAAATATCTCCCTATAACACCATAGCATATAAAACATATCCCACCATTATTGTGTAATATCACTTTATTTTATATGTATTCTCATTTTCATAATTAATTATTAAATAAAAAATAAATAAATTTGATAATTTCGTTCATTAACGCAATAACTTATGATTTAAATATATTAAATAAATATATATATATATATCAATTTATTTATTTTAAATTAAAAACAATTAAAAAGTATATTACAAATATTACAAAATACATTACCATAACTATATATATATATACATATAAATATATATGTGTACGTGTATATTTTTCTTTCTTGTAATTTTCGTCATGGAATATTCATCTATCTGTAAATTAGAATATATTGATAATTAATAATATATTGGAAGATATTTAAAATGGGGAATTCGTAAATTGATATACCATATTATAATAAAGGAAATGTATAGGGTATATTTAATAATATTATCAAATCACTTTGGACTTTGGTATTAATATATATATAGTAAAAGTAAAACTATATATAGTATTAATATATTATCAAACCATACTTAGAAATTTACTTATGCTACACATAATTTATATATATTGTTATTTTTATTTGGTGGAGTCCTTTCATCCCATCCAGGAACTTAGATGAAGTTTTCACTTATAACCATATATGGCTCTAATGTCTCTTCGAAGCCGATCTCATGTTAAGGCATCCGTGGTTTTAATTAGAGCCGGTCATTTATTTATACACAATTATATAAGATCACTTCTAAAAATATTTTAAGACCTATTTTATAAAATTAATTAATGGTCCGGACGAGGCTCAAACCCGTGTCCTACTGCTATATATATATATATATATATATATATATATATGTATAATAAACTATATTGTACTATATTTTCTCATTATAAATTATATAAGTATATTAAGTATGTTATTAAAATAATGGTGTGCTTTTTGTAGCATGTAGAAGTTGATAGAATAATAGGTTATAGCCTTATAAGGCTGTATACCTATATACATATATATATATATATACATATAGATATAGGTACAATGGTATACCATTATACCCATGCGATGTAATAACTGACTATCCCTCTGACCATCTGACCATCGGTCCATCTGTCCATCTGACCATCTGAACATCTGACCATCTGACCATCTGACCATCTGATCATCTGACCATCTTACCATCTGACCATCTGACCATTCTACAAATAGCACATGTGTTCCAAAGCTAACTAAAAGTGTCGATGATGAAAAGACCCAGCTTACAGTAATAGCTTCATAATAACAGCATAATAGTATAAATAATAGCCTCAAATCTGTACTATATGTATACTAATATTATGCTGCCATTACAAGTCTATTAATAGAAATAAGTGTATATATTAACACTATTAGATAGTATATATATATATATATATGTATATGTATATATATATATATGTATGTGTGTATGTGTTTGTGTGTTTGTGCGTATATTATACAATTATATAGATATAGAATTCTATTAATAATAATTCTTATTGATAAGATATATATTTTATAAAATATAATATTGCACAATAGATATCGCTGTTGTAATATCCAATGTGTTTATTTGACATATACAATATACAAATTTGAATATATATTGAATACATAAAATAATGATATCCAAAGTGTTTATTTTGCCTATAAAATATATAAAATTGGAACATACATTGAATACACAAAATAGTCATATCCAAAGTGTTTATTTGACCTAAAAAATATAAAAAATTGGAACACATATTGCATAAATAAAATAATGATATCCAAAATGTTTATTTGACCTATAATATATACAATACTGGAACGTTATTATATATTTTACGTTGACGGGCAACGTGTTTGGTTGCTTGGGTTATATTTCTATTATGCTGAAATTAATTTGTAATGCTATTATGCTGATATTATTTTTCTATCACTATAATAGCAACATAATAACATCATAATAGCATTACAATTTATAATAGCAGCATAGTAGACTTTTAATGGCAACACAATAGCAGCATAATATCATTATAAATTAATAGCAGAATAATATACTTTTATTGTCAACATAAAAGCGGCATAATAGCACAATGTAAACATATTTGAATCTATTATGTATGCTATTAAGATGCTATTACGAGGCTATTACCGTTAGCCGGGCAATATATCATGCCGTGTCGCGAGCGTATACCTTACATGAGTAATGGTAACCTTTTCCTGAGGAATTCATTAAGGTTGTTGGCCGCCCTCTGTTGGAACTGTACGCCCTGACGAGGGGTCAGATAGGTCTCGTGACTCGGGTATTTGTCTCGTTTTTCTCCGGCTACGGTCGGAACGGGTCCCATAAAGCGGTATTCGGAGTTCTGGTTCTTCTTGTAATCGGGCATTACTGTGCTACCGGGCTTCACCACGTACACACTGTATAGGTTATAGGTTTATCTTATATATATATATATATATATATATATATATATATTTCCAACGACTCAGCTAAGTCACGTTATATACTATAGACGGATGCATACCTATATTATATATAACTATACTACTGCACAGGCTAGGATTTAACATATGTTATATTCTGAGTCAGTATTACTGAGTTCTGACTTATAGCTTTCCTATGCAATAGTCTATAGACTATAGTCTCTCTCTCTCTCTCTCTATATATATATATATATATATATATATATATATATATATTTTAGTATCTCACTGACATACAAATTATAATATAATTAATAATACAACACACTAAAGAAAGCTGACATATATCTGTCAGCTTTCTTCAATAATGTTGTTATAAAGATATCTTTATAACAGTCCGAGTCTTATTGGTAACAATTTGGAGAACAATACTTAAAATCCAATAACTTATGTGATATATATCATGACCCTTAGCCATACTTCTCATAACAAATGCCATCGATCGATTACTTATTAAACATACCGGTTAAATGTAGCCAGAGAACCTCCTGGCTTAAGATTCATGAATGATCGTTGCCTAGCAACGCGTTCTCTCGTCTCCCTCTCGAGCGGGGTCTCCACAAGCACGCCAGGGACTTCGTTCAACCGGACGTCGTCACAGGAAACCGAATGATAGCCGGTAGGTGGCACCGTGACGAGTTCCTGTTGTAGATCCGCCACGCACGGAGGTCGCGTCCAGTTCTCCGGATATAGAGGGAGCACGTGACCGGCTGGCCAATGGGAAGACCCGTATTGTTCTCGAAGCTTATCGTATATGGCGCTACGGTCGGCGTCCGTGTGAGGCGGCTCGTAGGGGACTTCTTCCGTCTGTGGTTTGAAAGGTTCGAAGCCTTCAGCCCGTTCATCGCGCCTCTTCCGGTTCACCGGTGGCAGTTCGTAGTAGCACAGGTCACCCTCGATATCGATGTAGGAGAGGTCACCTGT